>JANAVB010033020.1:7396195-7996195 GCA_029216955.1 Iris pallida | reverse complement strand
CCTTCCCTGTCCAAAGTAAACCAAGTTAGTCAACAATTTATATACACTTTCAATGTTAAGTGCGTGTTCTTGCCTCGGGTTCTAGCATGTCGTAGGCACATTTTCTAACTCGTTTTGCTCGACGTACTCTTGATCATTTTGTGTGTTATATTCAAGCCTATTCAGAAGGTGCTTTGTTCAGATTAACTTAGACTACTTTGATTTCAATGCAAGGACTTGCACGTGGATTGCCACCAGCAAAGCCCACCTAATCTATATGCATCGGTCGCTGGCATCACAAGCCAATTTGGACTCTTTTCCCCTTGGTAATTTCTCACATATCATAGCTTGCGGGGCCGGTACACCTTGATAGTCTTTTGAAATACTCGGCCTTATGTCTTCTGAGTGGCCAAGCCCCCACCCAGTCCATGGACATAAGCCATTTTGATTTCCGTCCGGACCGGCACGTCCCCCCTTTGACCGTGCCGCTGGAAATGCCCTTATTTCCCCTCTCCCCCGTATACGATGGAGGTGTCCACGACCATTTCATTTTATTTGTCATTTTAACTCAACGGCTGTCTCTGAGCCGTGGCTAACCCTTAGTCTTAATGCGTTATCGACCAGGTTGGCGTCCGTGCAGCGCGGGTAGCGAGCCTCGTTGCCACGTGTCCGTCATACCTGTCGCTAACTATTCTTTTCTTTCTTATCTTTTCTTCATTCATTCTTTTCTTTTCTTTTCTTCTTACTTGTTCGTTCGTTCGTTGATTCATTCACATTTTCATTCATTCATTCATTATGCAACTTCCCGTACGGGAGTCGCCTTGGCGACCCATCGGTCCCATAGTCTTTCAATGTTGCTATACTCTACTCGGAACGACTATATTGATAGTCTTCCCGTTTTATTGTTGTAACCCATTCATTGTTTCATTGTTGGCCGCATAAGGAACATAAACGTAAGCTTGTGTCTTAGCACGAGCGTGGAGCGCGGTGCGAGAGTTCACATTTTCCAAGTTCCCTTCAATATTCTATACAAGCATGCAAGATGGGATTATTCCCTTAGCTAGGTACGTTGAGCCATTTATTAACATGCGCGGTGTTATCGCCTAGCGATTCTCGTGACAGTGTCCGCATTGTTAAGTGTCTAGGCTAAGCAAAGACGGGTTCATCGGAGCCACCCACGTTAGCGATGTTCGCATCGGCCGAGCGATACTCCGAGCGTGCCTTTGAAAGTCTAAGTCTGGATTCATCTTGACGGGCCAATGTAAGCCTTGCATCGATTCTTCATCAGTTCGATGCCAACTCTTCGGGTCGACGGCTCGTTCGAGTCGTTGCACTTACCGTTTGAATCGGCGTTCCGCTAGGGCGGAGCGGATCGTTACAGCTTTTGGCCTTGAACCTTTTCTTGTAAATATTTATCGAGCTTACTAGCTATCCAGTGAACATGATGTCTTGAACTGTTCAGGCTTTTGTTGTGAACTACCTAGTGTTCTAGGTTTTTATAGTATTGATTGTTGGTGCTCTTGCTCCTTGACATGAAGAGAGCTTGCTCTCAACATGCTTTGTAAAGTTTAGTCCCACAGTGGAAAAGTACCAAAAGTTATCTCAACATATATATGAGTATGTGTTGTTGGGATATGCACATGGGGTGGTGACCCTAAGGAGGGAACCATGTGGGTGATTTTACTAAGCAGTAAGGATAAGGCTCCAAGAAAAGCATTTACGCTTTTTGCTCTTGGGAAATTAATTTCCATTGGAGCTAAGCTCCGTAGGGGCTTAGCGACTCGGGCTCGGACTCGGACTTGGGCTCATGGGCTCATGAGACGTAATATGGCATTTTATTGGCGCATTTTGCACTTAGCAAGTCAGCTTCGTCGCTAGGCGCATAGTGCGCTTAAGTTGCGCTCGTTGCGCGACCCAGTTGCGCTGGATTGCGCGAGTTGCACAGGTGTGCTGGGTTGCGCCGCGTGCGCAGTACGCGCAATATGCGCTGAAGGCTCGCGCGCAGCTCGTAAAATTGGCACAACTCGTACAGTTTGTGGCTTTCCACATTCTGACTGATTCGTAACTGATCCTGGATTTGTGGATCTGACATTATGTCGTGACACACATTTCGGATCTGGACAGTTACATCAGTAGCTATATATTCAGTGCCTCTTTTCTCTCTCAGTACACTTCTAAGACTTCAGAAATTTACGAAGAGAGAAGAGAGTGCTGCTGCCCACCGTGTCCTTCCTCGTGCAACCGAAGTCCGTCATTGTTTCGAGAAGTCCGTCTTAGAGCAATTTTCCAGAGCGTTCCAGAGTTCATTCGAACTTGCTGGTTCCTGAAAGCTGACCGTGTGGGCGGATCTAGCTTTGAGCACTGGTATTTTTGACACCCCAGCAGGCCACCACCTTCCATCTTTCGCCTGTCACCTTCACTGCTGCCTTTAGCAATTCGGCCAGCATCTTCTTCTTAGAAGCACTGGTATCGTTTGCTACATTTACGAAATCTTCTTAGATTTTCGTATTCCAGAATCCTTCAAGGATCTCTGTTACGCACCTTCCTTGAAGCGTTGCGTTGGAACGTTGTTCTTACTACAGTTTCATTCAGTTTTCTATTGAAAAAATTGTGGCCCGGTTCTAACAATCTCAAAGCTAGACCAGCACAATGGAAAACTCTCGTGCCTGATCTCTTCTCGATACCAGCTTTAACAAACTGGAGAAGTTCGACGGAGAACACTTTCAAATATGGAAGAGAAAAATCATCCTCAATCTACAACTGGTGGACGTCGATCATGTGCTGATTGAGACTGAACCAACGATTCCAGAAGGACCGACGACTCCAGAAGGTGGTACAGCAGATGCCATTACTGCTGCACAAGTCAAATTGACCAAATGGAGAAGGAACAATAGTCTTTATAGGCTATTGATTCTGAATGCAATGGAGGACTCCTTGGCAGAGTCATACTCCAAGAATCCTTCTGCCAGGGATATCTGGGAGTCCTTGGAAAAGCTGTATGAAGATGACGACAATAGATCGAAAAACTTTATCGTCGAGAAGTACCATAAGTGGCTCTTCGAAGACGAGAATGCAATGCTACCTCAGGTAAAAGAGTTCTTGAAGCTGCGTCAGAAGCTAGAAGATGAGAAAATGCCCCTCGTTGACAAGTTTGTCGTTGGAGGGATTATCTCTAAACTTCCCGCAGGATGGAGTACATTCTATGCAAGAATGCACCGAAAGAAGCTGGATATCAGCTTGGAAGATCTCCTTCAAGAGATCCATATTGAGGACGAGATGCGTTCTCAACAGAAGATGGACACTCTGTCCAAACAGTTGGCTAAGGCCAATCTGGTACAGACGAGAGAGCCCAAGGGAAAGCAGGTGGCTTCTCATCACAAAAAGAATGATTCCACTAATCTGAAAGTGAAGGGTCCTTCATTCAAGCAACAGAAGTCCAAGTCCTACGTGACTTGTTTCAATTGTGGCAAGAAAGGCCACTACAAGAGTGAATGCAGATCCAAGTCCAAACAATCAGAGAAAGGTGAGCCTAGTAAGGTTTCCTTGGTCTCTAACCTCGTTGCTATGATCGATCAGGTCACAACTGTGGGGGCTGACTCTGACTGGTGGATAGACACCGGTGCGACTTGCCATGTGTAAGCCCCCTGAATTTCAGGGTTTATTTTTATTTTTCTGAATGAATTATTTTCGATAAATATATTATTATTTAATTGTTTAGATCATTAATGTACCTTTCTATGACTTTGTTTTCTGGAGCGTCAGGGATACCAATCTCTGTAAACTCTCTTATGGGTTTTGAAGTAGGCAAGATTATCTTCCTGTTGATATATCGTGTCCCACTTGAACTCGTTCCCTTGTGCTCTTTTTGTATCGCGCAAGTTCGGGTCAACTTAGACCGATTAATCATTCAATAATTATTCCCACTTTTATTTTTGATCGTCGTTTACACGTTGCCGTGGCTTTTAATTTAGGAGCACCAGACCAGTCGTTTTCTCAGAACCAACTTATCATAAATGATCTACTCGAGACGCTCTTCACCCATGATCTTCGTGTCCTACTCAGACACTTCATTTTGTGCTTCATTTTCTTCGCACAATTTTCGGGTCAATTTAGGCCGATTTATTTTCTACCGTAAAATCTGATTTATTTTCCAATTTAATTTCGGGACCTGACATCGATCCAACCTAGTCGACCCAAAGTATGGACGTGGTCCACATGAAGCCTACTACCCGCATGACGTTTGTGTCTCATTTAGTGGAGTTCCCGCATATTATTTATTTTCCCATGATTATAAATACTCATTTTAATTCGAATATTGCCCCCGGTTCGATTTTGACCCGACCCGGCACGACCGAACCCGAACCCAAGCTCCACGTTGCCCTTTCATGACTGCCCAAATACCACACATAATTTTCCTATTTTTTCCTATTTTAAATACCTATTTTCTCTCTCTACTTTACAAATATCTATATATATATATATATATATATATACATATGTATATATATATACACACACTCTCTCTCTTCCATTAAAACACCCACACACACCTCACCCCCTCCACCTCACAGCCGGCCTACATCCCCCCTCTCTCTCTATACTTTTCTCTCTCTATCTCTCTTTATATGTATATATATATACCTACATATATATATATATATATATATATATATATATATATATATATATATATATATATATATATATATATATATATATATATATATATATATATATATATATAACTCTCCCTCCCACTCACTTTACACCTACACACACACACCCCCCTCCACTCCATAGCAAGAGAACACCCCCCCCCAAACCGACCTCCTTTATCTCTCTCTCTCCCATTCAAATATCTCTCTCTCTCTCTCTCTCTCTCTCTCTCCTCTCTCTCTCTCTCTCTCTCTTTATATTATATATATACACACACATATGCATCTCTCTCTCTTTCTCTCAACACACTCACACACCCCACCGACAGCTCCCCCCATTGGCCGAGCAACACAACACCATGCACCACCACCACCCTCCACCTCCATTCTCCTCCTCCTCACTACTACACCACCACCATTATAACCATCATCAACTTCATCATCTTCACTATCATCATCACCACATACTCCATCACCACCACCCTCATTAACACCACCATGCACCACCACCTCCACCACCCGCACAGCCACCCGAACCACCGTCCCCGAACGACCTCCGCCGCCGTGCCAGGCCGGCGACCACCCCCGCACGAGGCAGCGCAGCCGCCAGCGGCAGCAGCCGCGGTCATGTATGCACGCGCGCGCGCACGCGCGGATGCTGGCGATGGCCGTGCGCCACTTCGTGGCCGGCCCGCACCACCGCGGGCACCCCATAACTCCGGCGAACCCCGGCAAACTCCCCCGGGCCAGCGCCTCCTTCTCCGACGCGACGCATAGGCCATTCGTACGTTTACGACGAAATTCCGTCGTGACGCGCGCGTTTTGAACTCAGAAAGTGCGCTCCGTCGCAGCAAGTTCGTACGTGTTTTTCGGGAGATCCGACCGTTGGATCGGTGAACTACTTGCTCCGTCTCAATCTCGGTATATCCATCTACACTCCCCTCAATTTTCGTCCGTTAATTTTATTATACCTCAAAACTAGCCACCAAGTTGACGTTTTAAATTGAACTGTTTTTGGACAGTTTCGTGAAGCCGACTTCGTCAGCTCGCAACTTCGCCGTCGCAGCTCCGGTTGGCGCGCTACCAGTTCCTGTGTGCAGCTGGTATAACCATCTTCCTATCTCCTTTAGGTTTCGTTTCATTTTAAGCACGTTCGGTTGGTCGAATTCGACGCCAAAGTTGGCCGTCCGAATTCTTTAATTTGCACTTGTAAAATTCTATTTTTGAACCCGGGACTCCGGATTCAATTTCTGACACCACCAGTAGACTCGTGGCGTCGTTCTGGCATGTTTTCATATAAAATTTACTTGATTTGGAGAACGTGGGCCCTGACACGCATTTCGGTGCAAAGTGGGTCCCACTTTCCGAGTCAACGGGTCACTTTGAGATCGGCTCATCGGAATCCTATTTCGGACATACCGTTGGGTTCGTATCATCATTCTGGATTCGTGGACATATAATTTGTTGGATTTTGTAGACTTCTATCCCGACACATTTTTCGGTGCAAAGTGTGTCCAACGACGGACATCATTTTGACCCGAAATTACCGTTTTGCCCCTGTGTCTAAATTGGACTTATGGGTAGGCTATCCTAGCTGATTTGACCGTTCTGGACACGTTGATGATATTTATTTTATCATCCGACAACATCTGTAGATTTTGCTTATGTATTATCCTTAATTTATAATTAATTATTTTTCCATAAATTGTTACTTTCTGTTTTTGAATTTTTATATATATTTTAATTTCTGTAAAAATCTGGGAAAATTTTTATTTAAATACTATGTTAATTTAGCTAATTATTTATAATTTTTCCAGCATTTAATAAGTACTTTTGGTATTTTATAAAAATGGGAAAACAGAACTCATTTTCAGGATACATGTTTTTGCTGATTTTTAATAAATATTTATGAGGGTTTATAAATTCCAGAAAAATTAGTATAAATTTCTATAATTAACAAGGATCATTTTGGTACTTTATTTTATATAATATTGATCTTTTTGTCTATCTCAAAAATTGTTGGAACTTAGTATACAGTTTGATTTATTTATTGAATAATTACGACTTGTAATATTTTGTGTTGTTTTGAGTTATTGTAGTATTGGACCTCACCCTACACTAGTGTAAGGCCCTAGAAAAATTAGTTTGGATAGTGTCACTCCATATTAGATTTTTTATGCTAGGTCCCCACTTGACTAGTTTGACTAAAATATTTGATTAGAGTTGACTTTGACCTAGATTGGCTTAGAAATCATATAGATTGTATTAGTTCTTTCATTTACTTTCATTTTGGACATGTCATAACTGTATTACTCTATTTTAGGACATTGTGACCCTGGTACAGACATCTGATATTATACTACTCTTTTCAGAGTATCAGGCGAGTACATTCTCTGATAGTTCTCTCATTTATTTGTCAATTACTGTATTTCAGTTCTAGTTAGTTCTATGTGATTCTCTGTATCAACACGTATGGATATTTCTGGATTCATGTATCGACACATACCTTACTTGCTGGCCTCTATTACTGGAGTCATTGGAATCATTCCGGAATCATTTCTGGAATCATCATGTATTGGCCAGACTCATCTCGATTCTTTTGTCGATTTTGGATTCACTTGCTGGGCGGGGAAATATTGAGTAAGACATGTAGACATACCCCAAATTCGAAATCTTCTACAGGAATCTACCGGAAGCATAGCCATCTCTTGCCTGATCCGTAAGAGATGTGCCTGATACCTACAGCCGTTTACATGTCGACCTCGGTATTTTAAAACACATTGTTAGATCATAGTTGGACCACCCTGGATTCATTGATCACTGTTGGACTCATCTTGTACCGAAAATCATCTGGTATCGGATTATATGGACTGGACTCACACTGGGATTACATTAGACTTATATTGTACTGTCTGGACTCATACATGTTATTCTAGTTCAGTTAGCTTTTATTACCGTCATTATTGCCATGATTCTTCTCTTGTTTAGTTACCTTTCTTTTCTTGTATCTTAACTGTTTCTCTATACCATCACCTGAATATAAACTACCATGTACATTAATAAAACTGTCTATAACTGCTTTAGAGTTCTCTGTCATTTACTTGGGTTTTCTAGATGGGTTGTACTCGTTCCTGTCCTGATTGGATCTGTTGAAAATATTACAGATGATAGTCCTGAGGATACATGCCCTACTTACCATGGACCTGGCCTTAGCTCCAGAAGAGGCCCCAGCGGGGAACCTTGCTTAGTTATCTTTCATGTGTTTTGAGACTTAGACTTTGGTCTGTACTTATATTTGGATACTGGACTTTGTCTCCAGTTAGATACTTTGGTTATGTATTATTAAGTCTATACTTGTTTACCTTCGCTTTTAGATGCTGTGTTGTGATGAACCTTTAAATGTGATTTTAGAACTGTTAGCTGCTTATATCCTTTATTGTTTATTCTAGAACAGCTTACTGCGCTTTAACCAAGCGTAGGCTGGACATGGCTCGGCCCGGCCCAACAATTTGGGTATCGGGTCGTGACATGTTTTTAGTGGTGGCCCATGCAGGTCCAGACTTAAGTTGTTTGGTTACGTTATTGTACCAAACATGCCTGCAATTAGGATCTAGGACAACTTGTTAACACTAGGGATAAACATTTAGAACACCTAGATGATTACTAGGATTGCAACATAGGAGAACTCATCACAGCATAGGACCGTTAGCTATAATTAGCCTCTTGTTTGTATTTCAGTGGGTCAATTTAGACCAAGTTTGTACCCTTGGGATGACCCCTGAGGATCTTACTCTAATCTTATCTAGAAATCTGTTTTCACATGTTTTATTTGCTCTCCTCTAAATTCGTTGTTGAATTTAATTCCTAATTTTCGTTGTTGACTTTGATCTTGCATCGTGATAAATTTTGTGGATTGAATTGTTATATATCCTGATAAGGTAAACGTCAGCTTTATTTATGGAGTTTAGAATTTATCGCAGCCATATTAGCTGATATGACAAAAACATAGAGCCTGATTTTGGATATACTATCCTATTCATAGAATTTAGATTTTCTCGCAGCCATACCGGTTGGCGTGGCAAGGATTCTAGATAATATAATTTTAGGGTGTATACCATAGTTGTGACTCTATCGTTTATTGCATATAAGCTTACTGGTGTGGCAAAAATTCTGGCAACATGATTTCAGGAAGACGTTTATGGTTATCAAATATATCTCAACTTGGTTTACTTCGTTATGACCGATTGAGCAAGAACAAATTCTTATTATCAATCTTCCCTGTCTTGATTAACTCTGTCCTATCTACATCTACAACTAGGATTATAGGTTCTCCAGGACTCTCCAACATGATTGCATTCATGTTATCTTTTGGACATAATTATTTTTGTGTTCATCTTTCCTATGACTTGACTAAACTCTTTTTCGTTAACCTCTTGGATAATTCTTCTCGTTATAAATCTCGTTGTCTTTGTACCATTCTTGGAGATATTCCAATAAACTTTCCTGTCTTGCTTGACCTTTAACTTGTTTGGACACTGTTATGGATTGCTTAACCCAGTCTTAGGCCTTGTTACCTTCTGCTTCATAGGCGACCGAAATAGCCAAACCTTGTTGACTGATCCTGTAGTATAACTATAAATGTATTGTGTGTTTGTGATAAGTACTTTTCCTAGGGATTGGTTAGATTGAGCTTATAGGACAAGTATGGGTGACTGACTGTAGTAGATTTGGAAACCATTAAGAACGATTGTATTGATAGTATGACTTGATGATAGGGTATCTAAGATAGAATAATGAGATATTATATTGTTATGACTATGGATTGAGGATCCGAATCATGTACTTACAAATTGAGGATTTAGCTTTGTAGAATTTTGGTTGGTTATCTATAGCTAATTACATGTGATTAGAGGGTAGACCGATATATGGATTGATATAGAATATGTTAGAATGAGATGTGATATTGCGTACGAGGTCAGAAATATATCAGTTAAAAGACAAGGAACAAGACAGAGACATATGTACATTGGTAATTAATAAATCGGGAGTTTTGAAATCGAGGATTTATATTTGGAAGAATTGTTGAGTAAAAAGAAGAAGGCTCTACGCCAAGGATAAGAATTAAACGTATAATTTCAAGGAGAAACTGTAGGAAAGGATTGACGATAAATGATGCTAAGGAACTGTGGATTGATAGAATATGGATACTTAGGATACGATAAGAAAATCCAGTATTTACAATTGAGGTTGGAAATATGATTGATGATTAAGCATTTTTGGCTTATAGACATACCCAGAGAATGACCTATAGTTTAGGGTATACATGAAGGTTCCATGTTAGTATGGAAGATTCTAAAGGATATATGACGTAGTTTATGATAGGACTTTGTTGAACCTGAACCAAAAAGATTGTAAGGAGAAACAGAAGAGATGATTACAAGGATAGCAGATTGAGTATCGTAGCCAGAGCAACTACATGTTATAGTTTGACCAGTTGGATGATTTTTAATTTCGAGGACGAAATTTTTGTAAGGTGTGTAGGATGTAAGCCCCCTGAATTTTAGGGTTTATTTTTATTTTTCTGAATGAATTATTTTCGATAAATATATTATTATTTAATTGTTTAGATCATTAATGTACCTTTCTATGACTTTGACTTCTGGAGCGTCAGGGATACCAATCTCTGTAAATTCTCTTCATGGGTTTTGAAGTAGGCAAGATTATCTTCCTGTTGATATATCGTGTCCCACTTGAACTCGTTCCCTTGTGCTCTTTTTGTATCGCGCAAGTTCGGGTCAACTTAGACCGATTAATCATTCAATAATTATTCCCACTTTTATTTTTGATCGTCGTTTACACGTTGCCGTGGCTTTTAATTTAGGAGCACCAGACCAGTCGTTTTCTCAGAACCAACTTCTCATAAATGATCTACTCGAGACGCTCTTCATCCATGACCTTCGTGTCCCACTCAGACACTCTATTTTGTGCTTCATTTTCTTCGCACAATTTTCGGGTGAATTTAGGCCGATTTATTTTCTACCGTAAAATCTGATTTATTTTCCAATTTAATTTCGGGACCTGACATCGATCCAACCTAGTCGACCCAAAGTATGGACGTGGCCCACATGAAGCCTACTACCCGCATGACGCTTGTGTCCCATTTATTGGAGTCCCCGCATATTATTTATTTTCCCATGATTATAAATACTCATTTTAATTCGAATATTGCCCCCGGTTCGATTTTGACCCGACCCGGCTCGACCGAACCCGAACCCAAGCTCCACGTTGCCCTTTCATGACTGCCCAAATACCACACATAATTTTTCTATTTTTTTCTATTTTAAATACCTATTTTCTCTCGCTACTTTACAAATATCTATATATATATATACATATGTATATATATACACACACTCTCTCTCTCTTCCATTAAAACACCCACACACACCTCACCCCCTCCACCTCACAGCAGGCCTACACCCCCTCCCCCCCCCCTCTCTCTATACTTTTCTCTCTCTATCTCTCTTTATATGTATATATATATATATATATATATATATATATATATATATATATATATATATATATATGTATATATATATATATATATTTTATATATATATATATATATATATATATATATATATATATATATATATATATATATATATATATATATATATTATATATAAACATATATATATATCTAACTCTCCCTCCCACTCACTTTACACCTACACACACACACCCCCCTCCACTCCACAGCAAGAGAACACCCCCCCCCAAACCGACCTCCTTTATCTCTCTCTCTCCCATTCAAATATCTCTCTCTCCTCTCTCTCTCTCTCTCTTTATATTATATATATATACACACACATATGCATCTCTCTCTCTTTCTCTCAACACACTCACACACCCCACCGACAGCTCCCCCCCATTGGCCGAGCAACACAACACCATGCACCACCACCACCCTCCACCTCCATTCTCCTCCTCCTCACTACTACACCACCACCATTATAACCATCATCAACTTCATCATCTTCACTATCATCATCACTACATACTCCATCACCACCACCCTCATTAACACCACCATGCACCACCACCTCCACCACCCGCACAGCCACCTGAACCACCGTCCCCGCACGACCTCCGCCGCCGCGCCAGGCCGGCGACCACCCCCGCGCGAGGCAGCACAGCCGCCAGCGGCAGCAGTCGTGGGCATGCATGCACGCGCGGATGCGTGCGATGGCCGTACGCCACTTCGTGGCCGGCCCGCACCACCGCGGGCACCCCACAACTCCGGCGAGCCCCGGCGAACTCCCCCGGGCCAGCGCCTCCTTCTCCGATGCGACGCATAGGCTATTCGTGCGTTTACGTCGAAATTCCGTCGTGACGCGCGCGTTTTGAACTCAGAAAGTGCGCTCCGTCGCAGCAAGTTCGTACGTGTTTTTCGGGAGATCCGACTGTTGGATCGACGAACTCCTTGCTCCGTCTCAATCTCGGTATATCCATCTTCACTCCCCTCAATTTTCGTCCGTTAATTATGTCGTTTGATACCTCAAAACTGGCCACCAAGTTGACGTTTTAAATTGAACTGTTTTTGGACAGTTTCGTGGAGCCGACTTCGTCAGCTCGCAACTTCGCCGTCGCAGCTCCGGTTGGCGCGCTACTAGTTCCTGTGTACAGCTGGTATAACCATCTTCCTATCTCCTTTAGGTTTCGTTTCATTTTAAGCACGTTCGGTTGGTCGAATTCGACGCCAAAGTTGGCCGTCCGAATTCTTTAATTTGCACTTGTAAAATTCCATTTTTGAACCCGGGACTCCGGATTCAATTTCTGACACCACCAGTAGAGTCGTGGCGTCGTTCTGGCATGTTTTCATATAAAATTTGCTTGATTTGGAGAACGTGGGCCCTGACACGCATTTCGGTGCAAAGTGGGTCCCACTTTCCGAGTCAACGGGTCACTTTGAGATCGGCTCATCGGAATCCTATTTCGGACATACCGTTGGGTTCGTATCATTATTCTGGATTCGTGGACATATAATTTGCTAAATTTTGTAGACTTCTATCCCGACACATTTTTCGGTGCAAAGTGTGTCCAACGGCGGACATCATTTTGACCCGAAATTACCGTTTTGCTCATGTGTCTAAATTGGACTTATGGGTAGGCTATCCTAGCTGATTTGACCGTTCTGGACACGTTGGTGATATTTATTTTATCATCCGACAACATCTGTAGATTTTGCTTATGTATTATCCTTAATTTATAATTAATTATTTTTCCATAAATTGTTACTTTCTGTTTTTGAATTTTTATATATATTTTAATTTCTGCAAAAATCTGGAAAAAATTGTATTTAAATAATATGTTAATTTAGCTAATTATTTATAATTTTTCCAGCATTTAATAAGTACTTTTGGTATTTTATAAAAATGGGAAAACATAACTCATTTTCAGGATACATGTTTTTGCTGATTTTTAATAAATATTTATAAGGGTTTATAAATTCCAGAAAAATTAGTATAAATTTCTATAATTAACAAGGATCATTTTGGTACTTTATTTTATATAATATTGATCTTTTTGTCTATCTCAAAAATTGTTGGAACTTAGTATACAGTTTGATTTATTTATTGAATAATTACGACTTGTAATGTTTTGTGTTGTTTTGAGTTATTGTAGTATTGGACCTCACCCTACACTAGTGTAAGGCCCTAGAAAAATTAGTTTGGATAGTGTCACTCCATATTAGACTTTTTATGTTAGGTCCCCACTTGACTAGTTTGACTAAAATGTTTGATTAGAGTTGACTTTGACCTAGATTGGCTTAGAAATCATATAGATTGTATTAGTTCTTTCGTTTACTTTCATTTTGGATATGTCATAACTGTATTACTCTATTTTAGGACATTGTGACCCTGGTACAGATATCTGATATTACACTACTCTTTTCAGAGTATCAGGCGAGTACATTCTCTGATAGTTCTCTCATTTATTTGTCAATTACTGTATTTCAGTTCTAGTTAGTTCTATGTGATTCTCTGTATCAACACGTATGGATATTTTTGGATTCATGTATCGACACATACCTTACTTGCTGGCCTCTATTACTGGAGTCATTGGAATCATTCCGGAATCATTTCTGGAATCATCATGTATTGGCCAGACTCATCTCGATTCTTTTGTCGATTTTGGATTCACTTGCTGGGTGGGGAAATATTGAGTAAGACATGTAGACATACCCCAAATCTGGAATCTCCCACTGGAATCTACCGGAAGCATAGCCATCTCTTGCCTGATCCGTAAGAGATGTGCCTGATACCTACAGCCGTTTACATGTCGACCTCGGTATTTTAAAACACACTGTTAGATCATAGTTGGACCACCCTGGATTCATTGATCACTGTTGGACTCATCTTGTACCGAAAATCATCTGGTATCGGATTATATGGACTGGACTCACACTGGAATTACATTAGACTTATATTGTACTGTCTGGACTCATACATGTTATTCAAGTTCAGTTAGCTTTTATTACCGTCATCATTGCCATGATTCTTCTCTTGTTTAGTTATCTTTCTTTTCTTGTATCTTAACTGTTTCTCTATACCATTACCTAAATATAAACTACCATGTACATCAATAAAACTGTCTATAACTGCTTTAGAGTTCTCTGTCATTTACTTGGGTTTTCTAGATGGGTTGTACTCGTTCTTGTCCTGATTGGACCTGTTGAAAATATTACAGATGATAGTCCTGAGGATACATGCCCTACTTACCATGGATCTGGCCTTAGCTCCAGAAGAGGCCCCAACGGGGAACCTTGCTTAGTTATCTTTCATGTGTTTTGAGACTTAGACTTTGGTCTGTACTTATATTTGGATACTGGACTTTGTCTCCAGTTAGATACTTTGGTTATGTATTATTAAGTCTGTACTTGTTTACCTTCGCTTTTAGATGCTGTGTTGTGATGAACCTTTAAATGTGATTTTAGAACTGTTGGCTGCTTATATCCTTTATTGTTTATTCTAGAACAGCTTACTGTGCTTTAACCAAGCGTAGGCTGGACATGGCTCGGCCCGGCCCAATAATTTGGGTATCGGGTCGTGACACCATGTCTGTTCTGGAAGGGAATGGTTCGTCACGTACTAGCCAACTTCTGAGAAGGTTGTCATGGCGAACCAGGCCCAAGCTGAAGTTCTGGGAATCGGGACTGTGGAGCAGAAACTCATTTCCGAAAACACTCTGACGCTCCAAGGAGTAAAGCATGTTCTAATGATTGCCAAGAACCTGATCTCTGGGAGTCTGCTTAGCAACGCAGGCTTGAGAATGGACATCAATGCTAGTCAGATGGTGATGTCCAAGAAGGAAACATACTTCGGAAAGGCTTATGAAACCGAAGGGATGTTTAAAATTCAGCTTGTAAACCAGTCCAATGAAATTAATGCAATCGCTCTTTCTGATTATTCTCTTGAGTTGTGGCATAATAGGCTAGGACATGTTCATTGTAAAAGAATAAACAAAATATCTACTCTAGGACTTATCTCCAAGTGTGGGGGTAAGGTAGAGAAATGTGAAGTATGTGCTCAGACAAAGATCACTAGAAAATCCTTTCATCGGGTCAATCGAAGCACAGATCTTCTGGAGTTGGTTCACTCTGATATCTGTGACTTCAAACAATTCTCTACAAAAGCAGGGATGAAGTATTTCATAACCTTCATCGATGACTTCTCTAAATACGCATTCGTCTACTTGCTCAAATCTAAAGACGAAGCGTTCGAGAAGTTCAAGGAGTTCATGGCCGAAGCTGAACGACAAACTGGACAACAACTCAAGAGGTTGAGAAGTGATCGAGGCGGAGAATATCGGTCTCATGAATTCGTATCGTTCTGTAAAGAACATGGAATCATCTGCGAGACTACTGCTCCATATTCTTCTCAATCTAACGGAGTAGCAGAGAGGAAGAACCGAACGTTAACAGAAATGATGAACTCAATGCTGCTAACTGCAGGTCTTCCAAAATGCTATTAGGGAGAAGCTGCATTAACGGTCACTTTCATTCTGAATAGAGTACCTTATGCAACTTCTGACATAACTCCTTATGAACTCTGGTTCAAAGTTAACTTGAATGTCATTCGAGTGTGGGGGTGTCTGGCTTATATGAAGCTCCCAGATCTGAAGATTCAGAAGCTGGAGACAAGGACTACGAAGGCAATCTTCGTGGGGTATGCCGAGAAGAGTGATGCTCGAAGATTTCTTGATATTGAGTCAAATCATATCATCGAATCTCGTAATGCTGAATATTTTAAAGACAAGTTTGCAAGAGATAAAAACATTATTCTTCCAGATATTCCGAAGAATGATGTAAGTGTAAATAAGACTGAGATCTCATATGAGCCAGTAGTCCAAGATGAAGTTGTCGGTGGAGAAACAACAATTGAACCAGAACTCGCTGAGCCGTCGACGAAGCGAGCAAGGAGGCCGAAGAGCTTCGGAGATGACTTCGTCACCTATTATGTGGAAGCAGATCCGCTTACCTATGATGAGACGATGAAGACCAGAGATGCTGTCTTCTGAAAGGAGGCAATAGACAATGAAATTGACTCAATTACCTCCAATAACACATGGATGTTAGTTGATTTACCCAAAGGAGCAAAATTCATTGGATGCAAGTGGATCTTCAAGAAGAAGATGAAAGCTGATGGAACCATTGACAAGTTCAAGGCCAGACTAGTGGCCAAGGGATTTTCTCAAAAGCAGGGGATCGACTACTTTGACACATATGATCTAGTAGCACGGATGACAACCATCAGATTGTTAATTGTCCTTGCGGCAATACACAAACTGGTGATACACCAGATGGATGTAAAAATAGCATTCCTGAATGGCGAGCTGACCGAGGAGATTTATATGCAACAGCTAGAAGGATTTGTCGTCAGAGGCCTAGAAGACAAAGTCTGCAAGTTGGTAAAATCTCTATATGGCTTAAAGTAAGCTCCCAAAATGTGGCATGAGAAGTTTGACAAAGTTCTAAGGTCAAACGTCTACAGGGTCAGCGAAACAGACATGTGTGTCTATACTAAATTTGCTGACGAAAGAGGAGTCATCGTTTGTCTGTACGTGGACGACATGCTAATCCTAGGTACGGATATAAGCTGTGTAATTGAGACAAAGAAGTTCCTCTCGACAAAGTTCAGTATGAAGGACTTGGAGGATGCTGACGTTATCTTGGAACTCAAGATCATTCGGACAGACACTGGTTTGTCACTGTCACAATCTCATTCAATTGAGAAGATGCTCACTCGATACGGGTATCATGATCTTCCTATTATGGATATGCCGTACCGAAGTGATCAGAAGCTGGAGCCAAACTCGAAGGAAAGCGTCAGGCAATTGGAGTACGCTAGCATCATCGGGAGTTTGATGTACGCCACTACAGCAACCAGGCCTGACATAGCTTTCGCTGTGGGAATGCTGAGTCGATTCACAAGCAATCCAGGCACTAAACACTGGAAAGCTGTGAAGCGTGTTATGAGATATCTCAAAAAGACTCAGACATATGCACTGCACTTCAGCGGAGAGCCGCCGGTAGTAGAAGGCTTCAATGATGCCAGCTGGTGCTCAGAGTTGGAGAGCGAGAGGTCCACTGGTGGATTCATTTTCACAATAGGTGGAGCTGCTATATCGTGGAAGTCGAAGAAGCAGACCATGCTCTCGCGGTCTTCTATGGAATCTGAGTTCTTTGTACTTGATACCGCAGCAGATAAAGCAGAATGGCTTCGGGAGCTCATGTATGATCTTCCAGTGGTTGGAGCGCAGATAACGGCAATTCCGATATACTGCGACAACCAGGAGAGTGCGGCGGTGGCATCAAATGATCTCTTCAACGAAAAGAAGAGAACTGTGCGGTTAAAGCACAGGGCAGTGAACGATCTCATCAAGAGAGGTGTCATTGCAGTAATCGATGTTCGGAGTCAGGAGAACCTGGCGGATTCGTTCATGAAAGGCCTTAAACGTCAGCTGGTTGAAGACACAGCAGGGAAGATGGGCTTGAAGGCATTCTGATAGTATATTTTTGTAATCCTACCATAAAGTTTTATGTTATTAGTTCAAAGAGAAATCTACTAAACATCTAACTTTTGGTTCAAGGGAGGACCACTGACTGAAAAACTATCAGGTAACAGTGGATACTTGTTCTTGGGAACATGGAAGGATTACGAACCCATAATCACTGTTGTCTACTATATGTTTTCTGCGAAAAACGGATCCTGTGTTGAGGGTGGCTTAAATGTAGTGCCCCGACCCGCAAAGTTAATCGGAGGAATCGAAACGCCGACGGCGTTGGAACTAAGCCTTACAACGGCTCGCCCGGAGACATCGTTCAGGTGGGGAAGTTTCGGTGAACTTACTCCATCTTAGCTTGCACATAATAAATCATGTTTTCAACTCACACAAGTAGGCTAATATAAAAGCTATGCACCAACATAGCTAAGGGAGTAATCCCGTCGGGTCGAAAGTGTCCTAGAATATGGAGATGGTCCAACGATTAACATAGAAGTCAGCTCAGCGTGCTTTCAAATGACACTCGATCCTTCGATCCCGTGGCTTGGGAGAAGGAAGTTGGCCTAAGTTGCTAAATTGTCCCGACACTTGAAATAGCCTAAGTCTTAGGCGTCGCCTACGTAATTGCTTGCTAAAGCAGGCACGGTCCCGTTGTGCAAGGCTTGGCGTAGCCTTCGCATGTCCCGTTGGTCCCGTCGATTCGTCCCGACACTCGAATTTGCCTAAGTCATAGGCGTCGCCCGCATGAATGCTTAACCAAGCATGCACTGTCCCGTCGACTTGTCACGATACTTGAAAAAGCCTAAGTCCTAGGCGTCGCCCGCTTGAATGCTTAACAAAGCATGCACGATCTCGTCCCGCAAGGCTTGGCATAGCCTTCGCACGTCCCGCAAGTTAAGTCATCTTTGTACGGCTTGTTGGCTTAAGTCTAGGCACCCGAGAACTTGGTTGTTAAGTCGACCCCGTGCCTAGCACGTTCCCTCGATGCGTAACTCGGCGTAGCCTTCGCTCGTCGAGTCATTGCCCGTACAAGTCAACAAGAGTTACTCTAGGCTAACGAAGCCATTTCTAGCGCTGTCCCGCTCTAGCTGCGGTTGTCAAGTCAAGTAGTCACTTGAGAATAAGGCTCGTCGTATAAAGTATATGACTTGAGCGTTAGCGTCGCCTAGAGAATCATGTCTGTCTAAGGCACGAGCCACGGCCGAATACTTTTTAAGCATGCCGGTCCCGTCCGGTCATGTCCTGCTTGAATACTTGAATAAGCATGCCGGTCCAGCCCGGTCATGTCCTGCTTGAATACTTGAATAAGCATGCCGGTCCTGCCCGGTCATGTCCTGCCTGAATACTTGATAAGTCCCGCACACGAGATCGGTCCCGCGGCCTGGGAGTTTCGATGGAATAAAGGAATGCATGGTCATATTAAGGAAAGACTGGATAGATTGGATAGATCGAGTCTTGCATGATCATGGACAACTTGTCGACAAGGTGTAGTCTTCTCGGGTGATCTCCTCCGGGGCACCGGGATCATCCGCCCGGGAGAAGCGAGTGTGGTTCAAAGTAGGATGCTGGATGACCGCATGGGAGTATCGGCGCTTCCGGGGCTAGCTACCCTTAGAAGGGCGGACCGATACCCCCGCCGAGCCATGTCCAAGATAGCTTGAAATTGCTAGTGACCTCCTCATGTAGATGAGTCGGCAGATAGCGGCGACTCCGCGTGTATGCCTTTGGATTGAGTCTAGAACTTGAATGCTTGTCTAGTCGGTAAACGAATGTCTGGGCCTAAGACTGGGCTGCAGCATAGGCACCGTACTTAGCACGATAGATGGCATCGAGATATTCATGAAGTCGAAATTGTATTTGACAAGTCTTGTCTAATTTAGCAAATGGCTCTAACAGGATGGCCGCAAGGCGGTAGCATGGATAAGTCTGGATAGCGAGGCACGGCCTCAGTCTTGAATGTTCAAACAAGTCTAAGTAAAGTCTAAGGCACGACCTGCACGAGTCGTCCTGCTGCCGTCCCTTGGCACTTGAATCGTTAGCACAAGAATTGGTCTAGTGGCGCTTGAGTTTAATCAAAGGTCCTGGCACGGCCGAGTTCACGTGAATTGCCCCTCGACAAAGCACAGTCTTGAACAAGTCTAAGTTTGGAATAGAATGTGGCACGACCCTGCCGTCCTGCCTTGAAGTCTGGTCAAGTACCTAAGCGATGAGGCACTGCCTCGATCGAAACACACGTTGGCAAGATAGCATGACCCCGTCGTTGCACGACCTTGTCGTTGCATCGCTAGTTATCAACTGAGACGTCCTTGTCCTAAAATGGATCCTAAGGCAAGACTAGAAAGACAATTGAAAAGGGTTTAAGCTGCACAAAGTAAGTGAAACGTGTCGGTTATGTATGGGTGGGCGAGAAGCTCACTCCACCAGTACAGTGGTACTGACACCCACATAGTGTTTCATGTGCAGGCACAGGTAGAAGCTCGTGGCGCGGAGCTCGCTTGGATGTGTCGAGGCATGGAGTTCCTTGGCGAGTCGAAGCGTGCGACCGCATGACCCGAAGACTTATACAGGACATAATGTATGGACATCGCCTTTCGAAGCTTTTGCTGGATTCAAGTATTGTATCGAGAGAAGAGAGAGAGAGCAGAGTGACTTGTAACATGAGTGAAAAGTGAGCCTGAGAGACTTGTAATCGGCCTTGCGCCCACAATGTAATCTTGTATTCAATATCAATAAAGAGATTCTTTTGAGTTACTTGTGTCCATGTGTTCTTCTTTAAATTCTGCTGCAATGTTTTCAATGTTTCTGCTTTGGACTTCTGTGCGACGACCCCGTCGCCGTCGATGTAATCGGCCGTTATGGAATTGCCTTGCACGAGCGCAATCTAGGCTCGTGCGGCATCACACCTTAGCGAGGACGATCGCTCCTACGGGAGCGGGGCGTGACATTAAATGCCTTAATAAGTTCTCAGGCAGAGTGAATGCCTAGAGTGCTTTACAGGAAGCACGGTAGCGCAGCACTACAAGGAGTAAAACTCCATGCTACAGTAGGATGACTCCACCATGAGGTTCCCAGGTAGGGGTAATGCCTCGGCTTTGCAAGCCAAGTCATAGAGGCGTAGCACCGCAAATAGGCAGGTAGCCTAATATTGTATGATGAAATTAAAGAGTTGTAGACAGCAATACAAAGGGGAGGGTGACCCCATGTTACAGTGGCACGACACCACGATGAGGTTCCCAGGTAGGGGTAAAGTCTCGGCCTTGCAAGCCATGTCGTTGCGGCGTAACACCGCAAGAAAGCCTTAGGCTTCATGCTGGGTAGAATGGCACTACAAAGAAGCTGTGACCTCATGCTGCAGTAGTGTGACACTACGATAAGGTTTCCGGGTAGGGATAATGCCTCGGCTTTAGGCCATGTCATAGAGGCGTAGTACCGCAAGGAAGCGTAAGGCTTCATGCCATGTCTCTTTAATGAAGAACTTACCTATAGTGTATGGAAAGAGATATCAGGCTGTCTCTTGAGGGTAAACTTGTAGACGCCCAAAATTATACACTGAAACCAGGCTGACACAGGGCCTTTAATGTGCAGCCAGAAGCACATGTAACTACACTTTGTGAGTGGGGAGAATTACAATTATGGTGCAGAATTCAAGGCACAGTCCATTCTTGTATCACATTGTCATTCAACCCATGCGGGAAGATTCAAGTCGTCAGCGACATCTATCCTAATACAAAATGAATAGTTACTGTGGGGAACGCTCAACCCTAGACATATATATGGTGAGATATGTGGAGGATTGTGAAGAACAGTTTGGCAACTCTAGAGGGGGGGTGAATAGAGTTTATATAAAAATAACCAATTAAAAAATAACTCTTTCACTAACAATGAATAATCAGAGTAGAATGCGGAATATAAAAGAGAAACAAGAGAGCATACGCAAACACGGCGATTTTAACCTGGTTTCCCTCGTGGAGGACTAGTCCAGGCCTGAGAACTCTAGCTCAGGATTAAATCCACTATTTGTGAAATAGTAGTTACAACCCGTGCCTTTACTTCAGAAGAGCACGTCAACTTCTTACAGAGAATCGCAGTGGCGATTTGCTTGGAATTGTCCAAGCGACTTCTTCACTCTTGCACAAGATTCCTAACTGAGAGATGCTGAGCACTCGAGACTTAGGAGGCTTGTGGCTAGTAGATGGGAAGGGTATGGCTTATTGAGCTTGTAGGAGAGAAGAGAAGAGAAGATTGAGTGAATGAAAATGAGAGAATTCATGCCCTATTTATACTAATTTTTGAGGCAGAATTCGGCCAAAATTCGGTTCGGGAAATTCAAAAATTTGGCCGTTGGACAGCTAGCAATCCAGCTAACCCTAAAATTAGGGTTCCTGATTTTTAGGAGACAGAGTTCGGCCCGAACTCTGTGTGGAGGCAGAGTTCGGCCCGAACTCTGTCTCCAGAGCACAGAGTGGAACAAAAGGGACTTGTGGGCAATTTTGTTTTGGTGGAGCTTTGGGATTTTGGGTAGGCTTATAAACTAAGTTCCAAGAGCTCAGCATTACTCAGAGTACATACTTCTAGACTCAATAAAATGCAAAAGTACAGACTCGAAAATACACTGAGATCGGAAGCTGAGCCGTCGTTTGTCCTGAACTGAATGCAGACGTCGTGTGTCGTATTGATTTTATACAGATATTATTTAGTCAATGTAGTCAATATCTGGTTGACTGTGACTTTGTGTCAACAGATTGTTGGTGCTCTTGCTCCTTGACATGAAAAGAGCTTGCTCTCAACATGCTTTGTAAAGTTTAATCCCACATTGGAAAAGCATCATTAGTTATTTCAACATATATATGAGTATGTGTTGTTGGGATATGCACATGGGGTGGTGACCCTAATGAGGGAACCATGTGGGTGATTTTACTAAGCGGTAAGGATAAGGCTCTAAGAAAAGCATTTATGCTTTTTGCTCTTGGAAAATTAATTTCCATTGGGGCTAAGCCCCGTAGAGCTTAGCGACTCGGACTCGGACTCAGACTCAGACTTGGGCTCATGGGCTCATGAGGCGTAATATAGCATTTTGTTGGCGCACTTTGCACTTAACACGTCAGCTTCGTCGCTAGGCGCATAGTGCGCTTAAGTTGTGCTCGTTGCACGAGCCACTTGCGCGAGCCACGTTGCGCGGCCCAGTTGCGCGCTCAGGTTGCGTCCAGGGTGCGCCCAGGGTGCGCTGGGTTGCGTGGGGTGCGTGCGTGCGCCAGGTTGCGCGAGTTATGTAATGCCCATGGTTCGTATTACGTATTTTTATATACGTGTATATTTTTTTTACTCGTATTGCATGTCTCCCCGCATGATTTATTTGGCATTTTATTGTTTGATTCGGTTCGGCTTGATTGGCTTGGTTCGGTTTGTGAACCAAACCCGTACCTACCACCACCACCATCATTTATTAACCCAACACTCTTTCTCTCTCCTTATTCACTCTTCTTTCTCACCATTACTCTCCACCTACCAGGAAGGTGTAGGCAAGTGCATCTTGCTTCATGAAGGAATTCTATTCTTATTGTTCCATTGTCTTCCTCATGTGTTTCTAACCCACTTTAGTACTTAACATTTTTTATTTCTGTGGTTAATTTCTTGTAGATCTAGTCTTGTGGTATTTTCGATTTTTATGAGTTTTGATCTATCAAAACCTGCATATTTTTGTTATTTGATGGTTCCATGTTGTAGAAAATTTTAGTTTACCCAAATTTGACCTATGGGAGTTTGGATTTAGGTTTCTATTGTTGTTTGGTGGAGCATGGAGGCCATGATATTTTCCAGGGACATGTTCTCTGTGGGAGCCATTAATTGTACTTTTGGCCGCATGCAACATTGAGTTGCTGAGCCGCATGAGCAGTCTTAGCTCTGAGCCGCATGAGCATTAATTAATTGCCTTGGCCGTATGGCCAATCACTTGTTTGGCCGCATGGCATTTGTTGTTTGTTTGGCCGCATATGGCAATTTTGCTTGGCCGCATACATTGCCATTAATTTATTGCATGGCCGCATAAGCTCCCATGCATTAGCAAATATTGCCTTGGCCGCATATGCACTGTTGCATGGCTTCATTATTTGCTTTGGCCGCATATGCACTGTTGCATGGCTCCATTATTTGCCTTGACCGCATGGCCATTTTGCATACATTTTTTCATGCATTGGCCGCATGGATTATTTGCATTGTCGCATGCATTTTTGCTGGCATAAGCATTTGCTTGTATGGCCTTTGCATGCATTGCTAGCATGCTTATTTATTTAAGCTGGCCACATGCATTTTGCTTGCATAAGCATTTGCTTGCATGGCCTTTGCATGCATTGCTAGCATGCTTATTTATTTAAGCTGGCCGCATGGCCTTTGCAAGCATGTGCTTGCATGCTCATATATTTTTGGCCACATGGCCTTAACTTAATATTTGTGGCCGTATGGACAAATTTATGGCCGCATGAATATTTCAAGTGCTGGCCGCATGGACTAATTCCTGGCCGCATGCATTGGTTTGCATTCATTTGCTTGCATGCATTTTATGGCCGCATGGCCTATGTATTACTCTAGGCCGTATGCAATATTTAATTTCTAGCCGCATGGCTTATATATTAAGCATTGGCCTTATGGCCCCCACCTCATCCACTCTTGGCCACATGGTCTATTTATCATTATTGGCCGCATGCAGCAAATGTGTGCTAGCCGCATATTGTATAGTGACAATATTTATTGGCTGATCGCATGGCAATTTCATGCGGCAAATTTTCCTGACCCGTATGAGTCCTCCACAGCCCTTGTCCCTGCTAATATTTAATTACTAAATGTATGCTTGTGCCATATTAATTTTAAGTGTGTTCCCTAACACGATGGTGATCCGTTGTGGTGCACTTTTGACAAATGACATGACATGATAGTGGCCCGACGTGGCGCACTCCTGACAGTGAACATGATATGATATATGTCCCGAAGGCTGTTACGACGGCTAGCATGTCATGACAAGATTGAATAGCCTGGACACCGTGGATGATTGTGTTTGTACAAGTGAACCGGTAATATTTGCATCATGTCTAGGACAGGGATCCCTGAGTACCACAGTCAGGGGTACATACTGTAAATGGCTAAGGCTAATAACTAGAATAATTCAGTAGTCATGAGAGATTTTTCCAGTTACAGGCGATCCCGTTATCCCGGCCACCATCGTTGGACTTGCAGCCTGCCGACGAGTAGGGCACAAATCTATATTCACTGATAAATGAAAAAGAATGAGGCACTGTTTAATGAATCTGTCACACTCCAGTACCGAAATACGGAGACGGACTAGGCCAGCTACTCCATATGAGGTATTCAAACGTCATACGGCGATCGTGGCTGTCAAGAGACAAGGGGGTGTATGCTACATTCAAGTCACCTATGGTCACACAGAACATCTATGTCTCAATCATTCAGGGCAAAAAAACATCAAGTAATGAACATATAAGATAAAGCAGTAAGACGTCCCTGACGCTTCATCAAAATGGTCATGGGGTTCTAGCTTTATAAGGTAGCTAGCCCAGAGAGTCAAAGTTACATAATTGTATTCAGCTGCAGTCTGATTTAATTACAATTGTACAAAAGACAAAATTTCTTGATTAGCCGGCTAAACAGGTACCGGTGGCTAAATGCCAGGACATAAATAAAGATACAAGAGTGGTGGAGAAGAAACCCACTCGAGTCCCCCGCCAGTCATGCTCCTAGTATGCACCATTGACGTCAGGGAAGAAAGTCGGATCCTCAGGCTCTGCTACGCGATCTGGCCAAACAAAACCAGCCGGGTCAGCCCCGAAATAGCAAGTACCACAAGGGAGCACAAAAGAGTGAGAAAAAACCCAGTCATGAAATAATAATAATAATAATAATAATAAGCTTCCGGTCGTAACCTCGGTCCACAGCCTATCCTAGCACGATAGACCAACCCAACAACCAAACAAGGACATGGGTTGGAACACGCACCATGACAGTCCGTGTCCCTCGGCTACTAGCGGAAGGCCCAAGCACAGTCAAGTCATTTTTCAAGCGGCCATTCATTCCTGCGACTTTCTATATTTGGCGGAGTTATCCCCGTTATACTGATTAAAAGGAATCCTCAGACCGTGTCAACCCAGCAGGGCTAGCCAAACCATAAGACTTATAACACTTTGATGATGCACCAGTCCCCCGAAGGGCTACCGCGCTGAAACGTTTAACACATAGCTTGTAGGAGTCGGATATAGCTATTCGCTATAGGCGAATGAAACCATATCCGTGGCGGCCAACCCGGCACGTCAGGACGGAACCTGGGGTGGCTAGTATGGCACGATCTCGGGATTCTTCCCACCCAATGCATCTACTAAGTTAGTTGTTTAGTTAATCCCTAGGTTATCCTCAGAGTTCACATGTCGTGGTCACATGTTCACTCCCTTAAATGTCGTATATTGTATGAGTACCCCAAGAAGGAATCCGTACTGGCTCAAGGATTCATACGTATGTTTTCCCTTCTTGGTGTAATGCAACACACAACACATACCACGTCATTGCCAACGACCATTACTATGTAAATGCTGGACTCTTGGGAGTACTGGCAGGTATCACGAAGGAACACTTAGCGCGTAGGATAGCACCTCGGTGCTCACATAGGTTGTACCATTGTACACACATAGGATCATCCAGCCATCACATAGGTAGTCCAATTAGAAATGAGGACTAAGATATAAGGAACATGCGGCCAGGGTTCATGCGGCTGGAATATGCGGGACACATGCGGCTCCGGAAATCGGGCATATGCAACTGGAATGTGCGGCTCAGTCAAGCCATGCGGCTAAGGAAATCATGCGGCCGAAAGAAACGGAAGTTCATGCGGCAATGAGGATAGATCTTATGCGGCTAGGGAATGGAACCATAGCCTATGCGGCTCAAATGGAAGTCTTGTATATGCGGCAGTGGGAGGGCAGTGCCATGCGGCTCAGAAGTTCAAAGTTCATGCGGCAATGAGCTCATGCGGTTGCGAAGGCTTTATGCGGTCGAAACTGTCCAGCGCTATACGGTACGATCGCATGCGGCTGGGGAAATGCTTATGCGGCTGCAATTGTTTATGCGGTTGGGAATGCTCATGCGGCTGCAATTGTTTATGCGGCTGCTTTGCTCATGCGGCTGGGAACTGCTCATCTTCCCTGCCAGAGCCTGCGTAGGCGAACCACGGAGAACCCCAAATGTTGCTCCAGCCCTAACTTCCTCCAAACAGGTCGCAATCTAACTTTACAAAAGTCAAAACTGTGTAGAATCAAAATTCCTACAACATAGGACCATGGGTTTTCGAAAATAGCCAAGTTTGATAGATCAAAACCATGAAAACCCATGAAACCCTATATTTTAGGAACTTAGATCTGCACGAATCTAGCCATTAAAATCAAAAATGCTAAGTACTAAACTTGTTGAGGATGTTAAGAAGAACAAAATGGAACAATAAAAATCAAAGAAATATCAAAAGATCACAAATCTCCTCTTTGAGCAAGTTGTACTTGCCTAAGTGGGTTGGTGGTTGAGGAATTGAATGAAGGAGTGAATGAGGAGAGAGAGTGTGGAAGAGATATTAAATAGGGGTTGGGTTGGTTTAAGAAAACCCTAATCCCTAACCACTAATCTCTATCCACTCCACTAATCACAAGCCTAAGAGCTTCATGCAACCTTTAATAAATAACATACAGAAAATTACACATGCTAAATACAGATACCGTCTACAGAATTCATGAAGATTACGTATATCGGGATCGGGGAGTGACTTCTCTATCCTCCTTAGAAAAATTCTGTCCTCGGAATTTCAGCCAAGATAAAGATAGAGGTATCCAGGCAAGTAGGGTTCAATTTCAAACTACGCAAGCAACCTATCATTAGCAATCATTGATCATACATTTCAAAATCTACCAAGGCATGAGGAGAAACATACCTTCCGAGTCGAACAAGTGTGGATACCGAGATTTAATCTCGTTCTCGCGCTCCCAGGTCGACTCTTCCGGAGAGTGATGGCCCCAAGCGACACGGACAAGGCTAATAGTCTGGTTCTTGAGTACCTTCTCTCGCCGGTCCAAAATAGACACGGGTTGTTCCTCGTAAGTTAGGTCGGCACCAACGACTAACTCTGAATGGTCGAGGACATAACTCGGATCCGGGACGTACCCACGTAACTGAGATACATGAAACACATCATGTACGCCAGATAGCGAGGGAGGAAGGGCAAGCCGATAAGCAACATCGCCTATCCGAGCGAGAATCTCAAAAGGACCAACGAATCTCGGACTAAGCTTTCCTCGAGTTCCAAATCTAATGACACCCCGAGTCGGCGAAATCCACAGAAATACTTGGTCGCCGACACCAAACTCTAGAGGTCTTCGATGCTGATCTGTCCAGTGGCGGTGTCTGTCTTGCGCGACTCGAAGCCGCTCCCTGATCAACTTGACTGTTTCCACGGTCTGCGTGATCATCTCTGGTCCCAACAATTTTCGTTCGCCTACATCGTCCCATGCCAAAGGGGACCTGCACTTCCTTCCATATAATGCTTCAAACGGCGCCATCTGTATACTTGCCTGATAACTATTATTGTAAGAGAACTCTACTAAATGAAGATGATCTTCCCAAGTTCCGCCAAAGTCTAAGGTACAAGCCCGTAGCATATCTTCCAAGGTCTGAATGGTTCTCTCCGATTGTCCGTCCGTCTGCGGATGATAAGTTATGCTGAACCTTAACTTGGTGCCCAGGCTTTGGTGCAAACTTTGCCAAAAGTGAGAGGTGAACCGTGTGTCTCGATCTGATACTATGCTGACTGGAACACCATGCTGCCTCACAATCTGCTTCATATACATTTCTGTCAGCTGCTCAGTAGACTGCCCTACTCTGAAAGGAAGGAAATGAGCAACCTTCGTGAGCCGATCCACAATTACCCAAACTGTATTTCGGCCGGTCGAAGATCTAGGTAAACCTGTCACAAAGTCCATCGTGATGTGCTTCCATTTCTACTCCAGAATGGGAAGCGGCTATAACAATCCTGCTGGCCTCTGCTGCTCTGCCTTCACTTACTGACATACTAGACATCGGAATACGAATCTCGCTATCTCCCTCTTCATGCCATTCCACCAAAAGTGCTGCTTCATATACTGGTACATCTTGGTACCTCTGGGATGAATAGAATAAGGGGAAATATGAGCTTCTGTCATAACTTCATGTCGTAGGTCACCACCTGGTACACAAAGACGGTTTCCGAACCTAAGTGTACCATCCTTATGGATTACTAACTCCTTTCTGAGACCCGATTCACACTCCGATCGAAGCTTCTGGATACGCGGATCCTCTGCCTGAGCTGCTCTGATCCTCTCTACCAAAGTGGACTGAATCTGCAAACTGGCCATAACTCCTGTATCTTGCGGCAAGATTACTTCAATTTCCATTTTCTGAAGATCTTCTAAAATATGCCTCTGCGTGGTTAGAATGAATGCACCACCTCTCCTGCTCAAAGCATCTGCTACCACATTCGCCTTGCCTGGATGATACTGAAGATTTACATCAAAGTCCTTCAACAATTCCAACCACCTCCTCTGTCTCATGTTCAGGTCCCTCTGGGTAAACACATACTTTAAACTCTTATGATCAGTGTAAATCTCCACTCGATCCCCATATAAGTAATGCCTCCATAACTTAAGCGAGAATACTACTGCTGCTAATTCCAGGTCATGAGTTGGATAGTTCTTCTCATGATCTCGAAGCTGTCGAGATACATATGCTACCATCTTACCATGCTGCATCAATACACATCCAAGCCCCTTCTCGGATGCGTCACAATATACTGTAAACCCTCCCGATCCTACTGGAAGTGTCAAGATCGGGGCTGAGATTAATCTCTTCTGCAACTCTTCAAATGATGTCTGACACTCTGCCGACCAAACAAACTCTACGTCCTTACGTGTCAAACGCGTCAAGGGTGCCGAAATCCTGGCAAAGTCTGTCACGAACCTTCGATAGTAACCGGCCAATCCCAAGAAACTATGCACTTCTGCTACCGTCTTCGGAACTGGCCAATTCTCTACTGCCTCAACCTTCTTTGGGTCTACTGACACTCCTGCTCCAGAAATAATGTGTCCCAGGAACGAAATATGGTTCAACCAGAACTCATATTTGTAAAGCTTCGCATAAAGTTGATGCTCCCTCAAGGTCTGTAAAACTGTCCGAAGGTGCTTCTCATGTTCTTCTTCACTGCTAGAATAGACGAGGATGTCGTCTATAAACACTACTACAAACTTATCCAAATAAGGCAGAAAGATGCGGTTCATCAAATCTATGAATACTGCTGGGGCATTAGTCAGTCCAAATGGCATCACCAGAAACTCGTAATGCCCATACCGCGATCTAAAGACTGTCTTGGGTATGTCTTGCTCCCGGACCCTCACTTGATAATATCCAGATCGAAGATCAATCTTAGAGAAGATGCAAGCCTTACTCAATTGATCAAACAAATCATCAATCCGCGATAGCGGATACTTGTTCTTTACTGTCACTGCGTTCAACTGTCGGTAGTCAATGCACATCCGCGTCGATCCATCCTTCTTAGGTACCAAAATCACCGGTGCTGCCCAGGGTGAATTTCTGTCTCTGATAAACTGCTTCGCCTTCAATTCTTCTTTATGCTGGTACAACTTGTCCAATTCTGACTGTGACATCCTGTAAACTCTACCGACCTTTAGCTCTGTCCCAGGATTCAGCTCAATGCAAAACTCTACTTCCCTGACTGGTGGCAAACCTGGAAGCTCATCTGGAAACACATCGGCAAACTCTCTGACTACTCTGGGAATCTGCTCATGTTCTGACAATGCTTCTGCAACGATGCCCTTGGGTCGACCCTCCAATGATCAAACAAAGACAAACTCTTCTACGCCAGGTACATTAAATACCACCCTACCTCTCCGACAATCTATCGTCGTATGACTCTCTCTCAACCAGTCCATGCCTAGGACAACGTCAAAGTTGCCCATAGAAAACTCAATCAAAGATGCGGGCAATAATCGCCCACTCACTATTACTGGACATGCTAAGCATACTCTGCTAACTCCTACGAGCCCATTACCAGTGAGTATATTCATCATCTCTGGTAATGCCTCGAATCTTAATCCAATACGTGTCGTAAATCGTACAGATATAAAAGAGTGGGTAGCCCCCGAATCAAACAATGCTACTGCAGGAAAAGAGGTAACAGAAATATTACCTGCAACCACGTCGCCTGAAGCTAGCGCATCCTCCAATGATAATGTGAAGGCCTGGCCCTGGCCTTGCTGAGCTCCCTCCTGCTGCCTTCCTCGACCATGCTGTTGTTACGGCCTCTGTGGGTCTTCCTGGTTCTGTGCCTGGCAGTACATCTGAGCCTGCGTAGGTAGACGTTGGGCTAGCGGCCTTACGGCCAGTACTGGCCCTCTGCTCGGTGCTGCCCCTGGAGTTGGCAATGTCGGAAACTGCTGAACTGGCCCCTCTGGCCTCTGCATCATAGGACAATTGGCAATCCGGTGGTCTGGACTGCCACACCTTATACATAACCCATTAGCCGAACGACACACATCCCTAGTGTGCCCTCCCTTACCACAGTAAGTACATCCAATAGGCGTCTCCTGGCGCTGCTGCTGGTTCCTCGACTGCTGTTGCCGAACTGGTATTGATATCTCAGATACTGCCGTCCTCCGCGGCGCTCCTGACTCATGAATACGGATGCCGGGCACTGGCGCCGATGTTTGTTGTACTGCTCCTCCGCCCCTACTCTGAGAATGAGTCCTCTTCTGGCCCCCATGCCTTGTCACCAGCCTTTGTTGGGTGAGTTCATGCCTCCGGGCTGCCGTTAAAACGGCATCAAAAGTCTGATAGTCATGCCCTTCCACTAGCTGTAGAATCTCCAAGTGAAGTCCCTGCTGGAACCTCATCGCCTTCTCTGGCTCTGTAGCTACCATCGTCGGTACAAACCGACTCAGTCTGCAGAACTCATCTGCATATCCATCCACCGTCCTCCCAGCCTGCTTGAGACTGATAAACCTCTGCTGAAGCTCATACCGTGCTACCGCACCAAAGTACTTGGCCTTGAATCTGGTACGAAAGCTATCCCAGGGAACAGGACACCTCAGTCCAACCTCTTCTGATGCCCACCAATCGCGGGCGAGATTCTGAAGTATCAGTCTGACCTGATCAACCTTCTCTTCTGCGGGAACCTTGGCTGCAGTCAATTTGGCCTCAGTATCCTGAAGCCACGCATCCACCGTAATGGCGTCCTTCGTGCCGTCAAAATATCTCGGGTTAAGTCGACAAAACCTCCCCGAGGCTCCTGAATCATTCCTAACACTTCTCTCAAGGGCCAATTGTAACCCCTGATTCAGTAGCACATTCTGTTCCTGCTGTCGAGTCTGTTGTAGCTGATGGGCTGCCACTTGTTGCTGCTGAGTAGCCAAGAATCCCCGGATGACCTCCAGGAGTGCTGCAGCATCAGGTACTGGCGTCGCTGCTGGCACCATAGGAGGTGCAGGAGTTTCCAGAACCTGCGGTTCCACCGGTTCTGATATCACTTCCACTCGGATCTGATCAGGAGGTTGCACTCCTTCTAGTTGTTGCCCCGTCGAGCCATGCTCTACTGGTTGTTCCTCCATGTTGGCCTCGCCAGCTACTGAAAAAGAAGCACCCCTATATAGAAAGGCACGTGATATTAATTGTCAGGACGAAGAAGACTCGAGGATACAATTCAGGGGGTCAATCAAGGTGAGGAAGGAGAAATCGAATCAAGAGATTCAAATGGAACAAGTTTTGATTGAGACTCCTATAAGAGTAACACCCCACAAGTCTGAAAAGTCAGACCTGCATGGGCCACCAATAAAACCTTGTCATGCCCCAGTACCGAAATACGGAGACGGACTAGGCCAGCTACTCCATATGAGGTTTCAAACGTCATACGACGATTGTGGCTGTCAAGAGACAAGGGGGTGTATGCTACATTCAAGTCACCTATGGTCACACAGAACATCTACGTCTCAATCATTCAGGGCAAGAAAACATCAAGTAATGAACATATAAGATAAAGCAGTAAGGCGTCCCTGACGCTTCATCAAAATGGTCATGGGGTTCTAGCTTTATAAGGTAGCTAGCCCAGAGAGTCAAAGTTACATAATTGTATTCAGCTACAGTCTGATTTAATTACAATTGTGCAAAAGACAAAATGTCTAGATTAGCCGGCTAAACAGGTGCCGGTGGCTAAATGCCAGGACATAAATAAAGATACAAGAGTGGTGGAGAAGAAACCCACTCGAGTCCCCCGCCAGTCATGCTCCTAGTATGCACCATTGACGTCAGGGAAGAAAGTCGGATCCTCAGGCTCTGCTACGCGATCTGGCCAAACAAAACCAGCCGGGTCAGCCCCGAAATAGCAAGTACCACAAGGGAGCACAAAAGAGTGATATAAAACCCAGTCATGAAATAATAATAATAATAATAATAAACTTCCGGTCGTAACCTCGGTCCACAGCCTGTCCTAGCACGATAGACCAACCCAACAACCAAACAAGGACATGGGTTGGAACACGCACCATGACAGTCCGTGTCCCTCGGCTACTAGCGGAAGGCCCAAGCACAGTCAAGTCATTTTTCAAGCGGCCATTCATTCCTGCGGCTTTCTATATTTGGCAGAGTTATCCCCGTTATACTGATTAAAAGGAATCCTCAGATCGTGTCAACCCAGCAGGGCTAGCCAAACCATAAGACTTATAACACTTTGATGATGCACCAGTCCCCCGAAGGGCTACCGCGCTGAAACGTTTAACACATAGCTCGTAGGAGTCGGATATAGCTATTCGCTATAGGCGAATGAAACCATATCCGTGGCGGCCAACCCGGTACGTCAGGACGAAACCTGGGGTGGCTAGTATGGCACGATCTCGGGATTCTTCCCACCCAATGCATCTACTAAGTTAGTTGTCTAGTTAATCCCTAGGTTATCCTCAGAGTTCACATGTCGTGGTCACATGTTCACTCCCTTAAATGTCGTACATTGTACGAGTACCCCAAGAAGGAATCCATACTGGCTCAAGGATTCATACGTATATTTTCCCTTCTTGGTGTAATGCAACACACAACACATACCACATCATTGCCAACGACCATTACTATGTAAATACTGGACTCTTGGGAGTACTGGCAGGTATCACGAAGGAACACTTAGCGCATAGGATAGCACCTCGGTACTCACATAGGTTGTACCATTGTACACACATAGGATCATCCAGCCATCACATAGGTAGTCCGATTAGAAATAAGGACTAAGATACAAGGAACATGCGGCCAGGGTTCATGCGGCTGGAATATACGGGACACATGCGGCTCCGGAAATTGGGCATATGCAACTGGAATGTGCGGCTCAGTCAAGCCATGCGGCTAAGGAAATCATGCGGCCGAAAGAAACGGAAGTTCATGCGGCAATGAGGATAGATCTTATGCGGCTAGGGAATGGAACCATAGCCTATGCGGCTTAAATGGAAGTCTTGCATATGCGGCAGTGGGAGGGCAGTGCCATGCGGCTCAGAAGTTCAAAGTTCATGCGGCAATGAGCTCATGCGGTTGCGAAGGCTTTATGCGGCCGAAACTGCCCAGCGCTATGCGGCACGATCGCATGCGGCCGGGAAAATGCTTATGCGGCTGCAATTGTTTATGCGGTTGGGAATGCTCATGCGGCTGCAATTGTTTATGCGGCTGCTTTGCTCATGCGGCTGGGAACTGCTCATCTTCCCTGCCAGAGCCTGCGTAGGCGAACCATGGAGAACCCCAAATGTTGCTCCGGCCCTAACTTCCTCCAAACAGGTTGTAATCTAACTTTACAAAGGTCAAAACTGTGTAGAATCAAAATTCCTACAACATAGGACCATGGGTTTTCGAAAATAGCTAAGTTTGATAGATCAAAACCATAAAAACCCATGAAACCCTATATTTTAGGAACTTAGACCTGCACGAATCTAGCCATTAAAATCAAAAATGCTAAGTACTAAACTTGTTGAGGATGTTAAGAAGAACAAAATGGAACAATAAAAATCAAAGAAATATCAAAAGATCACAAATCTCCTCTTTGAGCAAGTTGTACTTGCCTAAGTGGGTTGGTGGTTGAGGAATTGAATGAAGGAGTGAATGAGGAGAGAGAGAGTGTGAAAGAGATATTAAATAGAGGTTGGGTTGGTTTAAGAAAACCCTAATCCCTAACCACTAATCTCTATCCACTCCACTAATCACAAGCCTAAGAGCTTCATGCAACCTTTAATAAATAACATACAGAAAATTACACATGCTAAATACAGATACCGTCTACAGAATTCATGAAGATTACGTATATCGGGATCGGGGAGTGACAGAATCCAAGTCGCCTGGATAACTTGGATTAGCTGCAGGGCTTGTGGCTGGAGGAACATCTCACCGCATATTGCTAGTAACTAAGGCTTGTGATAAGCCTAGTTAGCAAATGTAGAAAGTCGTAGTCACTGATTGGCCGGGAGCGACTGTATGGTGTAGTTTCAGTGCTCGATTATTGCAGGCTTGATCGCATGATTGTCACTTTTATCAATAAAGATCAGAGGCTAAGTTCTGTTCAGGTGAAGGGTTACAACCCCGGTCCTTGTTTGGTTTAAGGGTTGTAACCTGGCTCCCGGAGCAGTTCTGAGTCCTCTCTTCGTTTATTGTCTTATTGTATCCCATATTATGCTTGTTATGTTTTACCTTACCAATAAGATTTGGAGACGGAGTTCTATTCAGGTGAAGGGTTACAACCCTGGTCCTTGTTTGGTTTAAGGGTTGTGACCTGGCTACTTGAATGGTTCCCTCGTACTCTATTATGACTGTTGTTATTCTTTTATTACCAAGCTCTTTTGTAACTACCTTTAATATGTATTTCTGATATGCTGGTTTTAGTTCTTAAGTGAAGCCTCCTTTGTGGCACTTGCTCTTTCTGGGATCTGACCCAGCTGGTTTTGTATGGCCAGATTTTGGAGCAGCACCAGAGGATCTACCGACTTTCCAGTCCGATGGTGACCACCAGGCGTAACCAGGACAACAAGTGGGTTTATTTTTTGCTTTTCCACTCTATTAAAATATTCTCATTTTGAGGCGTTTAGCCGACGAGCACCTGTTAGCTCGTATTGTATACCTTATTACTGTCTGCCTACGGGCTGTAATATGATTAACAGATCCTAGGGTCGATCATGTATGACTAAACTCTTGCTAGTCATCACATTTTGTAACGACTAGCTTCATGATCAGCTAAATATGTAATGTTTGGGATGCCTTACTATTGTATATTTGGTGATCTTACATCTTATAACTTTACTTGCTTGCTTGAGATTGAGATATTTAGGCTTGTTATTGACCATAGGAGACTGATGGATTGTAGTTAAACCCTCATATATCTAGACAACCATGACCGTATAGTGAGGTGGATTCTATTTCATTATACGTAGCTGGCTATGTATGCCCCCGCTCTCCGGTATTCTGGTTCTGGGGTGTTACATGGTTTAAGTGGTGGCCCATGCAGGTCTTGTAAATCAAGATATGTGAGGGTTTATCGAATAGAGGTCTCAATCAGCTCTCGTCCTTGATCTCTGCCCGTATCTTCTAATCCCTGAAATTCTCGACCTGATCACATGCTTGTATCATTGATCTGTCTTGGTCTTTCCTTATTGTTCCCTATGTCGTCTTCTTCAGCGGTATTGTTCCTGGTCCTACCGATCGGCAAGGCGAAGCACCTCCCGTGGACCAGCAGCAACCAGAAGATCAGGCCCAACACTCAGGAGCAGCCTTCCGGGTCATGCCTACCGGAGATCCAGAACCCCCGGTATAGCCAGCCCAGCCCGCAAGACAGGATGATGGAGCCTTGGTTGGACTTATCAGGGAGTTGCTTGTATCGCAGGATCGTCGAGGAGATGCCTTGCATCAGGCAGTGGCAGATGCTCTGTGTAAAACCCCTAAAATTCTACTATATTTTTTTTCGATTTTGGCACTGATTTAAATTTTTTGTTTTGTACGTCGCGTAGTCAGATTGTACGTTGTGCGCAAACGACGTATTTCGTAATTGCTCGTCGGGTGCGAATATGTGCGAGCGTACATATTTTTAGAAAAATATTTTTATTTTATTTTTATAGTTCAAAATAATTTATATAATAAATACTTTGCTATCGACAAAAAAATTGCTAAGTTTGTTCTTTTCATTTTAAAGGCCCTTCAGTTGTAAATATTAAATAATATTTTTATTAGAAAGGTATATTTATACGAATATTATTTGTGCATACATATATACTTCATAATTATCTATTAGATTATTTTTAAGTAATAATTTTTGAAATTTTTATTATTAGTATTTTTTTTGAAAACATATTTTGAAATTATGGTGGCAATTTAAATCTTTGATTTGATTTATGAATTTAATTTAAATAGTTTAAAGATGGAAATTATATTTAATTTGAGTTGAGATGATCTAGATTTAAATTGGAATTTGATTGAATTTAGATTTGATTGATTTAAATTTAATAATAAATTATTTCTTTGGGTTTTAAATATTCCTAATTCTTATCCAACTGAAAATTCCCACATCCTATAAATAGGCAGGTACTCCTCCAGAAATTCCTCACATCCACAAATTCTCCACAACGTGTGTGCATCGTGTCCTTGTCCATCTTTTTCTTCCACTATTTTTATTACAAATACATATTTCTCGTCGTATCCGACACACCGGACATGACCAAATTCCCAAATCCCTAAACCCTAAATTTTCGATCTCTAAAACCCTATCCTAAACCCCAACTGCCATGTCCCGGCTGCCGCCATCAGCGACCGCATCACCCCACTCATAACCACCACACGCCGGCACCAGCCAACTCCGGCCTGACCGCCCAACACACAACCATCCTGTCACGCCAGCCATCGTAGATTGACGTCACCACCTCCTTATCATCGTCCCCATTGCTAGCGCCAATAGCCCTGACCCACCGGAGCTCCCCCGACCAACCTGTCAACTGCCACCATCTAACCCCAGACTCCACCCCGGCCAAAACTGACCTCCAGCCACTATCATCACCATCCATCCGACCACCTGTAGTCCCGGTCTCTTCCGAACCACCACAACATAATCCGACTCCGCCGACTCCGGCCAACTCTCGCCGGAGCCAGCCACCAGCGGACCGAACCACCCAAAATTCTCTCCAAAACCATCACAGCACAAAAAAAATACCCAAAATTGGAAAACCCAACTTACCTCCTCCTCCGTGGCGAGCCCCGCCCGGCCATCGTCGACGATCGCTTCTCCTCTCCGCATCCGCCCGGATCCGACTAGTCCGTCCGCCTCTTCGTCGAAATCCCCGCAGCCACCCTATCCTCCTCGCCACCGTCGGCCGGATCTGGAGCGCCACCACCTCGCGTGCGCCCGACCACCCGCCGACGAGCTTCCGCACTTTCCCTCCTCCGAGCCATCGTCCCAGTGTGCGCCGCCGTGGGCACTCGACTCCAGGACCACCACCGTCCTTTCCAGTCGAGCGCCACCCACTGCACCGGCGGTGTCATCGAACCGCCATACCCACCGTTCTCCGTCGCCGCACCCCCTCAAAACCCCGTTCTCCGCTTTTGCCTCCGCCTCCACCGCGAGCGGCGTGCGAAACCCCCTCCGGCGAGCTTCCTCCTCCGCGACCGCCCGCCCACTGAGCCCCCGTGCGCGCACACTTCCCGCGAGCTGCGACTGCGACCAAGCCGTCGTGCCCGACCCCGCCGGACCGCCGCTCGTCTCTTCACAGCCTTCTCTCTCTCTCTGCCCCCTTCTCATCCAACCCACTCCCTTCATTAATTTGCAGAAGCAAATTTCTCTCTCCTCCTGAGAGGAAGAGACAGAGTTATGTTACTGCTGGAAATTTGGGTTTTTTTTCTTATTTTGTGTTTTTTTGTTGTTGTTTAGTTAGCCCATAGGAATGGAGGGCCGGATAGGAAGTAGATAATTTTCCTCTTCTTTTTGTGTATTTATTTGATGGGTTAGTAGTAAATAATTATTGGGCTTGTATACTAGTAAATAGTTTTTTTTATTTTTATTTTTTATTTGTACCTTGGGCTTAAATTGTATTTTGGGCTTAATAATAATTAGTTTTAAAGGCTTATAATTATATATATAGATTGGGTTTTATTGGGCCTATCACATATTTAGTATTTAATTGTTTTAGGCCATAAGAAATTCATTCTTTAGATTGGTATATCAAATATTTTAGATGGGCCTATATATAATAATTTTTTTTAAGAAAAAAAAAGTGTTTTCCTTGTGTACTTTGTTTCCACTAGGAAAATTTATATATGTATACTATTTTTCAAATAAAGTATATTTATGGGCTATAGACTTTAAATTGGGCTTTTATTTAATATTTTCTAATAAATATTGTTTTCAATATCATGATAATTTTTAAATATTTTCTAAAATATTTTTCTAAAAATACTGTAATATTTATCCCAATTCCAGAGAGTATCAATTCTTGACCACGCTAGTCGTATTTCCTATCCTCTTCTGAAACTGTGCTTCATTATGTCAATCCTAGCTAAATTGAATATCCTGGACTCAATAGAATAACATATACCACTATCAGAGGCCGTCTTGTATAGTTGTAACACCAAAGTCAAACTTTGTGCCACATTGATCATCGCAGCACACCAGGCGGCCTACCAGGCAAGTATACCTTGCTAATTAACTGTCAAATTATTTATTTTCTGCATTATTTATTTTGTTTCATATTGTTAGTTTCCTTTGTTATAAACTGTGCGTCCAAGCCATACTTGGGTGCAAGCGACTTTATTAGTCGTTACTTTATTTTATGCATGTTGACTTAGTATTAGCGGACTACCTTCTTGTTGGAGGATATCCTTATATCTCCTTTGGTCGTGACACTCACACTACACGGTTTGAGACATGTTGCTAGGGGCACGACTTATGGACTGGCCCTCTCTAAAGTCGTGTGACGGATAGATGATCGTGACTGCTATGACTAGGGTTTTAGAGACTCAAGCAGTTACAAAACTGGACGAGCCATGGACATGACTTAAACAGTGTGAGAAATATTGGGGGAGGACAGTCGCTACTGCGTATGGGAATCCAAACAGGTAAACCATAGTCTCCGGATGGAACTGTGGCAATTTAGTTGCAGATGCCCTCTGACGTTTTAGACGTTACGGACGGATACAGATGACTGGATGCCAGTTACGTACACATAGCCTAAAATCCCACCCATGCGCATGAAAGTTGTCCTCTAAATTGCACATTAGGCGGTTAGAATCTCCTTTGCATATTTGTGTCTAGAATAGTCTTTTATATATTATTTTATTCTGACAGTTCATATTAGCATGTTCTTCATGTATCTTGATACGTCCGTCTGAGGACCTGGTTTTTCCCCAGGTGCGTGTTCATGTCTTCCGCAGGTATCCTAGCCAAGGCCGTGGTCTTTCCCATTCCTTCAAAGACAATTGCGCTTGGTTTGTCTTGCCATTTTATGGATTGATTCTTATATATTTCTTTCATTGAGATAGTTGGTAGTGGACTTTGTCTCCGCCCAACGATTGTATCATCAATATTCAAGTTAATTTTTATATTATTATTCTTTTCATTGTGGATGAGATTTAGTTTGTCTTGGATTACTATATTTTACAGCTTATGTATATGTACAAGGCCCTGTAATTTGTATGTATACAGCTGGCATGTCTACGTACTTAGTCCTACGTATTTTGGGACTGGGGAGTTATACTCTGGGCAGAGATGGACATCATGGGAACAGTACAGCGAACAGTTTCAAGCGCCTGAACCCTCCTTTCTTCGATGGCAGCGAAGATGCTATCGCTGCTGATGCGTGGCTTCAGGACACAGAGGTGATATTGGAGGCAGCGAAGACCCCAGAAGATGAAAAGGTGGCCGTAGTGCGCCTGCAGTTATTAGATCTAGCCCGCAGCTGGTGGACGGCGCAGATCGTTGGACTAGTAGCACCTATTGCCTGGACAATATTCCGTGAGAGGTTCCGGACCAAGTACTTCGATGTTGTAGCTCGGTACGATCTACAGACCAGGTTCACCAATTTGAAGCAGATGGGCAGGACGGTCGATGGGTATGCGGTCGAGTTTTCCAGGCTTAGTCGGTTTGCTCCTACCTTGGTGGCGACCGAGTTCGATAGAGCCCAGCAATTTCAGCAGGAACTCCACCTAGAAATTTTGCTGGCGGTGGAGCAGTTTGAGCATCAGACTTTTGATGTGATATTGAGGGCAGCTAGGAGGCATGAATATACCTCCCAGAGGATTGTGGACAGGACTGGAGGTCGAAAGCGATCTCACAGCCAGATGAATCAGTCGTCAGCCCCATCCCCGGCAGCTAGGGCTTTGACCATTGGAGTTCCGAGAAGGACAGCTTCAGTTACGTCGGTTCAACATTCAACCCCGACGTATCCTCAGCAGCAGAAGCAGTCTTCCCCCATTGGCTGCTCATATTGTGGGAAGCCTGGACATCATGTTGTTTCAGAATATCGCAAGGCTCGAGGATTGTGTTTGCTTTGTGGAGTGCCGGACCACAAGGTAGGGTCCTGCCCGTTCAGGACTGACTCATCACCAGCCATGACCAGTTCATCAGTTAGGAGACCAGCCCCAGTACCAGTCCAGCAGTAATTTCCATCCCCGAGATCGTTGCCGACGCAGACCCAGGCTTTTCAGCAGCAAAGGCCTCAGCAGTATGCCCAGGCGCAAGTTCAGAATAGACAGAGAAGATTCCAGCAGAGAGGGCCGGCACCCAGAGGACATGGTCAAGTGTTGGCTTTAACTATGGGAGAAGAAGGAGTGGCGCCAGGTGAAGTAGTGGCAGGTACTATTCTCGTCAATACATTTCCGGCTTCAGTATTATTTGACTCTGGTGCATCGCATTCATTTATGTCTGCACGATTCGCGATACGGATAGGACTGGAGCCCGAGTCGTTATCAGTAAGGCTCAATATACTTACTGGTAACGGTCTTATGTGAGTAGATAGAGTATTTTCCTCGTGTCGGATCGTGGTTAGCGGTAGAGAGTTTCCCGCTAGGCTGATAGAATTTTCGATGGCCGATTATGATGTGGTCTTAGGGATGGATTGGTTGAGGGACCAGTATGCTAGGATAGACTGCCATATTGGCAGAGTTGTTTTTAGCATTCCAGGCGAGCCGAAGTTTTTCTTTTCTCGAGGCAAAGTTGAACCTTCTCCTCCATTATTGCGGATGGCTGTAGCAGCGTACAGTTACCCCGGATAGTCGAGAAATTTCCAGATGTTTTCCTGGAAAAGCTTCCAGGAATGCCACCAGAGCGAGAGATCGAGTTTACAATCGACTTGATTCCCGAGACAGCACCAGTGTCAGAGAGAGTCTACAGGATGGCACCATCAGAATTGGAGATATTGTACAAGATGATTGAAGAACTTAGAACCAAGGGATTCATTCATGCTAGTGGATCGTCTTGGGGAGCCCCGATGCTTCTTATAAAAAAGAAGGATGATACGTCTAGATTATGTGTTGATTATCGTACCTTGTACTCAGTAACAATCAAGAACAGATATCCTCTCCCAAGGATAGATGACTTGTTTGATCAACTCAGAGGAGCGGCAGTATTCTCGAAGATTGATATACGGTCAGGATACCACCAGATCAGAGTCAGAGAGCAGGACATCCCGAAGACAGCTTTCAAGTCTAGATATGGGCATTAGGAGTTCCTTGTTATGTCCTTTGGAGCGACCAATGCGCCGACTGTATTCATGGACCTGATGAATTGTATCTTCATGCCTTATTTGGATCAGTTTGTGATCGTGTTCATAGACGATATCCCGGTCTACAGCAAGAGTGAAGCGGAGCATGAGCAGCATCTCAGAGTTGTCCTCCAGATTCTTCGAGAGTACCAGTTGTATGCCAAGTTCAGTAAATGCGAGTTCTGGCTCGATCGTATTTCATACTTGGGTCATATCATCTCCAGAGGAGGAGTAGAAGTGGATCCCCAGAAGATCGTGGCTATGGAAACATGGCCAGTGCCCAGCACAGTTGCAGAAGTTTACAGTTTTCTTAGATTGGCCGGCTACTACCGGAGATTTGTTTCAGACTTTGCTCGAATTTCAGCGCCATTGACACAGTTGACCCGCAAGGAAGTGCAGTTTGTTGGACAGCAGAATGTCAGGATTCTTTTAAGAAGCTGAAGCGAGGCTTGATGACGGCACCCATTCTCACACTTCCGGATGGGACCGGAGGATTTTCAGTGTACTGTGATGCTTCAGGCAAAGGTTTAGGATGTGTTTTGATGCAGCATGGGAAGGTAATAGCTTATGCGTCACGACAACTTCATGATTATGAGAGAAATTATCCGACCCACGACTTGGAACTGGCAGCAGTAGTATTTGCACTCAAGCTTTGGAGACACTACTTGTATGGAGATAGGGTGGAGATTTTTACCGACCACAAGAGCCTGAAGTATGTGTTCACTCAGAAGGATCTTAACATGCGTCAGAGAAGATGGCTAGAGCTGCTTGTGGATTATGATGTCAACCTGCAGTATCACCCTGGAAAGGTCAACGTTGTTGCAGATGCATTGAGCAGGAAGGCCAGAGTTTATTTCCTGACAGCGCAACCAGAGTTGTTAGCAGATCTTCAGAAGATGGGTATAGAAGTTGTCCTTCCTACCAGTGTGGCATTGATGGCCAGCATGCAAGTTCAGTCCAGTATAGTTGAGAGGATCAAGATAGCTCAGTCCTCTGATTCTAAGCTTCAGCGGCTTAGAGTAGAATGTGAAGCAGGACAACGATCAGAATTATGCATTCATGAAGACGGTACACTTCGACATGGTAAGCGTCTTTGTGTACCCAGTGGAGATATCAGACAGGAGGTCATGGCGGAAGCTCACAGTTCTCAGTATTCAATTTATCCCGGTGGCACGAAGATATACCGTGATCCGTCAGCACTTTTGGTGGAATGGCATGAAGAGAAAGATAGCTCGGTTTGTCTCTCGGTGTTTGGTTTGCCAACAAGTCAAGGCTGAACATCAGAGGCCAGCTGGACTTCTTCAGCCCTTGCCGATAGAATGAAAGTGGGAGCATATAACCATGGATTTCGTGACTGGATTACCTCGATCCCCGACCAGTAGAGATGCTATTTAGGTTATAGTTGACAGGCTCACGAAGGTGGCTCACTTTCTCCCATTCAGAGTTGGTCAGTCGACGGCTCAGCTAGCAGAAATGTACCTCAGGCAGATAGTTAGACTTCATCGAGTACCAGTCAGTATCACCTCGGACAGAGATTCGAGATTCACGTCGTACTTTTGGCGTAGTCTGCAAGAGAGTTTGGAAACTCGCCTCCAGTTCAGCTCAGCTTATCACCCACAGATAGATGGTCAGTCGGAGCGCACGATCCAGACTCTTGAGGATATGTTGATATCTTGTACACTCGACTTTGGTGGTTCATGGGAAGATCACCTGCACCTGGTGGAGTTCTCGTACAATAACAGTTTCCAAGCTAGTATCCAGATGGCACCGTTCGAAGCACTGTATGGTAGGAAGTGCAGATCCCCACTAGTATGGGACGATGTTGGAGATAGGCAGATACTTGGTCTAGAGATGATCACTCAGACAGTTGAGGTAGTCAGGAGAGTCAAAGATCATCTTCGCATTGCACAAGATCGTCAGCGCCATTGGACCGATTCTCATCGACGTCCCCTTGAATTTTCTGTCGACGACCATGTATTCCTGAGGATCTCGCCTAACCGTGGCATCATTCATTTCGACGTACGGGGAAAGCTTAGTCCTAGGTATATAGGGCCGTTCGATATTCTGGAGCGAGTAGGAGATGTGTCATATCGTCTCGCTCTTCCGCCGTCTCTGAGTGAGGTGCATGACGTTTTCCATGTATCCCAACTACGACGATAAATCCCAGACCCGAGTCATATCCTGGATCATTCGGAATTGGTTGTTGGTGCCAACCTTTCGTATGAGGAGAGGCCCGTATCCATATTGGACCAAAGAGAGAAGATACTCAAGAACAAGACTATCAAGTTAGTTCGTGTTGCTTGGGGTCATCACTCCTTGGGTGAGTCAACGTGGGAGCGTGAGGATGATATCCGATCGCGATATTTTGACCTGTTTGACTCGTGAGGTATAATGTCTTTCTTATGCCTCATATCTTCGATTTATTGCTTGCATGAATAATTGCTCAATTGCTTGACTAGTATAGTTTGCCTGTGATTAGTATAGCTTGTCCTTGCATCTCTAGCCTCTTGATTAAATTCCGAGGACGGAATTCTTTTAAGGTGGATAGAGTTGTAATGCCCATGGTTCGTATTACGTATTTTTATATACGTGTACATATTTTTTTTTATTTTACTCGTATTGCATGTCTCCTCGCATGATTTATTTGGCATTTTATTGCTTGATTCGGTTCGGCTTGATTGGCTTGGTTCGGTTTGTGAACCAAACCCCTACCTACCACCACCATCATCATTTATTAATCCAACACTCTTTCTCTCTCCTCATTCACTCTTCTTCCTCACCATTACTCTCTACCTACCAGGAAGGTGTAGGCAAGTGCATCTTGCTTTATGGAGGAATTCCATTCTTATTGTTCCATTGTCTTCCTCATGTGTTTCTAACCCACTTTAGTACTTAGCATTTTCTATTTCTGTGGTTAATTTCTTGTTGATCTAGCCTTGTGATATTTTCGGTTTTTATGAGTTTTGATCTATCAAAACCTGTATATTTTTGTTATTTGATGGTTCCATGTTGTAGAAAATTTCAGTTTACCCAAATTTGACCTATGCGAGTTTGGATTTGGGTTCCTATTGTTGTTTGGTGGAGCATGGAGGCCATGATATTTTCCAGGGACATGTTCTCTGTGGGAGCCATTAATTGCACTTTTTGCCGCATGCAACATTGAGTTGCTGAGCCGCATGAGCAGTCTTAGCTCTGAGCCGCATGAGCATTAATTAATTGCCTTGGCCGCATGGCCAATCACTTGTTTGGCCGCATGAAATTTGCTGTTTGTTTGGCCGCATATGGCAATTTTGCTTGGCCGCATGTATTGCCATTAATTTATTGTATGGTTGCATAAGCTCCCATGCATTAGCAAATATTGCCTTGGCCGCATATGCACTGTTGCATGGCTCCATTATTTGCTTTGGCCGCATATGCACTGTTGCATGGCTCCATTATTTGCCTTGGCCGTATGGCCATTTTGCATACATTTTTGCATGCATTGGCCGCATGGATTATTTGCTTGGCCGCATGCATTTTTGCTTGCATAAGCATTTGCTTGCATGGCCTTTGCATGCATTGCTAGCATGCTTATTTACTTAAGCTGGCCGCATGCATTTTGCTTGCATAAGCATTTGCTTGCATGGCCTTTGCATGCATTGCTAGCATGCTTATTTATTTAAGCTGGCCGTATGGCCTTTGCAAGCATGTGCTTGCATGCTCATATATTTTTGGCCGCATGGCCTTAACTTAATATTTGTGGCCGCATGGACCAATTCATGGCCGCATGAATATTTCAAGTGCTGGCCGCATGGACTAATTCCTGGCCGCATGCATTAGTTTGCATGCATTTGCTTGCATGCACTTTGTGGCCGCATGGCCTATGTATTACTCTAGGCCGCATGCAATTTTTAATTTCTAGCCGCATGGCTTATATATTAAGCATTGGCCTTATGGCCCCCACCTCATCCACTCTTGGCCACATGGCCTATTTATCATTCTTGGCCGCATGCAGCAAATGTGTGCTGGCCGCATATTGTATAGTGACAACATTTATTGGCTGGCCGTATGCCAATTTCATGCGGCAAATTTTTCTGAGCCGCATGAGTCCTCCACAGCCCTTGCTCCTGCTAATATTTAATTACTAAATGTATGCTTGTGCCATATTAATTTTAAGTGTGTTCCCTGACACGATGGTGACCCGTTGTGGTACACTTTTGACAAATGACATGACATGATAGTGGCCCGACGTGGCACACTCCTGACAGTAAACATGACATGATATATGTCCCGAAGGCTGTTGCGATGGCTAGCATGTCATGACAAGATTGAAAGGCCTGGACACCGTGGATGATTGTGTTTGTACAAGTGAACCGGTAATGTTTGCATCATGTCTAGGATAGGGATCCCTGAGTACCACAGTCAGAGGTACCTACTGTAAATGGCTAAGGCTAATAACTAGAATAATTCAGTAGTCATGAGAGATTTTTTCAGTTACAGGCGATCCCGTTATCCCGGCCACCATCGTTGGACTTGTAGCCTGCCGACGAGTAGGGCACAAGTCTAGATTCATTGATAAATGGAAAAGAACAAGGCACTGCTTAATGAATCCAAGTCGCCTGGATAACCTGGATTAGTTGCAGGGCTTGTGGCTGGAGGAACATCTCACTGCATATTGCTAGTAACTAAGGCTTGTGACAACCCTAGTTAGCTAATGTAGAAAGCCGTAGTCACTGATTGGCCGGAAGAGATTGTATGGTATAGTTTCAGTGCTCGATTATTGCAGGCTTGATCGCATGATTGTCACTTTTAACAATAAAGATCAGAGGCTAAGTTCTGTTCAGGTGAAGGGTTACAACCACGGTCCTTGTTTGGTTTATTTCTGATATGCTGGTTTTAGTTCTTAAGTGAGGCCTCCTTTGTGGCACTTGCTCTTTCTGGATCTGACCCAGCTGGTTTTTATGGCCAGATTTCGGAGCAGCACCAGAGGATCTACCGACTTTCCAGCCCGATGGTGACCACCAGGCGTAACCAGGACAACGAGTGGGTTTATTTTTTGCTCTCCCACTCTATTGAAATATTCTTATTTTGAGGCGTTTAGCCGACGAGCACCTGTTAGCTCGTATTGTATACCTTATTACTGTCTGCCTACGAACTGTAACATGATTAACAGATCCTAGGGTTGATCATGTATGACTAAACTCTTGCTAGTTATCACATTTTGTAACGACTAGCTTCATGATCAGCTAAATATGTAATATTTGGAATACCTTACTATTATATATTTGGTGATCTTATATCTTGTAACTTTACTTGCTTGCTTGAGATTGAGACATTTAGGCTTGTTATTGACCACAGGAGACTGATGGATTGTAGTTAAACCCTCATATATCTAGACAGCCGTGACCGTATAGTGAGGTGGATTCCATTTCATTATACGTAGCTGGATATGTATGCCCCCGCTCTCCGGTATTCTGGTTCTGGGGCGTTACAAGTTGCGCAGGTGCGCCAGGTTGCGCGTGTTGCGCAGGTGCGCCAGGTTGCACGAGTTGTACAGGTGTGCTGGGTTGCGCGGGTTGCGCCAGCTTACGCCGCGTGCGCAGTACGCGCAGTATGCGCTGAAGGCGCGCGCGCAGCTCGTAAAATTGGCGCAACTCGCACAGTTCGTGGCTTTCCACATTCTGACTGATTCGTAACTGATCCTGGATTTGTGGATATGACATTATGTCGTGGCACACATTTCGGATCTGGACAGTTACATCAGTAGCTATATATTCAGAGCCTCTCTGCTCTCTCAGTACACTTCTAAGACTTCAGAAATTCACGAAGAGAGAAGAGAGAGCTGCTGCGCACCGTGTCCTTCCTCGTACAACCGAAGTCCGTCATCGTTCCGAGCAGTCCGTCTTAGAGCAATTTTCCAGAGCGTTCCAGAGTTCATTCGAACTTGCTGGTTCCTGGAAGCTGACCATGTGGGCAGATCTAGCTTTGAGCACTGGTATTTTTGTCACCCCAGCAGGCCACCACCTTCTATCTTTCGCCTGTCACCTTCACTGCTGCCTTTAGCAATTCGGCCAACATCTTCTTCTTAGAAGCACTGCTATCGTTTGCTACGTTTACGAAATATTCTTAGATTTTCGTATTCCAGAATCCTTCAAGGATCTCTGTTACGCACCTTTCTTGAAGCGTTGCATTGGAACGTTGTTCTTACAACAGTTTCATTCAGTTTTTCATTGAAAAAATTGTGCCCCGGTTCTAACATTGATTATCTCATACTTACAGCAACATTTGGTAGAAATTTGACACTAACAGCAAGGGTTGATCTAAGGTTGACAGTCTTGTCATAAAATCTCTAGAGAATTATTTGATTTTTCATGAGTTCCAATGTAAGAATGCTTAAAATAATTCCGTAAGTTCCAATGTAAGAATGCTTGGAGGTGATGACCATGTATCTGAACTGGAACTGGAGATGACTGAATAGCTAAACTTTTTGAAAAAAACTTATTCTGAAATCTAAAACAACTGAACTCCATATCTCTGTATTGGACGATAAATTAAAATGATAAAAATTACTTATTCTAATAACTGTTGTATATATTGTATACTAGAAGTCTAGAACAACATGGACTTCTACATTGCATTTGGGAAATGGCATTATCATCAATTTGCTTTTGGCAAACTTTTGGTCGCGGAGTTAGATACCACGGGGCTGCTCCATTCGTCAGAGCTTCTTAATTTCCTGGAGCCGTTCCATCATGCAGAGCTAAGTTCCACGGGGCTGTTATATTATGCGAAGCTAATGACTTGGACAATTGTAATTCTCGCTTCCGGTGATATTGTGATTGTTGTTAGCCTCGCGTACAACGAGAATATGTAGATCTAATAGCGAAATAAGATGGACAAAGAGATGAATCCTTCTATGGGTTCTCCATTCTATTTTTTATATTTGATGACTTAGCAACAATATAGAATAATATATTTACCAGATTACAAATGAATAAATATTTTTTTATTACAATTATTCAATAATTACTTTGTAGACAAGTACGCCAAAATGATTTATAGGAACGAAAAAGAAATATTTGGTTACGGCCCATGGACCATGTTGGGCCGAAAGTGCACATGGCCATAACTTCATCGCTCACTTTTGCTGATCCGGTCCTCCTGAGAAAACAAAAGAGAGAGAGAGAGAGAAGAAAAAGAAAAAAAAAGAAAAGAATTTGGTTAGGGTTTCGAGAGAGAGAGAGAGAGAGAGGGGTCCAATGGCGATGCGAGCATTCTACAACGAGGTGAAGGGACTGAAGGTCCGGGATCTCCCGGCGCACTTGAAGCCGAAGCTGAGTTGGGAGCACGTGAAGAAGACGGTGGACCGGGGGGTCGATCGCTACATCGACAAGTACATCGAGACGAGCTCGGTGGAGCCGCTCTTCCACGTCTGCATCGGCGGAATGATCTTCTCCTATCTCGTCGCCCTCCCGGAGGAGCGCCGCCACCTCGAGCACCAGCAGCACGCCGCCGCTCACCACTGACCGATCGCAGGTGATCATCCATTCCCGTTCCTCGCTTCCCCCGCTGTTCATGTGTTGGATCCCAAATTAATTAGGGCATCTATTTGAAATTCCTAGTCGCTTCATTTCATGGATTGGCTACTTCATCTCTGAATCGGTTATGTGATGTTATAGTTAGAATCGAAGGAAAGGGGGGGATTTAATCTGATTTAATTAGGAAAATATTCATGTTTAATCGGTTATCGGTTCGTAATCGCTTCTCCATATTCAAACGGAACTGAAATGTTCAAGATTTCTGGGATCGGCTATTTAAGTCCTTTGTTCCTTATAACATTAACTAAAGCCTAAAGCCATATCATCTAACAGCCTCAATCCAAGTTCCTTTAGGCCTTCACTAATTTTAGCAGCTTCTTAACTATGAGTCAGATTTTCTCATTTTTGATCTACATTGTTGCACAAAACATTTGAGTTGGATTTTCTCATTTTTGTCCTCGATTAGTGCCCCAACTTCTCAGAAATACACTCGTTTCTTATCCCATATGATGATAAGATTTCACTGGCCAGCCAAACTCGTGTATGGGCCAAGGACTTGGGCTCGTGCCAGGCTTTCTAGGAGGCGGACAGGTCCTGTGGTGACTTCATGTGAAAGGTCCACTTTCAACTCCTTATAGCTCTCGAGCACCTGCACAAAGACACGCTGACTTCCCGATTGAGTTCCCCTCCGATGTTTGAGTCCGCAAGTGAGGAATAGAGAAGAGCAATATACGTGTTAGTGGGATTAGAGAGATGTACATCCTCTCTCTTTTGGGGGTATTTATAGCCCTATAGAGACTTTGGTCAAAGTCTTAGCATTTACCTTGGTATCACGACTAGCAGTTATCCTTTTGTCTTCATTTGTGCCTTTGGTTGGGCCAAAGGAATGAGCTTTTTGCTACATCACTATTACTATCTTTCAATTACCATTCTCATTTCAGTTGTGCATATCTTGTGGACATGTTTCTTAATTAGCTAACACTGTCCATAATTTAATACTCGTCTTATAGAATTTTGCTTTCAACTTCAAGAGTATCCCTTGACCACAAACCATTCCAAAATCACTCCATATATGCATAATATCTATGTAAATGGATCACCTGTGCAGTGTTCTAAAAATTGGTAGGCGGAATCGGTGTGGCAGCCCTCCGCCTAGCGCCTAGGTGGCCACACAGATTTTTTTTTTTTTTTTTTTTTTTAATTTTGAGTTTTGAATTCTGAAAAAAATTTATTTTTATTTTTATTTTTTTGATTTTTTTCAAATTTATTTTCGATTTTTTTTTTTTGAAATTTCAAATTTGAATTGTTTTTTATTTTTTTGAAAATTTTGAATTTTTTTTTGAAAATTTTGAATTCCTGTCTGGGGGCTTTTCGGTGCGGCCGACGGCTGCCTAGTGCCGATTTTTAGAAGACTGCACCTGCGTATCTACTGTAGAAGTGCAATTTTGATGTTGTACTAACAAGCTAGCCGGTGAAAGAATGAGTAGTGGAAGTAAGAACCGTCAATGTCAATTATGACTGTCAATGTCCAAAATTTCCCTTATGAAAACTTTGATGTCAAATTTCGTATCTAATAATTCAGAACATTAGAGCTTGTATCGGTTATTTTGGTTCCGGAAACTGGGTCAATTTGATTGTGCGAGTCTGAATGTGAAAGAATCGTGAACTTTTTCTATGATATTGTATCTCTGTAGAGGGATGTTGGAGATATTGAGATCTCAGTGTACTTGGTTAGGGTTCTGTTTTTGGCGTTTTTGATTTCATTATTTTATTATGGAAATGTAGGGGTATTTATTATGGAAATGTAGGGGTATTGTGTCTGCTCTAGGTTAAAAGCTTGGAGATGAAGGTTTACTTATATCTCATATATTTTTGCCTTTTCGGTCTCATAGTTGCACTATTATTTATGCTTGATGTCAGGGTCTACTTGAATTGAGGGTTAAGAGAGTTAAGTGAGGGAAAATAAAAACCATGCTTCGTTTCGGGGTGGGAGTTTAGGAGGAGGGTTATAAAGAGTTAAGTGAGGGTTTGTTTAACCCTCTTTTGTCTATCTTTTTAACCCTCCAAATCAGAGGGTTAACGAGGAGAATTGAGGGGTTTTGTTTAAAAAATCATAAATATCTTTATTTGTCCTATAAAATATTATGATTTTTTTTTTCTTGCTTTCAACATGCTACTCCGTAGCTTCCTCATTTGTGAAGATATTTTGACAAGTTTTAATTAAAATTTCAATCAAATTTAATTTTATAACATATGTAATAAATGTATTTTGGTAACTATTATATTTTTATTAATCATCTTCTCACTCAAAACCTCCAATCCGAACAAGAGTTATTAAACACACCTCACTTAACTTTTCCTTCAATTCAAGTAAGGTTATATGTATTGACTCTACTCCCCCTCACATAACCCCACTTAACTCTGCTTATGTTTTCTCCCTCAATCCAAGCAGACCCTCAGGGTTGGCCCTGGCCCAGGGCGACCGTCCAGGGCCCACGAATTAGGAAGGCCCCAAATACAAATACTTGTATATATATAACCTTTGTTATATGTTAAATATTAGTTCCCCAAATACAAATACTTGTATATATATAACCTTTGTTATATGTTAAATATTAGTGCAAAATAACATAGTAGCCTACTTAGTGTAGTTGGTTTTCACTTATACCTACTATGTAAAAGGGCGGGGTTCAAGGCCTAGTGGAAGGTATATATATATTTTTTTTGGTAAATAGTTTCAGTTTTTTTTTTAACAAGAGGGCCCCATTTTAAATTGTCCTGGGCCTCGAAAAACTCTGGACCGGCCCTGCCCTGCTTGATGTGGTTCAATGGCTATTGAGTTAATGCATCTAACAGTGTAGTTATAGTGAAAAGCATGACCATGCGTGTTCTTTATAGTTATCTATTTTATCAGTTAAATCGAAACTAGCTGCATAAGAATTTCTTTGTGCTAATAACCAATCTCATGTGGCCACAAGATGATAAGCTTTCTTAGAGGTGGCTTCTCTGTACAATCCCTGATACTTGGACTCTAACAATTCCATGATTTTTTTGTTTTTCAATTTATTTATTTTGGCTTTGTGATAAATTAGCATATTATGCATGAAGTTTCCTAGTGTATATTGTATATTGATGATATTGTACTAGTTGATGAGACTAGAAGAGGGTTGGACCCAAAAAAAATGTAGAGAAAATTTTGGGAACGTAAGGGTTTTAAAATAGGTCAAAAATAGTGTACGTGAAACTCAACTTCAACCAAAGGTTAAAGAAAGAGATGGCTAGCAATACTTTCCGTCTTTTCGGTATTTAGGATGAATAGTTATGTCATGATGGACAAAATGTGATGGACAAAATGAGAATATGTTGTGCATAGCAGGATGTCTTAGTATTATGATAATGACTTTGTTAAGTTCTAAAGTTATTACTAATGCAATATTTCATTAATAGTATCATCACAAATACTAATGCTATATTTTTGTTCTTAATTATGAACCTTATCGCATAATACTTGATTAGGCTCCTTATTGTTGTTTAATGCGCTTTATTTATATATGTACGACTATATTAGTTTCCAATCAAGTTTCTATGAAATAATGTATCTTACAGTGATAGTCAAAAGAGTTGGTACTTGATACATACCTTTGACAACCTAGCTTGATCCCATATTCATGAGATATGAACCATATGTTAGCCTATTTAAATTTGATAGAGAAGCAGCTGGTTTGCTAACAGACAAATACGACACAAATTTGCAACCTATTTTGGCGTGCCCTTTATAGTGTCCGTGTTGTGTCTGATGTGTCCACAATGCGACACGGACACGACATGATTTTTTAATGCCCATACTTTGTAGGGCACAAGGACATAAAATGAGTTCACTATTCGCACCTATGACCATGAGCGTCAATAGATTTTTAGGGGAACTATAAGTAAAGGAACGCCTTTGTTACTAAGATTCCATTGATTGGGCGTTCTGATGGGTGTCAATTGTTAAACCCATTCTTATTCCATGACATGAGGCTTTTTTTGCTTTCTACACTGTTTTAGTCTACTTGCTACTTGATGAGAATGTGCACATATTGTTTATTCATGGAATACTAGCTTATTTCTTGGTCCTTTTTTGTACTTGAACTCCACAGTAGAGATTCCTAACTTCAGATTATATTTCATTTCATTGCAGCATTGATTTGCTCCTCTGTGAGGGTTCCTTTACTGCCCCATTTTCCTGATGTTTTATTGTGCAGACTTTTGCCGAAATAAGTTGAAGTTTGTGTGTGATGTTTTACTTGCCAGCTATTCATAAAACACTATTTGATTCTGGGAGCACTTTCAAGCTTGATACTCCTATGTGAGAATGGCAAATTGATACTCTGCAATTTTGCATGGGGCCTTTTATAACCGCATATACCAATTTCTGTCAATTGCTGTCTTTGGTCTTTTCAGTTTCAAGGTTGTTAAAACCATTCGCCAGATCTCTTATGTTGTTGTTTAGTAAGGCTGATGTCCTCTTACACAGATTTCAGTTTCTGTTTCCACATCCACTTGCTTTGGTCATTTCAGCTTCAATTGTGATTCATCATCGAACCTATTACAAATAAATTTTAAAACAAAAATCTTTCTGATTAAACTGCAATGAAAACAATCTATGCTAAGGAGAAATCCAAAGTATCCAAAGCAAGTTTATTAGATAAATAAAGAAACCGTAACATTACACATGCCTTCTTGATAATGTATTTCACAATCAGCTAATTTGAATAAAAGTTTTTGAAGAAGAAACCTTAGGTGCATGATTTGAGTTGCAAAAAACATTTGGGTAGGTCTCCTATATATGAAGTGATTCTTTCTAACTAAAGTATCTCTTTCTACTTGATCCACAACAATTAGGTTATGTATTGGTACCAATATTGTCTTGTACTTAAATGTGCACGTCATCAAATGTCTGGATAAGGTATCCTACAAATGAACATATTTCTTTTAATTTGATATTCAGAACGATTAGAAGATTCTACAGAAGAAATGCAGGGTAAGCATTAGAGTGAGACATCTCTCCAAAAGGTTTCTAGTTCAAAAAAGGGGAAGCATATCAACCCAAGAGGTTTCTAGTTCAAAAAAAGGAAAGCATATTAATTCCATTATGGGAAATTAATGTACGGTACAGGTGCGGACCTTCAAACATGAATTTGGCCTTCAGATCGGGATTTTCTAGAAAGCAGGGAGACTCCAAAATGTTGGCGGGACGGGCACAACTTCTCTAGATAGGCTAACACGGAGAAGTATCAATATCATTAAAGTACGTAACATTGTCCTTCTCCTTGTCCGGGCTTGGAACCGGCAAATGTATTGAGTCCATTTGTATTCACCCACCAAAACTAGAGTGCATGTTCACCCTCCCATTTAAGTATCGTATGTCAAAATAGAGTCAAAACCGCTGGCAAGGGCGAACATATACCCTAGTTTTTGTGGGTGAACAAAAATTGACATTATATGCAATGGCGGTCGTCTACCTTTTTTAAATTTTTAATTTTTAATTCTTTAATGTTTTATTTTTTTAAAAAAAATTTAAAATTTTTTAGTTTTTTATTTAAATTTTTACTTGTTTAGTTTTTAATTTATAATTCTTTAGCTTTTTAATTTTTTAGTTTCTTAGTTTTAGTTTTAATTTTTAATCTTTGTACCTGCATTTAGTTGTTCTCTTACATCAATATTTCCAGGTTGTCGTCGCTAGATTCGTCGTCGTTGCTCTCGTCTTTCTTCTTATTCTTATTTTGATGTTGCTTGTTATGTTCTTTTAGTTTTAGGTAATACTCTTTCCTTAATCTTCTATTCTCCAGCCTTTGCTCCTGAAAAACAAACTATGGCATCATAAAAATAGAAAGTAAAGAATCATTATCGAAAATGAAGTAAACGAATCCATAACAAAATAATTTTCACAACCGAATGCTAAAACGAAAATTATCAGATTTGCATAATTGAAGTCTTCTAGGTTGATACTAGGTTCAAGCAAGGTTGTAAAAATCGCTAGTTGGTCGCTAGTCGGTTCGCGAGGATTAAGAATTAATCGGACTAGTCGGAGACCAGTCAGATTAGTCGGTTTGAATTTTTTAATTAATATATATATGCAATATATGTAATATGTCAAAATATTTATAAAAAAAAATATGTTAATTGTCAAACTTTTAATTATTGCAATGCACTTTCTTATTCATTATTTTGCACAAATTTCTATTTTGATAAATCTTTAAACAATATGTTAACAAATTTCTATTTTGCACGAAGAGTTACAGCAGCAGTAGCAAACAAAAGCAAAAAACAGCAAAAAGAAAAAAAAAAGAGTTACAATAGCAGTAGCAAAGAGAGACAACAAAGCAGAAGTAAAAATAAAAAGAGTACATCAGTTATTTTTTTCAAAAATAAAAAAATAGCAACAAAGCAAAAATCTATAATAACAATTGCAAAGAGACGACAACAATTTTCTTTACTAAAAAGAGCAACAACAACAATAATAATAAAAAGAAAAAACAGCAACGAGGAAGAAGAAGAAGAAGATGAAGCAACAGAGAATGAGAGCAAGAAGAAGAAAAAGAAGAAGAATGCAGCTACCTGCGTCCGCGTCTTCATCTGGGCTGCAGTCGACTTCGTCTGCGGCTGCGGCTAGGCCAGTCACTTTTTTTCCTTCTCCTTCTCTTCTTCTTCGACTCGACGATGGCTGTCTTGTATTTTTTTTCCTGGCAGTAGCAAAGCCTAGTCGGCCGACTAGCACCTATTAATGGTGTCAACCGATTTTTGGACGGACTAACCCCTAGTCGCTAATCGGCCTAGTCGAGTCGGCGGTGGCCGACTAACGACTAGTCAGAGACTAGTCGGCCGCCTAGAAGAATTTTTACAACATTGCTAACTTCAACAATTGACTACATCCAACCACTCTCAGATACTTGTACTCCCTTCTCATCTCATCTAATGTGTGTTATGAGCTCCATTTACTGCCCCTTCAATTTATTAAAGGGCTTAGTAGTTTTATGTATGTTTCGCCTTTCGAACACTTGAGTAACACAGACAAATCAAATACACATACGAGGCATGGAACCTGCAAAATTCATACGTGTCATGTCGTGTCAGACACTCGTACCGGACACGCCACAGACACTCCTAAATACACTAGGATACACCAAAATAGATGTTGAATCCATGTATGAAACATGTCTTAATTGAATCCGTGTCCGCGCATCATACATACGCTATTATATAGCTTGTTAACCAAACTTTATCAAGGCAGGTAGCATTTATCTCAATGCAATATAAGAGAGCATATGGTATATGAAATCAAATAGCCACATTGTATCAAAAGCAAAGGGAGCTTAAGGGTCTGCTTAGCAATTATCGGGATAGCGGTTATGAGATATTTTTAGAGTACCGGATATGAGCGGTTATGAAGAGTCCGGTTTTGGATGGTTTTTAAGTAGCGACTTTTAAACCAGTCCAATCCATGCTTGGTAATTCACTAACGAGCGGTTCTGAAAGTTTTTTACACGAATAAATTAAATAGGGAAGGATATCGGTAGTTATAATTATATCTATTTTTGTGAGGATATAAATGAAATAAAAAAATAGAGCCGTTCAAAACCCGCCGATTTGAGGTGTTTACAAAGCCACCCAAAAATATATTACACCGATTTTGGAGGGTTTTTGAGCCGACGAAAACTAGTGCCTCAAAAAAATTAACAAGCAGTGGTTTTCATAAACGTTCGGTTCAAAAACACCCCTAAACCGGTGAAAACACCATTACCAAGCAGACCCTAAGGGTTTCTCAAAAACCTGATATGCCGGCCGGCCCGAAAGCTATCCCGGTCAACTTAGCCTGGTCGGCCCTCGGCCTATTCTTCATCAGCTCATCCTGCTTCACTTCTACGATATCCGCAGGGATCTCATTCCTTCCCCTCTTCCCAGCAATCCTCCCCAGTTCAGGCACATACGGCGCCGCTGCGGCGGCAGTACTCCCACCGTTCCATCTCCCAACATAACCCCCGACGCCACTTTCATAACTAGTACCACCATAGTTTCCGTAGACCTCTACTGGGTAAACACCATGATCCCCAAACTGGCTGAGAGTCTCATCAGATTGCGCAACCCAATTAGCATCATATCGAATCCCGTAGCCCTCAAAATCGCTCCTTTCTTGGCCGTCCTCCTCGACCGATCCCGTATTCGAAAGGTGGGTTTCTGACCGCGCCGCCCAATCTCTGCCGTCGTGACTCCCCCCGTAGTCCTCAATCTTGCTCCTTTCTTGGTCAAGATCGGTCCTTTCTTGCTTGGTCTCGACCCTCTCGAGGTTTGGAACGTGGGTTTTCTTTGGGGCGAGGCAGAGGGAGTTCTTGGGCGCGCCGGAGCATGGAACTGAGGCCCTTCGGTAATGATGAAGAGGAGCTGTCTTCCTTGATGGGCTGTTTTCTTACGGTGTCGTCGTCGGAGTGGTTGGATTTGAGGAGGGAAGGGTCGAAAGGGAGGGTGAACTGTACAAGCCTCTTGGGATTGGGGGTTCGGTCCTTGGATGAAGATGATGATGGTTGGGATTTGGGAGCGGGGAGTTGGGAGAATAGGGAAGACTGGGGCTTTGATGGTGGTGGTTGTTCTTGGTGGTGGTGGTGGTTGGATTTTGGCGGAGGGAGAGAGGAGAAGAAGGAACGAGAGGAGGAGAAGAAGAAGAAGATGGTTTGGCTTCTTCATCGTAGTCGTCGGAAGAAGCATAGTTTGTTAACAAGGAATCCATGGCGGGGAGAGAGAGAGATCTTTCCTGTGGAACCAGAAAATAGGGTTAGGTCGGCCTCTTCGGTTCGGTAGTTAATGAGAAGGATGAATTTTTATTTTACTGTATTTGTTTATTTGGGCTGCCCCCTGAGTTTTAATAGTAAAAGGCTAATTGGATTTCATTGGGCCAGGACCAGAGAAGTATTTAGAATTTAAAAAATTAAAATAATAATTAATAAAAAAATTTGTATAATTAATTACTTTTGTTATGGTTATAATATACTTACTCCACTTTTTCACCTCCTTTATAAATATCCAAATACAAAATTACAAACTTATTCACTTTCAAATTACAAAATACTATGTTTATCTATTCAAATATGAAAAGTAGACGAGAAGGACACTTGCACACTTCTCGCAACTCATTTTGAGCTCCTCAATGAATGAACCCTCTTGATAAAAAATGGTTTGTTTCAACAAACAATGATGGAATTCTAAATTAAAACCATTTACATAATAAATGGGCTTACAACTTATATATTATATTTACATCACTCAACTTAAGAAAAAAAAAACTCGACGATCGCTTCAATTACAAACAATTCTGCCACCGAAATCCAAACTCCTCTTTAAATAATTTCATTTCTCATCCTCTAATAATAATAATAATAAAACAAAAGAAAAACTAAATGAGTATAAACACCTCATACGTGCCACACAGCACCTACGCGCACTCCGAGTCGGCCCAGCCTTCTGCAGCCACCGCCGCCGCACGTGTCCTCCTCCTGACCGCACGTGAGATCCTCACCTCAGCCGCCAATATCGCCTTCGCCGGGACGCCGGAGCACATCTCCAGCCTCCTCAGCACCTCCCCGCAAGCGCGGTCCCCGCCGCCGCGGCGGCGGAAGCAGACCTTCGCCGCGTACCAGATCGCCGCCGCCAGCGACGCGCGGGGCGGCGGAAGAGCCGCCATTCCGCCTACTCCGCCGCCGCACGCGCGGAGCACGTGGGCCGCCACCCCGGCGAGCTCCTCCATCCCGATCCTCCGGCTCCAGTTCGCGATCGTCCTCTCCGCGGACTCCTCCTCCGCCCACCGTTTCCTCGAGGGCAGCCGTGGTGCCGGCGTGGATTCGTCGTCGGAGGAGAGGCAGGAGGAGGTGGAGGAGGGTTCGTCGGGAGCGCAGGAGGAGCAAAGGGGGCGGAGGAGGAGGGGGTTCGGGTCGGATCCGGAGCCTGAGAGGATGGCTGATCCGGATCCGGAGGGGGAGAGGCAGGCGGGGCAAGTGAGGCGTCGGACGTGGCGGGCGACGAGGAAGTTGGCAGCGTGGACGCGGCGGTCGCAGCGGAAGCACAGGAAGGCGGAGTCGGCGTCGCAGTAGAGGGAGGCTTCGTCTCCGCAGAGCTCACAATTATTTCTGTTCGGGCTGGATTTCTTCATTCTCTTCTTCTCAAAAACCTAACCCTCTATTTTTTTTTTCCTTTTCCTTGATGGAAAGAAAGAAAGAAAGAGTGTTGAAGAAGAAGAAGAAAGTGACGAGAGTAGAAAATTGGGGGAATGTACTATATATAAACGGAAGAACATGGGCCATCCATTTTACATTTTACATGTAACTCCTCCCCTTTTAACTATTTGCTCAGTACAAAAATTTAAATATATGCTATTTTCTTGGTTGACAATAAACCTGTTTTCAAAAATAAGAATTAATTATTTAAAGTGGAATTTTTCATTAGAAAAGTACTATCGAAATATATTATGATAAATAATTACTAGGTTGGTGGAATAGAGATTTGTGGATTCCTTTTGGTCTTTTAGTCAATGTAGCTAAACAATTTTGGATAGTAAAACAGAGGTAACAATAAAATATTTTCATTTGTTTACGAATAATATATGATTAGAAACAAGCAGAGAAAAATATCTAAATTATCTAGCTACCAAACCATATGTTACAATTCTTAAATTTAACATATTTTAATATTTTACAAAGTTTAACATAACAAAAAAAATTAAGAAAAATAACTGGCTAAAATAAAAATCTTTATCTTAAAAAATAGGGTTAGTTGTATTAACTATTCCTATATTTTACATTTATTACACGGATCATTCCTGTTTTGAAACTAGCTATACGGACACCTTCTATAGTTTCTATTTTCTATAGAAACCAATAACACTGACCACCTATGGTTAATAAAATTTATAAAGTAGAGGGATGGTCAGTGTAATTATTTTCGGAATAGGAATAGCCTTGTAATATTCATGAAACATAGGAGAAGTCAGTGTAATTATTTTCGGAATAGGAATAGCCTTGTAATATTCATGAAACATAGGAAAAGTCAGTGTAATTAATCCTAAAAAATAAAATATTAATCGGACAAATAGGAGGTTGTGTGAGTTGCAAACTTTAACTATGTATTTTTTCGAAATATTACAACTTTTATTATTATTATTATTATTATTATTATTATTATTATTATTATTATTATTATTATTATTATAAAAGCAACAAACATTAGAAATATATGGTAGTTTATATACAAAATTATTGTTGCCTCGATATTGAAAATTTCAGAGAAGAGAAAGAAGTAGGATATGTAGGCGCAAAATCCAAAAAAAAAAAGAGTTCCAATTAAAAAAAAAATAGGAATAATAAAGAATGAATATAAGAGGAAGAAAAGGATGGACCGTTCCTTCCTTCTTCCCTGTCCACATACCTCTGTTGCCTCGAACTTAAATTACATTATTTTTTATTTTTATTATTTTTCTAATTTTCTCTAGTTTATCGTACCATCTAGAAGCTTCACCTAATGCTACTCATTCTGAAGTGGAGCCGAACTTCCTCAATACATATAATTCTAGGGTCGAGCATTCGGTTTATTCGGTTCCAACCGAACCGAATAAGCAAAAATCGAATTGGACCGAAACCGAATAAGCAAAACCGAAACCGAATCGAATTGGTCAATAACCGAACCGAACCGAACCGAATTAAATCGGTTCGATTTTCGGTTTATTCGGTTTTTGGGATTTTTTGTGTTTTTTTTGTTAATATATATAATAACTAAATATACCTAGATATATTCAATATATACCTATAACATATACCTATATATATTTAGTATATACCTATAATTAACACACACACACACACATATATATATTTTTTTTGAAGCAATGGGTACTTGTGGCGAACTCGCCTCCACTGAGGCTCGAACTCCCGACCACTTGGGCCGCATGCATCACTCTTAACACACACACACATATATATATATATATATATATATATATATATATATATATATATAATTAAAACACACACACACATATATATATATATATAAACTAAATTTTCTTATTCGGTTTTCGGTTTTGGATCGAAACCGAATCCCAAAACCGAAACCGAATAAGAAAATTTAGTATTTTCAAAACCGAAACCGAACCGAATTTATTTAAAACCGAACCGAATTCCTTATTCGGTTCGGTTCGGTTTTCTGTCCAAAACCGAATAATGCTCACCCCTATATAATTCTGAATTATTGAGTATGATCACTCTCGGTGGGGTCCATAGGGTGAAGGTGGTAAGTTTACCATTCTTGTCGTTTCGGGTGACCATAGCCCCTCCCGCCTCCAAAAATATCCCATGCTAACCGCTGGGCCCCGCAGCATCAGCATGTCGAGTTCCACAGCAGGACAACACGTGGCAGCTCAAAGACACAAACCTAAGCTAAGCGGGACAGGACTTCTTTCGTATCAGCCCCTGCGGGAAAAAAATTCAAATTTGTAATATTGATGCAATATCGATAAAAGTTGGGACCTGAGTGTAACTGTTTGTTTGCTTATGATTCACTCCAGTAACCACTAGAGGAGTCGGAACCACTCGTTCGGAAACGGAATGATGACGTGGACAAATCAGCACCGAAATCTAGAAGACAACGTCCTTCTCCCTCCACAAGAGATTAACACGTGTACGTACTAAAAATTGGTGGACATCAGATCATCTCCAACCCTACTGAGTTTAGAAAAAATGGTTGTCATATAGGAAGGGGTGAGCATCGGTTTGATTCGGTTCAAATCGAATCGAATATGTAAAAATCGAAATAATCGTAAATCGTATTTTTCAAAATCGAAAATCGAACCGTTTTTTATAAAAATCGAACAAAAATCGAACCGAATTAATTCGGTTCGATTTTCGGTCGGTTCGGTTTCATGGACCAATGTGTATGGCCTTCAAATTTTTAGCAAAATAGGTCTATTTAAATAACAAATTTTAAAAAAATATATGACATTATTGTATTTATGAATTGTTATATTACATAAAGTGAAAGATATTAGTATATATAGATTGAGGGTAGATAGAGAGAGTGCTCAAAGAAGCACCGACATTTTATAGGAGAAGAGAGTGCGCTCAGTTAGGGGTTAATAAACATTAGTATATGTATATTGTGGGTAGTTTGATAAATTACTAAATCTAAATCTGTTTTCAGTTCGGTTCGATTTTTCGGATGAAGAACCGAAAACCGAACCGTTATTTCAAATTTTCAAACCGTAAACCGAACAAATAACCGAAAAAACCGAACCGTTTGTCATATTTCGGTTCGGTTCGGTTCGGTTTTCGATTTTCAACCGTTATATGCTAACCCCTATATAGGAATGATAAACTTTCATTCCAAAAATTTTTCTCTAATGCAAATGTAGAATAAAATATGAAGTTGACATGGTAAGAAGAATGTGAAGTTGGTTGTCTAGATCTAGACAATGTACTTCACAATGACTTTGTCTCCACATCATTAATTATGAATAGAAATATTTATAAAAAAGGTTGAAGAAGTGGAGGAGTTGCCTTGAAAGTTGAAAAAAATACTTTTTATTGTCTCCTCAATACTTTTGCATTGGAGAGAGTTTTTCTATCTCATTGTCTTTTGAGATATAATTTTGCCACATAAACGAGACATTATCTTGTGGCTCATGCCACATAGGAGCCACCTAAGACTCACAACACTTAACAAGATAATAGGGTTGGAGGTGCTCTTCTGCGACCACCGAGGAAGGCCCATGAGGGACCAAGTTTTATTCTACTTCCTGCTGAACTTTTTACAAAAAAACACCCAGCAGCCAAAACGTAACATCTTTTTGGCGTTTCCGTAATAGCAGATATTTTTTGCAATTTTCTTTAAATTTGTTCTTTAGCAATTTGTTTTTTAATTAACAATCTACCACTCTACTATTTACTTATTTTATTTTATTATAAACATTTTTTTTCGTGAATAATGTTGAGATATTTTGAATTTGAAATCATATGTCTGGTCAAAGTCAATGATCCAATTAACCAATAACTTAAAAAATGTTGGCACCATCGACCCTGCACGATATTCTCGTGTCTATTAAGGGGGTCAAGGGGACAACGTCCTCTTGCTCGGATCTAGTATAACTATATTTTTTTATGTACCACAATCCTATTTAAGGGTATTTTAGAAATTTTGTTTGTAAATGAGCAATTGTTTTATGGTTGGGCTGGTGAAAAAATATACAACCTCCCTCTCTTGTATCAACATTCAGTTATTTTGTTTGTGAAATTAGATTTTTTTTTTTCCTTCTTCTTAGTTTATGTTTATTTTTATGTTTTGACTTGTTAATATATAAAGGCTAGTTTTCGGAAGAAAAGATTGTATAATTCTTACAAAAAAAAAGTTAGATAATCTGGCATTTTCAATGCATAAACTATCTGCATATATGTAGAAATTTTTTTATAAACTTGTCATCCTCCAATTAATTTCGTAGAACTTTGTATATATATAGAATATTTTTTGAAAAAATAAAAATTAAACTCTCTTCTAAAAGGCAATTTAAAGAAAGCTAATTATTTTCTACACCTTCGATTAACTGTGTACTGAAAACTTTGTACAAGAAAAAAAAAATACTGAAATTTTATTGTAATGTAGCTCTTGTTGTACTGTGATCAATTTTTGCAGAGGACCGATTTAACCCGCTGAGCAATTTAGATTATAAGGAATAGTTTTAGATATTCATACTTATTTATTTCATGCACCACATCCAAGATTATTGATGATGGATGTTATTTATTTTAAAGTAACTGTTGTCATTGGAGCTCTTGTTGCCAAAAAAAAAAAACTGAACATATTCCTAAAACTACTTAAATCCTTGTAAAAATGTATAGTGATTTAAAATTACGGAAAATATTGATTTTATTTAAGGAATTTGTGGAGAAATTCTAGGATCGGTTTTGTTTTTTGGAAGAGAGAAGGAAAATTGAAAATACTTTGTTTTGTTGTTATACTTGTACGATTAAATGGAGGTTGGTAAATTCATCGTTGAGGTGACTGAGTCTCACTCCAAGCAAATGGCACGAATGGCACGACCGTAGGAAGCGGTGCATGGTGGTGGAAAGTACGATTGATTGTGGATCAGATCACCGTCGATGAAGGGTAGAGACGTGTTTGGAGTCAACGTGGAGTACGGAGAAGAGAGGAGTTTTAACTACTTTATCCCCTTTTAGTAGGATCTCAAACTTAATTTATACCTATTTTCTTTCTTTTTTTTTGTTTCTCTTTTTATTAAAAAAAAGATACAAATTCCTTTTCCTACTACAAATCCCTACAAAATTTTCTATCTGCTAACATCCGATAATTTTGTTATGTCATCCACTAAAACTTAATTAAAGTTAAATTTAATTAATTTTCTATTTACTAACATGGTATATTTTTTTATGTCATCCACTAAACTTAATTAAAAGTTAAATTTTTGTTAGTGTTCCAGAGGATATAATCCTTCACAAAACTAACAAACACCAAATTAAAGTTAGTCTTAATACGAAAGGCTTCTTGTTATAGTAGTATATAGAATATATTAATGGGCAGGAAGAGACTCATTTTTCAAATATACATGAATAGACAATTTTCAAGTTGACGATGAACATAGTCTTGTAGAAATTACACGGAAAAACGTACAAGCGTTTACAAATTTCAATGACCAAGTGGTGGTTACAACATCAAGTAAACATACAATGACAGTGTCAAAGTACAAGAAGCAATGAAATTGCTAAACTAGATCAGTAAAGTTCTCAAACGACAATAAAGTTGCGAAATATACATATTTAAGAAATCTGAAATCCGTCGAAAAAGATCACCGATGGAGACATGAAGATTATCGCTGCTCAAAACAAAATTTGATCATTTTTTTATTGACCCGCTGCTACAAACTAGAAGTTCTGACGAATTACTGAAATGCTTCTTAGTCATCCTTCAAGTTGTACTGAATCTGAACTCTGTGCGATTGCTACTTCGTGCTGCTCATTGCTGCTGCAAACTCTCCTCCTCCGTTGCTTAGGATCTCTAGATTTTTGTCCTCTAAGCACAAAAACATAGATTATACAGGAAGCCAAATCCATAGCAGCTATAACCGTCCATTACCAACGTGGATGGATATCGAAGAGTAACTCCTCATAGTGTGAGCGGTTAAAGCAGAAACTCCCCACTAATTAGACAAGTTCAAATATGAAGCGCTCACAACAACAACAATGCAGCCGCGAAAACTGAAGATCCTACTGGAACTGCAAAACACACGGAGCCATTGGAGCCTGCTAAGTTCGCGGATCCAATGGAACCACTTTTCTTGGAACCAGTGGAGCCGCTAGAGAGCTGGAACACACGAACGCCACTATAGACATGTTGATTTTATGCCACTCCAAAGCAGTCTCCGCACAAGTCGTGCAAAAGTATCATCTTGCATGCATCCGTTGTGTACATGCAAAATGCGTCATTAAAATGTCACTTTGCGTCATTTGTCCACGTCCCTGTCCAAGTTGGGACCTAGCTCCAAATTTTTTTTTTTCCAAGAAATCAATAACAAAACCCCAACACATAGCCTATCTACATGAATCAAATAATATTATATTATTCCTTGTGCTATGATCATATTTATACAGGTAGGTTATTTGAAGGAGTAGTGGTGGGTATTTGAACAAGAAAAATATTACGCTTGTAAGTTTTACAATTGCCTACGTAACATCTTTTGATTGGGAGAGAGGGGAGATCAGGTGGAACCAGACGGGACCATATGTTAGCAGAAGAGTAGGTGTGGGTTGTAAGAAAATTATAATTTTTTGGTAGTAAACTTAGCATTTTCCTTTGAACAAAGTGCTGTTGTGTTTTCGAATGCATCATAAATCTCTACACCCATGCACCAAATTCACAGCCATGCATTCATCTGCCTAAGCTTGTCCAAAGCTAGCCGTCATCAACATACACCACTTATTGAATGGTGTGTGGTTACCAATCATTCAATTTCATGTCCTGGCCGATCGAGCTACATATATATTCGTACATTACAAACTCCTCTACACTCTACATGTGGAAGCAAGCCAGCCAGTTCTAATTATCAAAATACATGGATGACATATCAAAATGCATGGATGACACCGTAACACAACGGCCATTGCTGTTCGATTAAAAGCCAGCCAGTTCCAATTTCATATAGTTAGAAGCTAGCTAGTGACCATCGTCGAATAAGTAAGTAATTAATATATATATATATATATATATATATATATATATATATATATATATATATATATATATATATATATATATGTACATACGTTACATATATTTACAATAATACTAAACAAATTTATTTTTTAATATTTCATTTTTAGATACTCAATGTATTTAAGAGTTGTTGTAATTAGTAATATTAAAGGACAACTCATATATTTATCTAGATATTCTATATAATAAAAAAATTGGAAAAAAAAAAAAATACTATAAAATCTACTTTTAGCATTATATAGTAAAGGGTAAACTACAAAAAACCCTCGTTACATTTTCGCTTTTTGCACTAAAAGATTTCATGTCCTTGAAATTCCTGAAAGTATAAAATCTGCTCATTTTGCTTCCTTTCCGTTAACTGCTGTTAAGTGGGATATGTAATGACCATTTTATCCCTCCACTCTTCCCCCCCCCCCCCCCCCCCCTCTCTCTCTCTCTCTCTCTCTCTGGTGGTGCGGGGAGGAGGAGGAGGGAGGAGGGGCTGGCCGGAGTGAGGAAGGAGGGAAGGTTAGGGAAGAGAGGTAGTTTAGATATTTATTTATTTATTTATTTTAAAAAAAATGTTATTAATGGTCAAAATTAACGGTCAGCAGACGGTAGGGGACTGACCGAACAAGTCATAGATTACGGAGGTCTTTATTTGCTAAATTTGACTAAATTTTTTTTTTTTTTTTTTATGTAAAAGGTGCACATTTAACGACGAATTTTTTACGGTTTCTCCTATAGTAAGTATATATTTCGAAATGTAACATCATGTTCCATAATTTGTTACTGTAGATCTTGGCAACAACGATGAGCTACGTACGCGTGCCACGTACACCAGTCTTCCTGCAATGGGGATCACAAGGAAAAGCTAGCTAGCTAGCTAGCTAGTGACAACATTTCCCAATCAGAATCAGAATTCAAACTGTTGGTAGTCAGTCCTATTACAACCAACCATGTGGAGTCAGTCAGAAGAACTAGTACAAAGTCCAACTGTTGGCAGATAGACCTCACATTTTTCCCTTGTGGACTCTGATCACCATTATGTGGTTGGCAGAGAGAGAGAGAGAGAGAGAGAGAGACTCTGAAATCATCTCAACATCAATGACTTCTCCAACTTTGCTTTCAATCCACTGCAGCCTTCTATTGGAAGGGACGTTGGGTTGGGGGCCGACCATTTATAAACAATTATTTATAAGGGCACAGCAAAAATTGATCAGGAACTAGACAAGTTCTAGCAGTCCTAATAGCATTATGGACTACGAGAAAATGTGTTTGACTGAACTGTCACATTTTCTAGCAATCCATAAAATATTTAGAACTGCCAGAAATTATGATAGTCCTTGACCGCTAAAAATTGGCTAGTCCTGATCAACTTTGGCTGCCCTTATAAATAATCTTATAAACTCTTGCAATCTCTGCGTTTATAGTATAATAATATATATGCTCCTCTATTATTCTTTCTTTCGAGTTGAATGAGTGGGTGGTCACCGATTATGCTCTCAAGACTTTCTGAACAGCTAGCAGAGCCTAGCACAATGTAAAGCTCATTCATTTTACACATATTCAACTAAAAAGCATATTATTACTTGGTCCACATCTGCCTGGTGGCGATCGACTTGACCACTAATCCTTCCCACCAACAAGAACCACAAACGCTTTAAACAAATATTGTTGGTAGTTGTCAACTGATTCGTGGACCTCGAGCAGGTGCAACCAAGCAAACACGAATTATTCTACTTTTTAATTTCATAATTTTTCAACTCGAACAAAATGCAGCATTTTTGTCTAGTAGAATACCAATTTCACATAAAGCTGCTGCAGAAAGAAAGAGTAATTTTAACTGTGATGCATTCACAGTTCACCATATCCTCCTAGTTCACCATATCCTCCTAGTAATTATATAAAGTTGTATGTCGGGGTCTTCCACCTATAGTCTCTTCAAGCTTTTCTTCCTTGCGTCCATCTTCTTCTTATCTACCTGACTTTTTGTAACAGCGTGAACCGCCGCTGTCTTCTTCTGTGCTGCCGCTGCATCAGCGGCAGCAGCAGCCTCCTCAGTTGGTGGAACAGCAGCAACTGCATTCTGATCCTGGCTATTGGTTCCTGGTGCTTTAGAGGCGGTGGAAGCAGCCAAGGGTGGTGCGGCAGGCAATGGCACCTTGCTGCTAGGGACCACCTTCGTCTGATCAACATTCAGGGCAGTGGTGGATTCCGAGATGGCACCCGTCTTGGACTTTGGTTTAGGTTTCAGAGCATGGACTCCAGTATACAACCTATAAAAGTAAAGATACATATTAATTATCAGTTACTGATGCTAAAATAAGATTTCAGAAAGTCATCAAGTACTAAACTGCATGAAAGCAAGAAATGATGAGTTACTCCAACATGGTTCTACAAAACTAAACTGAAAAAGGGAACATGGTACCAGAAACTTGATAGTTGATACAGATTCTTCCTAATAAAATACTAATTAGCAGATTCTAATATCAGTATACTTTTCCTTCCTAATAAAATACTAATTAGAAAAATGATGGTCTCATCATGCAACTCACTGAAAATAGAAACCTGCCAAATTCTATCACCAATACACCTGATTCCTTCCCTAGTACAATATAAATTAGAGAGATGATAGTGAAACCTACATGTTTACAACTCTGTAGCTACCGGTCCACGGGCCTAAACTTTAAATTGGTAGTTACGATCATCTCTACTAACATATAGTTGTACTTGGATCAATGTCAATTGAGTTGAAATGTGACAATAAACCCAGTTACTATGTTAGTTACATATCTGGATGGACTGATCTGACCCAATAGCAATCCATTTATTAGTCCTAGGCCATCAAGGAAAATCAAAACCATGATGATTGACTACGCTTAAAGAATGAGTTGAATATAGGAGCTGACCTGGCAAGCCTTGCATACTCCTCGTAATTTTCGAGCAACATCTTACCAGCTTGCTCATTAAGCGCAGATTCTGGAAATGGTTCTATCAGGAGGCACCGGACCACCTGTCATCAGTGTTGGATACAACTTTTAAAAATCACGTTGACACAAGCAACAAAAATCTTAATGTGGGTTCCCCTCTGCAAAGTGATCAAGGAAGGGAAAGGTAAGAATCAGCAATTAAGATCTTACCAACAAGACATGCCGTAATCCAAGACTAGGGTTCCAATCCTTCTTAAGCGTGTTCACACAAATCTCGCCATTAGATGCAATATTTGGATGGAAGATTTTCGTCGTGAAGTAGCCTGCAAAAGTGAAAACAATATATGTGATTTTTTTTAATACTCCATGAGAATGAAGCCATATCCATGACAGAATATAATCTTCCAAGGGAGGACCTTTTGGAGGTGAATGTGGAAAATCACGAGATAATAACAACTTCATGCGAAATATACCATTCTCGTAGGGTGTTCCAGCTGTAGCATGCCAATGAAGAAATCATTAGACATTCAACGCAATACCTTGAAAAGCTAGAAAAATACATGAACTATATTAATTCATGGAAGACCCACCTGGACCCTCAATATCAGCATATATTGTAGAGAAGTCATCATCATTTACGACAACTTTGATGCCTTCTGGAGGAGTCTCATCTAGATGTTTTAGCTCCTTGGCAAGCTGTTTAATGACATTTGGTGGAAGGTTTTCGTTGGTTGCCTAGCCAAAATTGGGAGAAAATGCAATTATTTTTAAAGACCAAATATAAATAAACTTTCAGAGAGTCCCAGAATTGGTGGTAAGCCGATAGCAGAACGTAATGAAAGGAATTGAATTTGATAGTATATTTACCATCTCCTCAGATAGCCTCTGCTGCAACCTCTTGCACCCTTTCACTAATTATGATTTGAGTATATCCTGTAATCCAACAAAACTTAATTAATTAGCATCAGATATAAAGCCTGCATATGACAACTTACACCATATTGTGCCTTAGATTTAAGAGTGACCAAAATAATAAATAATTTCTGAAAGAATGACTGAAAAACAAGGGGGAACACTGAAGGATAACAAACTGACATATCTGAGCCTACAACAAGAAGAAAAAAGAAAATATTTTTTCACAAAATTTCTAAGGTTGGTTGTTTGAATCATCTTCTTCCATTCGGCTATGTTAAAAGTGTTTTGAAAGGCACTGACTTCCAATGGTGAAATTCATTTCTGTAACACTAACAAGATCCATATCCGTCTTTAGCACTTCATAGAAATGAACACTGAAGGATAACAAACTGACATATCTGAGCCTACAACAAGAAGAAAAAAGAAAATATTTTTTCACAAAATTTCTAAGGTTGGTTGTTTGAATCATCTTCTTCCATTCGGCTATGTTAAAAGTGTTTTGAAAGGCACTGACTTCCAATGGTGAAATTCATTTCTGTAACACTAACAAGATCCATATCCGTCTTTAGCACTTCATAGAAATGTTACTCTAGGCCTACATCTAGTCCTAGCGGCTCAATTAACTACTATATTATTGCTCTAACTAAACCGTCATGGTCACTAATACTTTGATGTCACTATAGGTAGGTCTCCGTAGGGAACGAGTGAGGCGAGCGACACTAAGGTGACCGATAGGAAAATACAGGTTCACACATGAAAGTGTTTCGAAAGACACCGACTTCCAATGGTGAAATTCATCTATATAGGTATGTGTTATACAACTAGCGCCAACTTCCCCTGAATAGTCTCATTTATTATCATATCCTTTAATATATTGCCCCTCATTCATCTTAGCATTCACATTTTAGCTACACTACCTTTCTGGCTATGTCCTTTGTAAAGTTAACAAATGACAAATCTATATCCGTTTTTAGCACTTCATACAAATGTTACTCTAGGCCTACATCTAGTCCTAGCGGCTTCATTAACTACTAAATTATTGTTCCTCCTTAAGAGGGCATCTATGGGCCTGTATTGCACATCTAGCGTCATCTCTAACTTTCCATGAATACCCTCATTTATTATCATATTCTTTAATGTATTGTTATTGTCACTCATCCATATTAGCATTCTCATTTCAACTACACTAGCTTTCTGGACATGTTGTTTGTAGTTTCTTAATTGTTCAATACTCTAGTCCATGAAGCATGGATGGTCTTGTAGCGTCTTGTAGAATTTTTCTTTCAACTTCATAAGTATAATCACAAAATACTCCAATAGCACATCAACCATCTTGTTTTAATTCTATGTATGACATCTTTCTCAATCTCTTCATCACGATCAATGATTGGCCCTAAATACCGAAAACTATCATTCTCAGATATCTCGTCCATTTATATGGAACCTCCTCTTGAATATTTCTAGTAATTTTATCTATATCTATCGCGAAAAGGTAAGGCCTGCTAACAAGGAACAAATTACTATTTTCTCCGGTAGTTGCACGACCGTCGTAAGTTGTAACTCTATTATAAATATCCTTAATAGTCTTTCAATATAACAACTATAAACTTGGCCTTTTCCATAGCCCACCACATTACCCCCTAGGAACTCGATCGCAATTGTCCTCTAAGTCAATAAATATCTCTTTCCTCTCTACATCATTTTATTAATCTTTTTGTAAGTATGTCTTTCTTAGTAGATCTTTCCGACATAAATCCAACTAATTCTATGAAAATTCAAGTCTCTTTCTTAATCTTTGTTGAATCAATCTCGTACATAGTTTTTTTTGAATAAGTTAGCAAGTCGCATCAATCCTTTCTACCCTAAACATTTCAAAATCTCAATAGGAATATCATGTCCTTCCGCTTTTTATTTTCTAACGCATTCTTATCTTCAAATTTTCAAATTTTAGGACCATGTGTAAATCTCTCTTTTCCCTCTACATCAATTTATTAACCTTTTTGTAAGTAAATGTCTTCCATAGCAGATCTCAGACCAGGACGCCTAACAAAGCACCCCAGCACCAGCAGCAGAAAGCCCCCATCTGCGCATACTGCAGCCACCCATCAAGTGAAGGACTGTCCTACGGCGTTCACTCGGACTGGAGCAGGACAGCAGAGGGCTCCATTTCCTACCTAGCAGCAGCAATTCAGCCAGCATTAACAGAGAGCCGGGCGAGCTTTTGCCTTGGCAGTAGAGGAGCCAGAGTCAGAACCAACTGGAGATGTTATCACAGATTCCATCTTATAGTCGCATCCTGCCCTAGCATTATTTGATTCTGGAGCATCTCATAGCTTTATATCCTCAAACTTTATTTCTGCACACTACTTAGTCACTGGTTATAGTAAGAGGATATGTAGAGTTATGACTGGCGGAGGACCCATACCAATCACCGAGACTTGTACCTGCCGCATCACCATCTCAGGCCACAAATTCCTAACACCACTCCTTGAATGCCAATTCCCAACTATGATATAGTCTTGGGAATGGACTGGCTGAGTGAGCAGTATGCCCTAATAGACTGTCACCGAGGTAGTGTCATCTTTAGTCCACCTGGAGAACCCGAGTTCGAGATTGTTAGAGCACCAGAGAGCATGAGGAGCGTCAGCTACTCATCCATCACCGAGGAGACTGGACTCCTTCATCCCATTATAGCATAATTCATAGACATCTTCTCCGACAAACTTCCAGGATTGCCCCATGACAGAGATGTGGAATTCTCTATCGACCTAGTACCCGGCTCTTCACCTATCTCACAACGTTGCTACCGAGTAAATCCCAAAGAGTCCAAGGAGATGAAGACCAGATCGACGAGTTCAAGGCCCAGGAACTTATCAGGATTGGCGCTTCACCCTGGGGAGCACCAGTCTTATTTGTGCCCAAGGACGGAACCGTCCGAATGTGCATAGACTACCGGCCTCTGAACAATATCACTATCAAGAACCGATACCCTTTGCCTGGGATCGACGATCTTTTTTATCAGCTGAGAGGAGCAAAGGTGTTCTCGAAGATAGACCTCAGGTCCGGTTACCACCAAGTCAAGGTAAGAGAAGAAATACCCAAAACGGCATTCAACACCAAGTATGGATAGTACGAATTTTTGGTCATGCCGTTTGGTCTTACCAACGTCCCTGCAGTGTTCATGAATCTCATGAACAAGGTCTTCCACAAATACTTGGATCACTTTGTTGTTGTTTTCATTGACGGCATCCTGATCTATTCGAAGACCCCGGAAGAACACGAGAAACACTTGCGGATAGTTTTGGAGACTCTGCGGCATAGAAGCTGTACGAAAAACTATCCATGTGTGAGTTCTTCTTGGACAAGGTGGATTTTCTAGGCCACGTTGTCACAGGAGATGGCATCTCAGTGGATCCGAAGAAGATAGCGGCCATCGAGAAGTGGTCGACACCAGGTTCAGTTGCAGAAATCAGGAGTTTTCTGGGTTTAGCAGGTTACTACAAAAAGTTTTTGAAGGACTTCGCCAGGATGCTGAACCTATGATGAAGCTAACAAGGAATAACGAGGAGTTCGTCTGGACTGAGGCTTGCCAGGCATCATTCGAGGAATTGAAGAGGCTTACAACAGCACCGATCCTATCACTACCTTCAGGCACCGGTGGATTTTCGATCTATAGTGATGAACTGATGCATGAAGTGTATCTATCGCAGTATTCCATCTATCTAGGAGCAAACAAGATGTATAGGGATAAGCACAAGTTTGGTGGTATGGAATAAAGAAAGACGTGTCCAGATTCGTCTCCGGGTGCTTGATCTGCTAGCAGGTGAAGACAAACAGACAGAGACCAGCAGGGCTTTTATAGCCGCTCCATATTTCGGAGTGAAAATGGGAACACATCACGATGGACTTCGTGTCAGAATTGTCTCGCTCCCAAGGAGGGGGAAGGATGTCATCTGGGTTGTTTTAGACTAAGTCTGCTCACTTTATCCCCTTCAAGGTTGGTTTATCTACCGAGAAGTTGGCAGCTTTATACATGCAACACATCTTCCGGTTACATGGAGTTCTGGTAAGCATTGTATCAGACCGGGACAACCGCTTTACTTCTCATTTTTGAAAGAGCTTGCATGATAGTCTGGGGACTCAGCTGAAGTTCAGCACCGCTTATCACCCGTAGACCGACGGACAATGGAGAGGACCATCCAGACGCTGGAAGACATGTTGAGGTCTTGCGTCTTGGATTTTGGCGGGTCTTGGGAAGACCATTTGCACTTGGTAGAGTTCTCTTACAATAACAGCTACCAAGCCAGCATCGGCATGACACCGTTCGAAGCATTGTATGAACGTCGTTGCTTCACTCCATTTGCTTGGGATGATGTAGGAGAAAGAGTCATGCTCGGACCAGAGATGATTTCAGATGCTGCAGACAAGGTAAAGATGATCAGGGACAGACTCAGGGTTGTCCAAGATCGTCATAAGCATTGGGCCGACAGCAGTCGCCGGTTGTTGGAGTTCGAAGCAGGAGACGATGTGTATTTGTCAACATCTCTCCCACCAGAGGAACCATCAGGTTTGGCATAGCTGGGAAGCTTAGCCCCAGATACAGAGTTGTCCGCGGATGAGCGTTGGCGAGGGCGGCACGGCGAGGGTGCTGGCCGACCGGTCTGCTTCAGATCTGGGAGGAGTGGTGGGGGTTCGAGAGGAAGGGTGTCACGCCCCAGAACCAGAATACTGGAGAGCGGGGGCGGACATAGCCAGCTACGTATATTGAAATAGAATACATCTCAACTATACGGTCACGGCTGTCTAGATATGAGGGTTTACTACAAGCCAGCAGTCTCTTAAGGTCAAGCCTATTGTTTCAATCTCCAGCAATTAACAGAGTTACAAGATGTTAGAGCATCAAATATATATATAAGGCGTCCCAAATATTACATATCGGATGATCATGAAGCTAGTCGTACAAAATGATAGGACTAGCAAGAGTTCGGTCATACATGATCAACCCTAGGATTTGTTAATCATGTTTACAGCCCGTAGGCAGACAGTAAATAAATGTGCATCGAGCTAACAGGTGCTCGTCGGCCAAACGCCTCAAAAGAATAAATTTATATATAAGTGGGTGAAACAAAAAGGGAAAACCCACTCGTAGCCCGGGTTTCGTCTAGTGTTCACCATTGGGCTGGAAGCTTGGTAGATCCTCGGGAGCTGCTCCGAAATCTGGCCACACAAAACCAGCTGGGTCAAACCCCAGAAAGAGCAAGTGCCACAAGGAGGCCACAAATAAGAACAAAAGCCAGCATATCAGAACATAAAGGATAAAAGAAAGTACAAGTAGTAAAGTACACAGGACGATAAACGACTAGGGACGTGGAACCATTCCGGGAGCCAGGTTACAATCCTTAAACCAAACAAGGACCGGGATTGTACCCCTTCGCCTGAATAGCTCACTGTCTCTACCCATTTATCGTTAGAGATAAGTAAAACAATCATGATCAAGAGTTCCAGGTACATGGGCTAGACAAGACTTAGACAGAGCTGGACACCATTCATTCACAATCGGCCAAGCAAGTACTACGGCTTACTACTTTAACTAACTAGGGTTATCACAAGCCTAATTACTAACAAGATGCAAGTGAGAATTTCCAGTCCCAAGCCCTGCAGACCATCCAGTTATCCTTCCGCGGGTTGAGAGTTATAGGTGGGTACATTGTCCGGGAGACAAATGTACCCTTAGGTGACTTAGAGGGTGCAACACATGACAGTGTGCTGGAAATGTGCTCTACTCGTCGGCAAGCTACAAGTCCATTAAAGCGCCCAGATAACGAGATTGCCTGTGACTGGGAATTCTCCATTTTCTAGTTTGATCTAATAATTAGCCTAATCCAATTTAGCGCGAGTCCCTGGCCGTGGTACCCAGGAAGTCACGTCCTAGACATGATGCAAGACAAGACAAGTGGATTGTACAAGCAAGCAAGCAGGAGCACCCACGGTGTCAAGTTGATTATACGAGTCAAGTTACAAGTTACAAGTCAAGTCAAGTCAGGTCAAGTACAGCAAGTCAAGTACATGTCAAGAGTGCGCCGCCACGGGCCACTATCAAGTCAGGTTGGGCATGTCAGGAGTGCACCACTACGGGTCACTGCCATGTTATGCTAGTTCCTTGTCATGCCATGCCATGTACAATAGTCATTCCAAACATATTAAGTAAATCAAGTTCATGACAAAAGGGCGTAAAATATCTAATAAAATATCAATATACAGGGCCATAGAAGAGCCAAGATTAAGGAAAAATAAACCAAATCTCCATGATTGGACAGATTGCGCAAGGGTCCCTGGGATCGGGTTGCGCAGGAGTCACGTGCGCTAGGGGCCAACTGCGCAGGAGTGAGCTGCGCAGGAGTCGGCTTGCGCTGAACTGGTTGGCGCAGGGGTCAGATTGCGCATGAGTGGATGGCGCAGGGTCAGATTGCGCATGAGTGGAGTGCGCAGGGATAGATGGGTCCCTGGGGTCGGGTTGCGCAGGAGTCAAGTGCGCCAGGGGCCAACTGCGCAGGAGTGAGCTGCGCAGGAGTCGGCTTGCGCTGAACTGGTTGGCGCAGGGGTCAGATTGCGCATGAGTGGATGCGCAGGGTCAGATTGCGCATGAGTGGAGTGCGCAGGGATAGATGGCGCATGGACAGACTGCGCATGAGCGGACTGCGCATGAGCAGACTGCGCATGAGCGGACTGCGCATGAATCCATGCGCACTCGGGTTGAGCGCAGTTCGCCAAGGGGCAAGCTGCGCGGTCGGCGCTGCACTAAGGAGCGCTGGCCGAGGGGGAATGCGCAATCAAGCCCTGCGCTAAAGAGCGCAGGCTGCTGTCTTCTTCTCCAGGCCGAGAAGAAGACTCCAAGAACTTAAGGTTCAAAACTTCATATCTTGGTAAAATCAAAACCAAATCTAGATTTTCAAAGGTCTAACTTGAGTAAAATTGAATTCTCTTCCACATTGAAGCATCAAAACCCACAAAAATCCAACCAAAATAGATCAAAACCATGTAAATCCGAAAATAGTTAAAACCTAGATCTAGAACAATGGAGACTCCAAATCCCAAAATGTCAAGTTCTAATATTGATCACCATGGCCTAATCTAGCTAATGAACAAATAAAAAGTGGTGCTTATTTGATGGCAAGGTGCACTTGCCTATGGGTTGGGGAGTTGTGTGGAAGAAGGAAGAAGAAGAAGTTGAAAGAAATTAATGGAGTTATGGAGGAGAGAGAAGAAGTTGGTGGGTTTAATGAGGGTGGTTGTGATGGAATGGAGGTGGAGAATAGGCTAAGGTGTTCCACTCATGATGAACCAAACCAAACCAAACTCCACAAAATAAAACCAAGCCATGGTCCAAAACCCATTTACGAGAACCCGAATCCACAAGTCGAGAAAATAAAATACGTGCCGAAATCAAATCACGAGTACAAATACGAAATACAGGAAATGGGGGTGACAAAGGGAAAGGATGGGAGTGGGAGAAATAAGGGGAATGGGAAGAAAGTTGCTGAAGGAGAGGGAGTAATATGGGTTCTGTGTAGGGGTGAGCAAATACCGACCGATATTGAAAAACCGACCGAATACCGATTAAAAATATTCCAAAAAATCGAACCGAAATTATGTATCGATACCGAATTGCCAAACCGACTAAAATATGGTATGATGGTAGTGGTAACAGCTTGAGTGTAATACCGTACCGAAAATACCGAACCGATCATATATATATATATATATATATATATCTTTTAAGCTCATTTTTATGTGTTTGCGACTTGTTATATATTGTTCTAATAATTTTGATTAATTGTTTGGTTGGTAGAGGCTTGGCTTTGAAATTTAATAGTTCCAAAAAAGTGTTAAAAAAATATAGTATAGGTTAAAAGGTTCTACAATATTAAGTGTGTTTATTGATCAAATATTAATTGGTAAAATACCGATACCGAATAAAAACCGACCGAATACCGATTTAATCGAAACCGAAAAAAACCGATTCTAAATGGTACGGTATTGGTATTGATTTTATAATACCGATTTTAAAAAATACCGAAAAATTCGACCAAATACCGACCGATTATACCGACACTCACCCCTAGTTCTGTGAGTGATGGGAGGAGAGAATATAGGAGAAAGTGAGTGATGGAGAGGAAAAGTGGGTGAGGGTCTGTACGTAGGCGCGAGGGGTGAGTGAGTTGAGGATTTTTTTTTCTTTTTTCTTTTTTTTTCTTTTAATAAGGGTTTCGGGATCGAATTTTTAGGGCCATATGTAAATCTCTCTTTTCTCTCTACATCAATTTATTAACCTTTTTGTAAGTAAATGTCTTCATAGCAGATCTTCCCAACATAAATTCAAACTGATTCTATGAAATTCAAGTCTCTTTCTTAATCTTTGTTGAATCACTCTCTTACATAGTTTCATTGAATGACTTATATAAGCTTAATTTCTCGATAGTTGTTACAACTTTGTATATCTCCCTCACTCTTATATATGGAGATTATAATATTGCTTCTCCATTCATCCGACATCTTTTTAGTCCTAAGAATTTTGTTGAGATTATAATATAAGTCACATCAATCATTTCTTTGCTTCTCCATTCACCCGACATCTTTTTAGTCCTAAGAATTTTGTTGAATAATTCAGTAAGTCACATCAATCCTTTCTACCCTAAACATTTCAAAACCTCAATAGGAATATCATCAGGTCCTATCACTTTCTACTTTTCATTTTTTTAACGCATCCTTATCTTTAAAATTTCAAATTTTAGGACAATAACAATATGACTAATCCTGAGCTAACTCTAATTCTAAACTAAGCTTTTCTATAACAATATGACTCATCCCGAACTAACTCTAATTCTAAACTAAGCTTTTCTATGTTGTACTCATTAAATAGCATATGAAAATAGCTCCTCTACCTCTCCGTAACTTCACTAACTCTTTTCTACTTCCTCCTTTGCAACTTTATATAAATAATCATAGGCCTTAGATTTAGCTTTATTAACTATTTTTGTAGCTTCCTAAACTTTTCTAGGTTATAATATTGCTTCTCCATTCCTATGGAGATTATAATATTGCTTTTTCCGTTCACCCGACATTTTTTAGTCCTAAGAATTTTGTTAAATAATTCAGTAAGTAAAAACAATCCTTTCTACCCGACATCTTCGACATCTTTTTAGTCCTAAGAATTTTGTTGAATAATTCAGTATCCTTTCTACCCCATCGTGTCCTATCATTTTCTTAACGCACCCTTATCTTCACAATTTCAAATTTTAGGAAAATATCAATATGACTCATCATGAGCTAACTCTGATTCTAAACTAAAGCTTTTCTATGTTGCACTCATTAAATGGCATGTGAAAATAGCTCCTCTATCTCTCCTTAATTTCACCAACTCTTTTCTAGCTTCCTCCATTGCAACTTTATATAAACACTCATAGGCCTTAGATTTAGCTTTATTAACTGTTCTTGTAGCTTCCTAAGCTTTTCTAGGTTGCCCTTATTAAATAGCTTGTGAAAATATCATAGGCCTTACTAAACTTACACCTAAGTTCATTCTCCTCCTTTTCCTACTCTTAGCAAGTCTATCAATGTTATTTCCTCCCTTTCTTAGTCTCTAACTAGCTATATAAATAAATGGTCCTTAGATTGCTTTACTAACTCTTTCCTAGCTTCCTTTATTGCAACTTTAGATTTAGCTTCATTAAGTGTTTTCCTAGCATCCTAAGCTTCTCTATGTTGCTCTCCTTAAATAGCTTGTGAAAAAAATCTCTCTTACTAACACATTTAGGTCCACGCTCTTAATACACTTAATATTACCTAAGAAGTTCTTACATATCTAGGCTTAAATTTAGCTTCACTAAACGTTTTCCTAGATTTCTTTATTGCTTGCTACTTTCTCTCTCAAAGTTTTTCCCACTTTTACACATTTATTAATCTATATAGGAAATTTAATGTTATGTGGTATAGTATAGCAAGTTGTATCAAGAAAGTAGTGAGAGAGATTGAAAGAGTGTCAAAAGGCAATGGTTGGACCTCAAAAGAAGTTGGTGGTAGAACAAGTAAGTTCAAAAGATTATTAAGGCAAAAAATATTCCTATAAAGATTAATGCTTCTATGTCTCATATTCTTTCATTAATCATCATATCCTTAAAAAAAAAAAAAGTTATCCCCTTTCAAATTCTACCATTTGGTTATTGGTATCTTCTCTACCCTAACCTTTTTCTTACATTTCTTAATACCATCAACCTATGTTAAGTGGTTAAAGTCGCTCACAGTATAATTTTACCATCTTTACATGCAACCTTTCCAATAAGATAGTAATATATCTGGCTAATATTGGGTCCGCTTTTAAAAGTAAGTAAATTTCCATGTCTCTTCCTAAACAAGTATTTATTATTATAAGATCATATGAAACTGCAAAAACAAAAATTTTACCGTCCCCTTCATTCCTAACTCCATACCCACACTATTATTATAATCACTGTTCTCATTTTCAACATGACCATTTAAGTCACCTCCAGGTACTCCTTGAATCAAGCTATCCATATGTTCCCAAAATCATTTCTTCTATTTTCTATGTAATACTAATTGGGTTGCATACGCGCTAAACATTAATATCATCGTCCCCTATTACTAAATTAATATTATCCTAATTCCTATTATTTTTAAGATCTACAATGATATCCGTTAAATGAATTATTTACATATCCGAGCCTAAATGAAGAAAAGTTAATATATACAAGTTATTCATTCAGCCTCTATTCATTCAGAACAATTTTATATACCTCTTCCCCACACGGAACAATTTTATATACAAGTTATTCATTCAGCCTCTAGGACATACCTCTTCCCCCAAAGAACATTTTTTTAGTTATATCAAATTTCCCGCAAAAAACAATCACAAGATAGATGAATTGGCTTAAAATTGTAAAAAGGGGAAATCAATCACATCTCCTCAAAAATCATATTTGGGGTGACTTTTCAAGTATGGTATTTGTTCACTCGTTCCTCCTAGGAAGCCTTGAGCAGTGATCTTTCCCACTAATAGTCTCTTCACTTGATGGTAAAACATAGCCAGGTTCATTTGGTCTCCTGGTGATCAATCAATATATCCTTCATATATAGGGTTAGGCTGTGGAGAATAAGAAAGCTCCATCAAAGAATTGACGAAGTTTCACCGGACTCAACCTGATATCAACCCTCTGAAAGTTCAAATTCCAAGCCAAGTTAGATATAAACATGAGGGAACCATGAAATACCAATAAGACCAAGATGGCTTATTGGCATGTAGGTACACCACCTTTCGAGTATGGTATTTGTTCACTCGTTCCTCCTAGAAAGCCTTGAGCAGTGATCTTTCCCACTAATAGTCTCTTCACTTGATGGTAAAACATAGCCAGATTCATTTGGTCTCCTGGTGATCAATCAATATGAAGCAATCCATTTACAGTCATATTTACCATAAGCAGACAATGGTTTACCGTTAGGGTCGACTAAGTGATAGAATATATCCTTCATATATAATGGGGGTTAGGCTGTGGAGAATAAGAAAGCTCCATCAAAGAATTGACGAAGTTTCCCCGGACTCAACCTGATATAAACCCCTCTGAAAGTTCAAATTCCAAGCCAAGTTAGATATAAGCATGAGGGAACCATGAAATACCAATAAGACCTCGATGGCTTATTGGCATGTAGGTACACCACCTTTTAGTTATGCAATAAGCTCCTGCAACCAAGGACCAACCTCCAACTCTCCAAGTTTCCCTAATAATATAAAGAGACTGGACAAAAATGTAATAGTACTAAATAGAATACAAATTTGTTAGAGAGTTGCAGTGATTGCTATGACACATTACACCAAAGTGTGGAAAAGAATGATGATCCCATTGAATAACTGAAGTGGTACAATTATGAAACATAAATCCAGATAAACTAAAAATTCAAAAAGGATACAAATTGATCCATTTGATCACATAAGTGCTGCACTTGTGAATGACCAATAAATCCAGATAAACTAAAATTTCAAAAAGGATACAAATTGATCCATTTGATCACATAAGTGCTGCACTTGTGAATGACCAATACATGCCAAAATAGATGAAAGTTTGATTAGAAGACCGATATAGGTCATATACGAAGACATAGGAATGATATATTCCGCTTTCGAACCTCAAATTCCCTATATTAGCTGCAACCTTAAATAAGACACAAAATGAATACCACCACTTCTTGCTTCTGTTCAAAGCATAGACCCGCTGTAAACAACTCTTACATGCATCTGTTAGCATGAGGGGGAGACCCACCATATATGCTGAGGGGGAGCAACCTCTCCCTTTTGAGTTTTCGGTTTCCTTCTATATATACTTTCTTTGTCCTATTATTTACTTTATTTTTTCATTATAAGTTTTGCAACTAAATATTTGCCTAAGTGCTGCACTTGTGAATGACCAATACATGCCAAAATAGATGAAAGTTTGATTAGAAGACCGATATAGGTCATATACGAAGACATAGGAATGATATATTCCGCTTTCGAACCTCAAATTCCCTATATTAGCTGCAACCTTAAATAAGACACAAAATGAATACCACCACTTCTTGCTTCTGTTCAAAGCATAGACCCGCTGTAAACAACTCTTACATGCATCTGTTAGCATGAGGGGGAGACCCACCATATATGCTGAGGGGGAGCAACCTCTCCCTTTGAGTTTTCGGTTTCCTTCTATATATACTTTCTTTGTCCTATTATTTACTTTATTTTTTCATTATAAGTTTCGCAACTAAATATTTGCCTAGTTGTTAAATCGATGCTCTTTTATACTCGAGAGGTCTTGAGTACCCACTAACCATGTCAACAACTATTCTATAATATTCTTTTGTTTCTTATATATTGTATATATTGTCCACGTGAGTTTTAGTTTAACGGATTTTTGCTCCCCCGAAAAACTTTTGGCAAGTATGCATCAAGTTCCTGAAGGATAGAATCTACAATAACCTATGAGAAGATTGTTATCTAAAACATTTGAATTGCCTGCCATTATCGGGTATAGAGTACTACAATATTCACTACCCACCATCCTCCACATCATCCTCCGGGAACAAACATAGCGTCAACTTGATGTTGTCCCCACCAGTGTGATTTCTCCTATACAAAGACCCACCTCCTGCTGCAAATCTCGATGTCATTGCCGTACAGAACCTGCCTTCTTGGTTAAGTAAGCTTCGCACTCCCCACAAAATGTTTCGCCATTACCATGCAAAATAGCGTGAGCTATATTAATTCTCCTGTCATGTTTCTACAAAGACTACCCACAAAATGTTTTGCCGTTACCATGCAAAATAGCGTGAGCTAGATTAATTCTCCTATCATGTTTCTACAAAGACTACCTCAAACGACCTCGCACTTTCACCACACAGTCTTACTATACATGCACTTCCACTTGAACAACCCATATGACTATCCCATATGAGAAAGAAATGATGCACAATGTAGGGAGGATGTGAGAAAAGTGGTTTCCTTGTCATTCTCTCTTTCTTCCTCTTCTATTTCAGGGTGTTATCCGGTCCGGTTCAACCCCGGACCGGCCCGAGCCCGCCCTAGCCCGGAACCAAGAAAGCCCGGCCCGGCCCGCCCACTACTTGAACAACCCATATGACTATCCCATATGAGAAAGAAATGATGCACAATGTAGGGAGGATGTGAGAAAAGTGGTTTCCTTGTCATTTTCTCTTTCTTCCTCTTCTATTTCAGGGTGTTATCCGGTCCGGTTCAACCCCGGACCGGCCCGAGCCCGCCCTAGCCCGGAACCAAGAAAGCCCGGCCCGGCCCGCCCACATTCTTGCGGGTCCGGGCTGGGTTCTCTAAACCGAGCCCGAGCCCGGCCCGGACCGGCCCGCATTTTTTTTTGCTATAACGGTAGGCCCGGTTCAGCCCGGCCCGGCCCGGACCGGCCGAACCAGTTTTTTTTTTGAATTTTTTTTTTCAAACTTTGGCCCCCTTTTACCAAAATACCCCCATTTTGTGACCGTTTTAGGGATTATTTTGGTCATTTTGTCCAAAATGACCAAAAACCCTCTACAACAACTCTATTTGGAGGGTATGGGAGGTCATTTGGCTTCCAAAAAATTCTATAAATTTGTTATGAAACCTATATTTCAAACACAAACAATTCAATCCATCTCAAAAAAAAAAATCAAAATCACAAGAAGGTTTCAAGAAAGTTGTGCTCTAAATTCCGGCGATCTACGACTTCCCGATCAAGCAATTTCGACGATCTACGACTTCCTCTTTCTAATTGTTTATTTTTTTTAATTTACATTTATGAAATAGTTTTCTTTCCTCCATCTCTCTAGTTTTTTGCAAAAAATTATTTTTTTATTAAATTTTTTCCGGTATCCTCCATCTTTATAATCCTTTCTCTATTTTTATTTGTATTTTTAAAATTGCCGGACAAGGTTCAAACCAAGCTAATGATGCTTTTGAAATTTACAATACCTTTTTTGAGAAAAATCTTATTCCTGACGATTTAGTTGGTTCCCCTCCTGAAATTGGTAGCAATGTACCAAATGTTGTAAAGAAAAATCCTATAAATGTGCCATGAAACTTATATTTCAAACACAAACAATTCAATCCATCTCAAAAAAAAAATCACAAGAAGGTTTCAATAAAGTTGTGCTCTAAATTCCGGCGATCTACGACTTCCTCTTTCTAATTGTTTTTTTTTTTAATTTACATTTATGAAATAGTTTTCTTTCCTCAATCTCTCTAGTTTTTTGCGAAAAATTATTTTTTTTATTAAATTTTTTCGGGTATCCTCCATCTTTATAATCCTTTCTCTATTTTTATTTGTCTTTTTAAAATGGCCGGACAAGATTCAAACCAAGCTAATGATGCTTTTGAAATTTACAATACTTTTTTTTAGAAAAATCTTATTCCTGACGATTTAGTTGGTTCCCCTCCTGAAATTGGTAGCAATGTACCAAATGTTGTAAAGAGAAAGCAAAAAGCAAAAGTTTAGAAATTTTTTTATTTTTCTTAATGAAACTAAACCTGATGGCTCACTTGTTTTAGATCAAAAAGGTGAACCAGTTCCGTATGGGATCAAAAGTTTGGGTCCCGTACGGAACTGGTTCACCTTTTTGATCTAAAACAAGTGAGCCATCAGGTTTAGTTTCATTAAGAAGAATAAAAAATCCCAAACTTTTGCTTTTTGCTTTCTCTTTGCAACATTTGGTACATTGCTACCAATTTCAGGAAGGGAACCAACTAAATCGTCAAAAATAAAAATTTTCTCAAAAAAAGTATTATAAATTTCAAAAGCATCATTAGCTTGATTTGAACCTTGTCCGGCCATTTTAAAAAGATAAAAATAGAGAAATGATTATAAAGATGGAGGATACCGGAAAAAATTAATAAAAAATTAATTTTTTGCAAAAAATAGAGATGGAGGAAAGAAAATTATTTCGTAAATGTAAATTAAAAAAAAACAATTAGAAAGAGGGAGTCGTAGATCGCCGAAATTGCTTGATCGGAAAGTCGTAGATCACCGGAATTTAGAGCACAACTTTCTTGAAACCTTCTTGTGATTTTGATTTTTTTTTTTGAAATGGATTGAATTGTTTGTGTTTGAAATATAGGTTTCATGGCAAATTTATAAAAATTTTTGGAATCCAAATGACCTCTCATACCCTCCAAATAGAGTTGTTGTAGAGGATTTTTTGTCATTTTGGACAAAATGACCAAAATACCCCCTAAAACGGTCACAAAATGGGAGTATTTTGGTAAAAGGGGGCCAAAGTTTGAAAAGAAAAATTCAAAAAAAAAAAACATGGTTCAGCCGGCCGGTCCGGGCTCGGGCTCGGGCGGGCCGGGCCGAACCGGGCCTACCGTTATAGTAAAAAAAAAATGATGGCCGGTCCGGGCCGAGCTCGGGCTCGGGCTCGGTTTAGAGAACCCGGCCCGGACCCGCAAGAATGTAGGCTTGGGCTGGGCGGGCCGGGCTAGTGTGCGGACCGGGCCGGGCTTTCTTGGTTCCAGGCTAGGGCGGGCTCGGGCCGGTCCGGGGTTGAACCGGACCGGATAACACCCTGAAACATACCAAACTTCCATTTGAAAGGACATGTCACTAAATTCACCTAACTCCTCTACTAAGTCAATTTGACAATCTACGTTGTTAAGTCAAGACATTCATGTTAAAATTAATAGGGGTGGGGGGTATTATATAGAAATAGAAGTTAGAAAGAAAAGTTTAAAAATAGACATAATGTGGATAGAAATATTTGAACTCTAAGACATCCATGTTAAAATATCATCACTTTACCAATATGGCCATCACTTAGTTATTGATTTTTGGAAGAGTAAGTAAAAGGGACAAACAATACAATATATCAGGAACTGAAACTCAGGGGGCACCCCCTCGGCCTAGGATGGGTCCACCTCTAGTTAAAAGTTATCAATTCAAGAATACAACCTAGAAGTTCTGGAAATTACAAATCTGTTTGTTCATATCTCCCCATCAATAAAAAAAATTTAGGACTCATTCAAAAATTTATATTCAAGAAATGAATCTTTAGATATGCTTTCTAAAGAAACTATACTAAGAAGGAATAACTTCCACAAACATCACTTGCATATGGGAAATAGGAAGCTGTGCAATGTGAATCTCGTTCTTCAGACTAGTAATATCATCTCATACTGAGTGACACAACACTTCCTCTTCTTCTCAGTACTAGTTGAAAACCTACCAAGATCTCAACTTTAACCAACCAAAAAACAAATGTGAATCTTATATTTGAGTGAAAAAGATTTCTATTTCTCTCTTTCAGCCTCGATAGTGCCAAAATGAAAAAAAATTTAGGACTCATTCAAAAATTTATATTCAAGAAATGAATCTTTAGATATGCTTTCTAAAGAAACTATACTAAGAAGGAATAACTTCCACAAACATCACTTGCATATGGGAAATAGGAAGCTGTGCAATGTGAATCTCGTTCTTCAGACTAGTAATATCATCTCATACTGAGTGACACAACACTTCCTCTTCTTCTCAGTACTAGTTGAAAACCTACCAAGATCTCAACTTTAACCAACCAAAAAACAAATGTGAATCTTATATTTGAGTGAAAAAGATTTCTATTTCTCTCTTTCAGCCTCGATAGTGCCAAAATGAAAGAACCGTTGCAATCCTATATACCACACACATCATAAGCTCCCATAAACTTGAAGGAAAACTCTTTCAATTGCAATGGAGCAATAAATGAGAAAACGTCCGCAAGGTACCCCATAAATCACATGATTAAAGTATCCAACCATGCCCCTATCCAAAAGATTGCTCCCAGTAATAAATTCAAAATTGTCATCAGCCAACCGCATACATGGAGCTTTACATTCAATGACACTTTCATAGTTGCTTGTAGGTCAGTTGGTGTCAATCTCTATACCACATCCATTGGGGAATAAGAAGACCTACTACCTAAGCTAATAGTCAGCAGTCACTAATTTACTCTACCTAAATCTTGAGTTTTAACATTTGCATATTGATGATTTCCATCTCCTTGATTTACGCATACCATCTACCAAAGACTTCTCACAAGTAAACTTCTAGGTGTTCCTAATAGTTATCAGCATGCATGATTTCCATGTTGTTTAGATTGCACATTTTACTTGGATGAGCTAATCCATACAGGCAATCCAAAAGCAAATATTATGGTCCCTAAACCTTGCAAGAAAAAAAGGAAAAAAATATTGTACTCAATGACAGGGCTGACCCTGAGCTCATGAGGGCCTGAGGCGAACTTCCAAAATGGGCCCCCATACATAATGTACACAAAAAAATTAAGAAACTTAAATAAAAGAAAATTGTAAAAAATGTTGCTACCAAGAATTGAATGACATATAATGTGTAAGTCTAATATAATAACCACTACACCACATTTGTTTTATGTTAAAGGAGATCCATGATAAATATTAGTTCTATTTTCGAAGAAGATTATTATATATTTATGTTTTAACTAATTTTTTTCTGCCCTCCTAGCCCGTGGGCCTTGGCAGTCGCCCTACCTGCCCAACCTATGACCTTTATCTTTTCTAATCACCTGAGTTGGGAGCCTTCAAGACGATTTAAACATAATGCATCTTTTCTGTCACTATAGCAGTCCTTATGTGATAAGGTTAGGGTCGGCCCTGGTCCAGGATCCACGGATAAAGAGGGCCCAAAAAAACAGTTTAAACATAAATATATTGATATAGGCCTGTCAATGGTAGACCGAAAATCTGTATCCGATCCGTATTCGAACCGAAAATATCCGAAATTTTGGATGTGGATACGGATTCGGATATCATATCGGATATTTATCGGATATCGGATGCGGATACGGTAAGTGTCATATCCGAACCAATAATATCCGAACCAATAATATTTAAATTATTTAATAAATTTAAAATGATATTTACTACAAATTATGTTTTTCAGCCAAAACTTATTGGAAAGTGTAGATAGTTCAAACTATGTTTTTGATCCACTTTTAGTAGTTTAGATCGGTACCATAGGGTTGAACTTAAATTTCCAGCAACATATATACTACAATATATTTGTCATATCATATCTAAAGAGTTAAAATGTTTTGGTTGTCACCTTGCAAGCGGCTGAAAAACATAGTTTGAAGTATCTACCCGATCTAAACCAGCAAGGTGACAACCAAAACGTTTTAACTCATTTTTTCTTCCCTTTTTTTAATATTTTTTTAGTAATCTTATTGGTTCGGATATTATCCGATATCCGTTAAAATTATTGGTAACGGATATGGTAGCAAAAAATTATATCCGATCGGATATCGGATAGTTATCGGATATATCCGATAGTTAATGGTTCGGAAATGGTAATGCCAATATCCGACCAATAAGCTACCATTGACAGGCATGTATTGATAATCTTGTATTTAAAATAGAACTAGTATATACCATGGGTAGTGGTTATTATGTAGACTTGCACATTAGAGATCTTTAGTTCAATTCTTGGTGACAACTTTTTTAAATTTACTTTTATTTTTATTTTTATTTTTACATTATGTATGGGGGTCCCATTTTGGAAGTTCACATCGGTCCCCCATGAACTCAGGGCCCGGCCCTGGATGAGGTGTTAGCACTAATATAGAGCAATCAAACTAATGAAATAAACTGGACTTGACACATTAGAGCACCAATCCTATGCTACAATTCTTAAATGATCAACATTGTTCCTTATGAATTCCTGGTCAGCGTGCTGGCCTCAACTCATATACTACTGAACCATTAGTGATCAAAGACACTTTTGGGACCCACAGTAAATAAAGATGACATCAGTAAAACCAGCAAACTCAGGCAAGCTCACAATCAACATTTAACAGCTAATTGTTAAAATATGCACATTTAGGATAAAAAAAAATTTACTTATTCGTCTTCTGACAAAAAAAAAAAAATTACTCTGATCTTCAAAGAGGGAGTATTGTTATCGTTTCTATATTTTCTTGAACCCTACGTATCAAACAATAAACTAATTCTCTATTTCCCCTCAAATACTCACAGCACTGCCTAGATCTAAGTTGAACCAATTTTTTTCCGAGCCAAAATTTCAACTTTATCACATTTAAACTCCAAATTTCCCCCTTTTCCAAGCAAAAGTACTTATTTTACAAGCTCGCAGTGGGGAAAGCATAAAAACCCTAACTTTAAGAAATTAACAAGGGGAAACAGCAGATCTTGAATCAGAACTCAAGAAAGAAGTACTACATTCCCAAATTTAACTTTCCTAACAGAAACAGCATAAATAAACCCTAAAATCCCTCATCAAACGAATAGAACAATGAGAAATGATTCAAGAAACGGCTGTTTCCGAAATAAAACATTAAATCTTCGATTGATTAAGAAGGAAAGAGGAGATTTTAAGACCTGAACAGTACCAAATCGAGAAATCTGAGATCGATTTCAGCTTTTTCTCTTCATTCCAGAAATTTAGATCGCAATGATTGGGGAAATTTTTAGAGAGAGGAGGACAATATAGAAATGAAATTATTTAGAGATAGGAGATGGTGACGTGTCCGCCTATTAGATTAGGTATATTTATAAGGATGATCACTCGATCTCTCCCGATCTTAATGACCATTATACCCCTCTAAAAGTACTTCCGATACGTGAGTCAAGTTTCTCATCAACTAATAGAGGGCATATTCGTATTTCGAACTGCTCGATTCGACGTTAGCCCACGCTGACGGCTGGTTTCCAGGCGTCGGTCGGTGCATGATGACAAAATTGCCCACCAAACTGGTGCTATTTACGCGCCAAAGCGGATTAGGTAACCTAATTTTGGCATGAAATTACGTTCCTCTGCGTGTCGGGTGATAGGAGTTTTGGGAAATTGGCTTGTGCTTTTCGTAATTTGGTATAGAATATGACCGTTGCCACGCTAATATTTGTGTCGTTTTGCTTGGTGTGGGGCCTGTGAGCCGACCGTTGGTTCCTAGTGGTACAGTTGTGGGTGACAGCTGCTATTTATGATTTTTTAGTAACACTGTGTTTGAGAACATTTGTGAAGGAGAAATTGAAAAATTTTAGGGAAAGAAAAAATGGAGCAAAATAAAAATAAAAGTAAAGTTAATTTTTTTCCTTTTTTTTGTTTGGATGGACAAAAGTTGGAGAAGGAAAAGTTTAAAAATAATTTTTTATTTGTTTATAGATAGAGGTATAATTACTATTTACTTATTTGTATTCTCAAATGATGATTTATTATTACTTTTTTAAGGGATTGTGGGGTAAATTCACTCAAATTTTTCTCATCTCTCTCCATTTTTCTCTCACTTTTGGGATAAAAAAATTTTAGTGGGACCCACCTACTCTTTCCTCTCAAATTTTTCTCCCTCGTTTTTTCTCCTCCTTTCCAAACACCATCATTTTAAATTTTTCTCACTTTTTTCTCAACTTTTTCTTCCTCTCATTTTCCACCCTTCCCAAACAGTACCTAAATGTAATTTTGAAACGTTCAGTAATACATACCTTCGTCACTTCCATAGTCAGACCGACCTAGTAGGTTGGATTGTCTTATCTGAACTATTTTTTGTTGTTCCTTAATTTTTATTGTGGACCGGTCCCGGAGATTATCTGTGACCCTGACCTATTATAGGGCCATGCTAAGTCTGGAGGGTCGTCTAAGCCCGAAGTCTTATCAGACTTACCCATGGACCAGCCCTGTATGTAGTCTCTTTTTTATTCGTCCACCAAAACTTGTATAGATGTTCAATATTTTATTCAAAGATTATTACATACAAATTAGTAGCCAAAACTTGTGTATATGTTCACCATTTCATTCAAAATAAAAATTACAGTAGTTTTAGTTCCATAAGTGGCAACTCTTAAGTAGGATGATGAACATCCACACAAGTTTCGATAGGTGAACAAAAAATGGACTCACAATATATATATATATATATATATATATATATATATATATATATATATATATATATAATTATTGACATTCATAAAATGCTATCACGCACTCCTCTATAATTTTCTATCATTCAAATTTTAAATATGCTCGTGCACTAACATTATTGCCACTCCTAAAATGTCATCTTGCACTCCTCCCTTCATGCATGCACAAATTAATGTCAGATATTTAATGTAGAGATAGAAAAAAAGGGATATTTAGTTTTAGGGTCTCACATATTCATTGGATATCAGGATTTAGGTCTCAAAATTTACAGATGTTAGAATTTTGGTCTCGAAATCACTGTTCAATATCATAGGTGAACGGTGATTTCAAGATCCAAATTTTAACATCAGTAAATTTTGAGACCCCCAAATCCTAATATCCATATATATGTGAGACTCTAAAACTAAATAACCCTAAAAAATGGAACTTTGGGACTGTTCCTTTTGCGGATTTGCCGCATAGAAATGGTCAAAATTTGAATTTTGGCTCGCTTCATCTTTTTGTTTGGAGAATTTGCAGACATAATTTAGTGTAATTTGACATGAACAATAAATTTTGTTTGCTACAAAAGTGCATGATGATGAATAGAACTGTGTACAAATCTCGTTTTATAACATCCAATGCAATCAGTACTGCAGAGAGAAATATATATAATGGCATGCATGGCATGGCACCAACATTTATTGCTCTCCTCTTCTTCTACCAAATGCAAGTCAAGTATCAACCAATCTTGAAGGAATCGTGTCCGAGCAACCAAAACACCAAAATTCACAAGAGAGGTTATTTTCAAAAGCTTTTCCTTCAAATTTTGTCTCAGCTGCAGAGCGTGTGTGATCAAAACAAGCAGTCAATGATGCTTTGTTATGAATAAATTGAGCCTTGGCACTTTTCTATTCTAAACAAATAAAGAGTAAAAAATGTTGGGTTTTTAGCCTTTAGTTTTGGTTTTTAGTCCCACATCGGTTAGAAATGAATGTGTATCTCCATATATATGAGTCTTTGCTCTTTATGGAGATGCACAAGTAGTGCACATGGGTGTGTGTCATGTGGGATTAATTATTAATGGTATAAAGGCTTAATCAACAATTAATAAGCTGTAAGCTTTTTGCTCTTGGAAATTTATTTCCATGGAGCTAAGCTCCTACGGAGCTTAGCGACTCGGACTCGGACTCGGGCTCGGGCTCGGGCTCAAGGGCTCATGAGGCGTAATGTGGCGTTTTGTTGGCGCAGGTTCAGCCACTACCCTGAAGTTCAGGCAACTGCTTGGCAACCGCCCCGTGGGCTATATATGCAGGTTCTCTCCTCTCTCTCAGTGTTGGAGAAATCAGAATTCCAGAGAGAAAACTCTAAGTGTTCTTTAACACAACAGAGTAGTGAGCGTGTTTTTTAACACAAACACTAGTACTTTTTAGTACGCGTGGGTTCTGTTACTTCAGAAACAGAGAGAGAAGAGTAGAGCCATTGCCAGAGGAGTTCGCCGTCTTCCGAGGAGTCAGAAGAGCAGGAGTGTTCCAAGGTTTTCCGTCAACCTTGCTGGTTCCTGGAAGCTGTTCGCAGAGGGCGAATAAAGCTTTGAGCAACGGTGATCATTCACCCCAGCAATTCCATCTCTCGCCTGTCACCCTTCTGTTGCCTTTAGCAGTTCTGTCAGTACCTTCTTTTTAGAAGGCACTACTGCCAGTTTGCTACGATCACGAAAATCTCTTTAGATTATTCGTGAATTACGATATCTTTTTAGATCTCGTAATTTGCAGAATCCTTCTGGATCTCTGTTGCAAAACCTTCTTTAAGGAATTGCATTTGAAACATTGTCTTTACAACTGTTTCAGTTTTTGTATTTTCCATCGAAAAGCGTGTCCCGGCGTTCCCGGCAATAACAATCTCAAAGCTTTATTGCTACGATGAAAAATATTAATGCTTCACTCCTCAATACTGACTTTTGCAAATTAGAAAAGTTTGATGGAGAGCATTATCAAGTCTGGAAGAGGAAGGTTTATCTCACTCTTCAACTTAGAGACGTTGATCATGTATTGCTTGAAGAGGAACCTACTGTTCCAGATACAGGGTCTGCTGCCGCAATCACTGCGGCTACTAAACTTCAGGCCAAGTGGAGAAGGAAAAATAGCATTTGCAGGTTGCTTATCCTGAATGCTATGGAGGATTCTCTAGCAGAATCCTACAGTAAGAAACCAATTGCCAGAGACATATGGGAGTCTCTGGAAAAACTGTACGAAGAAGACAAGAACAGGAGCAAAATATTTGTGGTTGAAAAATATCACAAATGGCTCTTTGAGGACGAAAAGTCCATGCTGCCGCAGGTCAAAGAATTTCTGAAGTTGCGACAGAAATTGGAAGACGAGGCTATGCCCCTCCCCGACAAGTTTGTTGTTGGAGGGATTGTCTCAAAGCTCCCCGCTGGGTGGAGCAAGTTCTATGCAAACATGCATAGGAAGAAGTTGGAGATCACCCTTGAAGATCTCCTACAGGAAATCTATGTTGAGGACCAGATGCGGGCTCAACTGAAGGTGGACACACTGTCCAAGCAATTGGCTAACGCCAATCTGGTTCAGACCAAGGAACCAAAGGAAAAAGGAAAGCGTGCAGATTTCCAGAAGAAGAAGAAGAACCCTAACAACTTGAATGTTAAGGAAACTTCTTTCAAGTCAAAGAAATCTAAGGCAAAGATGCCTTGTTTCAAGTGTGGCCAGTTGGGCCATTTCAAAAGTGAATGCACAGCACCGGCCAAAAAATCAGAGCAAGGTGAGCCTAGCAAAGTCTCAATGATTACTGATGTAATTGCTATGATTGGACAGGTTGATGCTGTAGGATCTGATTCAGACTGGTGGGTAGATACTGGAGCCACCTGCCATGTCTGCTCCAGTAAGGAGTGGTTCACCACCTACACACCCACTTCTGAAGCGGTTGTGATGGCGAACCAAGCACAAGCTGAAGTTCTAGGGATCGGGACGGTTATTCTGAAGCTGACTTCTGGCAAGTCTCTGACGCTTCAAGGCGTGAAGCACGTACCTGCTATCGCCAAGAACCTGATCTCGGGAGGCTTACTCTGCAATGCAGGCCTCAGGATGGACATCAATGCTGGTCAGATGGTGATGTCTATCAAGGGAACATATTTCGGGAAAGCTTTTTATACCGAAGGAATGTTCAAGATTCAGCTTGTAAATCAGTCCAATGTAATTAATGTAATTAATGAAATCACTCCTTCTGCTTATACTCTTGAGTTGTGGCATAATAGGCTAGGACATGTTCATTGTAAACGAATAAACAGAATGTCTAGTCTAGGACTTATCTCCAAGTGTGGGGGTAAGGTAGAGAAATGTGAAGTTTGTGCTCAAACGAAGATCACAAGGAAACCCTTTCCTCGGGTTAATCGAAGTACAGATCTTCTGGAGTTGGTACACTCAGATATCTATGACTTCAAACAGTTCTCTACAAAGGCCGGGATGAAGTATTTCATAACCTTCATCGACGACTTCTCAAAGTATGCGTTCGTCTACTTACTGAAGGCTAAAGACGAAGCATTCGAGAAGTTCAAGGAGTTCAGAGCCGAAGCTGAGCGGCAGACTGGACAACAACTCAAAAGGATAAGAAGTGATCGAGGTGGGGAGTACAGGTCTCATGAATTCGCATCGTTCTGTAAGGAACATGGAATTGTCAATGAGACTACGGCTTCGTACTCTCCTCAATCAAACGGAGTAGCTGAGAGAAAGAACAGGACGTTGACAGAAATGATAAATTCAATGTTGTTGACTGCTGGCCTTCCTAAGTGCTACTGGGGAGAAGCTGCATTGATGGCTACTTATATTCTAAATAGAGTGCCTCATGCAACTTCAGACGTTACTCCTCATGAACTCTGGTTCAAGGTCAGACCTAACTTGAATGTCATTCGAGTGTGGGGGTGTCTGGCGTATGTCAAGCTTCCAGATCTAAAGATTCAGAAACTTGGGACAAGGACTACAAAGACGATCTTCTTGGGGTATACCGAGAAGAGTGATGCTCGGAGATTTCTTGATATTGAGTCAAGTCATATCATTGAATCTCGCGATGCAGAATATTTTGAAGATAAGTTTGCAAGGCACAAGAATATTGTTCTTCCGGATGTTCCGGAGAATAATGAGGGTGCACAAGAAACTGAAGTCTTCAATAAAGATGTGGTCCAAGAAGATGTTGTTGTTGAAACAACGGTTGAACCAGAACAAGCTGAGCCGTCAGCTAAGCATGTGAGGAGGCCGAAGGACTTCGGAAGTGACTTTGTCACCTATCATGTGGAAGCAGATCCGCTTACCTATGATGAGGCGATGAAGACCAGAGATGCAGTTTTCTGGAAGGAGGCGATTGACAATGAGATTGATTCCATCACCTCAAATAACACTTGGGTGTTGGTTGATCTTCCTGAAGGAGCAAAACCCATCGGATGCAAATGGATCTTCAAGAAGAAGATGAAAGCAGACGGAACTATTGACAAGTTCAAGGCTAGGTTGGTAGCCAAGGGGTTTTCTCAGAAGCAGGGGATTGACTACTTTGACATATATGCTCCAGTAGCCCGGATGACCACCATCACAATGTTGATTGCTCTCGCAGCAATAAATAAGATGGTGATACATCAGATGGATGTGAATACGGCTTTCCTAAATGGCGAGCTGACCGAAGAGATTTACATGCAACAGCCAGAGGGATTTGTCATCAGAGGTCTTGAAGACAAAGTCTGCAAGTTGGTAAAATCCTTGTACGGTCTTAAACAGGCTCCCAAGATGTGGCATGAGAAATTTGACAAAGTTATAAGGTCAAATGGCTACATGGTCAGCGATACGGACAAGTGTGTTTACACGAAGTTCGCTGATGGAAGAGGTGTGATCGTTTGTCTGTACGTGGACGACATGCTTATCCTAGGTACGGATATTAGATGTGTCACGGAGACAAAGAAATTCATCTCAAGCAAGTTCAGTATGAAGGACTTGGGAGAAGCTGATGTGATCTTAGGGATCAAGATCATCCGGACAGACACTGGATTAGCGCTATCACAGTCTCATTATATTGAGAAAATGATCACTCGTTATGGGTATCGGGATCTTCCAGGGATCGATACGCCGTACAGGTGTGATCTGAAGCTGAAGCCTAATTCAGGGGAAAGCGTCAGGCAGCTGGAGTATGCAAGCGTAATCGGGAGTTTGATGTATGCTACTACTGCCACAAGGCCTGACATAGCTTTCGCCGTGGGAATGCTGAGTCGTTTTACGAGCAATCCAGGTGTTGAACACTGGAAAGCTGTGGAACGGGTTATGAGATATCTCAAGAAGACTCAGACATATGCACTGTACTACATCAGAGATCCGTCGGTAGTGGAAGGCTTCAGTGATGCCAGTTGGTGCTCAGAGGTGGAGAGCGAGAGGTCCACAGGTGGATACATTTTTACAATGGGTGGAGCTGCTATATCGTGGAAGTCGAAGAAGCAGACTATGCTCTCGCGGTCATCCATGGAATCTGAGTTCTTTGTACTTGATACTGCAGTCGAGGAAGCAGAATGGCTTCGGAAGCTCATATATGATCTTCCAGTGGTTGAGGCGCAAATACCGGCGATACCGATATACTGCGACAACCAGGCGACTGCGGCGGTGGCATCAAATGACCTTTTCAACGGGAAGAAGAGGACTGTGCGGTTGAAGCACAGGACAGTACACGATCTTATCAAGAGAGGTGTTATTGCAGTAATTGATGTTCGAAGTCAGGAGAACCTGGTGGATCCGTTCACCAAGGGCCTCAAGTGCCAGCTGGTCGATGACACAGCTTGTAAAATGGGCTTGAAGGCATTCTGATATTGTATTATTGTATTCCTACCATAAAGTTTTATGCTATTAGTTCAAAGATTTATCTACTAGACATCTAGCTTTTGGTTCAAGGGAGGACCACTAATCGGAAGAATATTAGGATCGGTGGATACATGTTCTATTGGGCATGGAGAGGTTACGGACCTATAACCACTGTTGTCTACTATTGTTTTCTGCGGAAAACAGGTCCTGTGAAATGTTGGCTTAAATGCGTTAATGAGTTCTCAGGCATTTGGAATGTCTGGTATGCTTTACAGGAAGCATGGTAGCACAGCACTACAAGGAGTGTGACTCCATGCTATGTGTGGCGGTGACTCCACCATGAGGTTCTCGAAGGAGGTAAAGCCTCGGCTATGTTAGATAAGTCACAGCGGCATAGCACCGCAAATAGGCAGTTGGCCTAATGCTGTATATTGAATTAAAGAAGGATGTAGTCAGCACTACAAAGAGGAGGTGTTCCTCATGTTACGGGTGGCACGACACCACAATGAGGTAAACCCGGCTAAGGATAAAGCCTCGGCTTTACAAGCCATGTCGTAGCGGCGTAACACCCCACAGAAGCGTAAGGCTTCATGCTGGGTAGTTTGGCACTACAAAGGGGCTAGACCTCATGCTACGGGTAGTATGACACTACGATGAGGTTCTCGGTGATTCGGGGTAAGGTCCTCGGCTTAAGGCCATGTCATAGCGGCGTAGCACCGCAAAGGAAGCGTTGGACGCTTCATGCCATGTCTCTTTAATAAAGAACTCACCTATAGTGTATGGACAAAGAGATATCAGGCCGTCTTTTGAGGGTAAACTTGTAGACGCCCAATATTATACACTGAAACCAGGCTGGCACACGGCCTTAAATGTGCAGCCAAAAGTACATGTAACTACATTATGTGAGTGGAAAGAATTTCAGCTATGATGCAGAATTCAAGGCTTAGTCCATTCTTGTATTATAGTTTGATTTTTGACTCACGTGGGAAGATTCAAGTCTTAAGTGGCATCTATCCTAAAAACATAATGGACAGTTACTGTGGGGAACACTCGTACTCATATATATAGAGATATGTGGGGGATTGTTGGGTTTTTAGCCTTTAGTTTTGGTTTTTAGTCCCACATCGGCTAGAAAGGAATGTGTATCTCCATATATATGAGTCTTTGCTCTTTATGGAGATGCACATGTAGTGCACATGGGTGTGTGCCATATGGGATTAATTATTAATGGTATAAAGGCTTAATCAACAATTAATAAGCTGTAAGCTTTTTGCTCTTGGAAATTTATTTCCATGGAGCTAAGCTCCTACGGAGCTTAGCGACTCGGACTCGGACTCGGGCTCGGGCTCGAACTCGGGCTCAAGGGCTCATGAGGCGTAATGTGGCATTTTGTTGGCGCACTTTGCACTTAGCACGTCAGCATCGTCGCTAGGCGCATAGTGTGCTTAAGTTGTGCTCGTTGCGCGAGCCACTTGCGCGACTACGTTGCGCGGCCCGTTACGCAAGCCCAGTTACGCTGGCCCAGTTACGCAGCCCAGTACGCAGCCCAGTACGTCCAGTACGTGCAGTATGTGCAGCGTACGTAGAGTGCACAGTATGTGCAGCGTACGCAGTGTGCGTAGAGTGCGTATATGCGTATGGCTGGCTGCATATTAGAGCGGAAACGGTTGTAGCAGTTGCTGCACTTTCAGGAGTGGTTCAGCCACTACCCTGAAGTTCAGGCAACTGCTTGGCAACCGCCCCGTGGGCTATATATGCAGGTTCTCTCCTCTCTCTCAGTGTTGGAGAAATCAGAATTCCAAAGAGAAAACTCTAAGTGTTCTTTAATACAACAGAGTAGTGAGCGTGTTTTTTAACACAAACACTAGTACTTTTTAGTACGCGTGGGTTCTGTTACTTCAGAAACAGAGAGAGAAGAGTAGAGCCATTGCCAGAGGAGTTCGCCGTCTTCCGAGGAGTCAGAAGAGCAGGAGTGTTCCAAGGTTTTCCGTCAACCTTGCTGGTTCCTGGAAGCTGTTCCCAGAGGGCGAATAAAGCTTTGAGCAACGGTGATCATTCACCCCAGCAATTCCATCTCTCGCCTGTCACCCTTCTGTTGCCTTTAGCAGTTCTGTCAGTATCTTCTTTTTAGAAGGCACTACTGCCAGTTTGCTACGATCACAAAAATCTCTTTAGATTATTCGTGAATTACGATATCTTTTTAGATCTCGTAATTTGCAGAATCCTTCTGGATCTCTGTTGCAAAACCTTCTTTAAGGAATTGCATTTGAAACATTGTCTTTACAACTGTTTCAGTTTCTGTATTTTCCATCGAAAAGCGTGTCCCGGCGTTCCCGGCAATAACAAAAAAAAAATTACCGAGTTGAAGTTTGGAATTACATGCCAACCAACGTCTGCTCTGATTGCATTCAAAGCAGGTACAAGAAAACCGTTTCTTTCTCTCGTCCCAGTCCTAACTTTCGTTCCTACACACACACACACACACACAGAGCCTCTCCTCCCGATCTGGAGAAATTCTATGGTTCCAGAACTAGGATTAGGATTAGGGTTTCTCGAGAGAGAGAGAGAGAGAGAGAGAGATGGCTCGCCGGTCCTCGTCGTGGTGGAGGTATCTCCAACCGTCCTACTACCTGAAGAGCCCGAAGCGCCTCGCTATGTTCTTCATCCTCATCGTCTTCCTCACCTTCGCCTTCTGGGACTGCCAGTCCCTCCTCCGGGAACACGAGGTTCGCTTCGTCGCCCTTTTACCATTAGATCAGATCTCTGATCCTATCTTCAAATATTGAGACGTTCGTATTTATGCCAGTCATTGATTGAGGTCAGAAAAGTTGCTTCATTTGTAAAGGAGGGATCTTTATTAATTTAGACATTTTAGAATGGAGTTACAAAGTTTAAATATCTCTTTTTTCCCAATATATGTGATAGACAATTATTCATCCAATAACCTCGTATTTACTTATGTAATAGACTGTCTACAATATTTTTTTTGCTATAGAGGATATGCTTTCTGCAGTTTGCAGTTGCAAGCAATTGTAAATTTGTAATTCACAATCGTCGGTGGTGGTATGTTCTTCTCACAAAGTAATTGTAACTCCACTTTTCTGGATTGGGTTTTCTCCTGTAAATTACTTAAGATTTTATTTATTTTTATTGATTTAATCATTAGGATTTATTATTAAATCCTTCTAATACTTAAGAATGACTATTTTGATTTTACTGAATTGGAATTTATTACTTTCAAATTTTTTGATTATTTTAATTACTATTGAATTTCCTAGTTTTATTTAGTTATTGATAAGGATTTTAATCCTTTTTATTGCTAAGGCTTTAAACCCAGCCAACCCATCTACTCACATTTCCTATATTATATTTTAGCCCAAATTCATAGGCTTGTATTCAGCCCATTCAGCCCGGCCTTTAGCTTCTGGGCGCGAATCCGGACTCAGGGTCCAGACCCGACAACCCACGACCCGATAAGCCCGCTAACCCGCATCCAATGGTTATATAACCGTTGGATTTAAAACCAACTTCATTCATTTCCTTTTTCCCAACTCTCCTCTGCTCCGAGAGATCACGACGACGACGGGAAGCCAGCACACGCCGGCGATGACCAAGTGGAGGTTCCAGAAGCATCGCCTAACTGTTTCCTAACTGTCTAACCACCTCTCCTAACTGTTACTGCCCGCCTAACCGCCTCGCCGCTGCCCGACCTGACCGCCCAACCGCCTGCCCGTCGCCGTCGCGCCTATAAATATGACCACCGATCCCTTCTTCTTCATCCACATTCTCCTCGGCGAAGCCCTGCCAAAGTCCACTCTCGCCTCCTCTTTCTTCTTCCTTGTCGAGCCCAATCATGGCGAGTGGAGCTCCACTCCCTGCTCTGTGATGAAGACGGAAGATCGGCGTCCGACCTCACAGTAAGGAGTGTCTTCCAAGTTCGAGGGACCAGCCATGGCGTCGACCGAAGGTTTTCAGTAAAGATTCAACAAAGGTCGACCGGCGTTGATCCTCCTTACGACGACGACGAAGACAGAGACACGGCCGGCGAACTTCTCGGCGACGACGTGCTCCCTCGACGAGATCGATGGCAAGCTCGACAGTCGATCATCGGTGAGTCCCTTCTCGTTCTTTCTCTTCTTGCTGAATTTTCTCGGAATGGTTTTGAGTTTTCGGATGAGTTTCTTGGCAGCCTCGTTTGAGCGTAGTGTGAAATCGACTCGACTCTGTAGATTTTGGTTTGGTAAGAACTCGTTGGTGAGTTCTTGGATTAATTCTTGATGTATTCTCCAATTTTGGAGTTGAAACAATTCGAGTTGAACTCATGAATGTCTCCTTCTATTTATGCGCGTATAGTGTTTGATGTAATGCCTGAACCAGCCTAGACACCTGCTCTGGACACGGGAGTGGCCGTATCGGACCCATCAGGAGCGTCTTTGACTTTGTAAGTGCACATGTATATGTTTCTGCTTACTTGAAATTCGGTATTGTGGTGTCGTGTTCAAGAGAACTAGACATGAGAGGCCGACACACCCTGTTATGTGTTCAGACCGGTCCTGATGACAGTATGGATTGATTCGGACATGGATACTCACTTTGGGCTGACACAGTGTTGAATTACACCAGTATAATAGCACTAGCTGTTAGAACCATGTTAGACTATTAGGCTGTGTGGTTCTTGTTGGTTAGGTTCAATGGGAGATGACTGTTGGCTTGGAGTATGGTTAATTGAAGAATTAAGGATTTAGGAGTAATCCAACTGAATTGAATGGTTAGAGCTATTTTGAACTCTTAGTAGTCGTTAAGGCTAAGGGAAAGGACGGATTATTGTTCAGATTATTATTTAGCTAATTAGGTACTAATGGGTTGAGCCTTCTGGGATTCTTTAAGTCATTGGGTTCTGGAGTTATATTGACATGGCTCAGTGGGTTGAGGTGTTAGACTCAAGTACTTGATGATTTAGAACTTAATGACTCGAGTTTGGACCAGCTTTAGGCTAAGCTAGGTTAGTTTATACAAAGTATGATTAGTTTAGCCTAATAGAGTAGTTAGATATGATTAGAAAGGTTTCATGAATATTCTAAATAATTCTTCCATATTTTTAGGTGATTTGAAGACTTGGACAAAACCCCGGAAATCAAGGCAAGTACATGTACTCAGTATTACCATCATTGCATGCATTGCACTTACACTTGTTATCGTGTCATTTATTTCACTTGTTCTCGATCGATTGATTGCTTGCTTGCTTTGTTTTCCGTGTCGGGTGGGGGACGTTCTAGAGACATGTGATTGACTAATATTGGACAAACATTGCCTGATAACATACTCTGTATGCCTGAGTCCATTTCATGCGTGACTGATAGCATTGTCGTCAGACATGCCTGATTATCGCGTGACTGATAGCATTGTCATTAGACATGCCTGATTATTCGTGACTGATAGCATATATATTTTATATGCCTGATTACATATTAGTTCCCACATGTTGATAACGTCCAATTGCACATGTACACGTAGCTAGTGCATATTTTATTCACATTGTTTCTCTGTCTTTCAGTTATATTTGCTATACTGTTCCATTGATCTCCATGGTGAGTTTTATTGAGTTACATTGTACTTTGCTCCTTTTCTGACTGGATCGTTGATTACAGGTGAGATGGACCATAGATTATCATTCATGATTGGCATTGGAGCTCGCTTGACATTGAGATACTAGATTCATGTATAGAGATTGATAAAATGTATTTGATTACATGTTGTTGTTGTATCATTTATATTTTACCGACTTTGTACCCGGACATTCATGTATAAGTTGTAATAATTATATAGTGGATTGCTGTGATGGTTAGTATAGATTCCGTGATTAGATGCTGTGATGAGATACTCTTGTATTTAAATGTCTAGACGGCTCACTACCGTTGTCAACGACAGTGTAGGCCGGGCATGACATCGACCCGTACCCGATTATCCGGGAGCGGGGCGTGACATGTTTTTAGTGGTGGCCCATGCAGGTCTCTGTCTAATGGTGCTTAGGATTAGAGTACCATTGGGAGCCTGCGAAATAGGAAACTCATCACAGCATAGGCCGATTGTGTGATTGTATGTACTTTGTTATCTATAGTAATTTCTGATTTTTCTATGTCTCATCGTGGTCTCTACAAAAGTCGTAATTGTTGGCACATCGATTTTGATCATTGTTCACAATAACCCTTGTACGTCTTTTAGTTTGCACTTCTCACAGGCAAGAATAGAAGAAAGGATTCTCCATTTCATGACGCTAATCAAAGATCATGGAGCTCTGCATCTCTCCTTTATCAGATTTGCCAAAGACTATGAAGCAGCTTGGAGACTACAAAGAAGACGGTTTTTTTCCTTATTCTTTTTCTGAGTCTGTAATTGTCTAGAAATTCTTTGTACATACTTTGTTAGGATGACAATGCTAAAGGAAGAAAATGGTGAAAGTCTTTTAGAAGAGGCGGAAAATCTGCCGGATTTTCGGGCTAATCCGCCGGATTATTCGATCGCTCATAGCAAGTCTTTGAGCAAATGTTCGGATAATTCGACGGACTTCCGTAGAAATCTGCCGGATAATCCGATCGCTCACAGCAAGTCTTTGAGCCAATGTTCGGATAATCCGACGGACTTCCGTAGAAATTCGCCGGATAATCCGCTCGATCACAGCAAGTTAGTGAGCCAAAAGTTCGGATCATCCGACGGACATCCGCGGAAGTCCGACGGATAATCCGGTTCTCTCACAGCAAGTCTGTGAGGTAGTGTTCGGATCATCCGCCGCATTTCTGCTGAAATTCGACGGATAATCCGCTTGACTTGTTTGTAACTTTTGAATTCAAATACAACGGCATCTGGCAAGTGCATTTAATGCATCCAACGGCTCTTTTTATGACCGTTACTATTGACCGGATAATCCGACGGATTTCTGCAGAAATCCGACGGATAATCCGGTTGACGGCTGATTTGCCTTTATGACTTTGGATTTGTATAAAAGAGTTTGACTCTCTCCTCTTAAAGACCATCTCTTACAAGCTTTAAATTTTCTCAACCACAAAAGAGCTTCACCATTAATACTCCACCAAGCTTTCAAATTGTCATCCTTTCCAAGTGCTAAAGTATTTGCAAGTTGTAAATTTCGATCTTCACGTGTTAGAAGATCAACAAGTTCTCTTCTCTTTTGTTTGAAGTTGGCGAGCCTTCGTAAGAAAACTCGTGTGTAGAAGTTGGCGAGTCTTCGGATCCAAACTCGTGTTGAAGTTGGCGAGTTCTTCGGATCCAAACTCGTGTGTACTATTTGCATAAATAGTGGATTAAAGCCGAAGAGAGTTCCGGGACTGGACTGCCTCAAAAGAGGATACCATGATACATCATTGCGTTTGATCTTTCTACTATTTACTTTCAATTGTCTTTATTGCATCAATTGTTGTAGTTAATTTTTAATTACCCTATTCACCCTCCCTCTAGGGTTCTACAATTGGTATCAGAGCTTTGTTCTCTTGATTTGGATTTACACCCTTGAGTGATCCATGGCCTCTAACCCTAGTATCAACACGTTTCACAATGAGGGGCACTCCACAAATAGGCCTCCCCTATTTGATGGTACCAACTACAACTACTGGAAGATTAGGATGAGCATTTATCTAAAGTCCATAGATTTCGACTTATGGGATTGCGTGATAAATGGTCTTCCTACTTCTTCCAGAGCTATTGAGGATATTGCTTCTGACACCCTTCGGGACACTCTCTCTGAAAACCTCAAGAAGCTTGCAAGTCGAGATGCCAAGGCAATGAATGCTCTTTATTGTGCTCTCGACAGTAGTGAATTCAACCGAATCTCTACTTGCAAGACTTCCAATGAGATTTGGAAATTACTTGAAGTCACACACGAAGGGACTTCACAAGTGAAGGAGTCTAAGATTAGTAGACTCACTCAAGAATATGAGTCTTTTAAAATGAAGCATGATGAATCTATTACTTCTATGTTTACTCGATTTGGTGATATTATTAATCCCCTCTCCTCTCTTGGTAAGGAATATCCGGCTCATAAAAAGATCAGAAAAATTCTTAGAGGATTGACGAAAGTGTGGAGTCCTAAAGCTACCGCAATTATTGAGGGGAACGATCTAACTGTCATGAACCTTGAGACCCTCATGGGTAAGCTTATGACTCACGAGCTCGACATGAAGGATCAAAAGGAATCCTCCACACAAGAAAAGGAGAAGGAGAAGACCAAAGAGAAGGAGAAGAATCTTGCTCTTAAAGCTTCAAAGTCTTACTCCAAGGAGAGCGCCGACGACAATGAGTCGGATGATGATGAAGAAATAGCTCTCACAGCTAAGCACTTCCGGAAATTCCTCAAATTCAACAAAGCCAATCACTCCAGACGGGAAAATGAGGAAGATCCGGCGTGCTATCAATGTAGAAGACCCGGACATATCAAGCGGGACTGTCCGATGATAAGAAGAGATTCAAGCAAGTACGAAAAGCCAAGCAAAGGAAGCTCGTCCTCTAGAAAATTTGCCAACACTAGCATTTGGTGTGAGAGTGATGCTAGTGACTCCGACAATGACAAGGAATGCAAATATAATACAAATGTTTGCCTCATGGCTACTGATGAGGTACTTGATGATCTTTCCTTAAACACTCTTACCTATGATGATTTGGAGAAAGCCATTCTTGAATTACACGAAGAACACAAAGGTGTTCGAAATAAATACAAGAAATCTCTTAAAGAGGTTGAGGCTCTTCAACTTGAAGTAGAGAGGCTCTCAAGCATTATTATTGATGTGAAGGGAAAATCTCCTATTTCTGACACGGATGAAATAGAGTCTTTGCGACTCAAGTTTCAAGAATCTCTTGACACCATCAAGAAAAGGGATGATGAGATTCTATCCATGAGAAGCTCTTATGAATTTGCTATGCGCAAATGTCAATATGCTAATAGAAGAGAATATGACACTTCTATTAAGTATAATGATCTTCTTACACGGAGTAAGAATGTAGGTAATAAGAATACCACTCACATGCATGCTCCAAGACACCCCCACACTCATCACAATGCTAGGCATAACTTTTACATGAACACTACACACAAATCCTTTTCTAACACAAGAAAAGGACCTTTTATTAAGAAGAACACCACACGTCTTGCTTTTTACTATCATCGTAACACTCATGGTAGAACTTCTCACACTAGAAACTCACATATGCACAACACTCACACTTCTTCTTCTAAATCTTCTTTGATGTGCAATTATTGTGGTTTGGTCGGTCACACTTCCAATTTTTGTTATACAAGAAAACAAGTTGACATGAGAGTTCTTAAATGGGTTCCTAAGACTAACACTCATGGACCCATAAGATCATGGGTACCAAAATGTTCATCTTCAACTTATATTGTAGGTGACGAATCCTTTTCATGCTAGAAGCAAGTGGATACTCGATAGCGGTTGTTCACGGCACATGACCGGTGATGCTTCACTTTTTACAACGCTATCGATGAAGAAGGAAGGACACGTCTCCTTCGGTAACAATTGTCACGACCCGCACCCTAGAGTAAGGGCACGAGAAGTGGGTACGTCCAGCCTACGCCGCAGTGTCGGCGGTAGAACGCTGTCCTAGGTCAATCATCTAACAATATAAAAGTACCTGTACAGGTTATACTCTCCGAATGGAGGTGACATAACAATATACATCTCAATCATATCTAGGGTAGAAGAATGAAAGATAGACAGATAGACAGTAACTCGAAGAGAACAGTAGAATAGATGAAATAAGTCCAAGTGTCTAGGATAATATAACATCAGAATGTCAACTCATAATACAATAAGTCTAAAGTCTATACATCTCAACATCTCAAAATACAACTCAGAATGTGAGACAAAATGATAACATAGAAAAGACTGTCTAGCTAAACTAGCCTAGACTACTGGGGCAACATCCTCAGCTGCAGGTGGGTCCTGCTGAGGGTCCACAACATAAGTATCATCTAGTACTGCTCCATAATAGGTAGACACCAAGGCCTCATCCTCATCCTCTGTAATATTTTCAACAGGTCCAGTCAGGACAGGAACGAGCACAATACATCTCACGCAGTGCATAGTATGTAGGAAATATAAAGCATGCAATAGAGTAAAATACAGGAACTGCTGAAAGAAGATATATGTAGCAAAAGAGATAGCTGTAAAGGAAATATCTACTGTATATAGAGAACTGTAAGTGGCTAGTGATGTAGAGCACAAGATAGGCATGTGAATGGCTGGAATTTATACATGATTACACTATTGAGTTTGTACATGATTACACTACTTTGGAATTATTCACATGTCCACTTCTACTCCCCCGTTTCCTCAATCAATACACAAGGATCCATTCAGGTTATGTTAAGATTCGTGATAAGCCCATAATTGGGTGATACGTGAACGAGTCATGAAGATTCATGAAGGCTCGGTGATCATGAAAGTACATGAGTCACTAGCTGATACATGAAGATACATGATACTAGAAGCATGAGATACATGATGTAAGTGAAACACACGTGACAAAAGTACCTGATGCTCCCGAGGGGGATAACATCTCATGAAAAGATCCATATAGTACCAATCCGTGATAACAATCGTGTCAGCATCAAGTAAAGTAATCTAGAGCAAGAATATAAATCCTGGTAAATATGAAACGGTCAGAGAATGTACTCGCCTGATAACTGAATGTCTGAAGAGGATATACTGTCTGAGGAGAGGTGTATGGCTCCTAATCAGAGCAATACAAGTCACAATGTATCCACAATGGTAAAAATAAAGTATACGATGCATACTACATGATTCTAGGTCAATCTAGTCAAAAGTCAACTCTTGGTCAACTTAATAGTCAAACTAGGTCACAGGAAGTCATACTAGGTCACAGGGAATCAAACTAAGTCAAATAAAGTCAAACAAGGTCAAACAAGTCAAGATTAGTCAAATCTAGGTTAAAGTCAACTCATGTTCAACATTCTAGCCAAACTAGTCAAATATTAGTCAACATGATCAATCTTGGTCAAGTCTAGGTCAAACTTAGACCAACTAAGGTATTGGTCAAACAAAGACTAGTCAGTAATGTTTGCCATTAAAATCGTTTGATTGCAAATCTTAATACAAACAGAACAGTGTTACAATATAGGACTTCGATGTAGTCCTAGGAGTACACTTTTGTTTAATCTGGGTCCTAAGTGCCAATGGAGCGAGTGGTAATGCGTTGACTCCGTTGACGGGCTGACGACGGTTATCGGTTCTCTGAAGGTATAGATTGCTCTGGGTGTTGGAGCTGGTTGAGAGGAGGAAGACGTTGAGTGTCTGTATCTGCCTCTCTGATGATCTCTGTCTGGATTGTTCGTATGTATGTCTCATTGTCTGTGTGTGTAAGGAGGGGATGATTCCTCCATTTATAGCTGGGCAGGTTGGCTGCTCATGCGCGCATATGTAGGATACGTCAGTGCGTAGGGACGCCACGTGGAGATTGCTGATGGAGGTGCATGGATGATGCGCCCTACTCGCGGGGTTGAATTCTTCATACTGCTGTTGTGAGCCGGCACGTAGCAAAGGAGAAGATCTTTCTGTTGCTGAGATCTTGGATGAGTTGAGTCAAAGGACATGTGTCGTCGACCCATGGCTCGGAGATCTCTGATTTGGTGGGGGATGATTTGGTAGGATGCACCTTGGATTGGGCGCATGATGAGATTTTGGCTCGTGACCTTTAGGAGTCACGAGCCGTTCTGGGTGCATGGCTTTTGAGGCGCATGCAAGCGACTTTCCTTCTGTCTTTCGGGATCAGAGATCAGTCTAGGGCGCATGGCTTTTGAGGCGCATGCAAAGCTTCAACTGGAGACTCTTCTTCTGTCTTTAGGGATCAGTGAAGGGTCTGAGGCGTATGGCTTTCGAGGCGCATACAGGTTTGGGCGCATGGCCGCGGAGGCGCATGCGGATGGTCGAGTGGCCACATGGCAGTAGCCGTCGGGATAGAGTCATGATGATGCTGACGTTGTGGACGCTTCGTCTTCTGTAAAAGCTGTCAGCCGTTCAGACTTGGGAAAGCGTGCTGCCAACTCTGTCAGTTCAGCATTTAATGTTGGTGACATTCGATGGACAGCTGAGTGGGCACGTCGGTTGACGTTCCACTAGGTGTATGGGGGCGCATCCCCTTTGATGTGCTCAGTACAGGGCGCATCTGTGGGAGGCGCTTGGTGTTTGAAGGGGTGTGATGCGCTGTCCAGCCGGCGCATCCGACACGTCTTTAATGATGCGGCTGTTTCGCTTCTCGAGTGCTTTTAAATAGCCGTTTGGCTGAAGTCAAGGCGTCCGGTTCATCCATTTAATGTGAGTTCATTGCTCGGAACTCGGAGAGCCATCCACTTGGCGCGTGGGTTTGATCTGCCCGGCCTATAAATAGTGGCATAGAGAGAAGGTTGGCCTCTCATTCCCTCACGTCTTTCTAATATGAACTCAGGTTTTCGGGTGCATTCTGTTGACGAAGTGTTCCCGAGGGTGAAGATGAGACGCCATGTCGTCGTTGATGCTCTTGAAGGTGACTGTTACATCCAAAAGACGGAGTCGAAGGCTTCTGAGGCAGGCGGAAGGTGCCTGTTGCATCCAAAGATAGGGATGCTCGGGCCTCGTCTCCGTTGTTTCGGAAGAGCCGTAGATTGGAATGGCGGTGCTAGGCTCTCTGTTCCTTCAAAGTGGGTGTCGTCCGCTCTGATTGTGTTGAAAGCTGCCTTTTGCCGTGATTTCGATCACGGTCTTCCTTGGCCTTTGGAGGCTCTTTCGAAGCCTCTCCTGGCCACAGATTTGCGGTGCTCTTCTCTTCCTTGGTTCCAGCCAGAGGGTTAAATGCTTTGTGTATCGAAGCATTTATCAGGCGAGCCTGGTTGGAAGAGCGGCACATAACTGGGCTCTGCTCGGCCAGGTGAGCCTGGTTGGAAGAATAACTGGGCTGCTGAAGGGATGCACATAACTGAGCTGCTGAAGAGATGGCGGGATGCGCCTGGTTGGAGGCGCATGACATCTGCTGCGCCTAACTGGCAGCGCATGGTGACTGGCAGCGCATGATGACTGCTGCGCCTATCTGGAGGCGCATGGTGGCCGCTGGCTGTAGACTTAGGATCTTTTCTTTGTAGAAATTCTCCTTTGTACAACCTTTTCTAGACATGTAATAGACTTTTATATATAAATAAAAAGTCCTTCTTCAAATGTCTATGGTTATTGACTTTGCTGTGAAGTGTTCTGTGCGAGTCCTGGCGCATGTGGTGTCTGGCGCATGGTCTTTCTGGTTGTAAAATTTCATGCTTCTACAAGACCTCCTTCAAAGTTTTCAAAACTTTTGAATAAGTTTTGGAATACTTTGAATAAGAAGCATGGCGATCAGGGCGCATGACTGTTGGGGCGCATGCCTGTTCAGCCGCATGCTTTTAATGAATTTGATAATGCCTCGGTAACCGAAAAAGATTAATGATGATCTTTTGGTTTTATCTGCTGCTATCTTCACAAGACCCGAGGCGACGGCTGAGATCACTCGTCATCGGTTCACGCGTGCGACCACGGCCTATAAATAGGTGAGAGGTGGAGATAGAGAGAGTTCCTCTGCTCTGTGCCTTTGCCTCCTTTAGAGTTCTTTCTTCAAAACCCTAACTTCTTCCTCTCTGTTAGAATGGCTCCTAAGACTCCTCGCGGCGGTGCCAGCAAAGGAAAGGGGAAGGAGCCGGCAGAGTTCTGGATTGGAGTTCGTCGCCCTCGGGTGACGTTGCTCCAGGGCTGCAAGAGTCTGTTGCGGGAGCGACAGATATGGTTGAGACAGAGGAGAGGGTTGATTCCCCTCCTTATCATGACGAGGGGAGGTCGGCTGGATCATTGCCGAGTCCTACCCCGGCTTCAACCGTGGTAGTTGAGGCAGCTACCGATCAGGAGGTAGCGACAGATTCTGTCCCAGTGGAGGGACTTGATGACGAGACCCGTCTGTCGGTTACAACTGCTGAGGCGGGTCAAGAGACGAGTGATAATTTCCCCATTCTGCCAAGGGAAGTACCAGTTGTCGATAGGACGTTGGGGGTAGAAGAGGTGGTCGTTGACGTCGGTGGTTTCTCCGGGCTTGAGAAGGGCGAGGGTGTAGAACCCTGTGTCGCTCCTTCTACTTGGGGGACCATCTCGACGCCTGTGCCGGCCCCTTCTGTTGCTTCGGCTCCTCGGGCTAGCAGTCCAGTCCCTGTTGATGAAGAGCCCATTGATGCCGAGGTTCAAGCCTCGCTGATTGAGGTTGGCGGATCTTCTTCCGGTCCGCAAACTGTAGTAGCTCCTCCAACTCCTGCGATGACGCCGCAGGTCCTGGCGGATGCAGACGAGTATGTGAAATTCCTCGTCGAGGGGGTATACAAAATGCTGCAGAAGGGTGTATCTGCTGTGATGGATGCCAACAGGAGTTTTGTGACGGCGAAAGCTTTGACAATGCCCTGCATCGAGCTGATTCGTATTCACCAAGGCCACGACCACATGGCCGAAATTCTGGAGGCTTCAGTGATTGAGCTGGATGAGCGGCTCGCGAAACTTCAACGCATCCAGCGAAACGACCTCTCTGTCCTGATAGATGTGGAGAAAGGGAAGCTGATTGCCGAGATCGAGTCTTCATACCAGGCCACCGTGGGCGTTTGGGAGCGTGAGGTGGCTGAGACTGAGGCTACGGTAGAGCAGTTGTCTCAGTCCATGAACACGACGGTGGAAACTCGAGCTTCATTGGAAGCTAATATCGCGGATATCGACACCCAGATGCGTCGCCTTGAAGACCAGCGGGCCCGACTCCAGTTAGAGGTCGAGCATGTCCGGGCTGAACATGCAGCATTCAAGAAGGATGAAGTGACTTTTACTCAGCGGACTCTTGCCTTGGTGCAGCAACGACAACAGCTTGATGAGAAGCATGCAAGTGATACTTCCGCTGGGGCCGTTGAATTGATGCGCCAAGAAGCAGAGCGACGAGTCCTAGCGACGATGGAGGCCCGCGCAGTCGACTTAAAGCTTCGAGTCAGGGAGCTCTCAGCCCATCCTGGGGAGATTCAGGGACCATAGCTCTTCCTTTTTTCTTTTGTGTTCTTTTGCAACCCTTACTGGGGGATGATGTAGCTTCTTGTACTCCTTTTTTCAGAAGAATAAAGAAGTCTACAACCTTTTTTTTGTGATGTGTTCATCTTTTGTTGTCATGAACTTGATGATTTGTGTGGACCTATTATCTTTTGCGTACCTTGGTTTTTCAGGTACAGATAATAAGTTTGAAGGAACCATTATGTTTGCTCAGAGGTAATGTGGACATGGCAATCATTGGGTTCGAAATGATAGAATCTCCCTACTCAGAGGTATTATGGACGTGGTAGGAATGATCTTGGGGGATACGCTGAACAACTCAGAGGTGATGTGGACATGGAAGTTCTGCGATCAATGTACGACAACGCAGGGGTTGTTTGTACGAGATGTTTACTCAGAGGTAATGTGGACGTGGTAAACATGAAGGGTAGCGTAGGCTTACGAAGTGTAAGATTCTGCTTTATAGGGTGTAGAGAGATAACTCAAAGGTAATATGGACATGGTTATCTTTCTACTGTAAGATGCCACGGAACAGCTGGGTTCCGGAAGCGTATGAGTTTGTGGAAAGAGGTTGTTTGGGGAAGTACATGTCTGGAGGATGTCAAGAATAGTACTTCTTTAGGAACTTGCCGTTGATGGGCATCATGAACAAGTCTCCATTGGGTTTGGCGAGACGGTAAGCACCGTTTGAGTATACCGTCTCTATGATGAAAGGTCCTTCCCACTTGGGCTCGAACTTTCCTGGTGTCTTGTGGGTCAATACCATTGGTCTTCTGACTGCTAAAACCAAGTCGCCAACTTGGAAAGTCCTCTGTTTGACCTTCTTGTTGAAAGCCTGTGATATACGGGCTTGGTAGAACTCGATGCGTCGTTGAGCTAGGAGACGCTTTTCGTCAAGTGCCTCCAGTTCCCGCAGACGACGACGTTGATTGTCCTCTTCTGTGAGTTTGTTTGTGATTGCTACGCGGAGCGAAGGTATCTGTATCTCGAGAGGCAGTACTGCTTCGCTCCCGTAGACCAGGGAGAATGGAGTGTTGCCTGTTGGGGTCCGTACCGTTGTGCGGTAGGCCCAAAGGCATTCGCCAAGCTTTTCGTCCCAGTCGCGTTTGTTGGATGACACGACCTTTTTGAGCAGCCTAACGATAGTTTTGTTGAATGCCTCAGCCAATCCGTTTACTGCCGGATTGTAGACGGTTGAGGCCACGTTCTGAATGCGATTCTTGTCACAGAACCTGCTGAAAATGTGGCTGATAAACTGAGGACCGTTGTCATGGATGATCCGTCGGGGTACTCCGAAACAGTAAATGACATGGTGTTTGATAAAGCTGACCACCCTGGAGCTTTTTACTTCTGCTAATGGAAATGCTTCCGCCCATTTGGAGAAGTAGTCGGTGATGGCCAGGATGAAACGGTGTCCTCTCGATGAAGGAGGGGTAATTGGACCTACAATATCCATACCCCAGGCTTCGAAGGGCCAAGAGGCGACTGTAGGATATAGTGGTTCAGACGGTGTATGTATGAAGTCAGCATGGAATTGGCATGCGTGACACTTCTTAGCATATTCAACAGCGTCGGCGGCCATGGTTGGCCAGTAGTAGCCCATACGTCGCAGTCGATCCTGTAACTTAGGACTGGGTTGATGAGCTCCGCAAGTTCCATCATGAGCTTCTCGGAGGGCTTCGGCTGCTTCTTCGTTGGACAGGCATCGAAGGAGGAGCCCATCGAAGGAACGTCGGTACAGCGTTTTAGTAGCTGTGTCGTAGTAGAATCGAAGAGAGCGTCTCCTGACTGAGACGGCTTCCTTCGGGTCCTCTGGAAGAATTCCATAGACAGCAAAGTCGATGAACGAGAACCTCCAGTCTCGGACATTAACACCAGTGTTCGTCGGCATGGCGTGGGCCACTTGCAAGCACAGGTTGTTTCTGGGACAAATCAAGTCTCGGCCTGTTATCGTGACATAGTGTTGAGTCCCAAAGGGCGCTGCCAATGAGGCTGCGAGGCCAGCCAGAGCGTCAGCCTCCAAGTTTTGTAGACGAGGGACGAGGCACGTGTTCGATGAAGAATCCGATGAAGGTTGAAATGATGTTCAATACAACTTCATGGTAAGGGATCAGATCTTCATGGCGAACCTCGTACTGCCCTCGAATCTGGTTCACGACGAGTTTTGAGTCACCGTAGGCTTCCAGATGGTCCACCCCCAGCTGTTGTGCGAGTTGGAGTCCCATGACGAGTGCGTTGTACTCGGCAACATTGTTGGAGCACGGCTTTGAAAGGGAGTAAGCACGCTGGATGACCAGCTGATCGGGGGAGACTAAGACTACCCCCACTCCTGCGATGATTTGGCCTTTAGGGCCTGTTCTCGAAGCGCCATCGAAAAACATCCGCCAAACGGAGCTTCCTTCGGTGACGTTGGATTCTTGGACCTCATCCGGGATATCTTCATAGAGTTTTGAGGATTCTGGGATGGGGTGTGCAGCTAGAAAGTCAGCCAGAGCTTGACCTTTAACAGCTTTTTGCGGGACAAACACCATATTATATGGTGTTAGCAAAATCGCCCATGTGGCTAGCCGAGAGTTTAATGATCCTGGCTTCGTCATGAGGACTCTGAGTGGATTGACTCGGGAAATGACATGAATCGTCTGGCCCGAGACATAATGACGAGTCTTCTGGATGGCAAACACCAAAGCCAAGCACTCCTTTTCAACGGGGTTGTACCGGTGTTCGGCCCCGATGAGCGTTCGACTGAGGTAGTAGATTGCTTGCTCATAGCCTGTATCGCTATTTTGAGCCAGCAGAGCGCCAAGGGAATGATCCATGGCACGGACGTAAAGAAGAAATGGTTTGCCCGCGACAGGTGCCACCAGGACTGGTGGGCTCGTCAAGTAGGCTTTGATGTCGTCGAAAGCCTTCTGGCACTCCTCTGTCCAGACATAAGAGACTCCCTTCTTCATGAGCTGAGTGAAGGGTTGACATTTACTGGAAAGGTTTGCTATGAACCTCCGGATGTATGCCAGACGTCCCTGCAAGCCTCGAAGTTCTCGAAGATTCTTCGGAGGGTCCATGTTGAGGATGGCTTTGGTCTTCTCGGGATCAACATGAATGCCTTTCGCCGTGATGACAAAGCCCAAGAATTTGCCGCTAGAAACCCCCAGGAAGGATTTAGCGGGATTCATTTTGAGTTGATGTGCCCGCATGAGATCGAAGACTGTCTTCAAATCCTGTAGGTGATCTCCTTTGAGGCGGCTCTTGACTGCGTTGTCGTCAACATAGCATTCGACTGTTTTGCGAAGATGTTGACGGAAGATGGTGCTCATAGCTCGTTGGTATGTCGCACCGGCGTTTTTCAAGCCGAAGGGCATTACTGTGTAGCAGAAAACACCCTTTGGAGTCCTGAATGACGTGTGTTTCGCGTCATCGGGGAACATCTTGATTTGATTGTAGCCTGAATATCCATCCATGAAGGACATGCGTTCAAAACCACATGTGTTGTCGATCATCACGTCGGTGATCGAAAGCGGGAATTCGTCCTTCGGGCAAGCAGAATTGAGGTCCCTGAAGTCGATACAGACTCGTATCTTCCCGTTCTTCTTGGTGACAGGTACGACGTTGGCTACCCAATCTGGATGTTGTTCCTCACGGATGAAGCCGCTAGTCAAGAGTTTGTCCACCTCCTGATCGATGGCATTCATGATGTCCGGACGAAAATGTCATTGTTGTTGTTTGATAGGTTTGGCATCAGGTAAGATGTTCAACCTATGCATTGCGATCTGTGGATCGAGTCCTGGCAAGTCTTCGTAGCTCCAGGCAAAGACGTCGATATACTCTTTAGCCAGCTGGATTAAAGCCTCTCGGTCTTCTTCTTCTAGGCTTTTGCTGACGAAGATTGGGTTTGGAAGAAGATCCGTCCCCAAGGTCGAACTGCTCGACTTCGTCTTCGGTGGGAGGTTCACGTAACTCAAAACGAGACTCCCATTGCTCTCCTAGGCGTTGAGCCCAGGGTTCTTCTTCGAAGGGTTCCGGCATTTGGTCTTCGCTTTCACCTTTTTGAGGTTGTGCTGACGTCATGTTAGCTGACAGCACTTTTCTGAAGACTGATCCGATACTGGTATCAGAATCCCAAGTCGACGCTTCGGACGAGTGGGAATGTTCTACGTCTTCTACGTCTGACCTCTCTGGAGTTGATGGTGGCGTGACATAGCCTATCCCCCGTCGAGTTTTGTTGTAGTAGTTTTGCGGCCTTCCTTTGGGTGTTGAACACTGGAGAGGGAGAGGTCGACCCTTGCCATAGTTTAGGCCTTTGTTGCTTTTCAGGTCGTAGCCCATCTTCTGGATGATGTGCTTTGCTGTATCCGTATACCGATAAACTTGTACTCTGCCGGTATCAGGTTCAGGCTCGAGTGACGGGCGGTCTTGATGACGCTCGACTTTGCCAAAAATGGAGGATCTTTCGTCTCGGCTTCGTGGAGGGTTTATGAAACAGACTCCTTGAGACGGGACTACTCGGTTTACATTATGGACGGTCGTTATTTGTGTTTGCAACGACCGTAGAGCGTGATCTAATGTATATATGGCATTCCAATGTGGAAGACAAGAATAATTAAAAGACACTCTATTATTGATGAAGTACGAGATTTTATCCCGCGGGATTACATTGTCTAAGGAGGGTGCATCTACATCAGCAGAGATATATTCGCCAAGCTCCTCGTCTGTAAGTACTGGGGCTGGATCAGGAGAGTCCACCACAGCCTTGATCTTGGGGTCTGAGAGGGTTATGTGAGCCCTCTCTGGCATCTTGGATGACTGCGGGAGCTTGCCCTTGAGACGCACCTTCAGAGGTGCCTCAACTGCGCCTCCTGTGAGTGGTGTCTTCCCCTGTAATTTTGCCACCAGGGGAGCCGATGTTTGAGGCGGCTTTCTTTTGAGGCGTATCTTCAGGGGAGCCTCAAGAGTCGGTGCTTTCCCGGATAGCTTGATGCTCATTGGAGGCGCCTTCTGGGGTGGTTTGCCCTTCAGTTGGATCTTCAATGGAGCATCTGGATTCGTCTCAGGCTCCGTGTCCGGCTCAGTTGTCGTCTCAGCCTCATCATCAGCATCGTTGGCTTCCTCCTCGTCAAGTGGCTTGTACAAGTCGGAATCGGTGAAGTAAGCCTCAATCCCTTTGAAAGGATCGATGTCTGCGAACTCCGTCCGGATGACGCCGTTGGTAGATACATATTTCATGCATTGGTGGAGCGTGGAAGGCACCACAATGTACTCATGTAGCCATGGTCGGCCGAGCAGGATGTTGTAGTTGACCTCGGCATCCACCACATAACAAGTCACCTCAGTTTTGAGGTTGCCTATGTGACACTTCAGTCGAATCTTGCCCAGTGGCTCGCTTTTGCTAGCGTTGAAGCCACTGATGGTTGTGTTGGAGGGCGCCAGCCGGTACATTGGGATCCCCAGTTTTGACATCAGCGCCTTCGAAATAATGCTGAGGGAAGACCCCGGATCGATCTGAATCCGGCTCACCTTGACTGAACCGATGTACCCCATGTAATACAGTGGTCGGTTATGTCGGTGGTGCTTGAGCAGCATGTCTTGTTGGGTGAAAGTTATGTTTGGGATAACTTCATCCGCACAATGACAGTACGCACAAGTAGTTGGGAGGTCTTCAGGCTGCTTGACCTGACTGAGGAAGGATTCAGCGTCCTTCAGAGCTTCGCAGAGAGCTTCTCGGGAGTCTTTGGAAAGACGCAGGAGCTCAAACAAAGACAAGCGCACAGGAGTACTGGCCAGTTGTGCCAGAATGTCAAAGTTGTGGGGCTGGGATAGCCCCGAAGCATTCTCCTTCCGTAGAGGTCTGTCGAAACGAGCCTCCACCTGCTTCTGCTTATTGGCTGCTGAGGGTTTAGACGGGCCCTCCTCAGGGATTGTGCCAGGAGGCACCACCTCGGCGGCAGTTTCGCCGGGCTGAGCGTTCTGTTGTGCACGCGTCTGCACTGGAAGTGCCTCTTCTGTTGAAGAAGAGACCGTACGGCAAGACTTGATCTTCCTGCCTTTTGATTTGGGGGTAGAGCGTACCTCCGGTTGAGTCACCTCGGAGACGAGGTCGGGGTGAACCCAGAGGACCTCTCCTCGAGATGTGGTAAGTGGGATGAGTCCACTCACATTGTCACGGGTAGGTGGCAAGTTCACCACCTCCATTGTCGCCTTAGGGATGGGGACGACGCCATCTTGTGTGGTGGTCGGCGGCAAGGTGCCGAACTGAAGTGACACCACATTGGCTGATACCGTCTTCTCTTCATAGTCGACGGAGATTACATCGGCATTGATCATGCGCTGGATGTAATTCTTGAGGACGTAGCAGTCCTTGGTCGGGTGTCCGACAAACCGATGGTAGTGACAGTACCTCGGGTTGTCCACTTTCCCAACTTCATCGGGCTGCTTTGGGTCCGGGAGCTTGATCTTGTCACCCTGCTTCAGTATTTCGAAGAGTTGCAGGGTGTCTTCGTCATTGAATGAATACACCTCCTTCGGTCTCGGCGCCAGTAGAGGTTTCTGAGTAGGCGCAGATGCGCCCTTCGAGGCATTAACAGTCAATGCCTGTTTCCCCTTTGCTTCTCGTCCGGAGTTGTTGGCTGCTGACTTTTTCCCCTTATCATCAAAGGCGGGGAAGCTGACACCCAGAAGACGTGCATTGGCCGCCTTCTTTTCTGCGGCTTCAGCTTCGATGATCAAGGAGCTCCAGTCGGGAGGGGGAGTAGAGTTGAGCCAGAGCTTCACTGCGGGCAGCATGTTCATACTGCAAGAGAAGAGGAGCACATGTTCTGGCATGCCTGGAGGTAGCCTGAAGCAGGCTTGTCGGAAGGGTTCGATGAACACCCGAACCGTTTCTTTCTCCTTCTGGCGAATCTCTATGAGAGATGCCATCATCATGTCCTTCCCGCCGTCATAGAAGCGATCGAGGAAGAGGCGCGTCAAGTCGTCGAAGGACGATATAGAATTGTCAGGGAGGCTGCAGTACCAGTCATACGCCACCCCTTTTAGGGCCCTAACAAAGATGCTGGTGAGGAGCGCGTCCTCCTTTGGGAGATGCCCTGTTTGTGACTGGAAATACGTCAGGTATCGACGCGGAGAGTCCTTCCCATCGTATGGTGTGAGCGTTTGTGGTTTATATTTTGGAGAATAAACCACCTTGTTCCACTCGAGGGGATAAGGCTGGGGAATGCCCATCTTCTGGCGTTCCTCTTGCCTATTTTTGGACTCGAAGCGCTCCCGCAGGTCCTTGATCATTTCGACCACATCCTCCGTGGAGCTAGGAGTCGGGGAAGGTGGCACTATCTGAAGCGGAGCGTTTGAGGGTTCCGATGTCCGAGGTGCTTCTGTGTCGGAGGGTGCCCGTTGAAGGGGTACACTCGACTCCCCATTAACTCCTGGGTCAGGACCGGTTGAAGGTGTTCTGGTCAAGGCCGACCGAATATCAAACACTGCTTGAGTCAGTGCTTACATAGAGGCAGAGAGAGTTTTGAGTCCTCCCTCTAATGAGTCTATACGCTGAACAATGTCCTGCGGTGGTGCATCAGACTCGGCATCATCCCCAGCCATGTATACTGTCCTGACACGGCCAGGAGTGGATGGATTGGTTGAGGCTTCGCTCTCGGCCTCACTTTCATGTGGGGGAGTCATCTCTCCTGGTGTTTCACCTTGGTCACCCCCAGTCACGTTCTGGAGGTCATTCTCGACGGGTGCATCTGTCAGGGCCTGATTGTCCTCGACTCCGTCTTGAAGGGCCTCTTCGTCTCTACCCCCAGCTGTGTCCTGAGGGACATCTTTGTTTCGAGGCGCTTTTGGGAGGCTGACCTCGCCTTGAGGATGAAGATCCGCCGCAGCTGTGCTTTGGACATCTTCGTTTTCGGAAGGAAGCTCAACAAGGGTTTGACTACCCCCAGCTTCCTCCAAGAACTTCTTCTTTGACCGAGTGCCTTCGAACACCCCGGAGGTCGAGACTGCTGCCTTGGTTCTCCCTGATTGGCTTTTGGACGAAGAATTGCCGGTCGCCTTCCGGAGAGATGAGGAGTTGGAGACCACATTGCATGAAGCAACTCTTGGCTCCTCTTCTGTTGATACCTTCTTCCTAAGGCGATGTCGGAGGGGTGTCGATGACTGCAGTCGCTGGAAGACTGACTGCCTTGGTGATACTGCCGTCTTGCCACAGCAGTTGATACTGACCACCGCACAAGTATGCCCCGTGAGAGGCTCATCGTGCTTGTTGGTCGACTCTCCTGACCGGCGCTTGTGAGTGATCACATTACGCAGGTCGTTGGAGGAGAGTGCTACCCTCACACCCCCTTCAGGCGCATGGCAAGGCCAAACGCCGGGGCGGACAGGTGAGTGCTGCGCCCCCTGATCTAATACCAAGCAGGCATCATGATCAGTAGTGGGGGAACAACAACATTTGGAGTGACTTGAACGGACCTCAAATGCACAACCAGAGGAGGCGCGGGAGTTCAAGACCACTGAATTTGCCGCACTCGACTTGGTTATGCACGCAGTGGATGCGCCCAAGTGAGATGAGGACTTTGAAGATCGACTCGTCTTTGGTGCCGAAGCACCTGAGTCGACCTTGTACAGCTTGCCATCGGCACCGCGCGTGATTGTGAGCACGTGCCTCTGGCCTGCTGCTGGCATAGCACGCTTGTGGCGCATGGCCCGTGCCGCCTTGGATTTCTTTGTACCAGTCCGCGGGGGCGCATAGTACTCAGCATCCAAATTCTCCTCGCCATTACAGCGAGTGAGTCTGTCAAAGACAGAGACTTTTTGTGGCGCATCAGAGGTGATGCGCGGGGCTTTGGCTGCGCCCCTGCTCCATCGACGCATCTTCCTCGCCTGAGAGGGAGATGGCTGAGGAATGTGGTCAGCCGCACGTTTCCCCGAGAGATACGCTGCATCAGCGGGCGCACCTTGGTTGCTGAGAACGTCAGCAGGAAGGGAGGGCTGGATTGGCGCATCCCCTTCAGTGGTGGTGCCCGAGGCATCGACTTTGCGCACCCAGACACGGCGGGTCTTCTTCGGCTTCGGCAGCCGCTTCGAAGGACTCGCGCTTCCTTCAGAAATGAACTCCTCGTACGCCTGTTGATTGAGGCGCACGACCAGCGTCTTGTGGGAGGAGCCCACCTTCACGTCGTCGGCCTGTGACACGACTTTCTCGGAAGAGGAGAAAGAAGTCCCCAGCAGAGTCGCCAGCTTGTTTGCCATTAAAATCATTTGATTGCAAATCTTAATACAAACAGAACAGTGTTACAATATAGGACTTCGATGTAGTCCTAGGAGTACACTTTTGTTTAATCTGGTCCTAAGTGCCAATGGAGCGAGTGGTAATGCGTTGACTTCGTTGACGGGCTGACGACGGTTATCGGTTCTCTGAAGGTGTAGATTGCTCTGGGTGCTGGAGCTGGTTGAGAGGAGGAAGACGTTGAGTGTCTGTATCTGCCTCTCTAATGATCTCTGTCTGGATTGTTCGTATGTATGTCTCCTTGTCTGTGTGTGTGTAAGGAGGGGATGATTCCTCTATTTATAGCTGGGCAGGTTGGCTGCTCATGCGCGCATATGTAGGATGCACCGGTGCGTGGGGACGCCACGTGGAGATTGCTGATGGAGGCGCATGGATGATGTGCCCTACTCGCGGGGTTGAATTCTTCATACTGCTGTTGTGAGCCGGCACGTAGCAAAGGAGAAGATCTTTCTGTTGCTGAGATCTTGGAGGAGTTGAGTCAAAGGACACGTGTCGTCGACCCATGGCTCGGAGATCTCTGATTTGGTGGGGGATGATTTGGTGGGATGTGCCTTGGATTGGGCGCATGATGAGATTTTGGCTCGTGACCTTTAGGAGTCACGAGCCGTTCTGGGCGCATGGCTTTTGAGGCGCATGCAAGCGACTTTCCTTCTGTCTTTCGGGATCAGAGATCAGTCTGGGGCGCATGGCTTTTGAGGCACATGCAAAGCTTCAACTGGAGACTCTTCTTCTGTCTTTAGGGATCAGTGAAGGGTCTGAGGCGCATGGCTTTCGAGGCGCATGCAGGTTTGGACGCATGGCCGCGGAGGCGCATACGGATGGTCGAGTGGCCACGTGGCAGTAGCCGTCGGGATAGAGCCATGATGATGCTGACGTTGTGGACGCTTCGTCTTCTGCAAAAGCTGTCAGCCGTTCAGACTTGGGAAGGCGTGCTGCCAACTCTGTCAGTTCAGCATTTAATGTTGGTGACATTCGATGGACAGCTGAGTGGACGCGTCGGTTGACGTTCCACTAGGCGTATGGGGGCGCATCCCCTTTGATGCGCTCAGTACAGGACGCATCTGTGGGAGGCGCTTGGTGTTTGAAGGGGTGTGATGCGCTGTCCAGCCGGCACATCCGACACGTCTTTAATGATGCGGCTGTTTCGCTTCTCGAGTGCTTTTAAATAGCCGTTTGGCTGAAGTCGAGGCGTCCGGTTCATCCATTTAATGTGAGTTCATTGCTCGAAACTCGGAGAGCCATCCACTTGGCGCGTGGATTTGATCTGCCCGGCCTATAAATAGTGGCATGGAGAGAAGGTTGGCCTCTCATTCCCTCACGTCTTTCCAATATGAACTCAGGTTTTCGGGTGCATTCTGTTGACGAAGTGTTCCCGAGGGTGAAGATGAGACGCCATGTCATCGTTGATGCTCTTGAAGGTGACTGTTACATCCAAAAGACGGAGTCGAGGACTTCTGAGGCAGGCGGAAGGTGCCTGTTGCATCCAAAGATAGGGATGCTCGGGCCTCGTCTCCGTTGTTCCGGAAGACCCGTAGATCGGAATGGCGGTGCTAGGCTCTCTCTTCCTTCAAAGTGGGTGTCGCCCGCTCTGATTGTGTTGAAAGCTGCCTTTCGCCGTGATTTCGATCACGGTCTTCCTTGGCCTTTGGAGGCTCTTTCGAAGCCTCTCCTGGCCACAGATTTGCGGTGCTCTTCTCTTCCTTAGTTCCAGCCAGAGGATTAAATGCTTTGTGTATCGAAGCATTTATCAGGCGAGCCTGGTTGGAAGAGCGGTACATAACTGGGCTCTGCTCGGCCAGGTGAGCCTGGTTGGAAGAATAACTGGGCTGCTGAAGGGATGCACATAACTGAGCTGCTGAAGAGATGGCGGGATGCGCCTGGTTGGAGGCGCATGACATCTGCTGCGCCTAACTGGCAGCGCATGGTGACTGGCAGCGCATGATGACTGCTGCGCCTATCTGGAGGCGCATGGTGGCCGCTGGCTGTAGACTTAGGATCTTTCCTTTGTAGAAATTCTCCTTTGTACAACCTTTTCTAGACATGTAATAGACTTTCATATATAAATAAAAAGTCCTTCTTCAAATGTCTATGGTTATTGACTTTGCTGTGAAGTGTTCTGTGCGAGTCCTGGCGCATGTGGTGTCTGGCGCATGGTCTTTCTGGTTGTGAAATTCCATGCTTCTACAAGTAAGGTAATTAGGTCAAATAAAGACTAGTCAATAAGGTAATTAGGTCAAACATAGTCAGACTAGTTAAACTAGTCATTTTTAGGTCAATTAGGTCATGGTTTGACCAATAGTTGACTTTAGTCAACCATGGTCAACAAAGGTCAACTAGTAGGTGTTTTGGGCCATTAGGTCGATTTGAGTTAGCCCCAAGCCATAGGCTAGTCACTTAGGTTCCATATAACCTATATTTAGAAGTCATATATATACATATCTATACCCATGTCTATTTACTACCTTTATATATATATATCAATATAGGCATAACTATATACAATACCAAAACCCACATATGTATATAATGACACTATATGTAATTCTAATACAATATATATATATATATATATATATATATATATATATATATATATATATATATATATATATATATATATAAAAAAAAAAAAATATATATATATATATATATATATATATATATATATATATATATATATCAATATATGTGAATACACTATATATAATACCAAACGCACATATGTACATATATATAGATAGCTATCATATATACATATATATACATTTTCATATATATATATAAACCCATATATACCCTCAACTATAAATACCATATATCACCAAATATATAAAATACTATATATATACTCACTATATATAACATATATATATATATATATATATATATATATATATATATATATATATATATATATATATATATATATATACATATATATTTACATATAACATATATATATATAGAGAGAGAGAGAGAGATGTGAACAAGGGAGAAAGGGATAGAGAGTGAAAGAGAGAGAGAGAGCTGGACAGTGAGAGAGAGAGAGAGGCTCTGGATACTCACAGGAAAGGGGAGGGGGCTGTTCTCAGATTTCCTGAGAACAGGAAATCAGCCCCCAAATAATACACAAAAGTGCACACACATACCTACCTATATACATACATGTATACACACATGTATATACAAGTATACATCCTAAAATCCCACCTACACACTCACATACACATATACTACCTATACATACACTGAAATACACATATACATGCATATATCATAATCAAAATAGATTTGAAATGCATTTGAAAAACTGGAAAATAATCCCAGAAATTGGGATACTGTGCACGTATCAGAAATTTGGGGAAAACCCGATTTCAAATCTTAAACCTAGCTAAGACTCAATACCAATGGTTGGTAATCGTGCCCCTAGGTGTACTCGTGTCCCTCGTGTCCCTAAGTGTCCACCACGATACGACACGACGTATCAATCTCGTGAAAAACCCAATCGGGTAAATTTACAGTGCACTGGAATTGGCACTGTATCGTGCACGTGTTCACGTGTCTCGTGCTCATGACACAGGACACGTGAGGTGTCGTGCTCGTGTCCCTAGGTTCGCCTAGGGTCAGGCTAGGTGTCTAGCAACCTGAGTCGTGTCCACGTGTCTCACAGAGTTGACACGAGACCCGTATCAGTCGAGAAAACTCGACTGATACGCACGGTTTATACTGCGTCGTGCAGAGATGCACACGCCTCGTGGACACGACATGGGCCACGTGGGGCCTCGTGGTCATGTCTACGTGTAGCCCACGTGTTGGGCTACACAATCGTGTCACCACGAGGTGTCCACGACTCGTGTCCGTGCGACACGAAGGCCGTGTCAGTGAGGAAAAATGTGCGCGTGCAGTGTAGTGCACGACCAGTGCACGTGTCCTCGTGTCCTCGATAGGACACGAGAGTGTCTCAAACTCGAGGGGGGGCATGACAGAGGTTGCCCCCTCCTCTGTGTCAATTTTCTCGTGTCCTCGTGTCCTACAGTGTCCATACTAGGTATCGAGTAGCAGGGGAGGCTGCTCAGTCTCGTGCGCGCGTGTCGAAGGGTCGTGTGCTCCACAAGTGGCACGTAGAGCCTCGTGCTCGTGTCAGTGGACAGGTGGGGTGGTTAGGTTCGTGTCTAGGTTTCTGTATCGTGTCCACGACTCGTGTGGACACGACAGGAAGTGTCAAACAGTCGGGTTTTTCAGTATCACAGTGTAGTTTTAACAGTGTGTTCGTGTCCTGGTTTGGACACGGACACAACTCGAAGTGTGCTCAGTCAACTAGGGTTGTGTCCTACATGTCTAGGGCTACCCAAAAATATAATTTGTTTTGGAAAAACACAAAAACCAATCCTTTGTGGCATTTCACCAAACACTGTAATTAGAACACAGATACGTGTCCGATACGGACACCAAACCAATCCTAAATCTTACCAAACTTAGCCTACAGTTCCATGGTACCTAGATGCATGCATTTATGAAGACAAATCAGAATATTAACTAGGTTTGAGGGCATTTACCTATTTGTGTATTTCCAAAGGAAAATCAATGAGAGGGGGGGTGTCCTTCCACTTGGTGATGCCCAAAGCTCACAAAATCTGGATTGCTAGCCTCCCTTAGCACCCTTGATGTTGTAGGGTCCCAATGCAAAAGACTAGAGTCAATTTGGATCAAAATTGATCAAGTTGTGGGTGTTTGAAGAAAATGGGATTTTTCTAGGTTTTAATTCATGCAAATTGATCATGAATGAATTTGAGGGGATTATATAGGAAGGGGGGTAGTGTTTGGCTACCATGGGGGTAGGGGAGGGTGTCCTACCACCTTGCAAACTTAGCCCCTAAGTCTTTGACTAAGGGGTTAGATATTTAGGTTCTAAAATATCTAAAAAGTGAAATATCTAGATATTTATCTAACTAGATATTTATACATAAAGCTAACATCCTCTACTTAGTCTTCTAGGTTAGTTGCTAACCTCTAGATTAGGCTAAACTAGGTTAGAAGCTAACATGACACTAATCAACTAATTAAAGAATAATAAATCACATAAATCCAAATAATTCCAAATAAATCCTAGAAAATTACCAAAATACCCTTTAGGCTAAAAAGCCCTAATTTGATGTTCTAAACCTATGGCTACGCTCACATGATCATGTTTAGTCTCTAGGTTATGAAATCTCTAGGGTTTACACTAGGGTTATACTAGTAAAGTCACAAAGTCATAAGTCGTGACTTAGAAAATAGTTTTAAATAACTAAAAAATCACCAAAAATCATATCATGACTAAAATACCATTAATAAATAATAAAAATAATAAATTTTCAAAATACCCCAATTTCAGAAAATTGGGTGTTACAACAATCTTAAAGGTTATATTATTGAAAATGGTAATATCGGCTCTCCTCCTTATCCTTGTATTAATAATGTATGTCTTGTTACTAATCTCAAGCATAATCTTCTTAGTATTAGCCATCTTACCGATAATGGCTATGATATCAAGTTTGTTAAACTCAAATGCTATATTACCGATAGTTCTAATGGAACTATTGTTTATGAAGGCATTAGAGAAAACAACATTTATGTTCTTTATCTTGTTGAAAGTACTAACAATGACAGATGCCTAGTTGCAAAGAACGATGAAAGTTGGCTTTGGCACATGAGGCTTGCACACGCCAACATGGACACCATCTCTCGCCTCGCCTCCAAGAAGCTTGTACGAGGTCTCCCAAGTATCCCATTCAAAAAGGATATAGAAGAATTTGAAATGAGCATGATGGGTGAACTTTTATTCTTTTTGGGCTTACAAATCAAGCAAGGACCCAAAGGGACATTCATCAATCAAGCAAAATACACAAAAGATCTCCTCAAGCGCTTTGAACTTGACTCATCCAAATCAATGAGGACTCCTATGGCAACAACGACAAAGCTTGACAACGATGAAGATGGCACTTCCGTCGACATTCGTAAGTATCGAGGTATGATCGGTAGTTTACTTTATCTTACTGCTAGCCGTCCCGACATTATGTTTAGTGTTTGTCTTTGTGCTCGATATCAAGCAAATCCCAAAGAGTCTCACTTATGTGCCGTAAAACGCATTTTTCGGTATCTCAAGGGCACCATTAACTTGGGGCTATAGTATCCAAAATCCTCATCCTTTGAGCTTCGCGGTTTCTCGGATACGGATTTTGCCGGGTGCAAACTTGACCGAAAAAGCACTAGCGGCACATGTCACTTTTTGGAAAAATCCTTGATATCATGGTTTAGTAAGAAACAAAACTCTGTCGCGCTTTCTACCACCGAAGCTGAATACATAGCGGCAGGGTGTTGTTGTGCACAAATTCTTTGGAAGACACAAACACTAGTAGATTATGGTATTTCTTCCTCATGCATCCCTATTAAATGTGATAATACTAGCTCCATTAATCTCACGAAGAATCCGATTTGTCACTCTCGCACTAAACACATTGAGATAAGACATCACTTTCTACGGGATCATCAACTGAAGGGTGATATTTGTCTTGAATTCATTGACACCACTCATCAACTTGCTGATATTTTTACCAAACCTCTCTCTTGTAGGAGCATGGAATTTCACAGCCAGAAAGCCCATGCGCCAGGCACTATATGCGCCAGAACTCAGACAGCAAAATCAAATAAGCCATTCGAAGAAGGACTTTTTATTTATATATAAAAGTCTATTACATGGCTAGAAAAGGTTGTACAAAGGAGAATTTCTACAAAAGAAAGATCGTGATCTACAGCCAGCAGCCACCATGCGCCTTCAGATAGGCGCAGCGGCCACCATGCGCCTCCAGATAGGCGCAGCAACCACCATGCGCCTTCCGATAGGCGCAGCAGTCACCATGCGCTGTCAGTTAGGCACAGCAGTCACCATGCGCTGTCAGTTAGGCGCAGCAGATGCCATGCGCCTCCAGCCAGGCGCATCCCACCATCTCTTCAGCAGATCAGCTATGTGCATCCAGCTCAGTTATGTGCATCCCTACAGCAGTTCAGTCATGTGCAACTCTTCCAACCAGGCTCACCTGGCCAAGCAGAGCCCAGTTTTGTGCTGCACTTCCAGCCAGGGTCACCTGATAAGTGCTTCGATTACACAAAGCATTTAACCCTCTGGCTAGAACCAAGGAAGAGAAGAGCACGACAAAGCTGTGACAAGGGGAGGCTTCGAAAGAGCCTCCAAAGACCAAGGAAGACCATGATCAAAATCATGGCACAAGGAGCTTTCAACACAGTCAAAGTGGGCGGCACCCACTTTGAAGGAAGAGAGAACCTAGCACCGCCATTCCGATCTACGGCTCTTCCGGAACAACGAAGACGAGGCCCGAACATCCTTATCTTTGGATGCAACAGGCACCTTCCGCCTGCCTCAGAAGCCCTCGACTCCGTCTTTTGGATGTAACAGTCATCTTCAAGTGCATCGAAGACAACACGACGTCTCATCTTCACCCTCGGGAGCACTTCGTCAACAGAATGCACCCGCATATCCAAGTTCATGTTGGAATTACGAGAGGGAACGAGGAGCAAACCTTCTCTCCATGCCACTATTTATAGGCCGGGCAAATCAAACCCATGTACCAAGTGGATGACTCTCCAAATTCTGTGCAATAAATTTGCATTAAATGGATGAACCGGATGCCTCGAATTCAGCCAAACGGCTATTTATAGCACTCGAGTAGCGAGACAGCCGCGTCATTAAAGGACATGTCGGATGTGCCAGCCAAACAGCGCATCACACGGACGCGCCCTCCAGCATCAGGCGCATCACACAGACGCGCCCTACAGTACCCGACGCATCACAGAGGATGCGCCCTCCCACATCTCCATACCGAGTGGAACACCAACCAATGTGCCCACTCAGCTGTCCATCGAACGTCACAAACATTAAATGCTGAACTGACACCAGAGTTGGCAGCACGCTTCCCAAAGTCTGAACAGTTGACAGCTTTTTCAGAGAACGAAGCGTCGGTAATGTCAGCATCATCATGACTCTATTCCGACGGCTACTGCCACGTGGCCATCCGCATGCGCCTCTACGGCCATGCGTCCAAATCGCCATGCGCCTCTACGGCCATGCGTCCAAACCAGCATGCGCCTCAAAAGCCGTGTGCCTCAGATCCTTCACTGATCCCTAAAGACAGAAGAAGAGTCTCCAGTTGAAGCTTTGCATGCGCCTCAAAAGCCATGCGCCCCAGACTTGTCTCTGATCCCGAAAGACAGAAGAAAAGTCGCCTGCATGCGCCTCAAAAGCCATGCGCTCTAAACAGTTTGTAACCCCTAAAGGTTATGAGCCGCAGCCTCCTCCTGCGCCCAATCAAGGTGCAGCTCATCAGATTACTTCCCCCCACCAAATCCGAGATCTTCGAGCCATGGGTCGATGACACATGTCCTTTGACTCAACTCGTCCAAGATTTCAGCAACAGAAAGATCTTCCCCTCTGCTACGTGTCGGCACACAACAGCAGTATGAAGAGTTCTCCCCCTCAATCAGGGCACATCATCTACGCGCCTCCATCAGCAACCTCCACGTGGCGTCCCCACACCGGCACATCCCACATGCGCACATGAGCAGCCAGCCTGCAAATCTATAAATAGAAGGATCGTCTCCTTCACACACACACGGAATCCACAACGAACATACAAGAAATCATCAGAGAGGCAGATACAGACACTCAACGTCTTCCTCCTCTCAGCAAGCTCCAGCACCCAGAGCAATCCACACCTTCAGAGAACCGATAACCGTCGTCAGCCCGTCAACGGAGTCAACGCATTACCACTCGCTCCATTGGCACTAAGGACCCAGCTTAAACAAAAGTGTACTCCTAGGACTACATCTAAGTCCTACATTGTAACACTGTTCTGTTTGTATTAAAGTTTTCAATTAAACAATTTTAATGGCAAACAAGCTGGCGACTCTGCTGGGGACTTCTTTCTCCTCTTCCGAGAAAGTCGTATCACAGGCCGACGACGTGAAGGTGGGCTCCTCCCACAAGACGCTGGTCGTGCGCCTCAATCAACAGGCGTACGAGGAGTTCATTTCTGAAGGAAGTGCGAGTCCTTCGAAGCGGCTGCCAAAGCCGAAGAAGATCCGCACGGCCTGGGTGTGCAAGGTCGACGCCTCGGGCACCACCACTGAAGGGGATGCAGCAATCCAGCCTTCCCTTCATGCTGACGTTCTCAGCAACCAAGGTGCGCCCACCGATACGGTGCATCTCTTGGGGAAGCGTGCGGCCGACCACGTTCCCCAGCTATCTCCCTCTCAGGCGAGGAAGATGCGTCGACGGAGCAGGGGCGCAGCCAATGCCCCGCGCACCACCTCTGATGCGCCACAAAAAGCCTCTGTCTTTGACAGACTCACTCGCTGTAATGGCGAAGAGAAGTTGGATGCTGAGTACTATGCGCCCCAGCGGGCTAGTACGAAGAAATCCAAGGCGGCACGGGCCATGCGCCATAAAAGTGCTATGCCAGCAGCAAGCCAGAGGCACGCGCTTACAATCACGCGCGCTGCCGATGGCAAGCTGTACAAGGTTGACTCAGGTGCTTCTGTACCAACAACGAGTCGACCTTCAAAGTCCTCATCTCGCTTAGGCGCATCTACTGCGTGCACAACCAAGTCGAGTAAGGCAAACTCGGTGGTCTTGAACTCCCGCGCCTCCTCTGGTTGTGCGTTTGAGGTTCGTTTAAGTCACTTCAAATGTTGTGGTTCCCCCACTACTGATCGTGATGCCTGCTTGGTATTAGACTAGGGGGTGCAGCACTCACCTGACCACCCCGGCATTTGGCCTTGCCATACGTCTGAAGGGGGTGTGAAGGCACCACTCTCCTCTAATGACCTGCGCAACGTGATTACTCACAAGCGCCGGTCAGGAGAGTCGACCAACAAGCACGATGCGCCTCTCACGGGGCATACTTGTGCGGTGGTCACCATCAACTGCTGTTGCAAGGCGGCAGCTCCACCAAGACAGTCGGTCTTCCAACGGCTGCAATCATCGACACCTCTCCGACGTCGCCTTGGGACGAAGGTGTCAACAGAAGAGGAACCAAAGGTTGCTTCATGCAACGTGATCTCCAACTCCTCATCAATCCGGAGGCCGACTGCCAATTCCTCGTCCTCATCCAAAAGCCAGCCGAGGAAAAATAAGGTAGCTGTCTCGACCTCTGGAGTGTTTGAAGGCACTCGGTCGAGGAAGAAGTTCTTGGAGGAAGCTGGGGGTAGCCAGACCCTTGTCGAGCCTCCTTCCAAAGACGAAGATGTCCAAAGCACTGCTGCGGCGGATCTTCATCATCAAGGCGAGGCTAGTCTCCCTGATGCCCCTCAAAATAAGGATGTCCTCCAGGACACCGCCGGGGGTAGTTCTGGAAACGAAGAGGTCCTTCAAGACGGAGCTGAGGGCAATCAGACCCTTGCAGATGCGCCTATTGAAGATGAACTCCAGAATGTGGCTGGGGGTGGCCAAACACCAGGAGAAGTAACTCCCCCGTATGAGAGTGAGGCCGAAAGCGAAGTCTCAACCCAAGGCATGCCAGAACATGCGCTCCTCTCCGCTTGCAGCATGAACATGTTGCCTGCAGTGAAACTCTGGCTCAACTCTACTCTCCCTCCTGACTGGAGCTCCCTGATCATCGAAGCTGAAGCTGCAGAAAAGAAGGCGGCCAATGCACGTCTTCTGGGTGTCAGCTTCCCCGCCTTCGACGATAAAGGGAAAAAGTCCGCAGCTAACAGCTCCGGACGAGAAGCAAAGGAGAAACAGGCATTGACTGTTAATGCCTCGAAAGGCGCATCTGCGCCTACTCAGAAACCTCCACTGGCACCGAGACCCAAGGAGGTTTATTCATTCAATAATGACGACACCCTGCAACTTTTCGAGATACTGAAGCAGGGTGACAAGATCAAACTACCGGACCCAAAACGGCCCGATGAAGTCGGGAAAGTGGACAACCCGAGGTACTGTCACTACCATCGGTTTGTCGGACATCCGACCAAGGACTGTTATGTCCTCAAGAATTACATCCAGCGCATGATCAATGCGGATGTAATCTCTGTCGACTATGAAGAGAAGACGGTGTCAGCCAATGTGGTTTCGCTTCAGTTCGGCACCTTGCCGCCAACTACCACACAAGATGGCGTCGTCCCCATCCCTAAGGCGACAATGGAGGTGGTAAACTTACCACCTACCCGTGACAATGTGAGTGGACTCACCCCGCTCACCACATCTCGAGGAGAGGTCCTCTGGGTTCACCCCGACATCGTCTTCGAGGTGACTCAATCGGAGGTACGTCCTACCTCCAAATCAAAAAGAAGGAAGATCAAGTCTTGCCGCACCGTCTCTTCTTCAACAGAAGAGGCACTTCCAGTGCAAATACGTGCACAACAGAACTCCCAGTCCGGCGAAGCCGTCGCCGAGGTGGTGCCTCCTAGCACCATCCCTGAGGAAGGTCCATCTAAGCCCTCAGCAGCCAATAAGCAGAAGCAGGTGGAGGCCCATTTTGACAGACCTCTACGAAAGGAGAATGCTTCGGGGCTGTCCAAGCCTCACAACTTCGACATTCTGGCACAACTAGCCAGTACACCTGCACGCCTGTCTTTGTTCGAGCTCCTGCATCTTTCTAAAGACTCCCGAGAAGCTCTCTGCGAAGCTCTGAAGGACGCTGAATCCTTTCTCAGTCAGGTCAAGCAGCCTGAAGACCTCCCAATTACTTGTGCGCACTGTCATTGCGCGGATGAAGTTATCCCAAACATAACTTTCACCCAACAAGACATGTTGCTCAAGCATCACCGACATAACCGACCGCTGTATTACACAGGGTACATTGGCTCGGTCAAGGTGAGCCGGATTCAGATCGATCCTGGGTCTTCCCTAAGCATCATCCCGAAGGCGCTGCTATCTAAGCTGGGGATCCTGATGTACCGGCTGGCGCCCTCCAATACAACCATCAGTGGCTTCAATGCTAGCAAGAGCGAGCCACTGGGCAAGATCCGACTGAAGTGCCACATTGGCAGCCTCAAAACTGAGATGACTTGTTATGTGGTAGATGCCGAAGTCAACTATAACATCCTGCTCGGTCGACCATGGCTACACGAGTACATGGTGGTGCCCTCCATGCTCCACCAGTGCATAAAGTATGTATCCACTAATGGCGTCATCCGGACGGAGTTTGCAGACATCGATCCTTTCAAAGGGATTGAAGCCTACTTCACCGATTCCGACTTGTACAAACCCATTGACGAGGAGGAAGCCAACGACGCTGATGATGAGGCAGAGACGGCAACAGAGCCGGACATGGAGCCTGAGACGACTCCCGACCCCCCCTTGAAAATCCGACTGAAGGGAAAACCACCCCAGAATGCGTCTCCAATGAGCATCAAGCTATCAGGAAAAGCGCCGGCTCGCGAAGCACCCCTGAAGATACGCCTCAAGGGAAAGCCACCTCAAACATCGGCTCCCCTGGTGGCAAAATTACAAGGGAAGGCACCACTCACCGGAGGCGCAGCCGAGGCGCCTCTCAAAGTGCGTCTCAAGGGCAAGCCGCCACAGTCATCCAAGGTATCAGAGAAGGCTCATATAACCCTCTCAGACCCCGGAATCAAAGCTGTGGTGGACTCTCCTAGTCTGCCCCCAGTTCTTACAGACGAGGAGCTTAGTGAATATATCTCGGCTGACGTAGAGGCACCCTCCTTTGACAATGTAATCCCACGGGATAAGATCTCGTATTTTATCAATAATAGAGTGTCTTTTAATTATTCTTGTCTTCCACACTGGAATGCCATGTATACATTAGATAACGCTCTACGATCGTTGCAAACACAAATAACGACCGTCCATCATAATCGAGTAGTCCCGTCTCAAGGGGTCTTCATAGTCCCTCCACGGAGCAGAGACGAAGGCACCATCATCTCGGGCAAAGTCGAGCGTCATCAGGACCTTCCATCAATCAAGCCCAAACCTGACACCGACAGAGTACAAGTCTATCGGTACACAGATACGGCAAAGCACATCATCCAAAAGATGGGCTACGACCTGAAAAGCAACAAAGGCTTAAACTACGGCAAGGGTCGGCATCTCCCTGTCCGGCTTTCGATGCCCAATGGAAAGCCACAGGACTACTATAATCGGACTCGACGGGGGTAGGCTATGTCACGCCACCATCAACCCCAGAGAGTTCAGATGCAGAAGACGTAGAACATTCCCACTCGTCCGAAGCATCGACTTGGGATTCCGATACCAGCATCGGATCAGTCTTCAGGAAAGTGCTGTCAGCTAATATGATGTCAGCACAACCTCAAAAAGATGAAGGCGAAGACCAAGCGCCGGAACCTTTCGAAGAAGAACCCTGGGCTCAACGCCTAGGAGAACAATAGGAATCTCGTTTTGAGTTACGCGAACCTCCCACCGAAGACGAAGTCGAGCAGATCGACCTCGGGGATGGGTCTTCTTCCAAACCCATCTTCATCAGTAAAAGCCTAGAAGGAGAAGATCGAGAATCTTTAATCCAACTGGCTAAAGAGTATATCGACGTCTTCGCCTGGAGCTATGAAGACATGCCGGGACTCGACCCACAGATCGCAATGCATAGGTTGAACATCTTACCTGATGCCAAACCTATCAAACAACAACAGCGACGCTTCCGTCCAGACATCATGAATGCCATCGATCAGGAGGTAGACAAACTCTTGACCAGCGGCTTCATCCATGAGGAACAACACCCGGATTGGGTAGCCAACGTCGTTCCTGTCACCAAGAAGAACGGGAAGATACGAGTCTGTATTGACTTCAGGAATCTCAACTCTGCTTGCCCGAAGGACGAATTCCCGCTTCCAATCACTGATGTGATGATCGACAACACATGTGGCTTTGAGCGCATGTCCTTCATGGACGGGTATTCAGGCTACAATCAAATCAAGATGCTCCCCGATGATGCGAAACACACGTCATTCAGGACTCCGAAGGGTGTTTTCTGCTACACAGTAATGCCCTTCGGCTTGAAGAACGTCGGTACGACATACCAGCGAGCTATGAGCACCATCTTTCGTCAACATCTTCGTAAGACAGTCGAATGCTATGTTGACGACATCGCAGTCAAGAGCCGCCTCAAAGGAGATCACCTACAGGACCTGAAGACGGTCTTCGATCTCATGCGGGCACATCAACTCAAAATGAACCCCGCTAAATCATTTCTGGGGGTTTCTAGCGGCAAATTCTTGGGCTTTGTCATCACAGCAAAAGGCATTCATGTTGATCCTGAGAAGACCAAAGCCATCCTCAACATGGACCATCCGAAGAACCTTCGAGAACTTCGGGGCCTACAGGGACGTCTGGCATATATTCGGAGGTTCATAGCAAACCTCTCCGGTAGATGTCAACCCTTTACTCAGCTCATGAAGAAGGGAGTCTCTTACGTCTGGACAGAGGAGTGCCAAAAGGCTTTCGACGACATCAAGGCTTACTTAACAAGCCCACCAGTCCTGGTAGCGCCAGTCGCCGGCAAACCATTTCTCCTCTACGTCCGTGCCATGGATCATTCTCTTGGCGCTCTGCTGGCTCAAAATAGCGATACAGGCTTCGAGCAAGCAATCTACTACCTCAGTCGAACACTCATCGGGGCCGAACACCGGTACAACCCCGTCGAAAAGGAGTGCTTGACTTTGGTGTTTGCCATCCAGAAGACTCGTCATTATGTCTCGGGTCAGACAATTCATGTCATTTCCTGAGTCAATCCGCTCAGAGTCCTCATGACAAAGCCAGGATCATTGAACTCCCGGCTGGCTACATGGGCAATCCTGCTAACACCGTACAATATGGTGTTTGTTCCGCAAAAGGCTGTCAAGGGTCAAGCTCTGGCTGACTTTTTAGCTGCACACCCCATCCCAGAATCCTCAAAACTCTATGAAGATATCCCGGATGAGGTCCAAGAATCCAACGTCACCGAAGGAAGCTCCGTTTGGCGGATGTTCTTCGATGGCGCTTCGAGAACAGGCCCCAAAGGCCAAATCATCGCAGGAGTGGGGGTAGTCTTAGTCTCCCCCGATCAGCTGGTCATCCAGCGTGCGTACTCTCTTTCGAAGCCGTGCTCCAACAACGTTGCCGAGTACAACGCACTCGTCATGGGACTCCAGCTCGCACAACAGCTGGGGGTCGACCATCTGGAAGCCTACGGCGACTCAAAACTCGTCGTAAACCAGGTTCAGGGACAATACGAGGTTCGCCATGAAGATTTAATCCCTTATCATGAAGTCGCGTTGAACATCATTTCAACCTTCACCGGGTTCTTCATCGAACATGTCCCCCGTTTACAAAACTTGGAGGCCGATGCTCTGGCTGGCCTCGCAGTCTCATTGGCAGCGCCCCTTGGGACTCAACACTATGTCACGGTGACTGGCCGAGACCTGATTTGTCCCAAAAACAACCTGTGCTTGCAAGTGGCCCACGCCATGCCGACGAACACTGGGGTTAATGTCCGAGACTGGAGGTTCCCGTTCATCGACTTCGCTGTCTACGGAATCCTTCCAGAGGACCCGAAGGAAGCCGTCTCAGTCAGGAGACGCTCTCTTCGATTCTACTACGATACAGCTACCAAAACGCTGTACTGACGCTCATTCGATGGGCTCCTCCTTCGATGCCTGTCCAACGAAGAAGCAGCCGAAGCTCTTCAAGAAGCTCATGACGGAACTTGTGGAGCTCATCAACCCGGTCCTAAGTTGCAAGATCGACTGCGACTTATGGGCTACTACTGGCCAACCATGGCCGCCGACGCTGTCGAATATGCTAAGAAGTGCCATGCGTGCCAACTTTATGCAGACTTCATACATACACCATCGGAGCCGCTACATCCTACAGTCGCCTCCTGGCCCTTCGAAGCCTGGGGCATGGACATTGTAGGGCTAATCACCCCTCCTTCATCGAGAGGACACCGTTTCATCCTGGCCATCACCGACTACTTCTCCAAATGGACGGAAGCAGTTCCACTAGCAGAAGTAAAAAGCTCCAGGGTGGTCAGCTTTATCAAACACCATGTCATTTACCGTTTCGGAGTACCCCGGCAGATCATCCATGACAATGGTCCTCAGTTTATCAGCCATATTTTCAGCAGGTTCTGTGATAAGAATCGCATTCAGAACGTGGCCTCAACCGCCTACAATCCGGCAGCAAACGGATTGGCTGAGGCATTCAACAAAACTATCGTTAGGCTGCTCAAAAAGGTCATGTCATCCAACAAATGCGACTGGAACGAAAAGCTTGGCGAATGCCTTTGGGCCTACCGCACAACGGTACGGACCCCAACAGGCAACACTCCATTCTCCCTGGTCTACGGGAGCGAAGCAGTACTGCCTCTCGAGATACAGATACCTTCGCTCCGCGTAGCAATCACAAACAAACTCACAGAAGAGGACAATCAACGTCGTCGTCTGCGGGAACTGGAGGCACTTGACGAAAGCGTCTCCTAGCTCAACAACGCATCGAGCTCTACCAAGCCCGTATATCACAGGCTTTCAACAAGAAGGTCAAACAGAAGACTTTCCAAGTTGGCGACCTGGTTTTAGCAGTCAGAAGACCAATGGTGTTGACCCACAAGACACCAGGAAAGTTCGAGCCCAAGTGGGAAGGACCTTTCATCATAGAGACGGTATACTCAAACGGTGCTTACCGCCTCGCCAAACCCAATGGGGACTTGTTCATGATGCCCATCAACGGCAAGTTCCTAAAGAAGTACTATTCTTGACATCCTCCAGACATGTACTTCCCCAAACAACCTCTTTCCACAAACTCATACGCTTCCGGAACCCAGCTGTTCCGTGGCATCTTCCAGTAGAAAGATAACCACGTCCATATTACCTCTGAGTTGTCTCTCTACACCCTACAAAGCAGAATCTTACACTTCGTAAGCCTACGCTACCCTTCATGTTTACCACGTCCACATTACCTCTGAGTAAACATCTTGTACAAACAACCCCTGCGTTATTGTATATTGATCGCAGAACTTCTACGTCCATATAACCTCTGAGTTGTTCAGCGTATCCCCCAAGATCATTCCTACCACGTCCATAATACCTCTGAGTAGGAAGATTCTATCATTTCGAATCCAATGATTGCCATGTCCACATTACCTCTGAGCAAACATAATGGTTCCTTCAAACTTATTATCTGTACCTGAAAACCAAGGTGCGCAAAAGATAATAGGTCCATACAAATCATCAAGTTCATGACAACAAAAGATGAACACATCACAAAAAAGGTTGTAGACTTCTTTATTCTTCTGAAAAAAGGAGTACAAGAAGCTACATCATCTCCCAGTAAGGGTTGCAAAAGAACACAAAAGAAAAAGGAAAAAGCTATGGTCCCTGAATCTCCCAGGATGGGTTGAGAGCTCCCTGACTCGAAGCTTTAAGTCGACTGCGCGGGCCTCCACCGTCGCCAGGACTCGTCGCTCTGCTTCTTGGCGCATCAATTCAACGGCCCCAGCGGAAGTATCACTTGCATGCTTCCCATCAAGCTGTTGTCGTTGCTGCGCCAAGGCAAGAGTCCGCTGAGTAAAAGTCGCTTCATCCTCCTTGAATGCTGCATGTTCAGCCCGGACACGCTCGACCTCTAACTGGAGTCGGGCCCGTTGGTCTTCAAGGCGGCGCATCTGGGTGTCGATATCCGCGATATTAGCTTCCAATGTAGCTCGAGTTTCCACCGTCGTCTTCATGGACTGAGACAACTGCTCTACCGCAGCCTCAGTCTCAGCCACCTCGCGCTCCCAAACGCCCACAGTGGCCTGGTATGAAGACTCGATCTCGACAATCAGCTTCCCCTTCTTCGCATCTATCAGGACAGAGAGGTCGTTTCGCTGGATGCGTTGAAGTTCCGCGAGCCGCTCATCCAGCTCAATCACTGAAGCCTCAAGAATTTCGGCCATGTGGTCGTGGCCTTGGTGAATACGAATCAGCTCGATGCAGGGCATTGCCAAAGCTTTTGCCGTCGCAAAACTCCTGTTGGCATCCATCACAGCAGATACACCCTTATGCAGCATTTTGTATACCCCCTCGACGAGGAATTTCACATACTCGTCTACATCCGCCAGGACCTGCGGCGTCATCGCAGGAGTTGGAGGAGCTACTACAGTTTCTGGACCGGAAGAAGATTCGCCAACCTCAATCAGCGAGGCTTGAACCTCGGCATCAATGGGCTCTTCAACAACAGGGGCTGGACTGCTAGCCCGAGGAGCCGAAGCAACAGAAGGGGCCGGCACAGGCGTCGAGATGGTCCCCCAAGTAGAAGGAGCGATAGAGGGTTCTACACCCTTACCCTTCTCAAGCCCGGAGGAACCACCGATGTCAACGGCCACCACTTCTACCCCCAACGTCCTATCAACAGTTGGTACCTCCTTTGGCAGAAAAGGAAGATCATCACTTGTCTCTTGACCCGTCTCAGCGGTCGCGACCGGAAGACGGGTCTCATCATCAACAGGGACAGAATCTGTCGCTACCTCCTGAGCGGTAGCCGCCTCAACATCCACGGTTGAAGCCGGGGTGGGACTCGGCAATGATACAGCCGACCTCCCCTCATCATGATAAAGAGGGGATTCAACCCTCTCCTCTGTCTCAACCATATCTGCTGTCCCCGCAGCAGATTCTTGCAAGACCGGAGGGACGTCATAAGAAGGTGACAAACTCCAGTCAACTTCATCATCAGGATGCCTCGAGTCCGCAGGACCCTCAGCATCCAAGGCCTCCACGGCAGATGGTGCTCTCCCAGAAGTTGTTGCAACCTCAAAGTCAGGAGATATTAAAATCTCCGCAGGAACATCTTCGGGACATTCCTCCACGGGAGACATTAGCATTGGTGGAATGCGCTCATCAGAAGAGGCTGCCACCGCCTTCGGTTTACTAGCGCCCGATTTTGAAACACGGGACTTCTTCTTCAACGATCCCTACAAGAAGAAGAGCATAAGTCGCCACAATAACGAGAAGAATTGGAATTACGAAATATTCCTCACCTCAGCAGGGACTGATCCCGTTGGCGTTGCAAGTGGCACTTCCGTAACCTTTCGGGTCGGCGCCTTTCTCGACCTTTTCGGTACAAAAGAACCAGCTTCTGTCTCAGCCCGCCTTTTCTCGACAGACGGGTCTCCCACTGGTACTGCAGCAGCAGCCCGATACCCCGTCAACTCTGGTGGACGATATGATCAGGCTGCCATCAACATATTCGCTGTCGCCTCCAGCTGGGTTCCAATGATGAAACTAGTCTCCCTGTCATAACCAGGAGACATAGTAGTCATAGTGCAAGACAGCTTGGCGGCCGGATATAGGATCAGCGGCCGAGGATTGCGAACTGGCGTGGTAAACTTAACGCTAGTGCATCCAGCATTATAATATTGCCAGCCCCGGGCTCCATCCAGCAAACTTTCGATGAAGCCTAAACTGCTACTGGAATTCCGTAATATTAACTGGGTATAGCCAAACTGACGAGCAAATCGGCTTGGCAGATAAGGCTCCAGATAACACCTATTCTGGTTGCGGTAGACCAGGTGAGAAGGCCGGATACTCTGCAACCAACGAAAACTCCATTTTGGCAAAGTGACCGCATCTTCGCCAGAGTCAACTAAATCTTCGTCGGCCTCGAAATCTTTGAAGATCGGGCCAACCTTGACAATCTCCCACCCCTGAAGGTAGGACAAGACTCTCCTGTAAACGGGGACGCCAGTGTAAGACCACTTCCTCTTATAGAAGCGGCGAATGAAGGCATCCCCTTCGACATGGTCCTCCTCCGGATCGGGACTCATCACGTTCAGATGATGCAGAATCAGCCACCCCATAAGATAATGGAAAGGCAGCTCGGCCCGGGGAAAGTTATCATTGTTACCTCTCTCATGGATCACATCATCGGCAAAAGACCTCAAACCGCGTAACAGGTTGCACACCATCGCAGGGAGGAGAGCTAAAGGTCGTCCGCAGGCCAACTTTACTGCAGGCAAAATGAGATTCCGATGTACCCTCTCGACGGTACCGGATCCACCTACAAATACGCAATCCCGGAGCCATATCATCAAGTAGGCCGTTAACACTGCCTTAGATGGCATCCGGTGCCCGCAGTGCCAGAAACAGCTGTACGTCGCCTTGCCACCCTCATTAGAATGTGGGGTCCTTTCGTCCAGCCGACTTATTTCAGAACTCACTTCCGCGGGCTTCAATCCCTGCGGAGTCGCAAACCGAATCCTCGAAGGATCTGCCAAATCCTGCCTGAAGACGTAGTCCCTCCAAGCAGTCACATGAGGCTGGGTCTTGCCCTTGTCCCTCCGGTGCATCAAATAATGATGGCTCGTCACCTCTTTGAAAACAGCCATCATCTCCGGATCCTTATCTTCCAGAACTTGGATCTCTTCATTTGATGGAAAATATTCCTCGTACGGTTCCGAGCCCCAAGGAAGCTTGGACACTTCGTATATTTCATGGAGGGCCAATCCCAACTCCCCCACCGGAGTAAAGAAGCTGCCAGTCTGGGCATTGAAAAGCTCCAAGAGCGCAAGGAACATAGGCTTATTGAGGTCCACGCCTGCCTGCGTGGTCCGAATGGCGGCTGTCAGCCCGATCTCTTTAAGCTCAACCTTGAACCTTGAAAGCACCCAAGTGGTCAACTCGTCCTACTTCGGGATGTAGTGACACCAGCCTTCGACTCTAAAGCTACCTGTCGGATACATCACCTTTGATATCAGCATCCGATTTGCAAAGATCGGGGCACTGAAGGGAAACGTGTCGTTTGGGACCTCACTGTAGATGCTTCCAGGACGCAAGGCTCGGTAACTGAAAGAAGAACCGGCTCGTGAAGCAGTCAAAGTATCTCGCTGGTTCGAGGAGGCGTCAATTGAGAGGGTACCTCCCAAGGCCCCTCCTTGAGAGGGAGTAAGTTCCCAACCCATCCTTCTCTTCGAAGCTAGACGATAAAAAGTCGTCAGCGGCAACTGGCGGTCAACCTGCCGCATGTACAAAACCATGCCTTTGGCAGAAAAGAACCAGTCTTCTCTGATCCTCAGTATCTTCGCTTCGGAAGAGACTAGTCGGTCGCCAAACAGAAAGGCAGGTTTTAAGAAAGTTACACCTTCGGATTCAGCAGACTTCAGTTTACCACTCTCCATCATACTCTGGAGGAAAAGAGACAACTGGGTCTGGATTTGTAGCATTCTCTCACGAGGTTGGTCCTGTAAGATAGCATCCTTCGCAGGATTGATCACCGCCTCGTCAAAATCAACTCCCATCTGACAAAGAGAAGCGTCCAGGAGGACCTCATTCAACAAAGGGATCGTCATCGACACTGATACAACAAAGGTGGAAGTCAGACAAAAATGTCAAATAGCTTCGGCGCATCATCAGGGCGTAAGCCCATGTGCGACAACTTGCTTCGGCGCATCATCAAGGCGTAAGCCCATGCGCGTCAGCTTGCTTCGGCGCATCATCAAGGCGTAAGCCCATGCGCGTCAGCGGAGGCTTCGGCGCATCATCAGGGTACGAAACCCATGCGCGTCAGCCATTAACCCTCGGTGCATGATAAAGGTGTAAACCTATGCACGTCGGCAGGGTAGAACCTCGGCGTATCATCAGGACAGAAGTCCATACGCGTCAGCAAATTTGAGTTAGGGCACAGTCTGGCCTAAAAGCTTATGTGAAAGAGATGAAACCCACCTGTCACCTCGGGACGAACGTCGGCCGGAGTCGCAGGGGTGATAGGTGCATCCTCGTCGACGAACTCCTTTGCTTTCTCCTTCCCCTTGCCGGCACCACCGCGAGGAGTCTTGGGAGCCATTCTCTCAAAGAAGAAAAGGTTAGGGTTTGAAGAATAACTCTAAAGAAAGCAAAGGCAAAGAGAAGACGAACTCTCTCTCTCCAACCCTCACCTATTTATAGGGCATGGTCGCACGCGTGAATCGATGACGTGTAATCTCAGCCGTCGCTTCGGATTCCGTGAGGAGATAACAGCAAATACAACCAAAAGATCATCATTAATCTTTTTGGGTTACCAAGGCGTCATCATCATCAACTGGAAGGAGCATGCGCCAGAACAAGCATGCGTCCAACAATCATGCGCCCTGACCTCCATGCTTCTTATTCAAAGTATTCCAAAACTTATTCAAAAGTTTTGAAAACTTTGAAGGGGGTCTTATAGAAGCATGGAATTTCACAACCAGAAAGCCCATGCGCCAGGCACTATATGCGCCAGAACTCAGACAGCAAAATCAAATAAGCCATTCGAAGAAGGACTTTTTATTTATATATAAAAGTCTATTATATGGCTAGAAAAGGTTGTACAAAGGAGAATTTCTACAAAAGAAAGATCCTAGATCTACAGCTAGCGGCCACCATGCGCCTCCAGATAGGTGCAGCGTCCACCATGCGCCTCCAGATAGGCGCAGCAACCACCATGCGCCTTCCGATAGGCACAGCAGTCACCATGCGCTGTCAGTTAGGCGCAGCAGATGCCATGCGCCTCCAGCCAGGCGCATCCCACCATCTCTTCAGCAGCTCAGCTATGTGCATCCAGCTCAGTTATGTGCATCCCTTCAGCAGCTCAGTCATGTACAACTCTTCCAACCAGGCTCACCTGGCCGAGCAGAGCCCAGTTATGTGCTGCTCTTCCAGCCAGGGTCACCTGATAAGTGCTTCGATTACACAAAGCATTTAACCCTCTGGCTAGAACCAAGGAAGAGAAAAGTACGGCAAAGCTGTGGCCAGGGGAGGCTTCGAAAGAGCCTCCAAAGACTAAGGAAGACCGTGATCGAAATCATGGCACAAGAAGCTTTCAACACAATCAAAGTGGGCGGCACCCACTTTGAAGGAAGAGAGAACCTAGCACCGCCATTCCGATCTACGGCTCTTCCGGAACAACGAAGACGAGGCCCGAACTTCCTTATCTTTGGATGCAACAGGCACCTTTTGCCTGCCTCAGAAGCCCTCGACTCCATCTTTTGGATGTAACAGTCACCTTCAAGTACATCGAAGACAACACGACGTCTCATCTTCACCCTCGGGAGCACTTCGTCAACAGAATGCACCCGCATATCCAAGTTCATGTTGGAATTACGAGAGGGAACGAGGAGCAAACCTTCTCTCCATGCCACTATATATAGGCCGGGCAAATCAAACCCATGCGCCAAGTGGATGACTCTCCGAATTCTGTGCAATAAATTTGCATTAAATGGATGAACCGGACGCCTCGAATTCAGCCAAACGGCTATTTATAGCACTCAAGGAGCGAGACAGCCGCGTCATTAAAGGACATGTCGGATGCGCTAGCCAAACAGAGCATCACACGGACGCGCCCTCCAGCATCAGGCACATCACACAGACGCGCCCTACAGTACCTGGCGTATCACAGAGGATACGCTCCCCCACATCTCCATACCGAGTGGAACACCAACCAATGTGCCCACTCAGCTGTCCATCGAACGTCACAAACATTAAATGCTGAACTGACACCAGAGTTGGCAGCATGCTTTCCAAAGTCTGAACAGTTGATAGCTTTTTCAGAGAACGAAGCGTCGGCAACGTCAGCATCATCATGACTCTATTCCGACGGCTACTGCCACGTGGCCATCCGTATGCGCCTCTACGGCCATGCGTCCAAATCGCCATGCACCTCTACGGCCATGCGTCCAAACCAGCATGCGCCTCAAAAGCCGTGCGCCTCAGACCCTTCACTGATCCCTAAAGACAGAAGAAGAGTCTCCAGTTGAAGCTTTGCATGTGCCTCAAAAGCCATGCGCCCCAGACTGATCTCTGATCCCGAAAGACAAAAGGAAAGTCGCCTGCATGCGCCTCAAAAGCCATGCGCTCTAAACAGTTTGTAACCCCTAAAGGTTATGAGCCGCAGCCTCCTCCTGCGCCCAATCAAGGCGCAGCTCACCAGATTACTTCCCCCCACCAAATCCGAGATCTTCGAGCCATGGGTCGATGACACATGTCCTTTGACTCAACTCGTCCAAGATTTCAGCAACAAAAAGATCTTCCCCTCTGCTACGTGCCGGCTCACAACAGCAGTATGAAGAGTTCTCCCCCTCAATCAGGGCGCATCATCTACGCGCCTCCATCAGCAACCTCCACGTGGCGTCCCCACACCGGCGCATCCCACATGCGTGCATGAGCAGCCAGCCTGTAAATCTATAAATAGAAGGATCGTCTCCTTCACACACACACAGAATCCACAACGAACATACAAGGAATCATCAGAGAGGCAGATACAAACACTCAACGTCTTCCTCCTCTCAGCAAGCTCCAGCACCCAGAGCAATCCACACCTTCAGAGAACCGATAACCGTCGTCAGCCCGTCAACGGAGTCAACGCATTACCACTCGCTCTATTGGCACTAAGGACCCAGCTTAAACAAAAGTGTACTCCTAGGACTACATCTAAGTCCTACATTATAACACTGTTCTGTTTGTATTAAAGTTTTCAATCAAACAATTTTAATGGCAAACATCTCTGAAGATCGATTCACTTTTATTTGTCGAGAAATCGGGCTCCTCGATATCTCTATTTGAAACCTTTCTGTCGTCTCGGATTTTCCGAAGGATTTTCGCTCCAATCCGTCGGATTTTTCGTTCATTTCCAGCAGCTTTCTATGAACAAGTTCGGAAAAACCGACGGATTTCCGCGGAAATCCGGCAGATTTTTCGCATTAATTGTTCTCCGCCAAACCCGGCCGCGAACGGCTATGGCATTTATTAGACATGACCCTACACCTACCCGCATTGAATTCGTTCTTATCTTCATCCGGATTGTCCGCCGGATTTCCGTACAAATCCGTCGGATTTTCCGGTTTTGCGGTACAAGCACAATAAACGAAGCGTCGGCTGCATTCTCTTCACCTCCCCTCCTCTCTATCCGATCCTATTCCTCTCTATCCGTTTACAACAATTACACCCCTTCATTAATATCTCTCCACCCACTATTTACTTCATCCCCTCTCCTTCCATCCCTCCATTCTTCTCCAAATAACTCTAAATCACTCTCTCTTCCTCCATGGCCTCTCACACCAAACGTCAATGCCATGATGGGAGCTCCTCCTCCACTCAGCCTCCTACCCTTGCTATGTTTGTTCTTCCTCCCACGCAAGGCCACAATCCTCTCATCTTCAAATCGGCTTCCCACTTCCGGGAATGGTTTTCGTTCTACCACAAAGCTCATGTCTGCTCCGGGAAACCTATCTCGTGGCTCAACTTCAAGGACCACCGCGACTTCTTCCGCTTCTCCCGCATCGACGCCCTTCTTGAGCGTCAGGTCGACTTATATCCATATGCTATTCGCATGTTCTACTGCAATCTCGTTCCCGTCAAGGAAGGTCCGGAGTTCGAGACAAAGGTTGGTGGCGTAAAGATCACTGTCACTGCCGCTTCCTTGGCCACCATCCTTGGTCTCGATGAACGCAAGGTCCATCGTTCCCTTCCAGGCACCATCGACCACATCTCCTTCTCTCCTGACATGAGTTATGAAGAGTTCCTTTTTAACATCTGTGGGGGCTCCCTTGTTCAGCGACCGGAGGACAAGGATCTGAGTCCCTTCTTTCATGACATGCATCGTATCCTGTGCCACACTCTTACCCCGAAGTCTGGGAATATGGACAGCCTGACTGCTGAGGAGCTCATCTACATGTATTATCTGGTTGCCCGCCAACCCTTTTCACTGTCCAAGTCCATCATCTACACCATGATGCTTATCAGGGAATCTCCTCATCGTTCCCTACTCTTCGGTATGTATATTACCATGATCCTTGAAGCAAATGGTGTTGACTTGACTCATTGTCCGGTTGGCGATCCTCGTCCCACTCCTCTTGCAAAATCCAAGGGACGTGGTCGTGCGGCTCCTGCTGTTGCCCCTACTACTGCTCCTGCTGCTGTTGCCGGTGGTCCTGCATCTCCTCCGGCGACTTTTCTCACTCATTACGTACGTCGCTACATTGATCGCAAGTTTGTCGATCTCTCTCTCTCTCTCTACCCATGAGCGTATTCAGGCCAACAATCGGGGACTCGGCACTCTTATCCACCATGGCTTCATGGACCAGGCGTACTACATTCAGCGTATGTTTGAGGAGCACACTCCCTTTCTCAACCCTAACACTCCTCATCCAGACTTTCCAGGGCCTCGCTTCACTGATCCTAATGTTTATGGCTTCATGTACCCGGATGGCGTCGATCCTTATGGCGCCTTCACCTCTGCTACCGGGGATGATGAGGATCAGGAGGCCGACCCATCTCATGCGCCTGACAGTTGATGATGCCTTATTTTTAGTATTGACTTGTGTGGTCCTTCGGAGACTTTTAGTATGTGTTTTGTGTGGTCCTACAGGACTTTTAAAAATCTATTTTTAGTTATGTGTTCAGTTGGGCTTTTATAGCCTCATTGTTTGTACCCCTACTTCCTTTCTGTTTTCCATAAAGAAATTCTCTTTATTTGTTGTATTTCTGGGAAAATTATAACTGTAGGAATCCGATCTAGAAGACGATCGCTTTATCCCTTGGACTATGCGAAGAAGAAAAGCTCTCAAAATTTTGACAGTAGATATCAATGTATCCGTACAATGAATGAGAAAAAGAACTCTATTTATAGAGTCAAGAATAATAACTGAAAAGATAACTGTCTTCACAGCCTGTGCTTAGTTGAAAATCACGCAGGATTTAACATACGCAAGGCTGTGAGCAGTTACTGGACGTGGCCTGTAACTGTTGGACACATGGCAATCATGCATGAGTCGTGTACAAGTTACAGGACACGCAGGCGAGAGATCAGTGGCATGGCTGCCACGTACTCCAATTTGATGAAATCCACGCAGACTTGTTGAAGACGAAATCCACGCGAACTCGGTGTAGAAAGCTTCAAAATCCACGCAAACTTGGGGCAGGAAGCTTCAGGATCCACGCAGACTTCGAGGCAAAGAACTTAAAAATCCACGCAAACTTGAGGAAGAAAACTTCAGAATCCACGCAAACTTGAGATGAAGATCACAAATACACGCAGACTTGAGATAGAACTGCCAGCTATCTTGATTCGGCATGTCTCGACTGACACAAAATCCCTGACAGTGATTGCTTTGTCAGTCGCATTAAATGACAAGAAACCCTTTTGGTACGCCAACTCGACGAAGGCTGAGTCTTGCTGAAGAAGATTTCGAAAATCACGCAATAGACGGCGATGATCTCTCGAAGTCTGTGCATACGTGGCATACGAAGAGACATTCTTCGACTGTTGTGCTGTCAGTCATAATTACTCTCTGACAAATGATGAGTTGTCTCCCCAGCGTGATTTGTTTATATTGTCTGGATCAACTGAGCGTGACTTTTGACTCTGTCTTGATCAACTCAGCGTGACTTTCATTTTTAAAGGCCTACAAGACCCCCTTCAAAGTTTTCGAAAAATTGAAAAGACTTCAAAATTTTCGAAATACTTTGAAAATAAGATGATAAAATGAAATTAGTCATGCTGAGATGACTTTAAAATGAGAGATTTACTCCGAGATGTTTAGACTGTTGGGATTCTGTGCTGTTAGGATCCCGTGCCAATCTCCAAATATCGAGGCAATAATGACTTAACCGTCATTTAGAATTCTTTATGAGCCTATAAATAGGCCATAGATTACTTCTTTCTTTCTTTACTTGCGTTTGAAAGAGAGAACCCACAGAAGAGAACTTCATCTTCCCCGATGAACTCCTTCCTCTCCGACTTCTTCTTCTACTTTTTTCAGCAGCAATGGCTCCCAAAAAAAGCTGATGCTCAGGCTAAGGGGAAAGCCCCTGCGACTTCGTCGCGTGCCACAACTGACAGACTTCCTCGACAAGAAGTCCCGCGAGCTCCTATGCATCGTAAGTGATGGAAGAACACAAACTGTCGAAGACGATGAAGATGAACTCCACGTAGAATTTTTTAGGATCTTAAGATATTAAACTTCAGAAATATATCCCCCCTCCTTAGGGCAAAGGATATTTAATAAAGTATGCCCCCTCTTTAGGGTCGGCCATACTTCACATACAAAATGAGACTGGGCTAGCAAGAACCCTGGGAATGTATCCGAAAATCATTTATTCATATCTAGATACATACTCTAGATGTTTCTTGAAGGATGAAGCTATGCCCTTTTCTGATCTCAGAACTATGGTCAAATTCCCACTGATGGCGCTGCGACATGCTGGTTACGCATCTCAGTGCATCTTCTTTGAACATCTCCTGGATGAGTTAGAAGTAACTATCCGAAAATACTGGGAGACCAAGAAGGAGGACATTCAATCTTTAACTGAAGCTGAGATTGAGCAACTAGAGAATAAAGTACAGTCCCAACAGGCAGCTCTAGAAACATTTCTTGCCTCTTCTACTGAAAAATTAGTAGAAAAGGGCGAAGAAATATTAGCTGCTCGTCAAAGAGTAGAGTTTTTAGAAAAAGACAACGCATCCAAGACTGAAGAATTGAAGAAATTGAAAAAAGAATTAGCTCGTCTTCAAGAGCGCATTGCCGTCATGGAAACAGAACAAGCTGAAGTTGCTACGGCTTATATCTTTGAAGCCGAACGTTGTGAGATTCTTCAGAAGGAACGGGAACAGATGCAGACGGAACAGTTTGAAGAAGCCAACCGTCGCCAGTCTGCCATCATTACTTTTGATGAACAGAATATTACAATTGTAGCAGCAGAAAGAGTTAGAAAAACTCATGAAGAGAAACTGAATGTTGTTCTAGATCGTATTAGGGAGCTGATAACTCCAAGCAAGTGAATTCCCCCTTTTTTTATTCTCACTTTCACTTGTATTCCATGTTTTGATTATGAAATGACAACAAATGAAAGTTCTTGATCTGACTTTTGGTTTTGCTGTTTTGATAATGATAGATTCATAGAAAATATGTTCAGAGGTAAATGATACATGACATATTTCAGTAGAATAGAATATACAAACAAACTTTGTAATTCTATCAGATGATATTAAACCAGAAATGATCTTAGTTTAATACTGATTGGAAAAAATAGAATTCAGACATAAAAATATCTTTGAACTCAATTTTTCATGATCTTTAGACTCGGAAATCAAAAGACTAGATGAATGAACGGGTTAACCGTCAGATTATAATGAACGGGCGAACCGTCGGATGGATGAACGGATGAACCGTCAGGCATTAATGAATGGATGAACCGTCAGATGAATGGATGAACCGTCAGATGAACGGATGAACCGTCAGATGAACGAATGAACCGTCAAGTATGAATCATTTTTCAAAACAGTCAATAGAAACCATATTGGAAGACAGAATGTTGCAGTAGAAGTCCCCGATACTTGTATCGGAATCCCAAGAAGTGGTACTAGAAGAATCAGATCTCTTATCTTCGTCAGACTCGGGATCTTTATGGATAATATTGATGAAAGGAGTAGGAGCAGTATAACCCAATCCGTATTTCGTCCTTCCATATTTCAAAGGAGGAATCCGGACAGGTATTTTTCTTCCTTTTCCATCATTGAGGCCAGTCCTGAAGTCATAGCCCATATTTTTGATGATGTCTCTAGATTGCTGACTATAACGACGTAGTTGTAATCTTCCAGTGTCATCATTTTTGTCATCATCCTCAAGATCAGAAGGATTTTGAGGTCCTTTGTAGAAGAATATTGGAATGTCTCCTAGCTTTCTGCTTGGAACTAGAAAGTATGAAGATTGTACAGGTTCTAGAGATACATCTGTATGAACAGTCTGTACAACTCATATGGTTATTGTGTTCAAGTCATCTAACAGATGTAAATAACTATGAACATAATTACACACATCAACGTACTACAAAGGTGGAGACTTTTCATTAAATGAAAAAGCAGCAATATTTACATTGGGAGAAGGCTGAGCCTTAGAGATTTTAGCCAAGTCAATGACTAAAGGAGGAGAAGAAAAAGAAGCTTTGTTTCGATTAAGATCGATAACAAATGGCTCAGAAGAGGTGAGCTCCCTTGAAGTTTGAGATGGAAGAATAATCCGCCCTCCAACTGGAATTAGCAGAGTATCTTGTGAAGATACAGGAACTGTAGTACGTCCACTGACAGGAATGATCAATGTATTTTGAGTAGATGACTGAGGTAACGGAGAGATCCGTCCACTCACTGGAATGATGAAAGAATCTTCTCCAGAGGGTTTAGGAGATTGTTGCTGAATAGTTCGACTTTTAAATGGATTATTAAAGTCTCACTTTGTGCATCTTCTTTCTCCATAGCTTGTATGATCCTTGTATACTCTTCTTTGTACATTCGGGAATCATTGAAATAAGCTTCAACCCCATGGAAGGGATTTATATCAGCAACTTCTTTTTGTACTCTTCCGTTGCTATCAATGTATTTAAAACATTGATGAAGAGTAGAAGGCACCACATTATTTTCATGAAGAAAGGGCCTCCCCAGAAGAAGATTATAGGATCCCGCGATCTCGATCACATAGAAAGTGACTTTAGATCTGAAATCGCCTATCTGAAGCTTCAGATGAATCTTTCCCAAAGGCTCGCTTCGGCTTTGATTGAATCCTAAGATAGTAGTAACCGTCTTGGAGAGCTTGTGAAGAGGGATTTTTAGTTCATCCAACAGACTCTTTGGCATTATGCTTATAGCAGACCCTGGGTCAATGAGGATACGATCTATCTTCATCGTATCAATATAACCAGTGTAGTAGAGAGGTCGGTCATGTCGATTATCCTCCAGTAGCATGTCGTCTTGTGTAAAGGTGATATTTGGGATAATCTCCAGTACACTGTTGCAATGTAAGCAAGTGGCAGGTTCCGCATCTGGCTTCTTCAATTGTGCAAGACAAGAGTCAGCTTGTAGAAGTGCTTCACTTAACGTCTCCCGAGTTTCTTTAGAAAGACGTAGAAGTTCAAAGAGGGACATTCTAGCTGGAGTATTAGCAAGCTGAGCTAAAATGTCGAAGTTGTAAGGCTTCTGAAGTCCAAGAGGAGAGGACTTCTTGATTGGCTTATCAAACCGAGCCTGTTGTTTGCCTTTCTCCAAAGCTGTAGGCTTGGGAAGAACAGGTTCAGTAGATGATTCTTCTTCAGGAAGAACATTAGAAGCATTTTTATCAGCTGGAGGGATATCAAGAGGATCCTCAGGACTTTTAGAATAATCCTTTAGGTAAGGTTTCCCCGTTCGAGTAGCACTAACAAGTGCTTCTTCTTTGTCTTTTGGCTCTGTGTCAGAGGTAGACCCAAGAGAAGTCATATGACATGACTTGATCTTTCCAGCCTTCTTGGACTTTCGAGAAAAAATCTTTTGAGGAGAAGGCGATTCAAAATCTGCCAGTAGATCAGGATAGATCCACATGATTTCTCCAGTCTCCAAAGTGATTGGTGCTAATCCTTCAGACTGTGGAGGAGGAATATTTACTATTTCAAGAGTCGCCTTGGGAATAGGAACAATCCCACCTTCAAGGAGTTGAGGAGGGAAATCTCCAAATTGCATAGAGACGACATTAGAAGTGACAGTCTTCTCTTTTGGAGTAAGAGAGATAGCTCCAGATTTAATCATTTTTTGGATCTTTCCTTTCAGTACATAACATGTACGAATTGTATGACCCAGCATTCTGTGATATGGGCAGTATTTGGGATGATCTGTCTTACCAGCTTCATCAGGTTTCTTGATCTCAGGTAATTGTATCTTATTACCTTTCAGCAGACATTCAAAGATACCAAGGACATCGTCGTCATTGAAAGAATATTCTTCTTTGGGGCGAGGTGTTCTTGATTGTTGCATTATAGGAGAAGTTTGAACAGTTGATGTATCTTTGCTCTGAAGATTAACTTCAAGAGTTTCTTTTCCCTTGCGAGCATTATTTTTATTGTTAGCACCTTGTCCTATTTTTTTAGGAGTCATCTGCACTCCTAAACCTTTGAAGGTTTCAGCACTGATTTTTGCAGCTTTGGCACTGACTATGAAGGAAGGCCAATCTTGAAATTGAGTGGACCCTGTCCACATACTGATGATTGGCAACAAGTTTGATTTGTACGTGTCAATGGTGACAGCATCAGGGGTTCCAAGAGGCATCTTCAGAGCTTCTCTTCGAAACCGTTCAATGTATTCCTCTGTGGATTCATTATTTTTCTGCTTGATTCTAACAAGAGCAGACATAGTCATGTCATTCAGCCCTTCATAGAACCTTTCAAGAAACATCTGTTTGAAACCAGCAAATAAGGTAATGCTCCCATCTGGGAGACTCCTATACCATTCATAAGCCATTCCCTTGAGACATCCAATAAATACCCGAGTAAGGAGGGCATCACTTGGTTGCAGTTGATCAGTCATCACTTCAAAGTGATTAATAAACTGACTTGGAGAGGTGGTTCCATCATAGAATGAGATAGTAGGAGGCTTGTATTTAGGAGGATATGATACTTGCTTCCATTCTATCGGATAAGGCTGCTTGATGCCTAACCTTTGTAAACCATCCTTCTGTTTGAATGCCTCGAATTGAGTTTTGAGATTCTTCAATTCTTCAGAGACAACTCCCGAAGATTGTGGAGTTGTGGCTTGTAAAGAATAGTTGGGAGGAGGAACAGTATTGTAAGCACTACCCCCAGCTCCAGAGAGACTAGGATTTAGTTGAGCTGGTCCAGGAGTATTGGATTGTACTGCTGGAGGAACTTGTACTGGACTTATATCAGTATCAACTGGTATGGCATCTGGTACAGTCTGTCGATTTTGCAACTGAGCTGTCATGAGTTCATACATCGACTTCATTGTGTCAGTCATAGACTTCATTTGCTGTTCCAAAGAAGCAATTCTTTGATCTTGAGGAGTCAAGGAAGAAGAAGGTTCATCAGTATTCCCATCAACCATGTAAGTCGTGACTGTATGAGGGATTATTGATGAACTAGTGGATGTTGTATGTTCTGAATCATTGCTTCGTGCATCAAAGTCAACTATAGGAGAATTACCCCCAGTAGGAAGAGGTGGGAAGTTAGATTCTCCAAGGAATTCAGAATCAATTTCAGGGATCAAATTTCTTTGACTAGAAGCCAGGACTCTTGCTCTGGTGTTTCTATATACTCCATCTGGACTATCAACTCTACCCCCGGTATCCCGAGAAGTCATGTTGACAGAGGCAAACAAAGGCTCATCTTCATCAGGCATAGGTTCATACTGAATCCGATTGAAGACAGACTGTCGTTTAGTTTGACATCTGTATTGCATTGTGGCTCTTGGCTGGAAGTCACATTCATGATCACCATGGTCTTGAACCGTTGATTGACATCTGCACTGAATTATGACTCTTGGATAGAAGTCACATTCAGCATGTTCCTTTGACATAGAATTACTCCTTCTCTTCTGTTGAAGATATTTCCGTAAATCTGTTTGTGAAGATTGAGGAGTATACTTCCTGTTCTTGGGTCTTAATGGCTCTTGATTATATAAAGAGTGATTAATGTGAGCGACATAGTTTCTTGCATACTCTGCATCTGGATCTTTTATCTTCATATCCAATTGGTATGGTTTCTTAACACCAGAAGTGCTGAGTTTTGTTCTTAAATCAGTGGAAGGTAACACATTAATTTTGGAAACATAGAGTTTTTCTTCCATTGATCTGGATATTTGCAGAGAAGGAAGAGTTGAACCACTCCTTTGATTAGGAGTTGGTAGCAGACCCTCTTTAAGGGACAGATTCTGTGCCCAATTTGAAGAAGTCATAGAAGAAGATATTAAGGAATATTTCTTCTTAGACTCATTCAGATTTTGAGACATAAAATGTCCAGAATGAAGAGTAGTCAAAAGACCATCTCCTTTCCTTTGACTAACAAAAGTATCAGTCAAAGCTGTTCCTGAAGTAAAAACTACAGGAGCAGAAGAAACAACTAAAGAGTTATTCCTTTTCGAAGGGACTTTGTGTGGAAGACCACCCCCAGTTCTAGTAGAACTCGGTAAAGAAGAAGAGATAACTAAGGAGTTATTCTTCTCTGATGAAATACACGCTGAAATAGATTTGGCTAAAGAACCAGTGCTGTTGGCGTGACTTTTGATTTTAGAATTACATGCTGGAACAGATTTGGCTAGGGAGCCAGTACTGTCAGCGTGACTTTTGAATGTGGGATTGCACACTGGAATAGATTTGGCTAAGGAGCCAGTACTATCAGCGTGACTTTTAGGGTTGAATTTGTACGCTGGAACAGATTTGGCTAAGGAGCCAGTACTGTCAGCGTGACTTTTAGGGTTGAATTTGCACGCTGGAACAGATTTGGCTAAGGAGCCAGTACTGTCAGCATGACTTTCAACTTTGGAGATACACACTGGAACAGATTTGGCTAAGGAGCCAGTACTGTCAGCGTGACTTTTAGTTACTGTCATCTTCGAGCGCACAAGAGTGTGCGTGCTTGCAGTAGAGCTCTTGCCAGTGTTAGGAGCAGATACTGTGGCAGAGACTTCACCATTGACTGCCAACTGATTCTTAGGGACATAGACAGAGTGTCCCTTCGACTTGGCAGTGATGATGGAGGCTGGAGTGGGCTTGCCACCCTTAGCCCGCTGCATTTCTTCATAGGCGAGTTGATCGAATTTGATCGTCATCACCTTCTTCGTCGAGCCGATTGACGAAGTGTCGCATTGAGTTGTTGCCATCTCAGAAGAGGAGATGGTTTTCCCCACCAGAGTCGCCAATTTGTTTTCCATAAAGAAATTCTTTTTATTTGTTGTGTTTCTGGGAAAATTACAACTGTAAGAATCCGATCTAGAAGACGATCGCTTTATCCCTTGGACTATGCGAAGAAGAAAAGCTCTTAAAATTTTGACAGTAGATATCAATGTATCCGTACAATGAATGAGAAAAAGAACTCTATTTATAGAGTCAAGAATAATAACTGAAAAGATAACTGTCTTCACAGCCTGTGCTTAGTTGAAAATCACGCAGGATTTAACATACGCAAGGCTGTGAGCAGTTACTGGACGTAGCCTGTAACTGTTGGACACATGGCAATCATGCATGAGTCGTGTGAAAGTTACAGGACACGCAGGCGAGAGATCAGTGGCATGGCTGCCACGTACTCCAATTTGATGAAATCCACGCAGACTTGTTGAAGACGAAATCTACGCAAACTCGGTGTAGAAAGTTTCAAAATCCACGCAAACTTGGGACAGGAAGCTTCAGGATCCACGCAAACTTCGAGGCAAAGAACTCAAAAATCCACACAAACTTGAGGAAGAAAACTTCAGAATTCACGCAAACTTGAGATGAAGATCACAAATACACGCAGACTTGAGATAGAACTGCCAGCTGTCTTGATTCGGCGTGTCTCGACTGACACAAAATCTCTGACAGTAATTGCTTTATCAGTCGTATTAAATGACAAGAAACCCTTTTGGTACGCCAACTCGACGAAGGCTGAGTCTTGCTGAAGAAGATTTCGAATATCACGCAATAGACGGCGATGATCTCTCGAAGTCTGTGCATACGTGGCATACGAAGAGACATTCTTCGACTGTTGTGCTGTCAGTCATAATTACTCTCTGACAAATGATGAGTTGTCTCCCCAGCGTGATTTGTTTATATTGTCTGGATCAACTGAGCGTGACTTTTGACTCTGTCTTGATCAACTCAGCGTGACTTTCATTTTTAAAGGCCTACACTTTCTATTACCTGAAAGTTTTAGTATGTTATTCTGATCAGTTATATGTTTCTGTCTTTTTCTGTCTTTTTCTCACCATCTTTGATTAACTGACAAAGGGGGAGAAATCATATTGAGGGGGAGATTCCTTATTACGGGGGAGCTATTTACTTTCTTTATTCTTATTATTTGTCAATTATCAAAATGGGGGAGTTTGTTGGCACATCGATTTTGATCATTGTTCACAATAACCCTTGTACGTCTTTTAGTTTGTACTTCTCACAGGCAAGAATAGAAGAAAGGATTCTCCATTTTATGATGCTAATCAAAGATCATGGAGCTCTGCATCTCTCCTTTATCAGATTTGCCAAAGACTATGAAGCAGCTTGGAGACTACAAAGAAGACGGTTTTTCTCCTTATTCTTTTTCTGAGTCTGTAATTGTCTAGGAATTCTTTGTACGTACTTTGTTAGGATGACAATGCTAAAGGAAGAAAATGGTGAAAGTCTTTTAGAAGAGGCGAAAAATCCGCCAATTTTCGGGCTAATCCGCCGGATTATCCGATCGCTCACAGCAAGTCTTTGAGCAAATGTTCGGATAATCCGACGGACTTCCGTAGAAATTCGCCGGATAATCCGATCGCTCACAGCAAGTCTTTGAGCCAATGTTCGGATAATCCGACGGACTTTCGTATAAATCCGCCGGATAATCCGCTCGATCACAGCAAGTTAGTGAGCCAAAAGTTCGGATCATCCGACGGACATCCGCGGAAGTCCGACGGATAATCCGGTTCTCTCACAGCAAGTCTGTGAGGTAGTGTTCGGATCATCCGTCGGATTTTCGCTGAAATCCGACGGATAATCCGCTTGACTTGTTTGTAACTTTTGAATTCAAATCCAACGGCATATGGCAAGTGCATTTAATGCATCCAACGACTCTTTTTATGACCGTTACTATTGACCGGATAATCCGACGGATTTTCGCAGAAATCCAACGGATAATCCGGTTGACAGCTGATTTGCCTTTATGACTTTGGATTTGTATAAAAGAGTTTGACTCTCTCATCTTAAAGACCATCTCTTACAAGCTTTAAATTTTTTCAACCACAAAAGAGCTTCACCATTAATACTCCACCAAGCTTTCAAATTGTCATCCTTCCCAAGTGCTAGAGTATTTGCAAGTTGTAAATTTCGATCTTCACGTGTTAGAAGATCAACAAGTTCTCTTCTCTTTTGTTTGAAGTTGGCGAACCTTCGTAAGAAAACTCGTGTGTAGAAGTTGGCGAGTCTTCGGATCCAAACTCGTGTTGAAGTTGGCGAGTTCTTCGGATCCAAACTCGTGTGTACTATTTGCATAAATAGTGGATTAAAGCCGAAAAGAGTTCCGGGACTGGACTGCCTCAAAAGAGGATACCAGGATACATCCTTGCGTTTGATCTTTCTACTCTTTACTTTCAATTGTCTTTATTGCATCAATTGTTGTAGTTAATTTTTAATTACCCTATTCACCCCCTCCCCCTCTAGGGTTCTACAGTGATTACAATTCCATGACTTTTGGGGATCATCTTCTCCCACAACATTATCGGATTCTAACGTCCTTTAGAATATGGACTTCCTTGCTACTTAGAGATTAAAGTCAGATTTTCCAAACTCCTCATTTAGCCAGACATTTCAAATTCTCCATTGTTTTTGAAGTTTATTTGATTTTCTCTTCAGAGTTTCAACTCATCTTTAGCCGTATTAAGTACTTATTCCATTGACATTCCCATGACTAGTGTATCAACTCTATAATACATTTCTAAGCACTCTTCTATTTTGATAGTCAATCTCTTGATTCTCAAGAACAGATATTTATACTACATGTCCATCCTAGTGTGATTGAAGTTTTTTAGTAAATCGGAAAGCTTGTTGAATTGAATTATCAAGGTACTCCTTTGGAATTCCAATAGATAACCATTGAAGGAATATTCGATATCCTACTATGGCGTGGCAGCCGCGCACTGCAGCCATTTATCTGGATCATGGAAACTGCAAGTCCACTGCAGCCATCAGCGCACTGGCGAGGTAGGGGCAATAAGTCGAAGTGATCTCAGGTATGTATAGGTTTCGAATATTCTTAAGATTTTGTTTCTATCCCTTGAAGTTGTTTTGTCCATGAGTAAAGTTTAGAAATTATTCGGTACCTATCATTCTTGAGTCACGGAGCCACGAGTTCATTGTAGCCAGGTGTACACTGGCGGGGCATGAATTTTTGGTAAAGTGATTCCGGATATGCATGAGTTCCGAATATTTTTAGACTAAATTCATGATTAGCCTCCTATCACCATTGACAACTTTACCAGAATTTATCTTGATTTTCAACCATGACTCAAATTTAATCGTGCCTAGACAATTTCAATAGTTATGAGTAGATCGTGCCTAAATGATTTGAATCTATCGTGCCCAAATCATGTTCTAATCATGCCTGAGTAACTTAGATACTCAATTGATCATGATTTTGTTTTAGATCGTGTCAACTCTTTTTGACCTTCGATTTATTTCATGCCTAATTAATTATAATCGTGCTGATTATCTTTAATCGTGCTTAGACTTTAAAATTGACCATGACTATGCCGTTGTTTTGGATCGTGCTAAATCTTCTAAATTTCTATTCAAGATCGTGCCTATATAAATTTACTATATCATTCTAATTGACTTTGATCGAAACCCTGACTATCCTTAGTCATGATTAAAACTTAATCATGATTATATTAATTCACTCGTATCCCTAACCGTGCCTTGACGGATTATAATCATTATTGCATTGCCTTTAAATTCCTTGGATTCTTTCTTAATCGTGCCAGATAGGTTCCTTCTATTTTGTGTTTAGTTGATTATCGTGCCAGTTATTCCTAGTCGATTCTTTTTGAAATTTCGAGGACAAAATTTTTCTAAGGTGGGTAGATTTGTAACTCCACTTTTCTGGATTGGATTTTCTCCTGTAAATTACTTAAGATTTTATTTATTTTTATTGATTTAATCATTAGGATTTATTATTAAATCCTTCTAATACTTAAGAATGACTATTTTGATTTTACTGAATTGGAATTTATTACTTTCAAATTTCTTGATTATTTTAATTACTATTGAATTTCCTAGTTTTATTTAGTTATTGATAAGGATTTTAATCCTTTTTATTGCTAAGGCTTTAAACCCAGCCAACCCATCTCCTCATATTTCCTATATTATATTTCAGCCCAAATTCATGGGCTTGTATTCAGCCCATTCAGTCCGGCCTTTAGCTTCTGGGCGCGGATCCGGACTCAGGGTCCAGACCCGACAACCCACGACCCGATAAGCCCGCTAACCCGCATCCAATGGTTATATAACCGTTGGATTTAAAACCAACTTCATTCATTTCCTTTTTCCCAACTCTCCTCTGCTCCGAGAGATCACGACGACGACGGAAAGCCATCACACGCCGGCGACGACCAAGTGGAGGTTCCAGAAGCATCGCCTAACTGTTTCTAATTGTCTAACCACCTCTACTAACTGTCACTGCCCGCCTAACCGCCTCGTCGCTGCCCGACCTGACCGCCCAACCGCCTGCCCGTCGCCGCCGTGCCTATAAATATGACCACCGATCCCTTCTTCTTCATTGTAGCACCCAGTTTTCCAAATGAGGATAATTTTAAAATTTCGTGTTTATAATTATTTTAATAATGATATTTAATTCATGATATGATTTTTGGTGATTTTAAATCATTTTAACATTATTTAAATCAATGACTTGTGGTTTTGACGTTTTGCTAGTGAAACCCTAGAGACTGTTTGACCTAGAGCCTAACCATGTGATTATGATATTTTAATGTCATTTTTGGCCTAAGGATATTTTTTGCATTTGACCTCTTTGAATTATTTTGATATTATTTTATTATTTATGATATTGTTTTGGGGTTATTTGAGTCGGGTTCGAATTTTAACTCAATCTGACTTGTAACGGGGACCCGGGGTAGTTTGACTCTAGTGGGACCCACACACCAGTTAGGCATGGCCCACATGATATTAATTTTAGTCCACATGATAGAAATATTTTAGTTAGAGGTTAGACTAATTATTATGGATAAGGTTAGTGTGATTAGAGACTTTAGAATGACTAATTTAGCCCCAACCAATTAGCCCTTTCCTAATACTCATAGAATAGGTTAGTAGGGGCTTTTGGACTTTTCCTAATAGGACAAAACCACCTTTATGGCCAGCCACAATAAGGATAGGGTTGAGCCTCCCATTTGTCATTATCCATCTATTTTTCTCTCTCTTGTTCTTCCCCAAATTCCTAGAGAGCAATTCCTAGCAATTTCTTCACCAAATCCTTCCATTTCACCACCAAATCTTCTTCTTTCCTTCTCCATTCTAGCCAAGGAGAAGCTACCCAAGTTTGGGAGGATTCGGAGCTCGTTCGTGTCCTTTTGGAATCTCTACGTGTCGGTGTCGCTCCGGGAAGACTTTTCTTCGATTCGATCTACCGGGAGGTATAAATCCCTTCTCCTTTTCATTTCTTCATGCATATAGGTCTATTTTAAATCCATAGGAATGACCCCCATGGTTGTATCTCCATTTGTGTCCATTTTGTGTCCATTTGGAGGTCATAGGAGTGTCCTTTGTGTTGTGGATGTGTTCATGTTACATATATAGATTTATATATATATATATATTGTAATGAGAGTGTATCTATATTTATATATGTAATAAATGGTTCATGATGATTATATAATCAAGTTTGTGAGTGTGGTTCCTTATATTATTATTGCTATTATTGTTGTGGATAATTAGGATATATATTGTGTATTCTTTTGGCTCAAACTACCCAAATCCGTCATGATTTTTATCCACGTTTTTAATTTCAGTCCTAACTTAGAAATGTCATAACTTCTAGCTCAAAGCTCGGTTTAATCTCCCTTTTTTTAAAAGAAGCGTATTGAAGTTAGCTTTCCAAAAACATGTATTAATTGGCCTAATTCTTTCTGTAACTTTCTGGAGAATTATTTGAGTGTCAGCTGTACGAAAGACAAACGCGTTCTCGGTGTTTTCGCGATTCCGGGAGTTTCCGGAAACGAAAACGCGATCCGTTTGAAGTTTCGGAAAGCTAACACATAGATATATAACATACTTTAATCCTAGAATTTATTTCATGCTGAGTTGGTACAGTATTGATTATTAGTAGGAGTTACTATTCGGCATATGCATTTTGTGCACCCTTGTGTGTAATATAATATTCTATTTAATTTTAACCCATGTTAATGTATATACATTATGTAACTAAATAAAGAATGCAAGCATGAGTAAATGGTTAAATAAATGATGTATGAGGTGTAAGTATCCTATCTAATGTAAGCATGTATAAGTATGGCTTGTAATGAATATGTAGGTTCCATAGTATGTAATGTATGGTGCATATAGTAGTGCAAGAGAATAAATGAATGATAAATAAATGCAAGCATGAATGTAATGTAATAATAGATATAATGTATGCAATATACAAGTTAATGTGATGTAATGTTCTATGTTAACAAAAATCATATATTACCTCATGTACCCCTTACACTATGTTGACACTATCACACTTGACACATTGTTCACTTACACTTTGACACTCTTTGATATGTATACACTATGTATGCCCATTTAACCCTCACTTGCCCCTTTGCCATGTTCACATACACACACATAGCCTCTTACATAAGTATTTATGAATATAGTTAACTTAGCTATGTATGTATATTATATATATGTTAGCATATTGTGTTGTAATATATAAGTTTATATAACCATTTGAAATGCCATGATTATAGACCTAATGTTGAATACCAATATATGTATGTGTATATATGTGTAGACATATATAGCTTAAAGTAATAGATTACCTAGTGTATATCCAATGTGAATTCTTGCATATTTGAGTATTGAATAATTGCATGCTATATAGAGTTGGGTGTATGTTGGCTTGTATAGCCTTGTATTGATGTGTGCTTGCTAGGATAGCCTTGGTTAGGCCTAGTAAGACTTACTGGGTTAGGACATGACCTAGTATGACCTAGTTTAGCTTGGTGTGACTTAGGTTTGACTTAGATTTGACCTAGATTGACCTAGATTCATTCAGAATGCATTGTAATGCATCTTATTATCATTTTGGACTCATAGTAACTTGTACTGTTCTATAGGAGACAGACACCACTCATCGGACAGTATATTCTCTTCAGACACTCAGGCTATCAGGCGAGTACATTCTCTGACCGTTTCATACTTGTATGGATTTACATTCTTGCTCTAGATTACTGTACTTGATGCTGACACGATTCATTATCACGGATTGGTACTATATGGATCTTCTTCTGAGATGTTATCTCATTGTATTCACTAAGTACATATTGTGATGTGCGTTTCACTTACATGTTGTATTTATTGAATACTCTTATCATTGTACACTCATTGTGCATATTGTACTCTCAGTATCACATTGAGCCATTGTACAAGCCATTGTACAAGCCATTGTACAAGTCATTGTACAAGCCATTGTACAAGCCATTGTACAAGTCATTGTATAAGGTAATGTAACTGAATTGAATCCTTGTGTATTGATTGGGGAGGGGGAGTAAAAAATGGTTATGTGATCAATCGTATTGTATAAGAAATTGTATATGTCCATTGTACACCCACGTACAAAGGAGTCCCATTTTATTGTATAACCTAACCCGTTTACATAACCATATTGTGCTCTAAAATCACATGTTCCTTACAGTCTTACTTATCATATTTAGATATTTCCTGTTATCAAACCTCTACTGTTTTTCATATATCTTCTTCTTTCAGCGTTTTATGTACTTTACTCTATTGCATGCTTTATATTTCCTAACTCGTTATGAACTGCGTGAGATGTTTTGTACTCGCTCCAGTCCTGACTGGACCTGTTGATAAATTTTACAGATAGCCTGGAGGTTACCTGCTAGCCTAGAGGGGACAGTAGAGGTTGCATAGATAGCTAGGATTTTTGCTTATAGTTTATTTTCAGTCATCTTGAGTTGTATTTATGGATTACTGTATTTGGGTTTTGAGATGTATTCTGAGTTTGTATTTTAGACACTTAGACTTCTATCTGTTGTATCTCTTTTCGATTTCATGTTTTATCTATCTTCCTTTATGCTCTACCTTAGATGTGATTGAGTTTACATTATGCTATGTCACCCCCATTCGGGGAGTATAAACTGTTTAGTCTTATACTGTTAGATGCATTGAGACCTAGGACAGCGTTCTACCGCCGATACTGTGACGTAGGCTGGGAGTTGTTACGTTCTCGTGCCCTAACTCTAGGGTGCGGGTCGTGACATTCATCCACATTCTCCTCGGCGAAGCCCTGCCGAAGTCCACTCTCGCCTCCTCTTTCTTCTTCCTTATCGAGCCCAATCATGGCGAGTGGAGCTCCACTCCGTACTCTGTGATGAAGACGGGAGATCGGCGTCCGACCTCACAGTAAGGAGTGTCTTCCAAGTTTGAGGGACCAGCCATGGCGTCGACCGAAGGTTTTCAGTAAAGATTCAACGAAGGTCGACCGGCGTTGATCCTCCTTACGACGACGACGAAGACAGAGACACGGCCGGCGAACTTCTCGGCGACGACGTGCTCCCTCGGCGAGATCGATGGCAAGCTCGACAGTCGATCATCGGTGAGTCCCTTCTCGTTCTTTCTCTTCTTGCTGAATTTTCTCTGAATGGTTTTGAGTTTTCGGATGAGTTTCTTGGCAGCCTCGTTTGAGCATAGTGTGAAATCGACTCGACTCTGTAGATTTTGGTTTGGTAAGAACTCGTTGGTGAGTTCTTGGATTAATTCTTGATGTATTCTCCAATTTTGGAGTTGAAACAATTCGAGTTGAACTCATGAATGTCTCCTTCTATTTATGCGCGTATAGTGTTTGATGTAATGCCTGAACCAGCCTAGACACCTGCTCTGGACACGGGAGTAGCCGTATCGGACCCATCAGGAGCGTCTTTGACTTTGTAAGTGCACATGTATATGTTTCTGCCTACTTTAAATTCGGTATTGTGGTGTCGCGTTCAAGAGAACTAGACATAAGAGGCCGACACACCCTGTTATGTGTTCAGACCGGTCCTGAGGACAGTATGGATTGATTCGGACACGGACACTCACTTTGGGCTGACACAGTGTTGAATTACACCAGTATAATAGCACTAGCTGTTAGAACCATGTTAGACTATTAGGCTGTGTGGTTCTTGTTGGTTAGGTTCAATGGGAGATGACTGTTGGCTTGGAGTATGGTTAATTGAAGAATTAAGGATTTAGGAGTAATCCAACTGAATTGAATGGTTAGAGCTATTTTGAACTCTTAGTAGCCGTTAAGGCTAAGGGAAAGGTCGGATTATTTTTCAGATTATTATTTAGCTAATTAGGTACTAATGGGTTGAGCCTTCTGGGATTATTTAAGTCGTTGGGTTCTGGAGTTATATTGACATGGCTCAGTGGGTTGAGGTGTTAGACTCAAGTACTTGATGATTTAGAACTTAATGACTCGAGTTTGGACCAGCTTTAGGCTAAGCTAGGTTAGTTTATACAAAGTATGATTAGTTTAGCCTAATAGAGTAGTTAGATTTGATTAGAAAGGTTTCATGAATATTCTAAATAATTCTTCCATATTTTTAGGTGATTTGAAGACTTGGACAAAATCCCGAAAATCAAGACAAGTACATGTACTCAGTATTACCATCATTGCATGCATTGCACTTACACTTGTTATCGTGTCATTTATTTCACTTGTTCTCGATCGATTGATTGCTTGCTTGCATTATTTTTCGTGTCGGATGGGGGACGTTCTAGAGATATATGATTGACTAATATTGGACAAACATTGTCTGATAGCATACTCTGTATGCCTGAGTCCATTTCGTGCGTGACTGATAGCATTGTCGTCAGACATGCCTGATTATTGCGTGACTGATAGAATTGTCATTAGGCATGCCTGATTATTCGTGACTGATAGCATATATATTTTATATGCCTGATTACATATTAGTTCCCACATGTTGATAACGTCCAATTGCACATGTACACGTAGCTAGTGCATATTTTATTCACATTGTTTCTCTGTCTTTCAGTTATATTTGCTATACTGTTCCATTGATCTCCATGGTGAGTTTTATTGAGTTACATTGTACTTTGCTCCTTTCCTGACTGGATCGTTGATTACAGGTGAGATGGACCATAGATTATCATTCATGATTGGCATTGGAGCTCGCTTGACATTGAGATACTAGATTCATGTATAGAGATTGATAGAATGTATTTGATTACATGTTGTTGTTGTATCATTTATATTTTGCCGGCTTTGTACCCGGACATTCATGTATAAGTTGTAATGATTATATAGTGGATTGCTGTGATGGTTAGTATAGATTCCGTGATTAGATGCTGTGATGAGATACTCTTTTATTTATATGTCTAGACGGCTCACTACCGCTGTCAACGACAGTGTAGGCCGGGCATGACATCGACCCGTACCCGATTATCCGGGAGCGGGGCGTGACAGTAATAAAACGAGGTTGATTGTACTTGTACAGCCTGACTTTACTACATAGAGTGAGTGATTTTTGAAGGAGGTTCTTGAATCGTTGAACAGAAGATATGTCATGATGTCACGTCCTAATGGCGGCAGCCTTTTGAGGGTTAAAAACAATATAAAATTTCACTTACAACATTAAAGTTTGATGAAATTGGGGTGGCAGAACAAAGTTTTGTGAAACTGTGATAAGAGCACAAAAATGCCCTTTGCTTGGGCGTTTCCAATAAAAATGACAGATATTCACTAAACTTTGATGCAATGACCATTCTTCTATTTTGAAAGCGGTACAGCTAACCCGTTACTTGGTACCAAGTGGTTGGTTGGCAAAGAAGAAGCTAAAGAAAGGGCATTTCCAATGAAAATGACAATTATTTACTAAACTTTGATGTATTAGTTAGTTTTAATTAATATTAAGTGAATTAATTTTTATTAAGCTGGACACATCCTGTGAAGAAATGCCCAACACAAGGGCACATTGTATGCAGAAAATGCCCTTTGGTTGGATGTATTCTTCGCAGGAAACGTCCAACTAATCGGTGCTTTTTGTATTTTTTTAGTAGGTGAGAAAAAGTTGGTGTTTTTTTTTACAGTGGTAAATGTTGAATATTTGTGGTAATATTTCACTGATAGTCTCTTGGCTATATATAGCTTTACAATCCTCCTCATTACATTAAATTCTCTGTGGAATATCCTGTGGCATATTCTTACATACAAAATATACCAACATGATATTCCAATATACTTATTCTAATACCAAATATACCAACACTCCACCTCAAGGTGGGCGAAAGATATTCACTAAGCCCATATTGTCATATCCTCTAATTATGCTCACAGAGTTAAGTTCCTTGGTCAATTCGTCTGCTACCTAATCATTGGTTGGAATGTGGCCTAGCTACAGTAGTCCTCTATCCAACTTCTCCTTGATGAAGAACCTATCGATCTCGATGTGTTTGGTCCTGTAATGTTGTATTATATTGTTGGCGATACTAATAGCTGACTAGTTGTCACACCACAGTTTTATCTTGGCTCATTGATCTAGCTTCAGCTTCACCAGCATATTCTTCAACCATAGCAGCTCTGCAACTCCCAAGGCCATAGTTATGTACTCCGCTTCAGCTGTCGATCCGACTACCACTGATTGCTTCTTACTCCTCCAAGAGACCAAGTTGTCTCCTATACATATGCAGTATCCTGAGGTAGACCTCCTATCATCAGCACAGCTAGCCCAATCAGAATCATAGTAGCCCTCGATGCCCACGAGATTATTCTTCCTGGATATCAGTCCCTTTCCGGGGGCACCTTTTAAGTATCTCAGAATCTGGTACACTGCGTCCATATGACCCTTCCGTGGGTCGTACACGTAGCGGCTCACCACACTCACTGTAAAGTAGATATCATGACGTGTGTGGCTCAAATAGATCAACTTGCCCACCAGTCTCTGGTACCTGTCCCGGTCAACTGGTTCTCCAGCCTCATCGCTCAGCTTGAACCTCTGATCGATCGGCGTCGTTGCAGATTTACATTCCAACATCCCTGTCTCTGTGAGAAGGTCCAGCACATGCTTCCTTTGAGAAAGAACCTCGCTGCAGGTTTGCCGTATTTTTCATGAAAAATAGTTATTTTTCATGGAAATTGATATTCTTCTATAGGCTGAACTAGTCTTATTTTCCACCATCTTGGAGAAAAATGATAGATTTTTGGAAAATAATTCTATGGAAAATATATGCTATCAAACACTACAATTGTAAACAAATTGTGATGCAAATTTTTTTTCATGAAAAAAAAAACTCAATAAAACACAGCCTTTAATGCTATTCTTTTTCTTCTCTAAACGGGCACGTAACAGCCCAATAATTTTCTCAATCCAAATTTCCTCGTCCATACATCCCAACGAAAACTCCAATATTCCAACGAAGCCCAAATCTCCACCGAAAGCCCACACTCACAATCCACCCCCAACAAATATCCTACATTCCAACGAAAGCCCATATCTACACCAAAAGCCCACATGTACCATCCTCATGAAGGACCCCATCCCAATCTAGGGGTGAGCATTCGGTTTATTCGGTTTAAACCGAACCGAATAACCCAAAACCGAATTGGACCGAAACCGAATAAGCAAAACCGAAACCGAACCGAATTGGCCCAAAACCGAATCAAATCGAACCGAATTAAATCGGTTCGGTTTTCGGTTTATTCGGTTTATTCATATTTTTTGATTTTTTTGAGCTTTTTTTGTTAATATATATAGTAACTAAATATACATAGACATATTTAGTATATACCTATATATATTTAGTATATACCTATATATATTAATACTTATATATATAGTACACACACACACATATATATATATATAATTTAATTAATTAAAATTTCTTATTCGGTTTTCGATTTTGGACCGAAATCGAAACCCAAAACCGAAACCGAAACCGAATAAGAAATTTTAGTATTTTCAAAACCGAAATCGAACCGAATTTTTTTAAAACCGAACCGAATCTCTTATTCGGTTCGGTTCGGTTCAGTTTTCGGTCCAAAACCGAATAATGCTCACCCCTATCCCAATCCCCCGTCCCCATCCCAAGGGTGACACACCACAATAGTCGACAGGAATAAATAGGAAAAACCTAAGAATTGCTTAAGTGTCAGTGTCAAGTTGCAACTTGCAGCTGCATCAGCAGTGGAGGTCCAAACGCAGGAAGGCCATACACTCCAGCGCCCACAGTCCACACCAACACAGCCACCAACAAATCAGCAGAAGAAGAAAAGAGAGAGAGAGAGAAAGAAAACTGAAGAAGAAGAAGAAGAAGAAGAAGAAGACAAGAGGGGGTTTCGAGCAGCAGCAGCAGCAACAGAGTATGGCGGCTGTGCCGGGGATGATGGGCGGTTCTTTGGCCGCTGCTGCGACGACAGGCGCTGCTGCGGCCTTGTCTTCGTCGGGGGCGGAGGACCCGAGCAAGAAGATCCGGAAGCCGTACACTATAACCAAGTCGAGGGAGAGCTGGACCGAGCAGGAGCACGACAGGTTCCTCGAGGCTCTCCAACTGTGAGTCAATTCTTCTTCTTCTTCTTCTTCTTCTTTTGTTTGCTCGATTCTTCTCTTGCTATATGGATCTGGGGATTCTTCGGAGAGCCTGTTGTTTAGGAATTAGGGTTTAGTCTTAGTTTGTTGCTGGTGTCAATTTTACAAACCGAAGTCATATACGAGTATTTCTTCAACCAATAATGGAGGAGGCAGTGTCACCGATCTCACGGCTAAGAGAGATGAGAGTCGTGGCGGCCATGTATGTGATGCATCCCCTTTCCGCCATGCCTGGAATTGGTGGAGATCGGACATGATTTGACATCAATTGACAAGAGTAATCAAGAACTCGTAGGAATTGAACTCAGAAATTTGGGGAATTAGGGTTTTCTTATTGAAATGTAAACGGGGGAAAGAAGGAGAAGAAGAGCACAATGTATTGTAAACCTAAAAATAAGAACGAAATGAAAACTAGTCGAGGATTCTCTTCTCAGTTCCTCTCTATTTATAGCGTGCTTTTTCATTTGCTGATGCGCTAACTAACTTCACTAACCACCTCGCCGACGTTGTGTTCTATGCTGAGCTGGCTAACTGACTATCTTGCTGAGCAAGCTACTAATACTGGAGAAGGTAGAATGGATTGCTGTTGTGCTGCTCTGGTACTAGGCTAAATGCTGTGATACTCTTCTTCTACACTGTTACCACTCTACACTAGTGCACTGCTACTCTTCTACACTATTGCACTGCTACTTTTTCGAGCACTACTGGACACTAAGTTGGTCACGGGGGTTGTATCAATACGCTCCCCTTATTTTGACCTTCCCTCAAGGTCAAAGTAAGGATTAAGTTTTGATGAACTTCTCATAGGGGGCACCCATGCATCTTCAACCCTGCCATCCTTCCACGACACAAGCAAATTCAACTGGTGCTTTATTTTTCCTCTGCACAAGCCTTCTGTCCAAGATCCAGTCTGGTTCTAACAAGAGCTCCTCCCTTTGAGATGGAGGACTAGTTTGTAGGTTAGCATTTATAGACTCATTCTTCCTGCTTTCCTTTCTATCGACCTTCTATTTATAGACTGATATCAGTCTGTTACAAGGTCTGATACTAATCTGTTACAAAGACTGATACTTGAGTGAGCTGTAAAGAAATGCTGACTAGATAAAGGAATGCTGGCCGGCTTGCTGACTGTAATGGCTGAGCTGATACTGATTGCTGAGTTGATACTGATACTCTGTATACACTGCCTCACTGAGCATTGTATTCTTCATCAAACTGAACTGACTGAACATTGTACTCTCCGTTACATAGAACTAACTGTATATTGAGCTAACTAGGTAGAGCTGCATCAATATCCTGGAACTGGAGAACTGACCACTCTGACACTGAAGCTCTAATAGCTTGAAACTGAAACTTGATTTCTGGATCCCATACCATCACTAGGTATTGACACTGATGTAGAGATGACCTACTCCTACCAACCCTCCTCATCTGACCAGACAACATGGTTGAACTCAGGTTCAGAACGAAGACTTCCTGGACCATCATGAATATCTTTAGTGAAATGACCAGGTCCAGGAGGTGGGAAATTTGAAGCTTTAAACCGTGGGCCAAAAACATGTAGATTTCTTTCATCAAATTGTTTCCTGCGATACTGCCCACCAAAGCCAAATCTACTAGATGAAAAACCATCATACTGTCTACCGGAACTCCTTAGAGGAGGCAGACCGTCAATACGATGACGACCAAATTCAGGACCTGGATTGTGGGGATCAGCAACTATATGTTCATGCAACACAGGTCTGTCTCTTTCTTCCTCGCTCCTAGGTGAAAAGGGGGGAGCTGACTGGTAGGAGGCCAATGGCCTTGAAGTATTCAAATTAGCCCCTCCAGATGCTTGTGGAGCTCTATCAGACATGTATCCATCAATTTTAGGACCTTCATCCAAATAAGCTGGTCTAGGAATCTGTTTTAGATCTTCTTCAAACTCCCTCATGTTGACACGTCTACCAGGATCTAATGTAGAGGCCTACACTGATCCTGTGGCACGATGAATCCTTCTTCAGCGAAAGGCTTGAACCTTTCTTTAGGCAAAGACCTAAACCTATCTTCGCCCATACCAGGTCCAAAAGTTGAATCATGCATTCCACCAACATCAGCTTCGTTGGACATCCCGATCATCTTCAAAGCACCCTGATGTCCTTATGGAGCATGCTCATCTGGTACAGGTCTATAGAGTTCAGGCTGTCTGCTGTCATCCCCAACCGTGCTATACTAGCACCAATTCTAGTTTTTGAGCTCTTTGTGATGATATGAAATTTCAGTAGGATCAGCTTGGTGTGAGAGTGAGATGGTATCTTGAATGCTCATGCCTTTATCAAGGTTGTGAAAAGCGCTAGAAGCTAGTCGGACGTGCACCCGCCGCCGCCTAGTGCCTAACCTGTCTAGGCGATTCAAAATTTTCCTCCTCCAAATACCTACTGAAAATTGTAGAAAAGTCCATAAAATCCCAAAATATGCATAGTCGAACGTCGGGGGGGGGGGGGGGGGGGGGAAGGGGGGGGGGGACTAGGGGGCATCGTACATGCACCTAGCACCTAGGCGGCCGTCTAGACTGCCTTTTAGAACAACCATCAATGATGGCATTTGCTTCAGAGACATGCAAAGTACCTTTCTCAGTACTATTATGAGTTTTCTGAAAAATCGCTACTGGAGTTCCTTCAAGAGATGAAGCAGGAGAATCTCTTAACATTAGATCATTATGACAAATATTTGCCTCGGCTTTATTTTTGTTCTTCTTCTTCTTCACTTTGAACCCGACGGGGCCCTCATGATGCTGCTGAACCTGATAGCGAGGCGATCTCGAGTTCGGTTGCTGAAAATTTTCCAAGAACACCCTATAAGAAGGTTGAGCCTTTGGAGAAAATCCAATTGAGTTCGTAGGAAAGAAAACCCGCACATGATCCGCATTCTGATTTCGTGACTCAAGAACTTGAGCAAAATGAGTGAAATGACCTGTTGTTGGAATTGGAGCAAACTGGCACGACACTGGAACTGGAGCCTGTTAGTACTGTGTAGGGAACGACGACGTCATAGTAAGCTACTGCCCTGACGAAGGAACAAGACTGGTAGTGGTACGATGTTGGCGGCAGCGGCCGATACTGCTGCGGCGGCGGATAGCAATCGTATAGGACGGAGAACGGCGGAAAATAACAGTTTGATTCAGGCTGTGGTGCGGAAGAGAGTATGATGATAGAAAGGCGAAGAACATGTCATAGGGGTCAAATGGAGGACTACCGTAAGGATCAAGAAAGTGCTAGTGGTGGTGGCGATAGTGGAGGCGATGCCATGGTCAGAGCATATCGAAAAAAATCAAACCATGTTCGATCCCCATCTAGTTCCTCCATCAACCTATCAAATTTGTGACCTAGGGTTAGGGCCATACTTCATGAAAGACGACTAGCTTAAAATATTTTAATGATAGATGAAAATTGTCTAGTGGCATAAAAAGAACTTACATTGTAGTAAAAACTCTTAGATTGTGATAGAAATCCAGATTAATTGTTTGTAATCATTGATTGTTTTAAATATTAGGGAGAACACCAATTACTATTAAAAAAAGAACAAAGTAGAATATTTGTATATAATTTTTTTTTTCTTCTTTCAAACCTTGTTCTTCATTAATGAATGGTTTTGGATTGTCATCTTAGCAATTGGAAACAAATAGCTAATAGTACCAGAGCTCCTTCCTTGATGTTAACAATGGCCGGCATCCCGTCGTCCAACTGACTCCAATGGCAGATACATTCTCATTTATAGAGACCATTTCATGGCAGAACTAAGGTCAATTACGGGGATGGAGGCCTAGACACGCTTGTGGAGGTTGAGGTGGGGATGGGGTGGGGGAGGAGAAGGGGTCAGTGAGGGCGGAGGTGGAATTGGGGAAGACACATACGTATATGGTGGTGAGGGGGACTCGACGCATCGGCGACCCTTGCAGTGTTGATACTTGCCAACAGCTTCCTTTGTTTGGCGAGTTCGGGAATGGGTGGGAAGATAAGATGAAAGGAGAGACAATTACTTGAGATTTTGAAATCCTACTTGTTACACATGTGGTTTCATGAACATAAAATGAATAGGCCCTGCCGTAGTGTAAATCCCACTTGTTACGCATGTGGTTTCATGATCAGAAAATGAATAGGCCCTGCCATAGTGTGGTTCAAAAATGCTAAATCCTGTGATTAAACACCCCTAGTCGACTAACACTTGATTCTGAAATCACATTGTTGAACCAGAACTAACACTTTTTGAGCTCAATTCCACTTTGTACAACCATGATCAACTAACACCTGATTTTACAATCACCCCATGTGTTTTGTAATCCTGTTTGACTAACCCCCCTTCCCCCTTTCCAACATGTTTTCAACTATTCTTCGTTATTTCTAAATCATTTGTTGCTAACTCTTCTTTTGACTGTTGTAGTTTTGACCGAGACTGGAAAAAAATAGAGGCATTTATTGGGTCAAAGACAGTTATCCAGGTATCTTCCATGGTCCATGACTTGAGAAAGTTGGGCTGCAAGCAACTGCATAAAACTTATTAGTGATTATAGAATATTGCTATACCGGTTATAGTATAGTATTACCCTCGACATTATAACACTTGTGCATATTAGATTCTTATTGTTTAGAGGAGAAACTGAAAACAGGTGAACTTATTCTGGTTCAGCCTTAAATGCATAATAACTAAGGCTGTGTTTGGTTATCATTTATTTCTGCTTGTTTTGAGTTTAAACTCAAAAACTATTAAAACAACGTTTGGCAGTCCAACTCCTACAACATTCTTTCAATTTTTTTTTTTTTGGGAGATGAGTGTTTAAACTCTGCTTTCAGGGAACAAAAAAAAAAAGGTTTTCCCAACCCCCTTTTCCCAAAGTCAGCCAGCCTCTCTCGTTTCTCAAATCCTCAGATCTCTTTCTTTCTCTCCGTCTTGCTAAGCTAATCACTACTCTCTTTTTTATTAAGAGTCCACTTCTACAGAGAGAAGAAATGAAGGAAGGGATGGGTACTCTCGACGGTGCCACCACGATCGCTGCATCGTCCCCTTCGTCTTTGTGGTCACCGCCGTCGGAGGCGCCTCTGTATTCCTGTTCGTCGTCGTCGGTCTCATCTCAACCGACTCCTCCACCGACGTGGCCTCCTCCGCACTCGATAGACACGACCGGATCAGCTGCGCGGACTCGATCCCGTTTTGGAGGTTCAATCGCGTCAAGCTCGGCTTCTTCCTCCACTACCCCTTCCCGACGTCGGAGATGTATAAAACCTTCTTCAGGTTGCGCAAAGGATGACAAACATTGGCGAGGAGATTCTTGGTGGAGGTGGTTAGGGATTTGGTTCCTGGTTTCTTCCATTGATGGGTTCGGTGGAAGGACGAACTAAAAATGGGAATTTTGGTGGAGGGTTTGGTTGAATCAGGGGGAGATGGAGATGGAGGAGAAGGAGGAGGAGGTGACAAAATGAACACATTTTTGTTGGACACAGACAAAATGAATGGATACAGTTTTTTTAAACAAATTCTGAAAATATTTTACGAAACATAAATTTAATTTTTTTTCTTCTGAAAACTATTTTTCAGATGAAAGTAACCAAACGCAAACTCGGAATCTCTATATTCAAAAAACAACTTTATAACATAAAACTATTTTCAGAAAGACATTTCAGAAAACATATCCAAACGGACCCTAAACCTTTCTTTTATACAAATGAATTTGCCTTCAAAATTTTTGATCAGGTCATCAGTTTGTAATAGATCCGAGGTCCAAGGTCCAAGGTCCAAGGCTAGACCTTTTAAGAATATTTTAACAATGAACTGATAAACTGCTAGTACTCCAAAACTTCTCAGTTACTGAGATTTATATTAAATACCTAAACTGACTTTGGTGTAGAAATCAGTTTTAATTTTTTAATATTAAAGCTAGAAGACCACATTGCTTGTTAACATTAAATTGATATATTACCTTATGACAGCACCATTTTGTCCACAATAATTACTGTCTTGGAACTTTGGAAGAGTTTATTAGTTGCTTCCAGATGATTCACTCATTTCCTAGTTATTAATCAGTAAGGATGTACATATTATTAACTTTCAATGCAATTTTTATGTCATTTTCTCCATTTGGTAAGGCTGAAACCTTTGCTGGTTGAGATCGTCCTGACACACATCCTGGATGCATTTTGGATGAGAGATTTATATCTCACATCAGCATGAGTTATAGCAAATCTCAACTCGACTTATGTTTGGGTCAGGTTTTGGCTATGGTATTGGTACCCAGCCCCAACCCGAATGTGGTGCACATTTGGTTACTTTTCTAAGTAACTACTACTATGTATATTTTTGTATATTATATAGGAAGTGTGAATGTATATGTATAATGAAAAGACATCCATCTTTTAGTAGGTATTCTTATATTGGCAATCAAGGATAGTTTTCTGTACTTTGCTGGTCCTAGAGAGCCCATTATCCTAGTCATTAAATAATAAGGGTGAGCTTATATAAAACCCAAACTTGGAAGTCCGTGATTTTAATGCAGGACAACAACGCTAGCGATGCTGATCAGTTTGAGAAGATATAGGTTCAGTCTTTTATTTGAATACAAATATTGGGTAACTTAGAAGTTGTAGGTATGGGTACCGTAGAAACTAGGTAGACTCAGACAGATTTGCGGACGTTGCTTTGTGAGTAGTTTTAGGTATTTTAATGGAAGAAAGGAGCTGTTGGATTGTACTCACAATGGGGCTTTAGGGGATGGAAAGAGGTGGTTTTCAAATCATAATGTAGGCGTCATTGTTGGGATTTAATGTGGCTTAAGGTATATAAGGTTTTAGGCTGTTCATGAGTGGGTTTTAAGGGTTGCTATGACTAGTTTGTGTGGAACAAAAACAACCGACAATCTTGAATGATTTTGAGGATTGCGATGACTAGTTTGATGACCCGTAGTACTGTGGACTTTCACTAAAGTCCTTGTTCCTCTATGAAATTATGAATTTCGAACGGGTGCCAGTGATATTAATATATTTCATGGTTAAACCTGATTTGTTGATTGTGATTGCACATAAGGGGAGACAACCATGTCTGTCACAAATGTGTCAACCATTGATCTCCTCTGTACAAATTCTCCGTGTATGTTGTTGTGTGTTGATCTGGGTTGCTGTGTTGAATCATTTGTTGGAGTGTGTGAGAGTCTGTGAGTGTGCACAAGGTCACAAATATTAAGTCATACTAGCCACAATGAACTTTAACATTCTACTAAAATATATTGCATCGTGTGAGAAAATAAATAATTCGTTGCATGAAATATTTTAGAAGATTATATATTGAAGTAGTATGTCTTTTTATATGCTATGCTGCAGCCTCAGAACCTAGATTCACCCTGTAAAGGTTAAGGTACATCTAAATAAATTTCCACTAATGCATTGCATGAGTTCTATTTATAACCAACTCCAGATTCTAACATCGTCTCCTTGCAGATAAGGAGCCATGCACAAAAATACTTTCTGAAGGTCCAAAAGAACGGAACAAGTGAACATGTTCCTCCTCCTAGACCCAAGCGCAAAGCAGCTCATCCATATCCGCAGAAAGCCTCAAAAAATGGTTAGAACAGTTTAGCAATTCTCTGGAAGTACTTTACTTCAATATTTCACTTGATGTTATGGGATTTATTTGATTGTGACAACTTTGCAGTTCCCATGTTATCTCAACCTGACACGCCATTTCAAGTTTCCTCTGGTCTTCTTGAGCCAGGTTATGCTCCAGGATCAGATTCAACATCAGTGCTCAGAAACTCTAGTACAAGTGGAACAAAGTCTTCCTGGGAACACAGTTCTGTTAATCCTCGTAGTGCATCAAACGTGACGAAAGGTTTAGCTTTATGGATCTCTCTCTTGTTGCCAACTTATTTGTTTCTCACATTTCCTTGAGTGAGATGTTTTTTATTTCTCCAGAGAACATAGGGCCTTCTGGAGCTATGGTGACTAATAATTGTTGTAGCAGCAGTGTGGGCCCTCCTATGGCATGGCCAACTTGTGAGGCAAATGATGAAGGAAATCATGTTCCATCACTTGGTGGTATAAATCTCTTTATTTATTCATCATTTTATTTTGAGCCTTTTGATATGAAGGAGATACTGAGTCAATATTTTATTTAGAAGTTGAAAATTTTCATAATCAGCAAGATGATATAGTAATAAAGTGCACATTTCTAATTAGGACATTTAAAGAGGATATCTTTATAATGAACTTCTTTAGACGGCCAAAGTAACTTGTCTACCCGAAATGTAGGGGCTGTCATGTTGTATTGCAGCTATTGCTATATACCTGTACTATTATGTTATGCATGACATGTTATGCTATGAAGCGGTATTATGTATCATAAAACTGAATAAAGTAATGTCTACTACATATCTTCCTAAAGAAGATTATAACCCCAAGTTTCTGATTGAAGCTTGCATGAGTTGCAGCAGTGAAAATTTCAAGTCAGACCAAGGGTTTCAAAGGGGGAAAAACTTCCAAACGAGTTGCTCCATATCCTTTGGTTACCTAGGATATGTTTATATATGTCTATATATTTATGTGTGTGTGTGTGTAAGCTATTGTGCGCACACGTGCATGACTGCACGCACGCTTGCATTTATGCATCATAAAGTCATCTGTTCCAGTGTTGCAGTGATTTGTGGTCAAATGGTCTTATCTCCATGTAAACTAACGATAACACAATTTGTTACTGAATAACAGTTGTTTTTTGCATCTAGATTTACCAAGTGATCATGGGTTCTTTAGTTTATAGTAATAGGAAGCGTAGAGACCAATGCATATGCTTTGGAGTCTTTTTGAATTTCTTTTCTTATAAAATATCCATATTAAAAGATGGAGTGTGTTATATCGAAATTTTTGCAGGTAAACTCATCTACGCATACAGACAATGGTCACAATGTCACATAACTGAAAATCTAATCAATTAATGAATTAATGTTCTAGGACTACTTGCATGGTAGCTTACATTTAAAAACAGTTGAAAGACGGTTGACGTAGGACAGCTAAGCAACCAAATCAATGCTCCAAAATATCCTAATTTGGGAGGATAATTAGATTTATAGGGTGGGGATTTGATGTGGCTCAAAGTGGATGTTAGAAATAATATAGATATCTAATCCTCAATCCTCACTACAACTCTAGGGTTTTGGTCTAATGGCAGAGACTTTAACATGGTATCAGTGCAACCCAAGTTCGCATCCTCTTGCACGCATTTTAAGCATATCTAGAAAGGAAAAGGTTATACTGGCGTGTGAATCCAGTTCGTTGTCCAAAATGAACCTCGACCTGCGGGGACATATTAGAAATAACATAAATATGTAATCCTTAACCCTCACTACAAACTCTAGGGTTTTGGTGTAGCGGTAAAGACTTTAACAGTAGACAAGGGTGGCTTTATGGCTTTTATGTTGTAACAGAAGTTATGAGATCAGATTTTCAAGACACAAAGAGTCAAGACAAGTAGGAATGCAAGATAATAGTCCCAGTTCGAATAAAATTCCTAATCCAAATCCAAGTAGGAAATGTTAAGAGTAAAGACAAGTGGCAACCTACCAAATTAATACAAAATCAGAAACAAACCTTAAAGTAAAAACTAGAATATATGGTCCTCATCAATATCCCCATTCTTCGGATGTTCCATGGCACTCCCATGCATACAAGATTGCATCAGTTTCTCGTCTTACGACTCTTACCAATATTGTTCTATTAAAAACAAATATGGTTTAATTTTCTTGATAATGCTAATTTATCTTTGTCTTTGTAAGGATGCTTTGCTATAGTAGAAAACCATATTTGGTATTCAGTGCGGAACTTATCCGTACTCGATTGTTGTTATGTTGGCTTTTAGTATCTCCTGTGTCGCTCATTATATGCTAGTGCAGTTGAAACACACATATAATACAGCATTGACCCATAGGCAAAATGGTAGTAGTATATTTTAAGGTTTCATTATAACATGCAGATCGTTATCCACATTATTTTACCAACATGTATATGTTTCACAAGTTTCATATGAAAGATCTGCAGAATCTTATTCTTGATTTTGTTAATCAAGTTCATAATAATAAAACTTGTCTATTTTGATCTTGTACTTGGTTGTTATTGTAGTCCTATAAGCATCTGTGGAGCAATCAATTGTTCACTTACTCTCTGCCTTTTTACTATTATTTTGTGTTTCATGAAGTTATGCCAGACTTTGCTGAAGTATACAGTTTCATTGGAAGTGTATTTGACCCAAATACTAGCGGCCATTTGCAAAAACTGAAGGAGATGGACCCAATCGATGTTGAAACAGTATGTCTTCTTTAGACCTTATTATATCTTCTAGTTTTATCAATTATGCTTTCTAATGATAAAGAGAGGTGCCAGGGCTTAGTGTTGGAAATGATGGATTATTAACATCTTATAATCTTTAGTGGACAGGATCATTATTACAGAATCTTTGTTTGCAGGAATTAGAAGTCCAAGATTTTATTTCTTGATAGTATGCAATCAAAAGAAAAAAAATGTCCCAATTGCTTCACACCATCCTTCTCCCATTTGAATCGTATCAGCTCAGTGACATATTTTTGCTTCTATTATCACCATCCAAATTTCCACTTGTTGAACATGTCAGCTGTGAAGAACACAACCAGTGATGTAAGCAGGTTAATAGACCGAGTTAGTCAGTCGATTATTTTAAGAGGGTTATTAATTAAGCATTACTCCTAGATAGGCTCATACTTCTGATTAATTAGCCAAATGATTTAGTTAATCAGTAATCGACCTAGTATTAAATGCATAATGAATTCGCTTATTTAACATTGCACGCATTGGGTAAACAAACTCTATTGAATCTGTTAGTTGTTCACACTCAGCATTGAGAAAGCAGAATAAGAGGATTCCCCATTTTTCTGACTGGCTTTTAACCTGATGCCATCTCTTTGAGTTGGTGCGAAATTCGTAGACAAGGAGGTTGTTTGCCATAGAAGTTAATAAAACTCCCAAAGCCAATAAGCAATTTGAGTAGGTAGACCTACCTTTGTTATTTAACCTGATTTTAAAGGTACATTAGTGTCTTATGCAAACTATTCAGGCAAAAAAGTATCTGTGCTATGGCACCATTTGGATGTCGAATTGGAAACAGGGGTTAAGGAATTAACTAATTCCTGGAATTGGGGAATTCAGGAAATTGTAATGCCTGGGAGAAGGCATCAAAGCCTAATTCGAATAGTGAATTTCTCAATTTCTTCCTGCCAAAATTTACGACCAGAAATTTTTGGTGTTAATTCATACTTGCTTTTTTTTTTTCCCTTATGAATTAGGAGCTCCGGTTCTCCAATTCTTGTCCTTACCCCGGAATCTTCAAAAATAGCCTACAGGAGAAATCCTTGGTACCAAAATACCAGATTGTAATTTCTTACCTAATTACAGTACACAAAAGATTTTCTGTTTGTTTGAAACTTCCATTTACATTAGTTTGAGACACCATGCAATATATTGTGCCATAAAACCAGATTTTAATGTGAATCAGCAATTATTTATGCATGCTTGATTATTATTAGTATTCAGATTCATATTGAAAGACTGGTGACTCTGAGTGATTACTGTTCAGGTATTATTGTTGATGAGAAATCTCTCTGTCAATTTGACAAGCCCTGATTTCGAGGACCATGTGAGTGATTCTTTCTTGTTTACTTAATCAAAATAATGTCATGAAATTATTAAGGATCTTTGAACTATTGGCATATAGTCATTCACACACTTTGCAAGCATTTGCATCATAGTTTAAAAATCCTGGTTTGCAACATTTAGACCAAATTATTTACATAAGATGGCAACTAGTTTATGCTGATTCCAAGTCCCAGCATATGTTCACCAAAATTTGGCCGTGTGATATTGGTAACTAATGGTAGATCGTCATGATTAATATGGTTGGACTTCTGTTTGTTTTGGTCTGTCAATTGTATTCTAGTTTTCTTTCCCATGAACTTTTGTTGATGGAAATTAGCAAACATTGCAGACTTCTATTATCTTTAAATACTACCTATATTGTGACTATCAGAAACAAACTCATCCTCAAGTTAAGATAATTGAAATCTTCCTTGACATGTAAAGAATTCAGATCTCCAAATTGATACAGCCCCTTCCAATTAAAGAGTTCAGCTCACCAAATCGAAAGCATCCCTTCCATGTAAAGAAGAAGAAGTATATTTTCATCTCTTAGGACACTTTCAAAATTTTCTCTACGATGTCACCGGTGTTGATTTTGAAGTATTGGCTTTTCGGCACCTCTTTTGTGACCATCAAAATAGAGATGGCTTTCGCCTCACTCTTCACAAGGGACTTGTCATTTTCTTGCACTTCGGTCTGTTGCTCAGTTTCATCTTGGACATCTACCCTCTCTTTTTATTTTGCATCTTGAAGAACTTGTGAAGTTGTCCACAACTTTGTGTTCTTCAATTCTTCTTTAACAACTGGTACCATTTCTAGAACATCTTCAATTTTCTTAGAAAATCGGGTATTGAGATAATGGAAAATGTAGACATTGACTTAAAATTGGATCATCTCAAAGCTGCAGGTTATGTCTTTTTATCTTGGTTATTTATTGGCCCAACTGCTCCGCTAAGTTATACCATCTTGCGAGCTGTAGATGTGTAAATCATCACAATTGAAATGAGAGGTTGTAGGTAGTCACTTAAATCCACAAACATGGTCGAATCCAACACGGTCGAATCCACAAACTAAAGTTTAAAATCCATGAAGGATAACTAGAATCCACCAGGGTTTTGGAGTAAAACTCGAGAAATTTATTTGTAATGAAAGATCAAGTTACTTCTCCAAATACAATGGTCTCATAGATATATAAGATTTGAAGAAGTTACAATTCTAAAAAGGATTTAGATTTATTTGAAGTAATTAAATCAATCCTAATATAATTCATGCCCAATTAAGATTCTAATATATCTACTCAATTTTGACGAAAAGTAAGTTTCAAAAGTCTTCCCAAATTTGTATCCTGACTTCAACTGCATATTTGAGGCTTGAGCCCGAAATGGCTGCACTACGAAAATCTTCGAATAGGCAAGTTGTAGGGCTCAAAGTCAGCTATCCAAGTCATCTTTATTTGCATGATTCTGATGTCTGATGACGAAGTTACGGTAACAATACCACTTCTGTCTCATGTGGTTTCTGGATCTGGCATCCTTGCACCAAATTGTCCTATGTCAAATAATTATTATTACAAGGGATGAGATGATTATCATGGCTAGGAATAAGTTGGTGACCGTGAGACAAGGGAACAAATTGATGGGTAAGCAAATTCTGCCAATGAGGCGAAAGCAAAAAAATGCTCTCTGAGGACCTATTAACAAACTTACTGAGGTGTAATCGACTCCGACCGTTTTATGTTCTACGGATGTGAGCTCACTAATCACTCGTACCATATCAAAATCGCATGTATGTTCATTGGGTGATTCTATTAAATTATTTTTGGTCTGTCAGTTACTAGTTAGACCAAATTCTTGGACTGAATATACAGAGAGAATATATACCTTATGAGGATGAATACAAATATAGTTAAGATACATTTGTATCTTTATGATAGTAGTAGACTACAAAAGTACAAAAGTACAAATACATTGACCATTTAGGTACAACTTGTAGTTTTTTTCTTCCAAACAATCTGTTATCTAGGACACAATTGTGAATGTAATGAAGAGAGAGTTGGTTTCTTATGACTTTTGTAGAGCAAAACCTAACATATGAGCTAAATTATATTTGATCTTGTAGAGGAAGTTGCTTGCTTCGTATGATGCGGATGTTGAGGACGCCAAAACTTCCTGTGCCAACAGCGCCCTTGAAGATGACAAAACTGGGAATGACGAATTCTTGTAAGTAAACCACCGTTTGCTATGCGCTCTTGCAAATATCTCCATGTTTGCCTCTGAACATGGGTAAAATTGCAGGGATAAATCTGAATGATGATGAATAAAGTCACGTTAACATAATAAATGTAACCATGCCTATTGCTGCGTGTAACACAATTCTGAAGGTGGCAACTGTTAAACTGAGCAGTCATGAGATAGCTTTGTGCCTCTCCCACTGGCCATGTAATGATGTGCAAGAATGTGTGATGTTGGTATGAATTGTCATCGGCAAGTGGTTTTGGGCTCTCACTACTATTGTACAGGTTTGAATATCCCCACTTATGTGCGAGAGTTTTTGATTGTGTATATAAATATATATAATCAGTAATCAGGTATATGTAAATTATGCAGTTCGTCTCGGTTTTGAAGGAAATATTTTGGTCCTTGTTCAATCACGATATATATATCAATATTTGTATGTTATATGTAATGGTGTAGATTCCTGTACCTAAGTCTGTTTTTTTGGAGAGAACTTTTCTAAAGAGGACTGAAACCTTTTTTGCTCCGATGAAGGTTCCATATTACAGCAAAGTGATAGTAGCAGTTATGCTGATGATATTTGGCACTGATGTAAAGGCTGATACCCCTTTAGGATCATTATGTGGAGGTTGGTCAAAATTCTTCAGCTATTGATGCCAAGCCTCGTTAGCAAATGCCTTTTTGTTCAAGGAATGTTTTGGATTGAGAAGTAATTATGGTTTATTGTGACGTGTATATACTGGACTGCCACTCATCTAGTTTTCCCAAAATGTACATCGTCTTTGAAAATCAATCATAAAGCTCATAATGATATGGAAAAACAATGAAGGCTATCTTGACAATGAAAAACTATGCTGTCAAACTATATTTGTTTGTATCGTTTTGATGCAACTGTTACTGATAGGCTAAGAAATTTCTAGATAACCTAACGAAGTATATCCTTCGGGCCTGTTTGGTAAGAGGGGACTCGACGGCAAGTGGGGTGTTTTGAGGGTTTCCCCTGCAAGTCGCCTCATTCCCACCCTACCTTCAATGTTTGGGTTGAAGCAACTGCAGCCTGCAGCTGCAGAATTTCTGACACCAAACAGGGTCTTGTCCTCTCCTTTTTCCAAATTTCAGCTACAACCAAAAATTGCCGTAGGTGAACTGCAAGTGGGATGTGAAGCACCTGGAAGGTCCAGATCTTTGGGAAGCAAATTGAACAGAGAAGAAAAATTACACTTTTAATTTGTATTGAACAGAGAAACAAATTGAACAGAGAAGAGAGAGTATATATAATTGAACAGAGAAGGGAGAGTATATATATGTACAAATTGAACAGAAAATCCCACTTTTAATTCATATTTGTTTAATTAATCTGGTTAATTAATATATTAGATTTTTTTTTTTTGTAAATTTAATTAAGTTTATGTTTAATTTTCTTGTTTGTACAGAAAATTCCGCTTTAAACTTGTTTGCTTTTGCTTATATTTTTCTTATAATTTAATTATGATACTTTGCGTTTATTTAATTATGATACTTTTGATAATTAATTTTTTTCATTTAATTATGATAATTAATTTAATTTGTTTTTAATATTTTTTTTGTTAATTTATGAGATTTTCTTTTATTTTATAAAATTTAAAATATCAATTAAAATAATCAATAGTTATTTGATAATTTTTATTTTGAAAATATTCCATAATTAATTTAATTATGGGTTATCATATCTACAATTCCAATATCCACTTTCAACAACCATCCAAACAACCGAACTCGTTTTTTCTCCACTTTCAACAACCATCCAAACACCAAACCCATTTTTCTTCCACTTGCAGCAGACAAAAAGTACTACATCCAAACACATTTTGGAAAGTGCCACTTTTACACTTTCAACTGCAACTCATCATGACGTAAGTGCCACTTTCACACTTTCAAAGAGTTACATCTATCCAAACAGCCCCAAGAGCATTACTTACTCTACAGTTTCCACCATTTACATTTACACAAGAATGCCGGTGCGGTAACAGCACCTGATGCATTTCACTTCATGGTTCTATATATTCCTAGAGAAATCTAGTCGCACATGATTAATGTATTCCCAAAGTGACTTTCTTGATTTATGTACATTGCATATAGTTACGAAGTGAGAGTAGAGTTCTTTGCAAAAGGGAGCTGATATGTTTGAACTGAGCATACTTAGTGCCATCCATTAATGCATGTTCAATAACTGATGGTGCATCATCACGAGAGTTGGAGGGCTTGGCGCTTTTCCCAAACCCAGCATCTCGGTCTGAATATATTTGCTTGAGGAGTGCCATTTTAGGAACATCCCAACACTCAACATGCCTGGAGATTGGAGATATGTACAGGTACAACACTGTAAATATATTCAGAAACTAATTTCACAAATAGCAAATGAAAGGGTTATTAGAGAGTGTTCTCAGCGTCGAGGAACATGTATAACTCTCATTGGAACCAAAGAACTTTGGCTTAGACATGATTTTTTTTTTCCTTCCCTTCCATCAAAACTGTTATTTATAACTCTCATCAGACATGAATTTAATTGGAAGCTTCTGATATTTTTAAAGCAAGCCTCCTTAGTTTTCTAGAAATACTGAAATCTTTCCTATAAATATTGGAGTTTGTTAACATGTTAAGGATAATTAATATATAATTTTTTTACTTTGAAAATTATTATCAACATTCAATAAATAATAAAAAAGTATTTTTTTTTATTGAAAAATGTTATCAAGACATGATGCAAAAAAAATATTGTATAAAAAAATTTATTTTATTGGATTTTGATGACGTTTTTCATTGCAAGCAAATATTCTTTTAATGTTTATTGCATGTTGATAACAAATTTCAAAGTAAAAGATTCTATTAATTATCCTTTAACAAAACCCATAAATATTTAGGATCTAAAACTTCTTGTAATTCAATATAGACATTTGCTCCTCACCGTCGAATCTTCTTATTTTCTTTCAATATAGTAAAGTTTTTCAAGTTTCACTCTTGCTACGCTATTCTTTTCTCTTGTTAGCAATCTAACTAAGTCCGTACGGGAAAAAAAGTGTAGAAAAATAAAAACCCATGCCCGTGATATGTTGGTTTCCAAAAACTATAACCCGTAGCAGAAGAATCAGAAGCAACTTTCGAAAGCAGTCCTCCTCTTGATGCAACAATTGCACCAATTTTCTGTTTGTTCGGTGTGAGTGCTCGCTCCGTTATGGACTGAGAGAGAGAGTTCAGCTCAGTTCAGTTCTAGGTCCGATGCAGGTTTTGGGTGATGTTCATTGAGAACAGTTAAGTCGGGTCTTCTAATCCAGACATACGGACTGAAGTGTGTTTGATGGACGTTCCTCCGATACCTAAGTTAGGAATCAAAATGATAGAGAAACAGTCGAGAGTCATGAAAGTTTGCTCGACGGGGTATCTATCCAGGTCTGGCTGGCCCGGAGGGTTGGGTTGTCATAACCGTAACTAATTTTGGTTGCCCTTCTGAAAATATGTAGGTCTAAGTCGAATTTGGACCCGTCAGTCCTAAGAAAACCAAATGATCTAGGAGGTTGTCCAAGTCCGAAGTCTTGTCAGGATTATCCATGAGCCGATTCTGTATCTATAGGATTTAGTGTGGAGTGAAGTTACCATTTTACCTCTCCATTCCATGGGATTCCATGGTGGGCTTGGTTGCCGAGTTGGGCTGTGGTGTACCGAATTAACTTCCGTTTCAGTGAACGAAAATGTAATGTCTTTCAAGATTAGAAGGATGGGTTAGATCGTCTGACGAGACCTGGTTTGAAATTGATGTTGATTTTCGAAACATGAGGCAAATTTTCAATTGTTTTAAAAAGAAACTAATTAGCGTTTAGATCCTGAATTTTATGTTAGTTAGATGTTTAAGTTCTAATATGTCCAATTGAAAAGTTTAAATACTGAATTTTTACTTTTTTTCCCCTTTATACTCTCATTTCCAGCATGTTTTGCTTGTTGCCCTTTTTTTTTTACTCATATTCAATATATAATGGAAAAAAGTAAACCAAAAATAAAATTCATGATCCAAATTTTTTAATTGAACATGTTAGACTTAAATTTTAAGCTAGTATAAAATTCGTGATCTAAATGCTAATTAACTCTTATAAAAACTATCTTGAAATTGAATTTGATTTTTGTAAACCTTATTTGGAAAATGGTTGGTACTATTGTTTTAAAAATAGGATCGGACCGGCCGGTTCACCCGTGAACCGGTAACTTTTTCAGTACTGCTCAGAGTCGAGTCATTGTTTTTACAAAAATCAGTTTTAAATAAATATTTTTGTAAAATTCAATGTCCATAAGAAATTAAACTTGGACCACTTAGATTAATCTAGTGGTTGAACTAGTTTGATCATGTCTAGTGCTTTGTCCGAGTCGATTTTCAGATCCGATTTTTAAAACACTGGTTGGTTACCAAAACAAGAAAAAAGAAGAAGAAATAAATACACAACTCAAACAGTTTTTAGAAACCCAGAATAGAGACACGAGGTTTCAATGGCCGGGACCAGTTAATTAAAAAAATAGGAGTCTGATGCAAACACCAACCAACAATATAAGGTACAACTTGAACGGGTTGGGGCGGACTTGAAGTCAATCCGAGCCCAACCCGATAAATCATAAGTCTAGTCCGAGTTCGAGTCCGACCTAACATCAGGTTCAACATATGAAGTCCAAGATTACGTCCGAAGGATCGGATTAGGCTCGAGTTGGGTCGAATCCGTCAGGTTTATTAGACTTTAATATAATATTTGAAATAATTTTAAACAAAATAATATTAAATATACAATCAGATAACAATTAAGCCTCGACATTACAAAATATAAACTGAAATGAGATTTAAAATAAAAAATTGAAGAGTTCGGATGGAATTTAAATTTTTTATTTAAAAAAGTATATATATATATATATATATATATATATATATATATATATATATATATATATATCGGATTTCGGATTCTTTGGATAATCTGAAACATGACTCCGAGTTCAATCCAATTAAATTGATCGGGTTGAAATATTTTAATATGAACCCAAATTCGAGTTCGAGCATCTTTAATTCCAATCTATTAACGAATTTATCCGATTGGTCTCGACTTTAGCCCACCCGAGTTGTAACTTGTACCCCCCGATGCATCTATCTGACCGTTGCAACAGTGCCCCCCCGGGGCTGTGCCGGGTGCAAAGTACGGTCCCAAATTCCTTTTCCACTCCCAGAGTTGGCAACGGCTGTCAGAGCTCGCTCGCTCTTCTAACACCGACAGAAGAGCAAAAAAAAACAAAGCCCAAAGCACAGAAGAATAGTTTCATTCCCAAACTCAAACTCTTGTTGCGCAAGAAAGAGCGAGCGAGCGAGCGAGCGAGAGCGAGATCGATGTCGTTCTGGGACGACGCGTTCCTCAACAGCCAGCTGTCGAGGCAGACCTCCATCTTTGGCCTCAAGCTGTGGGTCGTCATCGGCATCTGCGCCGGCGCCTCCGTCCTCCTCCTCCTCCTCCTCTCCCTCTGCCTAGCCTCCCGCCGCCTCCGCCTCCGCCGACGCTCCACCCCCACCCCCACCCTCCTCCCGACCGCCGCCGCCACTTCTTTCTCCCGAAAGCCACTCAAGCTCCTCCTCCACGACTCCACCCCTCCCGTCTCCAAGGAAATCCTCGAGATCGTCAAGCCGCACATCGACCCCGCCCACCGCTCCGCCGAGCACCACCCGCTACCGCCCCCGCCGATCCCAATGCCGCCGCGGCGGCAGCCTCCCCAGCCCTCGTCGTCGTCGTCGACGTCGTCCGCCGCTCCCGCCGGCGGGGAGGGCCGGCCCTCCCCCCGCGGCCCCCCCGAGGTCTCCCACCTCGGGTGGGGCCACTGGTACACTCTCAGGGAGCTCGAGCTCGCCACGGACCACTTCGCCTACGAGAACGTCATCGGCGAGGGCGGCTACGGGATCGTCTACCGCGGCCTCCTGCCCGATAATACGCTCGTCGCCGTCAAGAACCTCCTCAATAACAGGTTCTGCCCGCACCTACCGCGGGCGTCCGATACGTGTCGGACACGACATGGCCTTTGGAGTGGCCGTGCTAATTCCCTAGCTCTCAATAATTTTTTTTTTTTAATTCTAATTAATTTGTTAAACAGGGGGCAGGCGGAGAAGGAGTTCAAGGTGGAGGTGGAGGTGATCGGACGAGTGAGGCACAAGAACCTGGTCAGGTTGCTGGGCTACTGCGCCGAAGGAGCTCATAGGTATGTATGTATGTATATATGATCTGCAAAATTTTGAAATTCCATACAATTTGAGTGTACAAATGTGAATTTTAGGATGCTTGTCTACGAGTACGTCGACAACGGCAATCTCGAACGGTGGCTCCGAAGGGACGCCGGGGAAGTGAGCCCACTGACGTGGGGCATCAGGATGAACATAATCCTCGGAACGGCGAAAGGGTGAGTCGAGAGACATTTCACTTGATCCTTACTCATCATGGACATGCCATTTTTTGAAAGGGACATTTTATCTTTCAATTTTATCAGATATTGTGTAGCTTCTTACAGATTAGGGGTTTTTGGTTTGAGACTATTGAGTAGTGTATATTGTCAGATTTACTGATTGAGGGAAGGGGTTTGGTTCTATGCATCATTTACTACAAATGCTATATTTTTTCAACCACCATTATCCGAAATGAGCCGCATTCCCCAATAAAGTCAATAAATTATTCAGTAGGACAGTGGTGAATGGTGAGTCCGTCCAATGATATAATGACACGTGTTAATATCAAAAGCCAAAAAAAGAGAAAAGAAACTAATCAAACAATTGTCAAATATCATTAAGATACGATTACCAAAAATAGTAAGATATTATCATGTGTTATTAAATCATTGGATGGCCTCCACCATTCATCACTGCCACATCGTGAGCAGAGCCCGTCCTGCTGAATAATTTCTCAATAAAGTGGTACCCTTTTGTCCAAACATCAATTTCGGATTATCTGAACTGTAATAACAAAGTTGGTATTAGTAGAATAATAGCTACATCTATTTTGTTAAACTTTGTCATGTCAAGATAATAATGCTAAGATACTCTTAAGACTAAATTTCTTTCTCTTATGATTCAACTACGATGCTTACAGATTAGCATATCTCCACGAGGGTCTAGAACCGAAGGTTGTCCACAGGGATGTGAAATCTAGCAACATACTGATCGACCAGCACTGGAATGCAAAGGTTTCCGACTTTGGGCTTGCCAAGCTCTTGTGCTCGGAGAGGACTTACGTGACGACTCGTGTGATGGGGACATTTGGGTTAGTCGTCCGTCTTGTGTCAATGAGGCAACTGCGTGTGTATCTATCTGTATGTTGATGATCAGCGAATTATAGAACAATGCATTATGTTTTCCTTGTTCCAGGTATGTGGCACCGGAGTATGCTAGCACCGGCATGCTGAACGAGAGAAGCGATGTGTACAGCTTAGGAGTGCTCATCATGGAGATAATATCGGGCAGATCTCCTGTGGATTACTCGAGACCACCGGGAGAGGTTTGTGTAACCAAGAAGAACCCTTTCATTTTGTTTGAGTAATCGTCTAGTTTCAAACATTCCATTTTTGTTTCTCTTAGGTAAATCTAGTCGACTGGCTAAAAGCAATGGTCGGAGAACGGAGGTCGGAGCAAGTAGTGGATCCTAAAATGCCTGAAGAGCCTTCTCCCAAAGCACTCAAACGGGCCCTTCTGGTGGCCCTCCGGTGCGTTGATCCTGACGCACAAAAGCGTCCCAAGATAGGGCATGTTATACATATGCTTGAAGCAGATGATTTTATTGTCCGCGAGGTAAAGCCAACTATATTTAATCTAGAAGTCGTAGTAATTTCCATTTCTAAGGCCAAGTTTGGTTCGCGGAATCAACATCTTGGAAACGAAAAGTCATTCATTTTTTGTGTTTGGATGCCAAAGAAAACGACCAGGAAAAACGAGTCCCCACCCACCCAAAAGGATTCACTTTTCCTCCCAATTTTTCTGGCCTTGCGAAACATCCGGAAAGAAAAAATTGATGAGAACTGCAATTTTCCATAGGAACGAAAAGAGCAAAGAATTGGTTCCTTTCTTTGGAATATTTGTTACTAGATTCGTTAAGCTAATCATGTACTTGTAGGATCGGAAAGCAGGGCGAGAATCGGTTGCTAAGCCACTGGACGTGTACACTACAGGCGAAGAGGAAAGACCTGCCACGCATAACCACCAGAAAGGGTGGAGATGACAGACAAATAGGTGAAGAAGATATTCCGAGCTTGTAATGTTGAAGGAGCCCCAAAATAGATTTCTTCCACATTTTCTCGGCATTTGTTCTGGAAATCGACTCCTTTTGGATGTCCTGTATCATAAAAACCTCAGTATATGATCTAATGGTATTTCAAGCTACAGGTTATGATGAAAGCACTATAAAATTTAGTAGTTGTGAATTGTTTTTAGCTTCTTCATGTGCTATCCAGGCTAGGCTAGCTTTCAGTAATTTCATGCTTCTCTTGTTTCCATGTAGTTCTACAATTATTCTCCCTACTACTCAGCCCTGAAGTAGCTGATTGATTAATTAATGAGGCTTGGTTTTTTTTGGGTTTTTCTAAGGGCACCCCCAAATATTACTAGGGGCTATCACTTACTAGGGGACATCCCAAGTTTGAGGAACTTTTACTGGAGGCAGTCCAAAAATTACTTGGGGGCAGCCCAATATTAGGATTTTTCTCTCTCCTCTCTCCTCCTCCTCCTCCTCCTCCTCGGCGCTTGTCGAGGTGGTTCGGGGCACTGGTCGATGTTGAAGTCGGATCTCGCGGCTCGCCAGTACTCGACGGCAACGAATGGAGGACAGGGAGAGGGCCGGCAATGAACGACTGTGGGAGAGCAGCCAACTTGAGCTCCTGCTTCTGCTGCTATTGCTTCTTCTTCTTCTTCTCCGAGGACTGCCAACTTATTGGCAGTCCTAACATATGTTAGGACTGCCAACATACTGAAGTTGGCAGTCCTAACATTATTACTGGAAAAAATTGGGCTAGCCCCAAGTAAAAAAATGGATGACAAACTTGTAATTTTTTTTAACATTTTTAGGCTAGCCCAAGTAAAAAGTGTAGTGCCCTTAGAAAAACCTTTTTTTTTTGCAGATTGTGAATTCTTTTGAGAGAAATTTACAAGGGTTATTTTACCAGTTTCAATGCGGTTAGGTGAGTAAACTTATGAAGAGTGTATACTTTGATACAAAAGGCTGTATCAAAATTTGATACAACCTTCTGTATGACAGGTGTGCCCTCCTATATATATTTGCTTACACGGTTGTCAAGAAAATAGGGAGGGCCTACCTGTCATACAGAAGGCTGTATCAATCTTTATCAAAAAAAAAAAAATTCATATCAGAAGTATTTTAAAATATAATTGGAGATATATTAGGTGGTAAAAAGCCCAGATTCTCAGCTGCAGTGGCAGTGCTGCGAAATGCTATTATAAGTTAATTCGGATCTGACGTTATAAACTACAACTAAGAGCAGTTGCATGATCTTGTCGAACGACATCTGTTGTTTCTTCTATCCATATAGAAGAAGAACATTGAAGTTTGGTAGATTTATTTATTTATTTATTTATTTTTTTTATTTTTTGGGTGCGTAAATTCTGCAGTTGTATATGCACTGATGTCGATGCAGCTCCACAACCATGGGCACTGTACATATATTGAACTAAAATTTTCTGACTTTTGACAGACGTATTTTAGAAACTTAAACATCACAAAAATGGGTACGATAATTGGAATTTCAATTCTCAAACACGAGAATTAAGAGAGATTTTTTCTTTTTCTTTTATAGAACTCGCATATCAAATTTATTTACAAAAACTTACATATCGTTTCTACAAAGTCTCTGCTTATAAGGAATCAGATAAGTCCTAAAAAAACTAAGCGTAATTAACCCAAGAAAGAAATATAAAGATAACTATGAAATTTAAATACGAAATTTTCTAAGCTTAATCAAACTAGGAAAACAATAAAATCATAAATACAAAATTATATCGAAATCTTTCCAAATTCGTCCAACCTAGCATGGATCGTAATTTTGGTTCATCACGGCTTCGAGTCTCTCGATGACATTCGTGTCAGACTCCTCACTCGACCCGAGTTCTTTGTTCCTCCATCCGGATAAAATCTTCGTCACTAGTCACCGCAAAGGTCATTGATGATTTTCATCCCCAACTAAATTTTCGCTTTCTTAATACTATGACTAGTCCAAATGTCGTCAGTTGAAGCTTGTCGTAATACCCCTTTAATATCACCTTCTTTCGAAAGTATATCCTGACATTATTGCTGTCATTGATAACTTTAAACTTATGATGTTGATATGAAAATCTCTACGTAATTTGCACTACCTTAGATGTTTATCACCGCTTATTGTGTCTCCTAACGTCTTGTTGTAAGTGGACCATTCCCATCAGACGTCGCTAGTACTCTCTACTAAAGAAAGTCACAGGTTGTCGTCCTAGCAAAAAATATCGCACGTATGCCAATGTCGATGGCGTCATCCTCGACTTTAAAGAATGCGTTGAATTTGGATAAACCCAAGGACGATATTGTACAAAGTGTTTCTTCATCTCACATAGCAACAAACCTTTTCAGGAAAGAACAATATTGATACATGCTTCACATTTGTCATTTTCTTGCAAGATATGAAACAGACCATCTTTAAGAACCGATTTACCCCAACGAATACAAAATCAAATTCCTATCGAGTCCTTGACAACCCTAACATGAAATTCGAAGACAAATACCCCAAATATTTTTCGGGACTAGTAGTGGGTGTAAGGACCCGTATGTTGTGCTATCTCCTTCTCTTGTAGAGAATTTGACCACGAGTTCTTTTGGATCTCAAAACGGTTTCCTTGATGATTCTTGAAAGCCTACCGCTCGCTCAACTCGTCGGATGCGTAGACTCAATCCCCACCGAGAGATTTCAATATGACGGAACACCATATAGAGGTCTTCAAACCCCTATACTTTGTTAGAGAGAAGTTGATCGTTGTTCCTATGTTGGTTCCTATCATGCCTTTACACGTGGAGACTAGACTCTGATGCCACCCGACACAACACGAAAGTATCGATCACTAAACGACGACCTTGGATACGAGGAATGAAACCTCAATTCTCAAACATGAAGATCAAAAGAGAGAATTCATGTGGAGCAGCTCAAATATCTAATTTTTCGTCAAAACATACATCTCCTTCTACAAAGTCCTTATTTATAAGAAATTATCTAATTTAAAATCCTAAAAAAAACTAAGCCTAATCAAACTAGGAAAGAAATAAAAAGACTAGTACAAAATTTAACTACAAAATCTCATCAAACTAGAAAACCAATAGAAAAATAAATACAAAATCTCATCCAAATTCTTTGCTTCAACCCGCATGGTCAGGCACTCCAGTTCCTTGCGGCTTGGAGTTTCTGACACGGGTACGACACCCGTGTCAGAAACAGATAAGCTCTGACGTCTTATATCAATCCTGTTCTAAAAATGCTCTTGCCCACCTACCTAGATTGGCAAAAGTACATGTTAGTGTTCAAGGCTGTGAACATCGATCACTGTGATTGTCGCGTTTCATCTAATTAACCCTTTCCTAAAATATATCCATCCCGATCTGTTTCATTCAAGATGCTTTCTTCGGTAGAAAAAAAGTCAGAAAATTCCAATTGGTTTGCTTTGGATGGTAGTGTTTCTCCAAAACGTGGTCACGTTTCAATGGAGAAACTTATTTATGTTGATATGTATGAGAAATTATTCCGAGTCACACTCGTCGTAGACCCTTCAATGTCATCTATATCGGGATGAATGCATGGACAAATTTTCATGCAATCCAATGGATGACATAAAGGATACATGGTGAATCCGGCACGCAGAATAATTTTAAGAGACCTAGGACAACAACTTGCGCTATAAGGTGAGGCTTCGCAATTTTAAAAACAAAAAAAAAAATGTTTGAGATGTTGAATTGAATGCATGCCCGTATCAACTTGAGGGTTGTATGATCAAAACTGTGCGTAAATCAATTGCAGGTTATGGCATTTGAACTTTGAAAGGAAATGGAAGCATGATCAGTAGAGAAACCAAGTGGAAGAGTTCATCAAAATCCCATGTGGTGCTCTGACAGTAGTAGAAGGTCTGTCTCTGTCTCTTGGGGGGAATAAGAGGATTGCTTGTTAAATGGGACATAGAAGGGGAAAAAAGAGAGAGGTAAAGATGGGAAAGACTACACAGAGAACAACAAACAAAATATACAAGAAAATGAGAAGAAAGGTTCATCATGTATAGGTTTTTCTTTCATGAGTTGTATGTATCATGAAGGAAAAAGGAAAGCCATCCATCCATCCTCCCATCCACTTCCTTTTGCATGCTCTGAGCTGTGGTGGGTGATTTAATGGAGGAAGTGGGCTCACATCCACCACATGCTCTAGCAATGAACAATCCATGTTATTTAAGTTTCTCAACACTGGAATTAGTAAATGTGTTGAGTAGAAAGAAAAGAAAATCAATTCTTTGCTCTTTTCATGGGCATAGAAAATTGTAATTTTCAGAATACATCATTGAGCATGTATAGTTTACTCCTAACTTTTTGTAATATTTGCAAAAAAAAGGAAGGAAAAATGAATTCTTGAGGTGGGTCGGGAACCGATTTTCTCTTAGGTTGTGTTTGATTGGGCTTTTTTTCCATGTAAAATATTTCCATCACAAATTTTCCACCAATTGTAGTGTTTGATAGCTTATATTTTTCATGGAATTATTTTCCAAAAAGCTACCATTTTCCATATTTTCTTCTAAAATAGTGGAAAATGAAACTTGTCTAACCCATAGGAAAATATCATTTTCCATGAAAAAATAACTATTTCCGTGAAAAATAATGACAATCAAACACCAATTAAGTTTTCCATGGAAATTTTTTAAAATTCCATGGAACTTTTTCCCTAGGAAAATAATTCCATAGAATTAATTTTTTTTCCACATATTTTCCACCTTACAATCAAACACACCCTTATTATCTTTTCCTTTGGCACCTAAACATAGAAAATGAATGACTTTTCTTTTCCAAGGTCCTAATTTCAAATAAAGGGACATTATACATAATTTGTAAAAGAATTTATATATCTGGTTAGTGAATTTAATGGAGCATAATAAAAATAAAATTATATTTATTAATATTATGTGCAATTGGTGTCGAATCAAGAACTTTTTGAGTATAAAACTCATCATTTAACCAACTAAGCCTCCATTCAACTATTGAACAAAAAAATGAAGTAATATATAGGAGAAACCAAAAATTCAGGGCCTATGGTGGGTCTGCCCCTGGTGACAAGTATTTTTGTGTTGGCTAGACATGCGAAGAGGACATCTATGAAGGTGACATATAACACCAGAGCTAGAGACAACTAAATGATTCTCAAACATTCAGTTCAGTTGGTAGTGTGACAGCCTCTTAAAGTCCTGTAACCATGGTCATGTGCATATTTTGAAACACTCAGTTGGTAGTGTAGCAGCCTCTTAAAAGTCCTGTAACCATTGTCATATACATATTCTAAACTACTCCCTTTCCCAGCAATCATTCACTGCCAAAGCTGAAAATGAGACTTGTGCTTGTTAAATTATACTTTGGTGACATGGTCGATGCTACTTCTGAATTTAATAAGTTGCACTCTTTATTAATTATTTTAAGCTGATAGGTATCCTATTGTGGTGAGGATAATATATTTATGTTCTTCTAATACGCCGAGTGACTCTTGTGGTTACCGAGGAGATGTATAAGACCCCGACTAGGTGGTGGACGATCAGTGGATCGAGTCACCGGGACGTATTATTCCTTCCATTCATTTGGTGGGAGTTGGGAACAGTGGGCCCAACAGGCATGCAATGCAGCATGTACAAAGTCTCGTACGTATCGCCGGACATCTCAAAAAAAAAAAAAAAAAAAAAAAAAAAAAAAAAAAAAAAAAAAAAAAATTACGCCTCCGCAAGTCTACTTCAAATGACATGTCAAAATATTTTTAACCTCCATGGTTCTCATATCATGTTGCTCTGATACATGACTGGTCCATGCTACTGAGCCAAAACTCTATTGTAGCAGTGAATTGGTTAGCTAATTCCTTATGAATTGATAACAACTTCTAGTCTTCACAATTAAGTGGATCAAATGATCAGCATGAATACTCCAATTTTCAGATCATAGTAAGAAGGTGAGAATAAAAAACTTAAGGTGTCAAACATAAAATAGAAAAAGAAAAACCAAACCAAACCAAACTGATAGATAATTTCATACACCTTTATCCAGCATTTTGTATTATTTTCCTTTCAAAATGCAGGCATCAGATTCCCACAGATAAATTCCTCTTTTTGTCCCATGCAAATTTAAAACTAGACGAGATAACTTGAGATAGAAGCCAAAATAAACAATAAAAAATAAAAAACAGAGGCGACAAGATTATAACAAGAGCAACTAAAAGAAAAGAGTTCCCCAAAATATTCTCTCATGAAAGAGAGAGTTAGTCATCTGTCTATCACTATAGAGGTATAACATAACGCAAAGAAGTTTAGTATAACATAACGCAAAGAAGTTTATCTCATCTAGAAAAGAACATATAAATGAGGACAGTGAAAGAGTAGCTAAATAAATTGACAGTAAAATCAAGAGAAAAGTCGCGTATTCATCAATGAGAGGATCCCTCATCACAACATTCATCAGCAAAATGTAACTATTTTTTATTAGGTTGATATAACATTAGATTTCAGAAATATGCCGTTTGATTTGGAGATCGTAATCGAGATGACTTGACAGTTCTAAAAGATCATGGATATTCATGGACTACCAGTAAAAATTCAAATCTTCGATTATTGTAGTTTTGATGTGTTTAAAGCAATACGTTTTCTAAATTCCCAGGTTCCAGAACACTTTTCCAATCATCCAGAACAGTTTTGAATGTTTGGAAATAGCATTATTTCTTTTTAATAAAAAACATAAGCATTGGGCCTGAAGTCCCAATGAATTTCTTAACTCCCTCAGCTTCTTTCCTTTTTGTTTTCACTTTCATAAATATATATAACACTTCAACATGTTTTTTGAGTATATGGATTTGCATCTTTGAGTAATTTGATATCAAACACCCTTTACGGGAAATGGAGGTTGCAACGTCGAGAATGCAAAAAGAAAAGGAAAAAAAAAAGCTAGGGAAGAACAATTTAAGGAAGAATAAGTAGGACATTGTGAAAGTTGAAACCCTCTCATGTTGATAGCTTGTATAAGAAAAAGAAAAGTAGAAACTTCCAAGGAGATAAATAAAGGCGAGCACCACAGGAATTTTCTTTCTCTCATCCCAAAATAGTGCAGTATGCTAATTCCTATAGATGCCAGTTCTATGCAGAAAAAGATAGTCTACATAGTTATTAAAACATTTGGGCCAGTAACCTATGCTCTGTGTTCATTTCTATATTTGATTTAGAGTTATTTGTATTTACCCCCCCAATTGCTAATCCTATTTCTACTTCCCCCCCAATTTTATTTTAATTAGTGTTACCCCCCAATCTTTGGGTAAAGTGCAAATAAACCCTCCTAAAATTTACGTTTTTGCATTTGAAGACCCCTTGTTTAAAAAAAAAGATCCCACATTTTAATTTTTGCACAGTTTGCACCCATGCCATTAACAGATGTTAAAATACGTCTAAAAATACGATTTTATCCCTCCCCCCACTCTCCTCCCCCCCCCCCCCCCCCCCCCCCCCCCCCTCTCTCTCTCTGGTGGTGGGAGTTTGTCAAGCGGGACCGACCAGAGGAGAGGGAAGGGTGGCCGGTCAGCAGAGGGAGGAGGGGACGGGTCGAGCTAGGGGTGGTTAATTCGGTTCAAACCGAACCGGAAACCGAATTGAACCGAAAATCGAATAAGCAAAACCGAAACCGAAACCGAACCGAATTGGCCCATAACCGAATCAAACAGAACCAAATTAAATCGGTTCGATTTACGATTTATTTGCATTTTTTGTTTAATATATATAGTACTTATATATATATATATATATATATATATATATATATATATATATAGTAACTAAATTTTCTTATTCCGTTTTTGGTTTGGACCGAAACCGAAACCTAAGACCGAAACAGAACAAGAAAATTTAGTATTTTCAAAACTGAAACAAAATAAGAACTTTTTAAAACCGAGCCGAATCTCTTATTCGGTTCGGTTCGATTTTCGGTCCAAACTGAATAATGCTCACCCTTAGGTCGAGCATGGCCGACCAGCGGAGGGGGGTCGGCCAGCGGAGGGAGGAGGGGGTTGGGAGGGCTGGCTAGCGGAGGGAGGTGGGGGACGGGTCGAAGGGGCCGGCTAGCAGAGGGAGGAGGGGCGGTCGAGGGGGGCCAAATAAGAAAAAAACCGAACAGAACCGAATAAGAGATTCGGTTCGGTTAAAAAAAGATTCGGTTCGATTTCGGTTTTGAAAATACTAAATTTTCTTATTCGGTTTCAGTTTCGATTTTGGGTTTCGGTTTCGGTCCAAAACCGAATAAGAAAATTTAGTTTATATATATATATATATATATATATATATATATATATATATATATATATATATATATATATAAACCGAATAAACAAAAATCGAACCAATTTAATTTGGTTCGGTTTGATTTGGTTATGGGCTAATTCGGATCGGTTTTGATTTTGCTTTAATTTATATATATATATATATATATATATAAAATATATATATATATATATATATATATACTAAATAAATTTAGGTATATTTAAGTACTATATATATTAACAAAAAAGTGCAAATAAATCGAATAAACAAAAATCGAACCAATTTAATTTGGTTCGGTTTGATTTGGTTATTGGCCAATTCGGATCGGTTTTGGTTTTGCTTATTCGATTTTTGGTTCGTTTTGAACCGAATTAACCGAATGCTCAACCCTAGCTCGACATGTCCCCTCCTCCCTCCGCTGGTCGGCCACCCTCCCATCTCCTCTAGTCGGTCCCGCTTGACAAGTTCCCACCATCGGAGAGAGAGGGGGGAGGGGTAAAATCGTATTTTTAGACGTATTTTAATGTCTGTTAATGACATGGGTGCAAACTAAGCAAAAATTAAAATGTGAATTTTTTTTAAACAATGGATCTTCAAATGCAAAAACACAAATCTAAGGAGGGTTTATTTGCACTTTACCCAAAGATTGGGGGGGTAACACTAATTAAAATAAATTGGGGGGGAAGTAGAAATAGGATTAGCAATTGGGGGGGTAAATACAAATAACTCTTTGATTTATAACTGAATACAAAAAGGGAAGGGGTTTTTCTAAGGGCACCACACTTTTTACTTGGGGCTAGCCCAAAAATGTTAAAAAAAAATTACAAGTTTGCCATTTTTTTTTTACTTGGGGCTAGTCAATTTTTTCCAGCAAATAAGACTGCCAACATGCTGGCAGTCCTCGGAGAAGAAGAAGAAGCAGAAGCAGCTCAAGTTGGAGAGCCGCCCCGTCGTCGAGGGCCTCGTCGTCGCCGCGTCCCTCGTCGGCGCCACCCTCCTCTCCGGCGCCGCCTCCGACCTATACGGCTGCCGCCCGCTCCTCGTCCTCTCCCCGTGACCCAACACCGCTGTCCGACGCTGGCTCGAGCCGCTCGTCCCGTCTCGCCCTCGCCCAGGCGAGCTCCATCGGACCTCCGCGGACCCGGCACTGCCCCGCTGGCACTGCTCCGACCGTCCCCTCTATTGTGAGTCCCCCGTCCTCACCTCCTTCCTCATTTTCCCCTACATCTGGAGGGGGGGGGGGGTTACAGGAGAAGACGAGGACGGCGGCGGTGCCGAGGAAGCCGAAGAACGGGGCGGAGGAAGGAGGCGGCGGCTGGAGGCGGAGGAGGAGGAAGGAGGCGGCGGCTGGAGGAAAGAGGAGGAAAAAAACCCTAAGTTTGGGATAGTCCCAAGTAATTTTTGGGATGCCCCCAGTAAAAAATTCTCAAACTTGGACTGTCCCCTAGTTAAATGATGCCTCCAGTAAAATGTGCGGTGCCCCTAGAAAAACCCAAAGGGAAGAAATATAACATGTGTACGTCTCTATATTTGTTTTGTTGTTGTTAAGCATACATAAAAGGCAAAAAAGAAGAAGATAGCCTATGTTCATTTGCACATAGTAATTCCTCAAAATTTGGCCAATGCAATTAGGCTCCCGTCAATGCAGGATTCGGGTTCGCAGCACATGCCGCACCCTGGTTATGTTGAAATCCTGGCTTTCTGACTCACCAACGTCATCATCTTTACTATGTATAGTAACTAATAAGCTAATTCTTCGAAACAATTTTACTCCATTAAATAATTGGTATATAGATTAACAATTACCATTAGAAGTTGTGGCGTTTAGTATTATTAACCAATATTCAGGTCTGAATAATGATTTGTACATCTAATTTCTATGAAACAGAAATTGAAATAATTGCTCATGGTGTCGCCATACCTTGGTTTGCATCAGGATGAGAAGTGACATGTATAACATGCAAAAGCTGTTTGACATCCGATGATACTTTGGCCACAATGTTCTACCGAGTGTTGTACATACTGTCTCACTGCGAAATTTCAATTGGATCAGCATTTGAAGTTTGCCTCGTGCCTTGTCCAATTGGACTTTGCTAACAATGCAACTCTGCGGAGGAATCAGTACACGACTGCGTGCGTAGCCATAGCTAACCTCCATAGATACAAGTATCTCAATTTAAGGAAGCATCGACATCGACAATGTGCTCCTTGATACAGTTCCACACCTCATAAATCCTGTCAGTTTCGGGATGCCTTGTATCCCCCACCATGAACTTGACGTTCCCTCGCCCTTTTATCTCAACAGAGCTCCACCCAGCCTCCTTCCTCGACGCCTCCCCCTTCATCTGTGCCCTCACCCTCCCAACATCCTCCCACCTCCCCGCCCGTGCATAGGCATTCGACAATGCCACCCTCCAGACAACACCACCAGGTTCCAGAACTGAAAGTTCAGCTGCAGCTCTTTCCGCAAGCTCAACATCACCGAAGACTGCACAAGATCCTAGTAGGGATCCCCAAACTGCCGTGTCAGGCTCGACTGGCATCGCCTCGATGAAATCCTCGGCTTGCTTGAGCTTCCCTGACCTCCCCAAGAGATCTACCACGGAAGCATAGTGCTCCATTCCAGGTTCCATTTTGTAGTCCCTTTGCATGCTCTTGAAGCATTCGTAGCCTTCCTCTACCAGGCCCGAATGGCTGCAGGCTGAAATTATGCTGGTGAAGGTTATAGCATTTGGTGTGTGCTCTTTCGATCCTTTAAGCTCGAAGAAGATCGACAAAGCTGAGTTACCGTCGCCATGGATCCCGTAAGCTTGGATCATCGAATTCCATGAACTGATGTCTCTAGCACCCATCTCCTTGAATATCGTCTCGGCAAAATCAATCCTGCCCGACTTGGCATACATGTCGACGAGGGCATTAGAGATGAAGACATCGCGGTTGAGGCCTGATCGGATTACGTAACCATGGAGTACTTGCCCCTGCCGCGCTGATGCAATCTTCGAACAAGCTTGTATCGAGATCAACATTGTGATGAAGTCAGGCACCAGGTCACCTCCGACCTCCGCACGGAGTCGAGTGAGATGCTCCAAGGCTTCGTACGCCCGGTCGTTCTTCAAGAAACACGAGGCCATCGTGTTCCAAGATACTAAATCTCTTTGTTCCATCCTTTGAAATACCAAATCTGCGGAACTCAAGTCTTCACAATTCGAATACATATCCATAAGTGAATTGCCGACGACAACGGTGGATGGGAAGAAGTTGTTCTTGAGCAAGAACCCATGCAACTCTCTCCCACGAGCGGAAGATTGTGAAAGGCTGCATCCATGAACAAGGGCTGCCATAGCGTCAGAATCAAAGCTCCCAATTCCGTTTGAAACCAAAGACCGAATCATAACCTTCAGCCCTTGGGCAACAAGTGCACTCTTAGAGTACATCTCCATCACAGAATTCACGACCAAAGCGTCGCTATCCAATCCTAGCTTCACAACCATCCCGTGAACCCAGCCGAAATTTCTCGGGTCGTCGACCGACGAACAAGCTCGCAGGACGCTCAACATCGTCACCAGGTTCGGCACGACGCCGTCCTCTAACATCGCCGAGAAGAGGCGCAGCGCCTCGTCGTACATCTCGTTGAGGACGCACCCGGAAATCACGACGCTCCAGGAAACCACGTCCCTGGAGCCCGACCTCCGCAGGAGCTTCTCGGCACTCGGTATCGAACCGAACTTGGAGTACATGTTCATCAAGGAGTTGGACACGAAGGCGTCCCCGGAGAATCCGGTCGTCGTGAGATAGCCGTGCACCGCGCGGCCCGTGTCTCCGTCGCCGCCTAGCTCGGCGCACGCTTTCAAGAGGGCGGCGGCCGTGAATTCGTTCGGAGCGGGAGAGTCGATCTCCGACTCTAGCAAGTGCAGGAAGACGGAGACGGCGCGGGCGGGCGCTCCGTTGTGGCAGTGGGCGTGTATCAGAGTGGTCCAAGAAACGACGTCCCGGCGAGGCATTTGTTCGAACAGTTTGTCGGCGCTGTGGGGGTGGCCGCACTTGGAGTAGGCGTCGAGGAGGGAGTTGGCTACGGAGAGGTCGGAGCGGAGGAGGCCTGACTTGGAGGCGGCTGCGTGGATGGAGGAGAGGAGGGTGAGGTCTCTGCGGGCGGCGCACGAGCGGAGGAGACGGAGGGCGGCGGCGCGGTCGAGAGAGGGGGGAGGTGTGGCTGACAGAGGAAGAGATGGTGGTGGAGAGTGTAACAACATTGGAACGAATGAATGAATGCTAACACACTCAAAAATATTGGGATATCAGACTTTTTGTAGAAGATTTAGAAACTTAACAATGTTAAAAAAAAAAAAAAAACTCTCCATACATCATACTTAACTAAAGATATTGATGCATATGGGAAACATTACAACAGTTTAGAATCACCTGTGTTATCTAATAAGCCTACAGGACACACTGATACTCACGGTTAGGGACGAGCGTTCGACCAAAATAAATCAAAATTCTAAAATCCTAAACCGAACATAAATTAGTCATAACCCAATAATCAATTTAGCTTATTCTATTTGTTATATTGGACTTTTTTTGTTGTTGTTGTTTTTCAATGGGTCGAGTTTAAAGTTAAAATTGTGGTTAAATTATTATAAAAAAAAATTAATTTTTATACATATATTTGTTGTATTTTAAAGTTAGGTCCAAAATTACACTAGTCAAAATCGAACATTTATACACATTTTTATCATAAAATATACCTAAAATTGAGGGTATTTAATAAAGGTGCCGTTATTGGCACTCTTAAAATGTTATCCTACATGCCTCTACCTTATTTTTCTATCATTCAAATTCCAAATTTTGAATGATAGAAAATTAAAGAGGAGTACATGATGACATTTTAGAAGTGTCGATAACAGTATCATTTAACAATTGTATTAGTTCTTTTTTTCGGTTTTGACCCGAAAGTCAAAACCACAATCAAATAATTTTTTCTAATATTTTAAAAATTGAAACCAATTTTTTTTTCAAACTTACCGAAAGGGTTATCGGTCTAAAAAACGGAATAATGCTCACCCCTACTCGTAGGAATGAATGGTTCGAAACCGAAGCCAAGATTGAATTTTCGGAATCTTTGATCGGAACGAACCCTACTATCATCGCACGGTGCACGCAAACGGAGGAGGGTGGAGCAGTAGGGGAGGGGGAGGCTTCAGCGGCGGAGCGGGGGAAGGAAGACGGCGGCGGAGCAAGAGAGGGTGGTAGTGGCTCTGCTCTCCTCGGCCGCACCTCTGCTGTGCACGCGTGCCAAATAGAATTTCCTGATGGGAACAGGGTTCATATGGCCGCATCTGCAGTGCCAATTATTATACAGCAACAGTAACAATACCTTGTCCAAATGCCATAAGTTTATTGTGGCCAAAATGACAGCAATATCTCTAACGATCAAGGGTTGGTTGGACCATTTCTTCTCTCTCCTCCGTCCAAAAAAAAACCCAACCGGACAATAATCTTCTAGTAGCAAGAATAAAAGTATGCCACAATCATCATAATTATATCATTCGTAACTTTGGATTTGTAACTCTCAAGATTTTTACTACATTTTAACAACCAAATAATGTAGTTGCAAAACTACCCACAATTCAGAGGAGAGGCTCGCTTGTTTAATATGGAATTTGTTGCACAAATGATTCTACTACTATGCCATTCGATATTAATCACAGGATCATGATCAACTACTTCAAGAGTCGCTACAACATAAAAGAAAATAAGACCATCATTTCTGATCTAATAGAAATCAAACCTGGAGACAAAGATCAAAAATTACTTTTCTTCGGTCAACTTACATGCCGCTGATCTTTTAAACAGTCTTGATATTTTTAGCTTAAGTCGCAAGATACGCATGTATATTGTGGAACATAAACCTTGTTATCCATTATGTGCAACAAACATAGAACATGAACTTGACTTTTCTTCTTTTTAAACTTAGTTCTACATGGCAACATGGAGAAAATAGTTTGAGATACTAGTACCCTGCTCGCCACTATTTAAATTAGAATACTCTTGAAGTGAAGTTCTTGAGAAGCTGGTCACACCTAGTCTTCTTTCTTGGTATCAGAATCATCAAGAGCAGAAAGTCTTTCAACCAATGGAGGGTGAGAGTAATGGTAAGCAGAATACCATGGATCTGTATTCATGGCCGACAAGTTCTCTTCCTGAAATGCCAAAAGTTTAGAAAAAACATATACCAATCAGCCACGAAGACATTCAATATGTAATAGAAGCTATTTGTTTCAAGAGATGCAGCACAATGTTGGAATCAATATTTAAGATCCATCAGAAATTACCATGAGCACTCCCCACGGAATATTTCAATTCATTTTAATAGAGGATAATCATCATAGTTTTTATTCATATACATTATGGTTTATCTATTCTTCTACTATTCTTAATTTGTCAATATTGTCTCCTTGAAACAAATGACTTTTAGGGACTGAGGTCATGGTTTCAATTGAGAGGGGCAAGTTGATTTTTGGTCAAGCTGGAGTCTGGAGAATTTATTTCCACCCAGCAACTGAGAGCAAAATGGCAGCTGGAGAGTGTTGAACACGCTCTCAAAATAACAAAGCATTTAAGACATTTAGGCTCCTGATAATATCAAGATAGCTATACAACAGAGAAAATACTTCAGAGAAAGTTATTTGAACTGTAAAGATACTGAATCACTTAAAATAAGTACTTCAGAGAAAGTTCTGAAGGTACATATTAGTATATTACATCTCTCATGTGTATGATAAGAGAGTGAGAAACCAGACCAACAATTTGAAAGATCAACAATGTGGCTATTTGGAAATGGTATGAAAATTCATACAAACTATTTAAAGATAAGTATCACCCAAGTGAAGAATTCAAATTCCCTTAACAACCAAATAATAAGGTGGAAGAACCATGAAACAGGTCATGATCTTACCCTGAATAAATCAGTACTACACCGGCATCGGCAGATTCTTAGAAAGTTATGTTGAGTATAATTAAACAAACAGTGATCATAGACAAGCCCAAATTGCAAGATGAGGGCTGAAGTTTAACAAACTTATGTTCACACAATAAATGCATTAAATAATAATAAAAAGATCAACATACCTGCAGTTTGATGAGCCCTGCTTGAAGTGCTTTGCAATAACCCAGCTTCTTTGCAAAAGCATCAGCCTGCAAAATATATTGATTTGATCATTCGATCTCAAATAAGTGGTATATGAAAAAAAAACAAGTATTAGATGGCTGGATGAGTAACACCAGTATGAACGGTACCGAACAAGAAAGATCATGGATTACCTGAAACTCAAATGCCCTGCTAACAAGATTGAGGCCAAAGCTTACAAGGTGTTGGAGTGGTAAGACAGTATGCTGCAAAGTACGAGGATTGATTTATAAAAAAATCGAATAAGGTGAACCTTAACATTTTTCTTCTAAGACAGCAACTTCAAAATATTTCTAGAGCATAAATATGAAGAGACAACTAATTCATTTGTGTATAGATCATGAAGTCGAATAGTCGATGTAATTATGCAGAATGGTTAGCACCATGCAGAAGGGAAAAAGAGCATAAAAGCTTGTGATAACCTATATCTAATCATGCTAATAGTATTCATCAATTTATGTAGCTGCTACCGTAGTAATATTTCATTATACATGCAACCTCTGTTAAGACACTACTGTTCACAAATACGAGGACGGTTGGTGAACTAAGTGCCCGATTATATCTGCTTAATCCAAGTGCGTCTATGCTAATAATAAAAAAAAGGCAAGGACGGTTGGTTAAGTGCATCTATGCTAATAAGAAAAGAAAAAAGGCTATGCGACACACACAGAACACTATAGACAGAATCCAAGTCTGACAAAAATTCCTATATAATTGCATGATGGCAAAACCTAAGGGGACTTATTCATGGAATTTGGTAGGATCATCCTTGCAGGAAACTGAAGGAACAATAGCCTCTTCCTTCAGCCAAGTAATCAAGATGGTAATTTCCAGTACCTGAGGCTCGTACAAGGGTTCCAGAGTTCAAGTCCAGCAACTTCAGGGTTCACATATTTGCTTATACAACATTTTTTTGCAGAAAGAAATAAAAGTGGTCATTTTCCACCTGTCGTCTGTAGAACTTCTATGTTTTGTAATAGAAAAACTGAAAACCAAGGGGCAGCAAGTCATATGCTTTAGGACTACTAGGGCTAAGGAATACTAATATTTCATTCTGGGCTGCCTAAATGTCTTTATGAGATGACAAAGCAACTCGAATAGATAATGCAGAAGCCTGTATTTGGAAAAGCATTTAACTAATAAGTTTCATACTAGAGCTTCAACCTTGATGAAAAGCCAATGACAAGTAAATTAACTAGCTTTAATCAAAATTGACATAATTACAAACAGGTACCTGAAAGATGATGAGGCCAATAAGTATTGGCTGTGTCTCAAATCCAAAACTCTGGAAGAGATCCTTTGAGTTCCTCACAAGGGTATATCCACCAAATTGAAGAAAAGTGAGAACCTGCCAATTTTTTTTAAAACTAATGCAGTAAGAAACGAAACATTTCCATGCATGGTAGAATGAAATTGGTAAAAGCTGGTATCATGTGATCCTGTTGAAGACTCCACTTGGCTTTTAAGTTATATATAGCTTTCAAGTTAGTGACAAACTAAAAAAGTCGGTAAAAGAAGACCATGCTTGGAAGGGTGGGGGTGAGGAGGTTTCATATAGTGAATGCAAATAGTAAGAATTGGAGGACCTATGTCTAATTATGGGACACACCTTAAACACCTTGAAAAGAAAGGTGGAGGGGGAATATAATTCTTGGAGAAACTAGAACATACGATGAAGATGGGGGATGTTGTATTACCAGGCATACAAATGGCTTATATAATGTGTTTTTCTATTACATAATATACGTCTTTGTTTCATGCAAATGAAGCATGGTACAGCAATTAGTTCTACACTGAAGAGAAAGGTCGTAGTGTCACCTTGCATCCCCTCCTTGGATCACTTCATGCCGCTGTCAGTGAATCAACTTATCACATCGCAGACTTGGCGCATGTTCATTTTTCTGCCTCTTTTCCTTCTTTCTTTATAGCCTCACATAATGTGATTTAACAGGGGTATATGTTTCTTTTTTCTAATTTCACTTTACATTTAACAGAGGTCTATGTTTCTTTCTACTAATTTTACTTTACATTTTTGACCCATTTCGGTCAGGTTCAGCACGTTCTCAAGGAAACCGCCCAAAACTATAGAGAAGTCTGACAATAGACATACTGCAAAAACAAAGCCTTTATACAAAAAAAAAATTAGGGTCATTTGGGATCCTTTTTCTTCCATTCAGGTCTAATAACAATCATGTCCTCTGTAAATTAAGAAAGAAATCATATCCTACTTTACAGCATGTTCTAGGAAACCGCCCAAAACTATAAAGAGAAGTCTGATAATAGGCATAACTGTAAGAACAAAGCCTTCATCCAAAACTTTAAGGCCTCGTTTGGTTCGCGGAATCACAACCTTGGGAAAGGAAAGTCATTACTTTCCTGTGTTTGGATGCCAAAGTAAATGAGCAGGAAAGAAAATTGATTCCCAAGGGAAAGGAAAATGGGGAGGGGGTGGATGATTCTCCCACACCCCATGGATTCACTTTCCCAATCCCAATTATTCACTTTCCCTCCCAATTTTCCGGGCCTTTCCAAACACCAGAAAGGAAAATTGATGGGAATTGCAATTTCCGAAAGGAAAGGAAAGAGCAAAGAATTGATTCTTTTTCCTTTCCTTTCATTTGGAATCCTTTCTCTTCCATTCAGCTCTACTAACAATCATGTCCTTTGTAAATTAAGAAAAAACATATCCTTTTTATGGCCTCAACCCAAGTTCGTTTAGGCCTACCCGTAATTCTAGAATCTTCTCAACTAATATCTAACCGACAAAAAAGACTGCCAAATACCATATATGCAACTAGTTTCTAATCAGGTACATGCAAACTCGATCTGAAGTGGCCAATGCATGTTGGTACGATGGAAATTTTTTCAACCTTGGCCTCAACATATTGAAGTGAGATCTCTGGAGGAGTTCAAGCAGTAAAAGGCGGACTAGGCAGATACAGTCCAATGCCATCTAGCCCAAGCCTAGGAAACCAAGGTTAGGCAACTACTGCCTTTGGAGACAGGAACAGAGCAAGGACAGATCCCCTGCCCCAATAAAAGTCTATTTGTCCATTCAGGTGATTCCACCAGGATACCAGAACTCCCGGTGAATATTGTCCTCTGATAGTCGCCTTTCACTTGAAGTCTTTGTAATTCAGAATCATAAACTACATCCATGAGTCTTGACATTCTAAAGCTCACACAGATAGCACTTCACCTTTGAATAAATTCAACATAATTGAACAGGATCCCTGTCCAGATGTTGATTTATTTTTCTGTCATAAACTTTTCAGATTAACAAAATTGTGGCCACTTAGATGAAAACCGTCAATATATGAACCAACCAGTTAATGTCCATTTCAATTTCCTAAAGAGGGTGAACAATTTTCTTAGCTGTACAAATCGATTCAAAGCAATTTTCAAGTCAAACACTTTTTTTCTTAATTTCGTGAAAAATCATCTATCGAAACATAGTACAGTATTACTCAGTTTGAAGTCTTTATCTTCGTAGAAGACAAACTCTCAACTCACTAGGAATGTTTCTCCAACATGTGATGTGCAATCAAGGCGTCTTCTGACACCAGGCAGAGGAGCATTCAGCTATAATTTTGAGATCTATCATGTCAACTAGACTTACGAGTAATTCACATGGTGTATTATGTCTATGGCATGTACAAAGACTTAAATTTCACTGTCATGGTCGTTTTGCTTGTAGTTATATGATCGTAGCCATTCAAAAAATTATATACTCTGCAACCATGAAACATATTGAGAAAGGTGCAAAGCTGCGTACACATAGACCTCAACCAAGTGGAGTAACCATGATCTACTAGTATTTTATATTTAACTCTGGCTTGAATGTTACTTCCAGATTGCCATGTTTATGAACAAAGTTGTTTTCTTTTCCGTTCATAGCTGATTAAATTATAACAAAGTGATATTCCACTAAAAAAAAATCTCTGTTTGGAAACTTGACAGAAGGTTTGACATAGGTTATAGGATGGAATATGATGGCCGTGGAGAAAATTGTAAAGCATTAGAGTCTAACGCCCCATATATTTCTCTCCCAAATAGCAGAGTACACCATCCAACAGAGGAAGAGAAGGTTGTTGCCTTGTAAGTTACGAAACATATGTCAAGGTGCTATCACATTTTAAAATCCAAAACAAGGACCACCAAATACAATAAACTGTCCAGTGATTACTAGGCAGAAGATACACTGAGTATAAATAGCATCATGCTACCAGAAAGAGGTCATACCTGGACAGCAAGAAAAGAATACATTGTATGATTTAGCTTCCAGTGGCCAAGTTCATGGGCAATTACAGCAACAACTTCCTCCTCATTTTTGCACTGCAAAATGTTCCATGTGAGTATATGTTCAATAAGTCACTAAAACCACATGCATACAACCCAATAAAGAGAGCAACACATTGAAGATCACTAATGTACATTGACACCCATGATTAACACAAGATTTTAACTATTCATAGAATCTGACCACCCAACTTAATAGTTGGGATACATCCACGGAGCAGTAAATCATGAAAGAGAGAACACTAGCTTTAAGTACTTGCAGCAGCAAATAGGGCACAACTGTTACTTATGTAATACACCATGATATATAAATATAATATACAAAGATAAATAAATAAGTATACACTTCTAGAAGAAGAAAAAAAATCCACAAAGAAGAAATATGTGCATCAAAGTTGTAGATATCTTACAGAATATTAAGAGACACGTTTGCAAGATATAAAAGGTATTGGTACTTGTGTCGTGGTTGAGATGGCGTAGGTTATTCTTTATATGGTGGTGATGGAGATGGGTATTCTTTACAGAGAATGAGAGTGACAGAAACAGAATCAAAAGTTGTTTGGTAACACCAGTTTCTACTTTTTTTTATACGGTCACATTGATACCCTCTATCCAAGTTTCTGCTGAAATCAGATGAATGGTCAACCCGGACCAAACAAATGATTGGCTCGTCTTGGTTGAAAGAAACACTGTGACAAGTAAAGCTAGTTCATTTTTTGGGCAGCTCTTGAAAGCAAGTTGGAGGTTGCTTCTTTTCGAAAAGCAGTAGCAACACCAACCCAACCCTTAGTCAAAAATGTTGATATAGAGGAATGTTGGTCAGTAATACGGAGGGGATATAACAAAAGGTAGTCACTGGCATGAGTTTCGGATCAACTTTCAACATCCAACAGAAACAAGAATAGCTTCTTTGGCATAGATGACAAAATATTAGGTAGGAAAGAGAATACCCTCAAAATTATGTATAAAACTTGTCAATTTGAGCTAAAAGCCTAAAACAACATTAAAATTTTACAGAATGTTCAAGAAAACCTAAATCACAACTCTCAAGTCATTGGAGTCAGTTGCATATACCCTTTATCTACATATTCAACAATATTAAGGAATAAGGACCACCTTCTAAGTCATATTAGAAGAAAAGTGGCGCTTTGATGGCGCACTTTGCACTTCACACATTCGCATCAGGCGCTTGTGTGCATATGTTGCGCTCGTTTATGCGCAAGACTTATGCGGCATGGCGCTATGCAGCAAGGCGTGTATGCGACATGGTGTATATGCGACTAGGCGTATATGCGGTCATACGCATATGCGGCCATGTGCTATGTGCTAGGCGCATGTGCGTGGTTGCTTTCAGCGCTGACGGTGCTGTCAGCGCTAGGGGTGAGCATTATTCGGTTTTGGACCGAAAACCGAATCGAACCGAATAAGGGATTCGGTTCGGTTTTAAAAAAATTCGGTTCGGTTTCGGTTTCGGTTTTGAAAATACTAAATTTTCTTATTCGGTTTCGGTCCAAAACCGAAAACCGAATAAGAAAATTTAGGTTATATATATATGTGTGTGTGTGTGTGTGTGTGTGTGTGTGTGTGTACTAAATATATCTAGGTATATTTAGTTATTATATATATTAACAAAAAAAAACACAAAAAAACACACAAAAAACCCAAAAATCGAATAAACCGAACCGATTTAATTCGGTTCGGTTCGGTTATTGACCAATTCGGTTCGGTTTCGGTTTTGCTTATTCGGTTTCAGTCCAATTCGGTTTTTGCTTATTCGGTTCGGTTGGAACCGAATAAACCGAATGCTCACCCCTAGTCAGCGCACGGCGCACGACGGTGTCTGCGCTGTCAGTGTGCGGCACGCAGCGATTTTCGCACATAGGGCTCTGCACACAGAATTTTGTGCGATTCGGTTGTATGTCCGTATGCGTGCATATTTTTTCATATGTGCACATAGGTGCATATTTTCTCTATAAATATAGCTCCTCTCTTCCCATAAAGGGGAGAGAATAATCAGAAATCCAGAAAGTCTACGCGCTTGGCAGCAGTCCTTTGCGCCTATTTCGTAAGGCCTATGCAACAACTACTTTTCTGAGTTCCAAGTTGTTCCAAAGGTGATCAAGAGCGTTGCAGGAGTTCAAATCTGAACTTGCTGGTTTTCTGGGGGCAGATCACCTATAGGACGAATCTTGCTTTGAGCACCGGTGATCCGTTCATCCAGCAAGGAGTTTTACTTGTGTTTTTTTCTTCAATCTCATTGTAGCATCTGCGAACACAAAGAGAACAATGGTTTTCTGTTTGTTGATGTATTTTACATTTTTTTGATAGTTTGTTTGTAACTTGTTCTTAGTACTGTATTTGTGTTAGCTAGAGAGGCGGACTTTGTGTCTTGCAAAAATCTTTGTGCCTTCTTTCGATCTCTCCACTCTTTGATCTGTCTTCGGGACCAACAATCTCAAAGCAAGATCTGAAAGATGGAGTTTAACCGTTCAAGTCTTCTCGATACAAGTTTTCACAAACTTGAAAAGTTTGACAGTAAACACTACAACATTTGGAAGAAAAAGATTTATTTGAATCTTTAACTTGTCAATGTTGGTTATGTGTTGACTGATCCTGAACCTACCAATCCTGAAGATGGGGGTGAACTTGCTATCGGCATGGCGATCGCGGAGCATTCCAAGTGGAAAAAAGACAACGACCTCTGCAAGTTGCTGATTCTGAATGCTATGGACGACTCAATGACGGAGTCCTACAACAAGAAGGCAAAAGCTAAAGATGTCTAAGAATCTCTAGAGAAGCACTACAAGACTGACGAAAAGATGCCAAAATCCATCTCGTTGAAAAGTTCTTCTCCATGCAATTTGACGATAGGAATGCCACAAGTTCAAGAACTTGTAAAGTTGCAGATGAAGCTGAAGGAAGAGGGCATAAAACAATAGGACAAGTTCATGTTGGATGCGATAGCCACCAAACTTTTTCCGGACTGGATCACTTTCAAGACTGACATGTACCATAAGAAAATGGAAATCCAGCTCAGAACCTCCTGCACTGGATTCATATTGAAGATAAAACCTGAGGGCAGCAGAAGGTGTAGTCCTTGATCAAGCAGTTGGCTAATGGTAACATGGTGCAGCCTGGTGATCACAAGGAAAAGCAGAAAGCTCCCTTCAAGAACAAGAAGAAGGACGTTAACTAGTTGAAGGTTAAATTGGCTCTGTTCAAGTCAAAGTCAAGGTCAGAAGTGACATGCTACAACTGTGGCAAGAATGATCACTATAAGAAGGAATGCAAGTCCAAGTCCAAGTCCAAGTCCAAGCCGAAAGAACAAGGTGAGCTTAACCTGATTGCTATGATTGCGCAGGTTGAATCGCATGGTGTGGACACTAACTGGTGGGTGAACACTGGTACATCGTGCCATGTATGTTCAAAGAAAGAATTGTTCACCAGGAACGAGCCTACTTATGAGAAGGTCTATATGGCGAACAAAACTCAAACTGAAGTTCAGGATATCGGGACAGTAGAGTTGAAGCTGACTTCGGAGGAAGTCACTTACACTGGAGAAATTGAAGCACGTATCGACGATTGCCAAGAACCTGGTCTTAAAGAGTGTTGTGTAAGACGGGCTTAATGATGGACATCAATTTCGGTCAGATGGTGATGTCCTACAAGGGTGCATACTTCGACAAGGCCTTTTGTATCGAAGGGATATTTAAACTGCAGCTTGTAACTTCTTCTGATAGCATTAATGCAGTTTCTTATTCTGATTGTTCTCGAGTTATAGCATAATAGACTAGGACATTGTGCACTATAAAAGAATTAACAAGATGTCTATTCTAGCCTTATCACCAAATATGGGAGTAAGGAGTTGGAGAAATGTGAAATCTGTGCACAGACGAAGATCGTCAAAAAACCGTTCACAAGAGTGAACAAGAGCACAGTCTGGAGTTGTGGTACACTCAAATATATGTGGCTTAAAAGCATTTTTTACGAAAGTCGAGATGAAGTATTTTATTACTTTCATCGACGATTTTTCGAAATATGCGTTCGTATATCTTCTCAAATTGAAAGATGAAGCCTTCGAGAAATTCAAGGAGTTCAAGACTGAAGCTGAGCATCAAATCGGTCAACAACTCAAGAGATTCAGAAGTGATCGAGTCGAAGAGTACCATTCATTGAATTCGCATCGTTCTGCAAAAAATATGAAATTGTCAATAAAAATTGCTCTATATTCTCCCCAATCCAATGGAGTTGCAGAAAGGAAGAACAGGATGCTGACAGAGATAATGAACTCTATGTTGCTGAATGTCGATCTTCCAAAATGCTACTAGGGAGAAGCAATGCTTACGGCTACATTCACTCTAAATAGAGTGTCTTTCGCGACTTCTGACATTACACCTCATGAACTCCAGTTCAAGGTCAGACCCAACTTGAATGCCATTCGAGTGGGGGGTGTTTGGCGTACGCGAAATTGAAAGTTAAATATGTTGTTAGATCTTTCAAAGACCCAAAACATATACAACAATTTGAATCAAACTAGGAATTCTAACCTACTATTAAAAAAATAATTTTGTAGGGAATTGAAAAAAATACAAAACAATCATGATATTCAACTTGGCATACAATGAAATTACAAGAGAACTCCAAGGTGAAAATGGCAATCGATACTGAATACTCAATTAAATATAATCTTCCACACACCTGTTGAATCAATGTGTCATAAAGAACAATGCGCTTGTTGTTGAAAAACCCATACATATATGCCTGCAAAATTCAGAAACAAAAGTACAATTTCATTAACAATAAAACAGGAATCCCAATTGAATGTAGATGATATTACAATAGCAAGAAGTATAACCAACACTATTCACTGTACTCAGTAAGTTAGCAAGCCATTTTTACAATTCCACAACAAGAATACTGAGGGAAAGATACTAGAGTACGAAATATGAAACAAGCAAGAATATCCACTAGCAGATATATACCAAATTGTCAACTTATAGTGGCTGGTCAATGTTTTCCACCAGCTAATATCAGACAATAATGATCTAGTTAAAAATATATTAACAAATTAGGTTTGATAAACAGGTGTAAGTTTGTCCAAGTATTATTCCCAACTGGTATTTTGAAGGCTTCCCGCTCCCTTCAAGCAGTCATAAAGCTCCTTGTCACTCCTCGTCACTGATTCAATGTTTTTCCTTACACCTCGATCCGTGCGGCACACGAACTTCCTCTTCAAAGACGGTGCAAGCCTTCTCCAAGTGTCACTCCTTGTCACGGACTAAGTGTTTTTCCCTACACCTCGATCCGTGTGGCACACGAACTTCCTCCTCAAAGACCGGTGCAAGCCTTCTCCAAACACTTAGCTAGATTGTTAAGGCAAAAATGAGAAAATGTGGAGCAAAAGAGAGATTGTAATGTTGAAAACTTCACCATCATAGAGAGAGTTTCTAACTTACTGGGTGGTGAGGAGCAAATGAGACTCACACTCTATTTATAGGGCCTCGAGGGCCTTACAAGAAACTTCTAGGCCTAAGATACTTACATTATGAGAAAATTATATAACTTCTAGAAACTTAGGGAAGCCACATGAGTTCAAGAGGTCTCCACCATATTCTGGAGAATTCAAGAGTCTTCCAGCTAAACCATGCATGACATGGTGTGCAACATTGTCTCGATGGGGCAAAAAATCTTGCGCATGACATCCTGGTACAACTCCATGCAACTATTTTAATAGAATGTCTGTAGTGCCTACGACATAAAGTAACTCTTATTTTCAAATTGGTGCAAATGCTATATATATATATATATATATATATATATATATATATATATAATATATATATATATATATATATATATATATATATATATATATATTATATATATATATATATATCACAGTGCCTTTGCTAGTTCTGAAAAAGCAACAACAACAAAAACTTGCATCTGATATCTATTTGTAGTGGCAATCCAGTCAAACGTTCTTCAATACAAAGTCATATATATATATATATATATATATATATATATATATATATATATATATATACAAAGTCATATATATATATATATATATATATATATATATATATATATATATATATATATATATATATATATATATATATATATACAAAGTCATATATATATATATATATATATATATATATATATATATATATACATATATATATATATATATATATATATATATATATATATATATCACAGTGCCTTTGCTAGTTCTGAAAAAGCAACAACAAAAAAACTTGCATCTGATATCTATTTGTAGTGGCAATCCAGTCAAACGTTCTTCAATACAAAGTCCTTTTTTTTCTTAGGGAAACTCTCTCAGAGGCCCACCCGAGTTGTCAAAACCCTTGACTAATTAGTCTTACTAATCTGATGCTTATTACGAAAACCATTTTATCAAAACCCATGCATGGTGTGGTTTCACAAGATACTTAGCTTTATCAGTGGCCTACGATTTTGTTGACACTTAGCCCCGAGGTACATGAACCTACTAACCAGAAAATGTTAATAACCGACTTTTAATCCTCGACAAGGACAGTTTTCAATATTTTCATCTGCAAATCCATATCCACCCTATGCTTCACAAATTCAGTATACTTGAAGTAACTACTACAGTGCTGGTACTTCAGTCAAAAAAGTTCTACAATCAGGGAAGCTACTTGCAACTAGAATCTCTAGCTTTGAGAAAAATCAAATTCTTGACTTTTTTTTCCTCACTTTTTAACAATCCCAATGTTTCCAGTAGACCCTTTTCGTCAAACTACCAAGATGCAGTTTCACAGAAAATATCACTGGGCAGTGATTCGGTTGACACCTCAAACGAATGATTCAGTAGCACTAAAATGTCAATTGTAGAGGAAGACTGCATACTCACATTGCTATGGCTTGACCTTGTAGAGCCATCAACTACGAAAAGCTTCTTCAAAGGAAACTTGAGGGAGGCTGCTAGCTTCTCAATCTTCTCTCTGAGCTCACCGTCTGGAAGCTGTTTTCACATTTTTTAGTCAAATTCTAAATAACTAAGAAACTCATGCTAGAATTCTGCACATACTCATATAGATAGTGATGGGGAACGATCATGGAAATAATTCCATGTAGAATTTCACCAAATCACTTGATAAAAGAGGTGATCTCACAATGTTGGTTGCAACAGAATATGGATAGCAAATGAATCACGAGCCTAGATAAATAACTTGGAATCGCACCAAGGAGAAAGGATTCGCATCTAAAATATTTTTTATTAATATCTATCATCAGCCATCTTAGATAAAGGCTTCGTTGTTGTTGTATCAACCATCCCTTCCAATGAAAGTCGTGTAGCTTAACTACATAGATCCATAGGAAAACGAATCACTTCCAAAAAAAAAACTCTGGTTGCTCTCCAGGAATAATCTTATAAAGATCAAAATTAGAATCCTGTCTATCAGACTTCTCATTTGGAGTCAAACAACCTACTGCAAAATAAATCCATCTAAACCAGAGAAAACCCAATTAATCAAATCGCTATAGCCAAACCAACTACTACTATACAAGATCCCCTTCACTACAGCATCACATAGTCAACATGGTATGGAATAAGAGCAAAAAGGTGGTGAAAAGTGACTACTTTCTTTATGCAAACAAAAAGAAGCCAAGTAAGCCTTTATATAGAATCAAATACTTACAGGAGTGAATTTGTTGAAAAGAGGAGCGATTAGAATGGGGTATATTGTCATCATTACTATAGACAACACAAACATGAAAGCCCAGAGATATATCGCCAGGTAAGGACCTCCTTTCTGCAGCAATACAGAAACAAATTTAGTGCATATTATAAGGCATGATGTGTAGCACAAATTGAAACAAAACTAATATAGAGCTAAACGCAGAAACTGGTCACTGCAACTTATTAAGCAGTACAGGATGAGATTTTACACTACAGTGAAGTAGCAATTAAAAACAATAAATAAGAAAAATAATAAAGTGAAGGCACGACTCAAGGTTCATATTCAATTTTTTATAATATAGATTTGAACAAGGTTAGAAGTAGAAAAAATTTCAACAAAAAACTTGTGATTGAACGTTGATACGAAGTAGCAAATGCGAATCGTCATTGAATTGAACTTAATGCTTGAAAGATTCAAGAACAATACCTGTACTATAATGATGATTGCAGCAACAATTGGCGGCCCAAGTATGACCGAGAGGCAAATTCCTTTAAACATATCCCTGAAGAATAACCACAATGTTTGCTGTAACGGATACAAAATCCATGGACAAGTCAGTAAGAGGACAGACAGCAGACAAACCTAAAACCTAAAACGTCCAAGAACCCAAACTATTATCATCTAGGCAGGTAATGAACAACTTGCAACTGGAAAAGGGAATGAAAAGTGAGTTACCTTATTAAAACCATGACGTTCCTCGATGACAAATGTCGAGTAAAGAGAAAATGGCAAGTCAGTAACCTGTAAGTAATTAACCAGTGTTAATAACAAGTCAAACTCCTGTTGTTAAAGAACGATGGAAAAAGTTTAACATTCATTTGAATTGAGATCACTAATCACAGGTCCATAACTATACGTATCAAGGATTCTGTCAAAGACATATCATTGACGAAAACTATTTGTACCAGAAGAAAACATATGAAATGCTAAAACCTAGTACTTCAAAACTGAAATGATGTCACAAATAGTCCCTGGTTATCTACAACGGCAAAGTTATATCAAAGCTCCATTTTTCAAGTCCAAACTTATTAGTCCGTCACTTTGGCCTCATGTTGATTTTGAATAATAGAATAAGTGAGTGGCAACCAACAACAGAATACAATAGTTCAGGACAAACAAACTGTAAACATGAAACAGAATGCTACAAGACTCGATTGTTTTGACCGATTAATTTTGATGCAGTATCCACACCTGTGACCAAATCATGGCACCTGCTAAGAAGGAAAGTGTGTGTATTAATTCGTTCTCTGCATTCAGGCCCATGTACACCACGAACTCACCGGATTTCTACAAGGAATAGAGAAATCTCCATTAGACGCACGCAGTGAGTATTAAAAACACACCAAAAAAAGGTACTGAATTACCTTCCAAAACCAAGGCAATACACCAAAAAACAAGATTGCAACGTCCATCAGAACCGTTACAGCTTCATGAACAAAGTGAAAGTGGCTGAAATATGATTTAGCAAATCAGTCAACATTATATAAAATGGTCCAGACGGCATAGCAATTTGCTACAGTATAAGTTTTGGTTCATATCATGATTTTACAATTATCAAAGTAGCAATACTACAGTATCTAAAAGCTGGATAAATAGCACACTTGGGGAGGAAAACAAACCTTTTGTCAAGGCTATAAGCTCTGGACTTTCCAAACTTCTCTTCACTAACCACTCCTTCCAATGGTTTAGGTAGGCTGGGCAGCTTGAGAGCAGCATGTTGCCGAATGTCAAGATAGGTCTCAAAGATGTACATCAAGACAATAAAGCCTGCCAACAAGGGGACACCAAACAATTAAAACAGCCGAAACACAGTGGAAATGCCTATCCACGTACCATTTTCAAAGAGTGCAATGACAAATTGAAATCTGTGAAAAATCAATAAAGAGTAATCGCACATGCCATTAAGTTATCACGTTGCTACGTTGCATGCTAAAATTGAAAATGGCACGATACTAGAAGTGGAGCACAACCTAAGGGGCTTTATGGTTGCCCGTAACTGTTGCAAACACATTATTTGGTTGCATGTAAATAATGTTGAAGGATTTAGAACTCCACTATTTGGAATGATGTAATTATGCTTGGTCGCAACTTTTGTTGCTAAGTACAAATCCATTGTTTGGTTTGTGACTTGTATGGACAGAGAACGAGAGGAAATAATACATCTATGTACGACACGTTTCAAAGACAGTGACACGAATTCGGCACCTATTTTGGTGTCCTAGTGTATTTTGGAGCATCCGTGATAGTCTGATACTTCGTGTCCGTCCGACACGAAGCGGCACAACACGAGCACATACATGAATTTTGGAGTGTACATGCTTCTTAGATGTATATGGTGCAAAGAAAAGGCTAAATCACCCTAGTGGCACCCTAGAAAAGGCTAAATTATCCTAGTGGCACCCCAACTATAGCACTTGGACGTTTTTGGCACATTAACTTTCCACTGTTCAATTATGGCACCCCAACTTTCATAAATTGCTCTTTTGAAGCACCTACCGTCCAAATTTAATTGCATATAGGAGTTCATCACGAACAAAACAATTATTCATTTAATTACAAAAACCAACACATCATCCATCAGCAAACGCGACTATTAAGTACCCAAAAATTGACGAAAGGTGCTTCGGAGAGCAATTTACAAAGTTGGGGTGCCAAAGCCGAGCAGTGGAAAGTTAAGGTGCCAAAAAGGTCCAACCGCTATAGTTAGGGTTGCACTAGGATAATTTAGCCTAAAAAATGTTGCTATTGGGGGGTGGTGCGGCCACTTCGACCGCGAAAAAAGAAGCCGGCAGTTGGATAGCAATTCCACATTTATTAAGGCTGTGTTTGGTTGGGGTTTTTTTTTTCATGGAAAATATTTCCATCATAAATTTTCCACCAATTGTAGTGTTTGATAGCTTATATTTTCCATGGAATTATTTTCCAAAAAACTATCATTTTCCATATTTTCATCTAAAATGGTGGAAAATGAAACTTGTCCAACACATAGGAAAATATCATTTTCCATGGAAAATAACTATTTTTCGTGGAAAATAATGGCAATCAAACACCCAAATTAGTTTTCCATGAAATTTTTTTAAAATTCCATAGAATTTTTTTCCTAGGAAAATTATTCCGTGGAATTAATTTCTTTTCCACGTATTTTTCACGTCATTTATACTAAACCAAAGCAAAGCTCTTGCGAAAGAAACCCCCCCAAAAAAAATTACTCCCCAAAAAATAAAAAGTAGAAAATATTAAATGCCCTAAAAAGGTCCGCGTAAAAAAATGATCATGGAAAGAGGGGTTTTGGAAGAGGTATTTTCTCGAACTTGTTCCAAGAACACAGAGATCAACAGAAGAAATTTTGAGGAGAAGAAGAATAGGTGGAGAAGGAAATGGTAAATATACCTAGAACTGCTTCCAAGTAAGGAACCGCCATCTCTCTCGACTGGACTGGGAGAGAAACGAGTCTCTCTCCCTCTCTCTCTAATATAGGGTTTTAAGATCTTGGACCCGATAGCTTATTGGGCAGGGTTCGGGTTACATATTTTGGAGCCCAAAACTAAATAGGAATAACTATCCACCTTGTTTAGTTTGGTAATTTCTAAAGACACTTCATATTTTACTCCAGAACAGTCCAGTCATAGGACTGCCAACTTGTTGACAGGTCAATAAATAGGGGTGCAACTCGGACGGGCTAAACCCGAACCCGATCGGATAAACCCGTTAATGGGTTGGATTAGGGTTAAAGATGTTCGGGTTCGGGCTTGGACTCGGGTTAAAATATTTGAACCCGATCAAAAATTGGGTTGGGCTTGGGTTCATGTGTTGGGTAACCCGAAGAACCCGAAATCCGACATACATATAATTTATATATATATATTGTTTCATACTACTTAAATAAAAAGTTTAAACTATAATTTTTTTCACTCGAACTCTTCAATTCCTTGTCCTAAATGTCATTTCAGTTTTATTTTTTTAATGATTGAGGCTTGATTGCTATTTCATTATGCATTTAATATTACTCTTGTTTAAAATTATTTCAAATATCATATTAGAGTCCGATAAACCCGATGGATCCGACCCAACCCGAGCCCAACCCGATCCTCCGGGCTTGGTCTTGGGCTTCATATGTTGAACCCGAAGTCGAGTCGGGCTTGGGCTTGGGCTAGGCTTATGATCTATCGGGTTGGGCTCGGGTTGACTTCAAACCCAACCCAACCCGTCCGAGTTGCACCCCTATCAATAAAGTTGGCAGTCCTTCTTAATGTTAGGGCTACAAACTTTGTTGGCAGTACTAACAGGGCCGACCCTGAGCTGATGGAGGCCCGAGGCGAAAGTTTCAAAATGGGCTCCCGTACATAATATAAAAAAAGGTATAAATAAAACAAAAAAATTGTTGTAGCCAAAATTTGAACCAAGGATCTCTTAAATATAAGTCTAGCATTATAACCACCACACCACAATATTTTTTTGTTAAAAAAAAACACATGATGCATATCAGTTCTATTGTAGATAGTTCCATGTTGGTGCCTCCTTTCGTCAGGGGGCCCTGGGCCGTCGTCCGGACTGCCCTGGACCCGGGCCGCCCCTGAGTACTAATAGACTATTCTAAAGTAAAATATGGAGTGCATTTAGAAATTACCATTAGTTTTTGACTCCATATAATTGTTCCAATGACTATGACTTTGTATCACACAAAGTTACTTGTTAGTTGAACATGTGGCATGCTGACAACCATATGCATGTAGACTAGTAGAGTTTCTAGACTCATATTTTATGAAATTGAGATTCAACTATGTATTAGAATTTTTTTTTCTGGACTTTATATGGAGTATTACTAAAGGCGCTACAAAAGTTATTTGGGACTGTCTAATTTTTTTTTTTTACAAGTTCGTAACTCAAAATAAATTACTAAGGGGGCTGCCCACGACATAATAGATTGTCAAAAAAAATGACAGTCCTAAATGAACATACATGACTGCAGAAAAATTATACAACCCACCTGGCATCATACATGACTGTAGAAAATACTGGATCCAGGATTTATGTTGGGTTGTCAAAAAATTTAAAAATCAAGTTTATTGGTAGGACTATCAAAAATTCTGACAGTTCTAAAGAAAATATGTTGTTCACAGTCAATTATGTAGTTGGCAAACCCTTAGTAAAAAAAAAAATTTGAGTGTCAAACTTATAAATAATAAAAAAATTGGACAGCCCCGAGTAACTTTTGTAGTGCCTTGAGTAATACTCTTCGTATGTTCCTTAAATTCACATCACATTTTGACTTTCATCCATGATCCATATTAGAGGATTCTTATTACTTTCTTGCTTGCTTAGTTACAATATTCTTATTACTTTCTTGCTTGCTTAGTTACAATACAAGGTTCCCCTGCAACGGATAGTGGATAGGGGTGAGCATTATTCGGTTTTAGACCGAAAACCGAACCGAATAAGATATTCGGTTCGGTTTTAAAAAAATTCGGTTCGATTTCGATTTTGGACTTATATATATATATATATATATATATATATATATATATATATATATATATATATATATTAGGTATGTACTAAATATATCTAGGTATATTTAGTTATTATATATATTAACAAAAAAAAGCACAAATAAACCCAAAAATCAAATAAACCGAAAATCGAACCGATTTAATTCGGTACGGTTCGGTTATTGACCAATTCGGTTCGATTTCGGTTTTGCTTATTCGGTTTCGGTCCAATTCGGTTTTCGGTTAGGTTGGAACCGAATAAACCGAATGCTCACCCCTAATAGTGGATAATATTGAGGGTTAAAGATATAGTCCAAATGTGAAAAAGATAGCAAATCTAAGCAAGGGGAGCAATCCTCTTAGTAATAGAAGGGGGGAAATTCATGTTATTATGTTAGTCAATATTAAACTACTGACATCTTGAAATATCTCCAAAAGTCTGGCTTCTTTGGCACATTTTTGGGCTTAAAAGCTTATCAGTAATCCATACAAACAGATGATATGAAGCTGGAACCCAATAACTAGCATTAACCTGCATGCAAATTGCTGTTCAAAGCAGCTAAAAATTTGGGCAATCATTTTATAGTTTAGGATTTTTACAAGCATTAGAATAACTACTCACAATCATATTTGCCACCAAAGAAGAACAAGACAATGAGCTTTGGTTATCATTGATCTATAAAGCCATGCTGTGTTGATTTAGTAATCAACGGACAACATATAACATATTAGTTACACAAGCAGGATTAATATGAGGGAAGCTGTTGAGAGTGGCCAGCTAGCTTCACTGCAATCACAGGACAACAAGAATACCACGAGCCTTCCAATTTCAGAAAAGCTTATAGATAGAACCATCATCATCAAACCGCGGCCAAAACTTTAGATAGAACCATCAGGCGAGCTGCCTCTAGGTTGCTTGCAGCCATGCTCAGGAGCCAGATATTCAGAGGCAGCTCTCTTCGACCTCAACTGCACAGACAAAAGGGTGTAAGAAAGAAGTCGTAAAACCCTAATTTGATTCAAATAAATAGGAAGTGATATTGGAGCTATCACCTTGTCTTCTACTTTGTTATAGATCTGTCTCAGGAGAATGTTTCTGGCTTGAGTTGATATGACTGAGAGCAAAAGAAAACATCGAATCTTTCAAATCATGGAATTTTAAACGAACATAAGCCACATGACACAGTTGATAGTTAATACTCAAATAGATATGCAGATACAATAAGAAGGCAGTTTTGGTAGATTCTCTCAAAAGTTTGGCTTTAGGCATATCGGACATATTATTGTTCAAGTTAAATCCAAAAGCTCCATAGTCTAAAATTCTCTCTTGACCATTGGGCAGAGCTAACATTAGCAAGTTTTCATAATACGTTTAGCTAGTGAACTTGGGAGCAAACTTCTCCGATTGGGGTGCACCATATGTGTGACACTCAAGGGCTCCTACGATACTGTTGAGAAGTTGGCTGAACTTAATGGACTTAATTATTAGGATGGAAGAGTTACATATATAATATATAGGCAATGGGGGAATACTCCTAAGGCCATAAAAAGGAAAACAAATATAATGTAGGACTGATTATCTCACACACTCCCACATGATGGAGCCTAGATGCAAGAGTTCCAAGCTTGGACAAGAACTGAAGATAAAGAGGGCAGGGCAAAACTTTAGTGAGGATATCGGCGATCTATGATGTAGCAGAAACATCTTGAAGTTGAACCCCATGAAACTTGACATTCTCCCTAATGAAGTGACAATCAACTTCAATGTCTGGTGAGCTTATGAAAAACCAACTTTGCAACAATAAGAACGGTTCTCTGGATATCGTAGTAGAAATTAACAAGCGACAAATCGGTTGGTTTAAACCCCAAAAAAGCCAGTCTTATGCAGAAGATCCATATAATACTTTCGCTACGATAAAATAAGGGAATTACCACGCCTAGCAACCTCGATTTCCAAAAAGTAACGAAGAAGACCAAAATCCTTGTTATAAAAATGAGAGGACATATGCTCTTTCATCATAAAATTCTCAGCAGTATCATTACTAGTAATAAGAATACCATCAACATAAGTCAAGAAAACCATTGTCCCTTGCGGTTGGAGACAGGTAAATGAAGTAAGTCAGGCAGTGCTCCCAGTAAAACCTAATCGTTTAAACCATCTGATTGACTTGTGTAAATGACACACAAGAAACTCCCCCACTGTCTCATAACAAAGAGGCTACTACATATAAAGGGTCTTAGTTAACTCACTGTTAAAAAAGTATTCTTAATATCCAACTAATGTACGTGCCACTCAATATGTCAAACAAAGCACGAGAAGACCGTTCCAGGCTATAAATAGACTTGTGTAAATGACACACAAGAAATGAAATAATGTGTAGGCAACTCTAGAGGGGGGTGAATAGAGTTTGTGTCGATAATTACCAATTAAAAATTAACTCTATATCGACTCCACAGAACAACTATCAAGAGATTAAGTAATCAGAGATAAATGCGGAAATAAATAGAGATCAGAAGAGCATACGCAAACACAGCAATTTTAACCTGGTTTCCCTCGTGGAGGACTAGTCCAGGCCTGAGAACTCTAGCTCAGGATTGAAATCCACTATTTGTGAAATAGTGTACAACCACGTGCCTTTACTCAGAAGAGCACGCCAACTTCTTACATATTCGCAGGTGGCGAAACTTGGAATTGTCCAAGTGACTTCTCTTTCACTCTTGCACGTAACTTCTAGCTGATATCGCACTGAGCACCTTGGGCTAATAAGAGTTGTGGCTTAGTAGATATGGAAGAATGAGGCTTGGAGTAGTAGAGCTTAGAAAGCTTGAATATTTGAAGGTGAGAGATGATTTGAAATGAAAGAATTCAAGCTCTATTTATACTACTCTGGGGAGACAGAGTTCGGCCCAAATTTTGTCCCAAGAATTCAAATTTTTGAACGTTGGACAGCTTGTACCAAGCAGGCCCTAAAAATCATGGTGCTGAAAATCAGGAGACAGAGTTCGGCCCGAACTCTGCGTGTGGGGGCAGAGTTCGGCCCGAACTCTGCCTCCTAGGTGGCAGAATGGTCTTTGGGCTTTGTTTGGCTTGGTGGAGCTTGGTTCAGGAATTGGTATGTTTGTATGGTAGAGCTTGGAGAGATATGTCTAGGGATTGAGATGACACAGTGCGACTCAACGTACACATTCTCCTAGACTCAATAAATTGAAGATTACAGACTTGGAACAAATAGGAAAACCAAGGGCCCTTTGATGACGTCTTTCTTCTGATATTTGAGCAGACCTGAAGACGTCTTTTTTCTTGATAGCAGTCGTCCAAAGATAAGCAGATCTGGAAATCTGAATACCTTTCGGGGGCTTCGCCCCCGAACCCCTGACGGGGGGCGCTGCCCCCTCGACCCCTGTCCGCTGACCGGGCAGCGGAACCCCCGATGCGAGGCCCCGGATAGGTCGCTAGGCGGTTCAGAGAAATCTTTTTGTATGACGCCGTCTTTGGTCCATCATTAATTCTTCATTGCCTATGTCCTGATTTGATCATGTTAGATCATGCTTACTGCATGTCTACAAATACATGTTAGGCGAGCAAAATATGTTGCAGTACGATACAAGCATGGCAATATGATATACGACAATTAGGATAATGCTAAGTTTAAGTAGCAACATGATAGTGATTATATGAATATTAGTGATATCATTATGTTAAACTTAATTGATTAGCCATATTCAAAAACACGATGTAATCATTGGGCTAACAAGAAACTCCCCCACTGTCTCATAACAAAGAGGCTACTACATATAAACGGTCTTAGTTAACTCAATGTTAAAAAAGTATTCTTAATATCCAACTAATGTAAGTGCCACTCACGATGTACCGCAAGAGAAATCAATACACAAACAGTAATAAGTTTAACAACGAGGGAAATATCTCTTTACAATCAATCTCATATTGTTGGATAAAACTCCGTGCAACAAGACGTGTCTCCAAGCGCTCAACATAACCATCTGGATTATGCTTCACTATAAACCCAGCGACAACTAATACGAAAATGACTAGGTGGAGTGGTACAAAATTTCAAGTATCATTAGATCAAATGGTCCGCATTTGCGCCCGCCACCCTGGATGATGAATTGTCTCTTGTACAGAAGAAGGTGTGGAAACAGAAGAAAGAGAACAAACAAAATTGTGAAGAGGAGTCAAATGATGGTTAAAAAAATAAAAAATACCAATATAAAAAATACCAATAGGATGCATAATGCAAGTATGTTGCTTCTTATGAAAAGCAATGAAAAGATCATTCATATTAGGTACAACATCAGAAGGGACTGTTGGTTCTGAAAAAGAAATGTCATGGCAAGGCATATTTATGGCCCCAAGTAGGTAGTGGTAGTAGTGGCTATGGGAAGATGAGATTAGGGTTCAAAAAGGTGGTTGGCAGCTACGGGAACATAAAATTAGGGTTTCGGGAATCGAAGGATGCGGGTGGTCGGAATTAGGGATTAGGAAAATTTAGACTAGAAGAAATTATGGTTTTAATAGAAGAGCTAATCCAAATGAATGACTCACTCTGATACCATGTTGAGAAATTTGCTCAACTTAATGGACTTAATTATTTGGGTTGGACGAGTTATATATATAGTTTTTTAAGCGGTAATTCTATTTCTACGTTAGTGGGTTAGCTCCAACCAGGAATCCACGCGAGCCTGCATTGGAGATTTTTCTCACTTGTTAGCCAATCCCTCCTAGCTCAAGTAGCAAGGAAGGGGAGGTGTATATATATATATATATATATATATATATATATATATATATATATATATATGCGGGGGGTGCAATACCCTCCTTGAGCATATCCGAAAGTGGGACTAAAAACTAAGAACCAAAAGATCTAAGCAATACAAAGGAGCACAAACAAAATGCAAGACTAAATGTCTTCTACTATGACGATTTAAAGTCTCAAAAGTGGGGGGATGAAAAAATATATATTTATTTAGCTATTGAAATGTAGCTTCAACAAAAATTCAAAAATAAATAAATAAATAAAACTAAGACCAAGAGATCTGAGAGTTATAGTTTCTTTGTTACTCCTAGAATCAGTCGATCATCATAATGTCGAGACTAGAGATAGAAAAGAATGATTTATTATGAATACAAGTGTTTGGGGGTTAAGAAACAATTTGTTCATAAAATAAGCAGATAGCTGAAATGAGAATGTAAGATGGATGAGTCGTAACACACTGAAAAAAAAAAAAAAAGATAAGATGAAATTATGGTGTTGCACCCTCTAGGTGCATGTTTTCTCATTTATATATTAGCAAACTGAAAAGAGGAACAGTGCATAGCCAGGACAGAACATAGAGAACCACAAGTGCCAATTAAGTCGTCTTTCTTTCTCCTTGAGAGTGACAATTACCTCCAGCATCTTACCTCGTTCTGAACCTATTCCAACCACTCTCTGTAACTTCTTTATTACGTGCCTAACAGGCAGTTCCCAAATCTTTTATTATTGATATCCAAGCGTGAGATAATCCACATTTAGGTTGAAATAAATGACGCAGACTAGCATGTAAATCAGACTACAGAAACCGTGCAAACAACACGTAGGAAAGCAAGTTAGCATAGAAAGCTTTTAAGTTACGCCCCAAACATGTAAGCTGTCATGCTTATCTGACTAAAATCAAAATGAAGTGTTTCCCAATTCCCATCCTACTTTAATTCTTCAGGGAAGTATTGAAGGTAAAAGATATGCAAGTCTGAAGATGTCATAGATAGGTAGCTTAAAGATGGACTTCTTTACTTGAGTTTTAGTACATATTCCTGAGAAGTAATTTCTAATTCTAAATCAGCAAGTAGTACCTCTGGTAAAAGCATAAATATATGATCTATTCGTATAAAAATATTTCAAGATTCTATATATGTTAAATCACACAAGAATGAGATCTGCAATGAGGAAAGTTACATAGAAAATATTTCTTAAGGTCAAAAACAAAATAGGTAACTCTTTCAAAGCAATTACCTTGATTAGGTGGTGGAAGAGTCCTGTTGTGAGTAGGATGATAGGTCGCAGGTGTCAACTTCTGAAAAGAAAGAATAGTTTCAGATGAGTATAGAAGCAGTAACAAGAAGAATAGAGCCTAGTTTCGGATGAGTTTAGAAGCAGTAACAAGAAGAATAGAGCCTATATGATATATCCCAAGTTATTAGGGTCGGTTACATGTGATAAATAAATTTTCTTCGTTTATAGCTTTTACAACCTTACAATGTGTTTACACCCTTGTTGATTGATCTTTTTTGTTTAATTTTCTTAGCCGGATTGACTGAAAAAGGTACCCCCAACGTCGGTATCGAATCAGGACATGCCAAACTGTACCTGTGTCGGTCGTATCGTATTGTTATTGGCTGATACTGCAAACTATTTAAGTATATCTTGTACCTCTAACCCTTTGGTTTGCAGAGATAACTATTAAAAGTTGGGATATATATATATATATATATATATATATATATATATATATATATATATATATATATATATATATTGCAGGAACGAGTTCCAAAGCTCACGAATATTTTTTTTCTTCTTAATTCTATCATAATATGTTGCTTTATGTATTGGCTTATTTTTCCGAGAGATTTGATATTGATCCTAAGATGATTCGTAAAAAGAAATAAATGGAAACTTGTATTGTTTATAGTTCTGGTTGTAAACATTTGAGACTCCTAGATGGTTTTATACTTCTTCTGCAATGTTATTCAGTTTCAGCTTAGCTCGTGTAAAAGGAAAACATCTTGGATCCAGCATTGAAGGATATGAACCAAGATTTCCATATGAATGGGGGTTTACTTGTATTTGAATTGAAAATTGATTTTCATAAGCCTTGTACAAGTCAACTTAGACTTGCAAAGCATCACATCCCAATGAATTAACTATCGAGAACAAGGCTTGGCATATATTGCTCCAAAACATGGAAATATATGAAAATAAGGATGTTAAGTAAAAACCTAGTCATATAAACTTAGTTTGGCAAATGGAAATTTTTAGAAACTAAGGGCATGTTTGGTTCTCACTTTAAACGTAACTTTCCAGATGTAGATGCTACAGAACTTGAGAAATAGTGTTTGGCTTCAATCCACTATGAAATAGTTTTCAAAAAAAATCTTCAAATCCAATGTTATAACTCTACTTTTGCAGCTTAGATAAAAGTTGTTTTGAGAGAGTTTTTTTTCTCCCAGATGAAAAATTCTCTTGGGACCCTAGCTGACAAAGGGAGGGGGGGATTTCTCTCCCCACGTTCTCTCTCCTCACATGTGAGAGACCCCTCTCCTTCACTACTTCTTCTTCTTCTTCTTCTCCAAGGATTTTTCTTGCGATCTCCAGACCAGACCGACCTCCACCACTTCTTCTTCTTCTTCTTCTTCTTCAAGTTGGCCATGAGGTGGTTGGAGTCGGAGATGAGCGCGTTGAGCTTATGCCCGGCTTAGATGTCTTGGTTCTGGTCGATGGAATTGAGGAGGATGTTGACGGTGTCGTAGTGCGGGGAGGGGTTTGGTGGAGAGAAGAGGTGGAGGGCCTGGAAGCAGGAGGAGGTCAAGTGGGACTCGTCGTCGCCCTTGGATCTCCGACGATAACTGCCTCGCCATCGTCCCCGTGCGAACGTAGTTGGACACGGTGATGACCGGTCGGGAACCGGAGAAGAGAACTGGACACTGTCCATTTGGGAGGGATATTGTTGGACACGAATCGAAGAACTGGACACTATCCATTTGGGAGGGACACAGTTGGACACGAACAACTTAGGGCACAATTAAGCAATTTTCTAAAAAAAAAAATTACCAAACACAATTTATAACTTTTTTTAAAAACTATTTTTCAGATGAAAATAATAACCAAACACAAACTCATAATATCTATACTTAGAAAACAACTTTATAATTTACTTTCAGAAAACTGTTTTCAGAAGAAAAAAATTCAAAAAACATATCCAAACGGACCCTAAGTAACTAAGTTTTCATTGGTTTCTAAAAACCAAAGGAAACTAGTTTCAAACTCAAAATGTTGTTTGTTTGGTAGAAACTATAAGATCAAAAGTTGCATTTTATAATGATATGGTGGTAATAATAATAATAATAATAATAATAGAGAGTTAAAAAGTAGCTGCTTGCTTTTCATAGGGAGTGAAAAAGTGGGTGTTTGCTTTCCAAAAATAAACAGTAACAAAAAATCGCCGTCGTCGTCATCATCCAAGCCTTCCTCCTTCAAAATTGGATCAACTATGCAGCATATATAAAGCTCCATAAAGGTTTTGACAAAAAAAAAATTATGACCGGTTGTCTACCTGACGTCAAACTTCTATTTTGGTGCCAGATCTTAGCCAAAGTAGCTATGAACATTAGAGGGTCATGCCATAAAAACTAGGTGATCAGTTGGCAAGTAGGTAGACCTACTTTTTAGATATATAGTTTAAGCTCGTGAAACCAAAGAGCACCCTCCATGTTCTCGTAGACTATAAAGAGTCTGGACGAAGAGGTAAAATAATACAATTTTCTATAGGAATGCACATTGATCACTATGACACATAAAGGCAAATAATGAAAATGAATGACAATCCACATGAGCAATAATAAAAAAAAAATACAAGTCATTATTGATTCTCATGAATTTTCGTCTATTTGGATGGAAGTTAGAATGAGTACTACTTTCCACTTTGGTGGTGGTTTCTACAACTTCTCTAACCTAGCTACCAAACAAACAACCAAATGAAAACTAGCTCTACTTTCCACTAATTTTCTAGTTTTTATGCTACTTTCCATTTGCCAAACAAGCGGGCTATAACCCTTAATAGATAGAAAGAAGCTAAAGGAGAATTATCCATATTTTACGCAAGATGTCGCTATGTAGTAACTCAAGACAGAAAAATCTGTGAATTAATAAATATAAAATCCGTCATCAAAACTATCTAGAATTATCACGAGGCCACATCATCTTGTTCTTAACTACTTTTACGTTGTTAGAAGATAAGATTGTGGTAGTAGTATTATTAATTTACAACAGAGAAACAATGTGAATAGCAAGCATCCTGGTGACCCATAAACAAGGAGTTCATCATTTTAGTACTAACGTTAGATGAAAATAAGTGGAAGATTACAATAGTATGTAATACCATATAAAATTCTCATGGTTCTATGTTGTGTACGCAAAATAATCAATTAAGTTTTTAACTCTTAAAATTTCCTCCACATAACAAATAACATATCTATTACGATGGACAAGGCCTTTAAAAGAGCAACGTCAACAACAAAACCTTTATCCAAATTTTTAGGATCCATTGTTTGGATAGTTTTCTTCCATCCAACTCTCTTAAGGGCCAACTTGTCTTCCATTTAGCTCCCTTAAAGACCATGGCCTTTGTAACAGTAACAAAAATAATTTCCATCTTTAACACATCAATCAATGTTCATTTAGGCCTAGCTCTAGTCCTACCAGTTCCTTTAACTACTACATTAATGCTCCTTACAGAAACGTCTATTGGTCTATGTTGCATATGTCCAAACCCACCTAAAACGATTTATAGTTATCTTGTCATCAATTGGTGCCACCTCTAACTTCCCACAAATATACTCATTTCTTATCGTATATTTTAATCTATTGCCACACTTCCATCTTAGTATTCTCCTTTCGACTACACTAATTTTCTGGACATGTTATTTCTCAATTGCCCGACACTTTGATCCGTAAAACATAGCCGGTCTTATAGTCATCTTATAGAATTTTTCTTTCAACATCAAAGGTATCTTGTGATCACAAAGTGCTCCAGAACACTCCTCCATTTCAATCATTTGTTTTAACTATATAAATTACATCCTTCTCAATCCCCCCATCATGATAAAAGTGTAGTGTCCCGCTCCTCGCGGTCCACTATGTAATACCCACGGCTTGCTGACTCAGTCTCGAACTGAGTATTTGGAGAAACCTTTGCCGATATCGATTGATCACGGATGAAATGCAATGAACCTTTCCAACTGATGGATCGGCTTCAATTGAAATGAGTCCAATAGTTTTCGTTGGATGTTTTCTTTCGCTGCTTGGTTTTGATGAATGTGTTTTCGTGTTGGTTTTCGATGATTGGTTTTTATTGTTCGCTTTCATCGCATATCACATTCATTCCGAATCTTGAGAGAAAGAGACCGAAGTATGCTAATCGAATGTTGGTGCCAATGCAGGGGGACGCATAGACATACACAGAGCGTGAACAGCGCGTGAAGTCTCTCCTTCTCTCAACTAAGATTCATCTTGGTGAGTTGCTCTAACCGAACTTGCATTTATTTGTACGCCCTAACAAAAATGATCTCTAGTCCACTCTGTTACCTCGTTCCTACGATCAACGATACCACAATAACAAAAGATAAAGAGAAGATAATGAATTGAATTATATGCTGGATTATATGTTGCCGCTTCATCTGTTTCCATATGAATAATATATGTCGCCTATGGATATGATTCAAATGTTTAGATGTGTACAGACGGACTTGTACACGTTGCCACAGCAAAGAGAATTGTCCCAAAGCTAGGAACTATAGCTCTGTCATAAACCAAAGCAAAGCATAAATACATGTGTTGCATAACAGTCGTCTTACAGAGTATGCATAGGTCCTGGACAACTTGTATACAAGGAAACTAGATCTCCCGGGCGGTTCTGGGGGCGCACTGAATCGTTCGGCCTGGAGGAGATTGTCTAGACATTTCAAGTACAAGAAACCTCGAGTGTTGTATCAATGTCCAAATAGCGACGAGCTGAACCCATGTGTCACAGCGGCTAATCACGAGAAACGACCCGTGGACCAACATATAGTTAGGTGCATTTATGAAATCAGAGTGCATTGCAACCTAACAAGAGACGCAGAGTTAAACAGTATTCCTTTATATCATATGCAAATTGTGCTAACTTGTCTTGTGCAGGGATGACTGTCGGCGATGGGTAAGTTGGTTATGAAATATTCTTCTGTCATGTTTCTATTGAATTGTTAAAAAAACCCTAGACAAGTAGAAAGAGCACTAGTAAATATGTAGCTTCACATGTTGAATTAGTACAGATATTTGTGAGTTTCGACGAAGAGCCGCTCGCCAGTACATAATGTGTGCTGACCCACGTTGTGGGCATCCTTTTCAGAAAGCAAAGGAGACAGAGGAATTTCAAGTGAGGCACTAAAGCTCGTCTAGCCCAGTAGAGCTGTGGATTGCCTCGAAGCTTCTTTTCATTTCCAGTCAAAGTTGCAAGTTTCTTTTCCTTTGAAGGTGTCTTTACATTTCCAGCATGTAATAAAGGGATATGATGTATGGACATTGCGACTATTTTTAAAAGAGAGTTTTAAAGAGAATCATGTAGCCAAGATAAAGCAAATCTGAGTTTGCAAAGCTTTGTACTTGTATTCCTATCAAGTTTATCAATAAAAGAAGTATTTACATTTCAAATCTCTGTGTCCAATATTTGGTTTTCTTCAACAAATGGGTGTGTGCGTGTGTTTTGCTTGACTAGTTGTTTTGTGCAGGTACTTGGCCTTGTGCAAGCGCAACTTAGACTTGCACGGCATCACGCCTTAGCGAGGACGAACGATCCCGTAGGGATCCAGGCAAGGCGGACGACCCTAGCGGGATCGGGACGTGACAAAAAGATGGATCCTAAATATCCAAAAGTAGCAATCCTAAGTTATCTCTTGCCCATATATACTCCCCCATCGTTTCTCATTGACTTGTAATTTGTACTTCATTTTCTTACTACTTAGATGGCCTTTAACAAAGGTCTAAGTTGAAATAAGAAGTAGATTATATCTATGTAATCACATCTTAGTCGGGGCTCTACAAGCGTACCAATTTGTACATTATACAGAATAAAATATGGCATTGTATATTTCTGAGAGGTATGCATTCGCATGTGGGCCTAATCCTATTCGCGATGCACATATAAATGTTCTTAAACAATCTATTAAGGTTCTCAAATAACAAAGCCCTTTCGTCCCCCGACAACTATGGTGTCACAAACCGTTCAAACATTTACAATGAGTAAATATTTCCAAATGTTCCAACAATTTTATAAACAAGAAACGGCACATCGCTATGATACAATTTATCGAGGCTAGTGACTCATGAACCAATTTCCATAATCACCCTTACCCAATAAAACGTTTTGTACGAAGACCACAACAGTTTTTAGCACAATTTCAAGAAAAAATAAAAATTACAAAATGGTTCTGAGTGAGAAGAATACCATACGAAACGTCGGAAATTTTGGGGAAGAATGAAAATGTTTGCAGCTTAATCAACCAAGTCAGTAGAATAAATCCTTATTTCCGGATAAAATTGAACTTTCCCAATTAGTAACAACAGACACACAGTAAGAATGCAGACCAGATTTATCCACTAATAGTAACTGTAAAAAAATTGGGAGAGAAAAAAAAATATATGGGGGAGGAGAGAGAGAAATGGTTACTGAAGGCTGGGCGGTAGGATCGGACGGTCGGAGCTGGCTGAAGTTGTGAGGATTGTACGATGGCAAGTCGCCGAGGAGAGAACCCATCTATCTACTCGACACCGCCACCAAAATCTTCTCTTGTAATTTGAGATTTAAGATTATGGACGAGAGGAAGAAGGAGAGCTCCGGAATCTCCCGATGGGGAAAAGAAAATGATTACTTTTCTATGTTTGGGTGTCAAAGAATTTGACGAGAAAAGAAAAATAATTTTTAATGGAAAAAAAAATTAGAGAAAAAAGTGATTACATCTATCCAAGTAAAGAATCACTTTTCCGCATTGAAGTAATTACTTTTCTTTCCAAATTTTTTGACATTTTCAAACATCGAAAAAGAAAATCAATGGAAAAATAAAATTTTCCAAAAGAATGGAAATGACAAGGAATTTATTTCCTTTCTCTTCCATTCCGCGAACCAAACGAGACCTTAGTGTTAATAGTCTCACTGTTATAACAATATTAGAGCATCATTAGTAGTTGGGACTCCCAAATACAATTTGGGACCCAAAATTATTATTTTTTAAATGTAAATGTAGAATGGATTGGATTTGTATGAGAATAGTAGAAAATGATAAAGTTAGCTCTGGTCCCTAAGATTGTGTGGCCAAAATTTGATGTAGGAAAAAAATAATATAAAGTCTAGAATCTAGAAAGCTGGGCTCCAAATTGGGACTTACTATTCTACAAAATGAGTTCCTACAATCTATAATCTAGAAATTGGGAGGCCCAACCTTTAGCACCTATGGATGGGATGAGACCGAAATTGTAGAAATTGAAATTAGGGATGAGATTTACTGATATACAAAATGAGCTCCTACATTCTAAATCTAGAATCTACAATCTAGAACATGCGAGGGACGTTACTAATGATGCTCTTAGGATTTGGGTCTACCTATATTATAATTTGCATGTCAAAATCACTGTTTATTAGCCGTTAACAATAATTTTGAAATTTAAATTCTAACGCCCGTGAATTTCGATACTCAAATTCTAATATTCATGTACATTTTTTTTGTAAGAAATAACTTAGGTGGATCTACAATTCCACTGTATATATGAGCAAGTTAGGACGATTAGATTAGAATCTAGATAATCCAAGAACATTAAGAATGTGGAAACTCACGAGCCAATATCTAACTTTATTTATACTAGTAAATTCACATATGATTATTGGAAAATTAGTTAAATATTTAACTATATTTGAATTAAAATTTATTATATATATTTATATTTTAATTAAAACTTGTTATAGATTTGTTTATATTTTAATTATAATTTATTATGGATATATGTGAATAAAGGAAACTAGTGTGGGGGTGGGCAAAGTATTTTATATTTAAAAAATATTGAGACAATATTAATCTTACATAGCAAAGACAATTACCACAATTTAAATGTAAACATAAACAAATTCATGGATTATTATATTTGATCTAATCCATAGTTTTGAATTCATGATTAAAATCTAGGCTAAATTACAACTTGATACCTTCAACTATTTAAAATGTTCAACTTGATACTCTCAACTTTGATAGGTACTAACTTAATACCCTCAACTATATAATAATTTTATATTGATACCCAAAATTTTAAAAATGACAAAATTATCCCTCCCTCCTCCTTCTCCAGCAGCACCCCCTCCGACCGCAATCGACTCCCATACCAGCCCCGGCGTTCCCCGGCGAACACCGCGCCCCCGCCGTCCCGTGCCTCCCGCGCCATCGTCGTCCCGTCCCTCGCGCGCCCCGCGAGCCCCCCCTCCCCCCCCCCCGCCCCCGTGCACCCCTACCCGTGGCCCCGTGTGTCACTCCCCGTTCCCGGAATGCGTATTCTAATACGTATATTGCCTGAATGTATTTATTTAGTATTTATCATGTAGTATCATGTATTTAAATTTCTATAACTTCATGTTAATTAATTATCTGCATTTTATTTTCTGCACTTTATTTTTCTGTAATTCTATTGCCTGCTCTTTAAATTTTCATGTTAATTAATTAGCTGCTCTTTAATTTTCATGCTAATTAATTCCTGCAATTTTATTTCTGCATTTCTTCCTGTAATTTTATTACCTGCATTTTAATTCCTGCTTTAGTTTTACTTTCGGATTAGCCTTGTTGGACCCGTGCAACCCGACCCATTGAGCCCCTTAAACCCGACCCATTGGACCCGGCCCAACTCCCACCTACCACCACCTTTTATTTAAAGCCACCCTCTCCCTTCCCTCTCCTCATTCACTCCTTCTTCACCATTACTTCTTCTTCTTCCTTTCATTACTCTCTCCACCTACCAACTAGGCAAGTACATCTTGCTCTACATGAGGACCATATTTTATGGTTCAATATTCTTCCTCTCATGATTCTAAGAGAGTTTAGTGCTTAGTATTTTTGATTTCATTGGTTCATTTCTTGTAGATCTAAGTTATTGTATTTTCGGTTGTCTATGGGTTTTGATCTAGCAAACTCCTTTGTTCTCAAGATTTGATGGTTCCATGTCGTAGAGCAGTTCATCCTACCCAATTTTGATCTTTGGAAAGTTGGATTCGGACTTATTTTGACCAAGTTATGGACTTTTGAAGCTTTGGGGTGCAACCATAGAGTTCTTGCTGTTTGGAGAAGACAGTGAGCAGTGTATGCTAGCTTTTTAGCTGCGTCACTGAACTGTGCGCGCTCTTTAGCGCAGCATGGAATCCATACGCTACCTTTTTAGGAAGTGTGTGTCTTGCATACGCTACCTTTTGGAAGCGTGTGTCGTATGGAGTTCATACGCTACCTTTTGGGAGCGTATGACTTGCATACGCTGACTTGGATGGTCAGGAGTCGTATGGAGTTCATACGCTACCTTTTGGGAGCGTATGACTTGCATACGCTGACTTGGACGGTCAGGAGTCGTATGGAGTTCATACGCTACCTTTTGGGAGCGTATGACTTGCATACGCTGACTTGGATGGTCAGGAGTCGTATGGAGTTCATACGCTACCTTTTGGGAGCGTATGACTTGCATACGCTGACTTGGATGGTCAGGAGTCGTATGGAGTTCATACGCTACCTTTTGGGAGCGTATGACTTGCATACGCTGACTTGGATGGTAAGGAGTCGTATGGAGTTCATACGCTGCCTTTGGGAGCGTATGACTCCCATACGCTAGCTTGGCTTGAGCGTAGCTTGACCTGAGCGTACGCTGGCATGAGCGTAGGCTGACATGAGAGTAGCCTGCTTACCCTGGATCTTCTATAGCCCTGTATATTGATATCTTATTAGATGTTTAACGTCCATTTTATATCCTTACGCCTTTTTGCATAAACTTGATATAATCATGATATGCTAGTATTTCTGTTAATTATAGATTGTTACGTGGGATGTACCATGTGTCATGAATTGAGTTATAGATACCCGGATTGACTAAAATTAAACCCTGAGAGTTGTAGACTCGACCCCGTTTAATGCTAATTGACTTTCATGCCTTGTCACCATTGATAATAATGGTTATCTTGACTAAATTGATCATGCGTTCCTAATTGGAACTAAGAGACTGGCTAGTCGTCTTATTGAATGAAATGAATGAGACACGTTCATGTTATGAACTATTGTACTCGACTGGCTGATCCCGAATATTGACATACATGCACATGCAGGCTTTAATCTATTTATTTATTTATTTATTTAGTTATTTTTCTACAAAAGAAGCATGTGTACTTTATGGTCAAGGCATGATTACCGTGGATAGATTTGATTGTTGCATTACGCTATGTAAGACCTGCAACCTAACCGCACTGGTATCGTTGTAGAGTTGTGCATATCGTACCCCGTACGAAAGTACTCATTTGAATGACCATGATCCACGGCATGGGATTTCACTCAACGTAGAGACTATTAAGTTAAATAAAATAATAATTGCATGGAGAGAATGGATTCCCGAATTCTTACATGGCAGCCCCCTTGGGACGAGTAGTACCCGACGGGCCGGCTGGTTCCCACAGATACTGTAAATCTGCCACACGGGCAGGGAACAGTATCTGCTTTTATTATTATTGTATATTGTATATTGACGGGCGTCCTGCTAGGACTCGTCTAATTCATGTATGGGCCAATTGATCGACTGGATAGACTAGCCTTGCTTGCACATAGTAAGAACTGAGGAATCCCTAATTGCATTATTCCAGGATAACTTGGGACTCATAATAGCAAGCCGTAGGAGTTGATTGGCCGTTCAAGATGATTTGTTTGTGCACTGTACTCTGTTATCTAACTGGGATGATCAGAATGTCAGGACATGACGGGCCAACTTCTGTCCTTGTTTGGTTGGGAGGTTGGTTCGAAGTGTCTTGATGTGATGTGAGTTCTAGTAGCAAGCAGAGATCTATTATTATATTCTCTTACTTACTGGTTTTAGTTCTCATGTCGTGCTCCCTTGTGGTACTTGCTATTAGAGGTCTAACCTCTCTGGTTTTGCATGGCCAGATTTAGAGCCAGTTCCCGAGGACTCAGCGTACTTCCACCTCCAAGATGGTCAATACTAGAGGAATGATCGCAGGAGGCCTCGAGTGGGTTCCTTAACTTTACCACTCGTTTTGTTATCTACTTTATACCTTGCCGTTTGGCACCGACATGTTAGTCGGATTGTCTTGTACTTACTTTTGCATAATTGTAATTAAGTCAGACTGCAGCTGATAACAATTGTGTACGCTTGCTATATCATCTGGCTATGTTTTGTAAATCCAGATCTCAAGAACATTTTGACTGAGCGTTTGGGACGCCTTACTGCTTTACCTTACATGTTCTATATTTCTGTTTCTTGTTTGAATGATTGAGACAATAGATGTGTAATGACCATAGTAAGACTTTTATGTAGTATGCACCCCCTCGTCTGGTTAGACAGCATTGATCGTATTATACGGTATTCTTCTACCCGTAATACGTAGCTGGCTGAGTCACTCCCCCGCTCTCCAGTATTCTAGTTCTGGGGCGTGACAAGATTTTAGTGGTGGCCCATGCAGGTCTGATTTCAGACTTGTGGGGTGTTTTGATTTATAGGATGTCTCAATCACATGTGTTCTCCTTGATCTCATGATTCGTTGTTCTCAACCCTTGCTTAACATTCCGGTATCCTTTGACTTCATTGATCCTTCATGTTCGGTCGTTTGATTGTTCTCTTGTCCCTTTTCTTAGGGGCACCTCGTCCGCATCTGTCAGAGCTGGACAGCAACAACATGGACAGCAACATGGACAACCTGACCAGATTGGTCAGCAACAAAGGTCAGAACCACTTCATGAGGCTATTCAAGAAGAAGTGATCGTGGAAGCAGCAGCTAGATCGCAGTATCCGGATGTTCCACCACCACCAACAGTTCCACCTACCCCTGCGGAGATGGACACACCAGCCCTTCTGGAGATCATGAGAGGGATGATGGCTACTCAGCAACATCAGATGTTGGCCCAGCAGCGCATGCACACTCAGCTACAAGAGCAGAATGTGTTGCTAAACCAAGGATTACAGACGGCATTGGAAAGAGGGGCGAGGCCAGATTCAGGAGCGTCAGCCCGGTTTTGCAAGTATAACTCCCGCCGTTTCGAGGGCACGGAGGATGCCATCTCAGCAGATGCATGGCTTAAGGATATTGAGGCTATTCTGACAGCAGCTAAGGTGCCGGCAGAAGAACGTGTGGATCTAGTGAAGTTGTTACTTCAGGATCTCGCACGTGATTGGTGGGAATCAGAGGAAGTAGGCATCAGACGTCCTGTTACTTGGGACAATTTTACTGCAAGGTTCAAGACGAAGTACTATGGAGTTGTGGCGCAATTTGAGCTACAACAGAAGTTTATCAGCCTCAGGCAGGCTGGCAAGACTGTAGATGCTTATGCAACGGAGTTCTGCAGATTGAGTAGATTTGCCCCAGAGATGGTAGCGACGGAACGCCAGAGGGCGATGAGGTTCCAGCAAGGGTTTCATCTTGATCTTTTGCAATTGATAGAGGGGCACAATTACCAGACTTTTGATGAGATATTGACGGCGACTCGAAGGCATGAGATCACCATTCAGAGGCTTGCGGCAAGGACTGGGGGTCAGAAGAGATCCCACAGTCAGATTGAAGGAGGAGGGGGAGCAGCGCCCCGAACAACAGCACCATCCCCTGGCATTCGTATCCATGATGTGGCGATACGAGGACCCGTACCACCACCCAGGCAGCAGCAACAGTAACAGAGGAAGAACCAGCAACCCCCGACGGGCTGCACTTATTATGGGAAGATGGACACACTAGAGATGTGTGTCGGACATTGAATGGACTGTGTCTGATATGTGGAAACCCAGATCATCGGGTTACCACATGTCCCATAAATTCGAGGTCAGGAGGACCAGGGCAGCAGTTTCCTGCTCTGCCAGCACCAGGGGCAGGGCAGTATCGAGGACCAGCATTGGCAGTGAGGCCGTTGGCGCAGCGTCCGTTAGTATCACAGGCTCAGATGTTTCGGCAGCAGGGGCCGCCGATACAGCAACACCAGCATAGACCACCCCAGCATCATCAAGGCAGGAGCCAGCAGCAGCACCAGGCTAGGCTACAGCATGGGAACCAGCAAGGAGGTCGAGGGCAGGCATTCACACTGTCCTTGGAAGAGGCATTGGCATCGGAAGATGTTGTGGCAGGTAACATTCTCGTCGCCTCATATCCCGCAGTAGCATTGTTTGATTCGGGAGCATCCCATTCATTTATATCTGCACAATTTGCGACACGACTAGGAATGGAGTTCGAGGCATTGCCAGGGAGGTTGAATATACTCACTGGTAATGGGCTCGTAGGAGTTAGTAGAGTTAGTTTAGCATGTAGTGTTGTAGTTTGCGGGCATTCCTTACCCGCCCAGTTGATAGAATTTCCTGTTGGGAATTTCGACGTAATTTTAGGCATGGACTGGCTGAAAGACAGTCATGCGACAATAGATTGTCGTAGTGGAAGTGTATCTTTTGATATTCCAGGCATGGAGAGGTTCACCTTAGTCAGGTCAGAGGCAACTCAGCAAGAGCAGGGAGTAGTAACAGCAATGGAAGAAGTTCAGATTCCGAAGGTAGTTGAAGAATTTCTAGACGTGTTTCCCGAAGAACTTCTAGGTCTACCACCGGTTAGAGATATTGAGTTCAGCATAGAATTGGCACCTGGAACTAAACCAATATCAGATCGGGTTTACAGAATGGCGGATTCAGAGCAGGCCAAGGTGTATCAGCACATAGAGGAATTGAAGGAGAAGAAGTTTATCCAAGCTAGCATATCGCCATGGGCAGCACCAGTGGTACTTTTGGGGAAGAAGGATGGATCATCCAGATTGTGCATCGATTACAGGAAGCTTAACGCGGCAACAGTAAAGAACAAGTACCCACTACCCAGGATCGACGACTTATTTGATCAGTTGAGCAAGGCTAGAGTTTTCTCCAAGATAGATCTTCGTTCAGGGTATCATCAGGTGAGGGTTCGGAAGGAGGATATTCCCAAGACAACATTCAGATCGAAGTATGGGCATTATGAGTTCTTAGTAATGCCGTTTGGTTTGACCAATGCTCCAGCAATATTCATGGATTTGATGAATCGCATCTTTATGCCATACTTAGACCAGTTTGTCGTTGTGTTTCTTGACGACATTCTAGTATACTCTGCTAGTGAAAAGGAGCATGAAGACCACCTCAGGAAAGTGTTGCAGGTTCTGAGAGAGAACCAGTTGTATGCCAAGCTCAGCAAGTGTGAATTCTGGACAGATCACATTTTATTTTTGGGTCATATTGTATCAGGAGCTGGAGTAGCAGTGGATCCCAAGAAGGTAGAAGCAGTAGAGAGTTGGCCAGTACCCAAGACCGTGGCCGATGTACGGAGTTTCTTGGGATTGGCAGGATATTACAGAAGGTTTGTGTCAGACTTTGCAAGGCTTTCAGCACCCATGACCCGCTTGACACGGAAGGATGTGCCATTCGTTTGGTCGACAGAATGCCAGGCATCATTTGAGAATCTGAAGCAGAAGTTGATATCAGCGCCCATTCTTACATTACCAATTGGACCCGGAGGTTTTACAGTATATTGTGATGCGTCAGGTAAAGGACTTGGATGTGTCCTTATGCAACATGGAAAGGTGATAGCATATGCATCTAGGCAGCTTCGGGACCACGAGAAGAATTATCCAACTCATGATTTGGAGTTAGCGGCAGTAGTATTTGCTCTGAAGCTATGGAGACATTACTTATATGGTGACCGAGTGGAAATGTACACAGACCACAAAAGTCTAAAGTACATCTTTACTCAGAAGGAACTGAACATGAGGCAGAGAAGGTGGCTGGAGTTGATCAAGGATTATGACGTGGAGCTCCAGTATCATCCAGGCAAGGCGAATGTAGTAGCAGACGCCCTTAGCAGAAGAGGTGGCGCATTTATGTTGACAACGCAGAGACATATCTTAGAAGACCTTCAGGAGATGGGCATCGAAGTTATACTTCCTAGTGATGTAGGAGTTCTAACAAGTCTGCAAGTTCAATCCGACTTAGTAGACAGGATCAAGGCAGCTCAGGCACAGGACCCAAGGATTCAGAAGCTTAGGGCAGAATGTGAGTCAGGACTCAGGAAGGAGATGAGAATTCATGAAGATGGTATACTTAGATTTGGATCACGTCTATGTGTGCCCAGTGGAGATATCAGACAGAAAGTTATGGCAGAAGCTCACAGTTTCTAGTATTCTATACATCCTGGAGGGACCAAGATGTACTAAGATATCAAGCAGCACTTCTGGTGGAATGGAATGAAGAGGGAGATAGCTAGATTTGTTTCCCGTTGCTTGGTATGTCAGCAAGTGAAGGCAGAACAGCAGAGGCCAGCTGGATTATTGCAACCGCTTCCTATCCCGGAATGGAAGTGGGAGCATATCACGATGGACTTTGTGACCGGTTTACCGAGATCGCCAAGTGGTAAGGATGCCATTTGGGTGATAGTAGACCGACTTACGAAGGTAGCACATTTTCTTCCTTTCAGAGTAGGACAATCTACAGAAAAGTTGGCGGAGTTATATATGCAACAGATAGTCAGGCAGCATGGAGTCCCTGTCAGTATTGTGTCGGATCGAGATACCCGCTTTATATCACATTTCTGGAAGAGCTTACATCATAGTCTGGATACCAAGTTAAGATTTAGCACAGCTTACCATCCGCAGACGGACGGGCAATCAGAAAGGACGATTCAGACTTTAGAAGACATGTTGCGAGCTTGCACTCTAGATTTTGGAGGGTCTTGGGAGAGTCACCTTCACTTGGTCGAGTTCTCATACAACAACAGTTATCAAGCCAGTATCCAGATGGCGCCATTTGAGGCACTATATGGTAAGAAGTGTAGATCGCCACTAGCATGGGATGATATCGGGAAAAGGAAGATGCTAGGCCCAGAAATGATTGTTCAGACGGTTGAAGTGATTAAGGGAATTAGAGAGCGACTTCGTGTTGCGCAGGATCGGCATCGTCATTGGGCGGACCAGCATCGTAGGCCGTTAGAGTTCTCTGTTGGGGACCACGTATTCTTGCGGATCTCACCTACTCGTGGGGTCATTAGATTTGGCGTTCGCGGGAAACTGAGTCCGCGGTACGTGGGCCCATTTGTTATCCTTGATCGGATAGGCGATGTTGCTTATCGTTTGTCCCTTCCACCTTCGTTACGAGAGGTGCATGACGTGTTTCATGTATCTCAATTACGGAGGTATGTATCGGACCCAAGCCATATCCTCGATCATTCTGAGCTGATTGTTGGTACCAACATGTCTTACGAGGAGCAGCCTGTGTCCATCTTGGACCGAAGAGAGAAGGTACTCAAGAACCGAACAATTAACCTTGTCCGGGTTGCTTGGGGTCATCACTCTTTGGGAGAGTCAACGTGGGAACGTGAGGATGATATCCGATCACGGTATCCACATCTGTTTGACTCACAAGGTATATCTTTTTCTGTGTACCTTGATTATCTTGATTCCTCATGCTTATCACCTTATGGGTAAAATTGCTTGATATCGTAGATTGATAGATTTACATATATGTTACTTGCTATGGACATTGTAAAATGATTGCTTTATTGAATTGCTTGTACTTAGATTAGTTTAGCCCCGATATTTCTATCTTGCTTGAATTTGAAATTCCGAGGACGAAATTTTTTCAAGGAGGGTAGAGATGTCACTCCCCGTTCCCGGAATGCGTATTCTAATACGTATATTGCCTGAATGTATTTATTTAGTATTTATCATGTAGTATCCTGTATTTAAATTCCTATAACTTCATGTTAATTAATTATCTGCATTTTATTTTCTGCACTTTATTTTTTTGCAATTCTATTGCCTGCTCTTTAAATTTTCATGTTAATTAATTAGCTGCTCTTTAATTTTCATGCTAATTAATTCCTGCAATTTTATTTCTACATTTTTTCCTGTAATTTTATTACCTGCATTTTAATTCCTGCTTTAGTTTTACTTTCGGATTAGCCTTGTTGGACCCGTGCAACCCGACCCATTGAGCCCCTTAAACCCGACCCATTGGACCCGGCCCAACTCCCACCTACCACCACCTTTTATTTAAAGCCACCCTCTCCATTCTTTCTCCTCATTCACTCCTTCTTCACCATTACTTCTTCTTCTTCCTTTCATTACTCTCTCCACCTACCAACTAGGCAAGTACATCTTGCTCTACATGAGGACCATATTTTATGGTTCAATATTCTTCCTCTCATGATTCTAAGAGAGTTTAGTGCTTAATATTTTTGATTTCATTGGTTCATTTCTTGTAGATCTAAGTTATTGTATTTTCGGTTGTCTATGGGTTTTGATCTAGCAAACTCCTTTGTTCTCAAGATTTGATGGTTCCATGTCGTAGAGCAGTTCATCCTACCCAATTATGACATTTGGAAAGTTGGATTCGGACTTATTTTGACCAAGTTATGGACTTTTGAAGCTTTGGGGTGCAACCATAGAGTTCTTGCTGTTTGGAGAAGACAATGAGCAGTGTATGCTAGCTTTTTAGCTGCGTCACTGAGCTGTGCGCGCTCTTTAGCGCAGCATGGAATCCATACGCTGCCTTTTTAGGAAGTGTGTGTCTTGCATACGCTACCTTTTGAAAGCGTGTGTCGTATGGAGTTCATACGCTACCTTTTGGGAGCGTATGACTTGCATACGCTGACTTGGATGGTCAGGAGTCGTATGGAGTTCATACGCTACCTTTTGGGAGCGTATGACTTGCATATGCTGACTTGGATGGTCAGGAGTCGTATGGAGTTCATACGCTACCTTTTGGGAGCGTATGACTTGCATACGCTGACTTGGATGGTCAGGAGTCGTATGGAGTTCATACGCTACCTTTTGGGAGCGTATGACTTGCATACGCTGACTTGGATGGTAAGGAGTCGTATGGAGTTCATACGCTGCCTTTGGGAGCGTATGACTCCCATACGCTAGCTTGGCTTGAGCGTAGCTTGACCTGAGCGTACGCTGGCATGAGCGTAGGCTGACATGAGAGTAGCCTGCTTACCCTGGATCTTCTATAGCCCTGTATATTGATATCTTATTAGATGTTTAACGTCCATTTTATATCCTTACGCCTTTTTGCATAAACTTGATATAATCATGATATGCTAGTATTTCTGTTAATTATAGATTGTTACGTGGGATGTACCATGTGTCATGAATTGAGTTATAGATACCCGGATTGACTAAAATTAAACCCTGAGAGTTTTAGACTCGACCCCGTTTAATGCTAATTGACTTTCATGCCTTGTCACCATTGATAATAATGGTTATCTTGACTAAATTGATCATGCGTTCCTAATTGGAACTAAGAGACTGGCTAGTCGTCTTATTGAATGAAATGAATGAGACACGTTCATGTTATGAACTATTGTACTCGACTGGCTGATCCCGAATATTGACATACATGCACATGCAGGCTTTAATCTATTTATTTATTTATTTATTTATTTAGTTATTTTTCTACAAAAGAAGCATGTGTACTTTATGGTCAAGGCATGATTACCGTGGATAGATTTGATTGTTGCATTACGCTATGTAAGACCTGCAACCTAACCGCACTGGTATCGTTGTAGAGTTGTGCATATCGTACCCCGTACGAAAGTACTCATTTGAATGACCATGATCCACGGCATAGAATTTCACTCAACGTAGAGACTATTAAGTTAAATAAAATAATGATTGCATGGAGAGAATGGATTCCCGAATTCTTACATGGCAGCCCCCTTGGGACGAGTAGTACCCGACGAGCCGGCTGGTTCCCACAGATATTGTAAATCTGCCACACGGGCAGGGAACAGTATCTGCTTTTATTATTATTGTATATTGTATATTGACGGGCGTCCTGCTAGGACTCGTCTAATTCATGCATGGGCCAATTGATCGACTGGATAGACTAGCCTTGCTTGCACATAGTAAGAACTGAGGAATCCCTAATTACATTATTCCAGGATAACTTGGGACTCATAATAGCAAGCCGTAGGAGTTGATTGGCCGTTCAAGATGATTTGTTTGTGCACTGTACTCTGTTACCTAACTGGGATGATCAGAATGTCAGGACATGACGGGCCAACTTCTGTCCTTGTTTGGTTGGGAGGTTGGTTCGAAGTGTCTTGATGTGATGTGAGTTCTAGTAGCAAGCAGAGATCTATTATTATATTCTCTTACTTACTGGTTTTAGTTCTCATGTCGTGCTCCCTTGTGGTACTTGCTATTAGAGGTCTAACCTCTCTGGTTTTGCATGGCCAGATTTAGAGCCAGTTCCCGAGGACTCAGCGTACTTCCACCTCCAAGATGGTCAATACTAGAGGAATGATCGCAGGAGGCCTCGAGTGGGTTCCTTAACTTCACCACTCGTTTTGTTATCTACTTTATACCTTGCCGTTTGGCACCGACATGTTAGTCGAATTGTCTTGTACTTACTTTTGCATAATTGTAATTAAGTCAGACTGCAGCTGATAACAATTGTGTACGCTTGCTATATCATCTGGCTATGTTTTGTAAAGCCAGATCTCAAGAACATTTTGACTGAGCGTTTGGGACGTCTTACTGCTTTACCTTACATGTTCTATATTTCTGTTTCTTGTTTGAATGATTGAGACAATAGATGTGTAATGACCATAGTAAGACTTTTATGTAGTATGCACCCCCTCGTCTGGTTAGACAGCATTGATCGTATTATACGGTATTCTTCTACCCGTAATACGTAGCTGGCTGAGTCACTCCCCCGCTCTCCAGTATTCTGGTTCTGGGGCGTGACACCGTGCCCCCCCCGGCGCCTCCGGCTGCTTCCCAAGCGCACGATGCCGTCGCCTCGCGCAACTCCGGACAGGCCAACGCGGGGTGGGAGGAGGGGAGTTCGCGAGCTGGAGGGGGAGGGGAGGTCGCCGACGGGAGGGAGGGGTGGAGGGGGTGGGGAATGTCACCGGCGGGAGGGAGGGGGGTTTGGGTGGAGGGGGGAAGGTAGCCGGCGGGAGGGGGGGGGGGGAGGTCGTCGGCCGGAGGCAGGAGGGATGGGGGGGGAGGTCGTCGGCCGGAGGCAGGAGGGAGGGGGGGGGGGAGGTCGCCGGCGGGAGAGGTGGGGGGGGGGTTGGAGGTCGTCGGCCAGGAGGCCGGAGGCAGGAGGGGAGGGACAATTTTGTCCTTTTTTTCAGGATTTCAAGTTAGTACCTATAAAAGTTGAGGGTATCAAGTTGAAAAACTGAAATAGTTGAGGGTATTAAGTTGTAATTTAGCCAAAATATATAATAAAATATAATCTACCGTAATTTAAATATAATATACACATAATACTAAACATAATTTATAATTTTGATTCTAATCTATTTAAAGATTTAATGTACACCAACTTTAAATAATTATAAAAATTAATAATCCCCATATAATTAAATTTAGTTTAGTCTAATTATACATACTTACAATCCTAGTTAATATAAATATTAATTTAATATCACTTAATATAATCTAATTTGATTTAAATTAATCTAGTTGGATAAAACTTATTATAATTCAACTTAATCTAATGCAAATTAAAAATCTTATTTAAAATTTATTCTAATTCATAAGTTAAATATAATTTTATTTAATTTTTGAAAATTGGATTGTGCTAAACAATGCAAATACAACAAAATAATGGAGAGATAAGAAGATTGAGGACCTTGTAGTAAACATGACAGAAGTGTTTGGATTTTTTTTTAGAATGTTGCATAATGGAATCAAGAAAAGGCTCATGAGAGGAAAGAGGAAGTTACAATCCACTTGTGAATTTAAATTAGTGAGATTGTGAAATGACCATATTATCCATTCATAAATATATCTTTAACTTAGAATATATATAATCCAAATACTCCTGGTATTTGGATTATATAATAGTGACCATATTATCCATTCATAAATATATCTTTTAGTCTTTCTAATAATAATTTATAAAATATGTGTAACGTAGGTGCATATATAATAATCTGAATAAATCATGATATTTTTGAGGATTGTTAATCAGGATTTTTTTTGTGTGTGTGAGTGTGATTTCAAAAAAAAAAAAATCAGGATTTTTTTTGACTTTCATACTACTTATTAGTATAAATTTGTACTTATATTCTAATTTTCGTGTTTATTAGGCCTATATTCTATTTTTTGTCACAAAGATTGAAATATCAGTCTAATATACCAAAAAAAAAATGGAATGTATGTATATTTTTATATTAATAAGTGGGAGGAAAGTTAAAAAAAAAAAAAAAAAAAAAAAAAAAAATCTAATATTAATTAAGGAAACGATTGAGAGGCTGCAGAGAATTAAGTAAAGTAATGGTCTGTCCTGAGGACAGTGGCGGACATGATGATCCATCTACCAGTCTCCCCCACCAAGTCCATCCTTCTGATTGCGATCTCTACAAACGTACATAGCATCGATCGATCACTAATTTATATTTCCGTTCTTTCCATCCATCGTTCCTTCTTTTTTGATCGGATCTATCGTTCCTCTTCCTTCGATCGACGCCATGCTCAAGTCTACTACAGCCCCCAGCGGCGGCGGCGGCGGCGGCGGCGGCAGTACTCTAGTCTATCCCGGAAAGATGAAGATGGATCAATGCTTTGGAGCCGCACCGCTGACAGCGAGAGCGCGGGAGATCGCCAGGAGCCGCGAGGAGCTCCTCGGCCTCCTGCGTGGCCTGCCGGAGCCGGAGTTCGAGCTGTCGCTCACCGATCTCGTCGAGAGCAGCGCGGAGACGGAGGATCGGTTGCTGCCTGTGATTAACCAGCAGGAACGGCGTCCAGTCAAGGAGAGAATTAAGAAGGCGAGGAAGAGCAGCAGCAGCAGCAGCTTCTTCGAAAGGAGCAGCAGCAGCGGCGGCGGCGGTGTGCTTCTGAATATGTACGTTCCGACCTCGTTGACGCGGAGCCTCACGTCGTCCGGTGGGAGCCGCCGGAGCTCGGCGGGTCCGAAGGACCACGCAGCAGATCAGTTCGCTATTAAGAGGTAATTAAGCTGATTCTTCTCGTCTTTTAAGAATCGATACTATAATTTCTAAAAATTTGGGCTTATTTTCAACTCGATATTCTCAATTATTTAAAATTTTCAAATCGACATCCTAAAATTTCGTCACATAGAGTTTAGTTTTTCGTCCCAATAAATTAATTTTTTAGGACAAAAATATTTCTGCTCCTCTTCTACCACTAGAGGCCCAAATCCAAGCACCAAATCCTTCCTTCCCTAGGAGAAATTATTGTATGGTCCGGCCTCACCACGTGGCAACGAAGAATGGTGAGTCCGGCCACTAATTACTTGACACTTGGCATAATCCATTATATCACTATATTTTTCTTATTTTCTAGGTCAATTTTATTTAATGTTTTCAAAGAAAAAAAATTCTATTTTCTTTCTAATTATATGTCAAGTGAATTCCGACATATTTTATATATTTTTTTCAATTTTTTGAAACTCTTTATGCCAAACATTATGCCAAGTGTCAAGTAATTAGTGGCCGGACTCACCATTCATCATTGCCACGTGGTGAGGCCGGACCACACAATAATTTCTCCTTTCCTAGGTCTAACAATCGGTAATCCCCACTCTCTCTCTCTCTCTCTCTCATTTCTGATATTTCTCGTGCCAATTTCTTTACGGAATCGTCGACCATAAGAAATTGTTAGGGTTTAGTGAACGAGTTGCATGAGATCGATTCTTACATGAATCGAAAAGAAAATCTCCGACTTCTTGTAAATTCATGAATTGAAAAGATAAAAACTGCATATTGAAAAATAAAAGATAAAAAAGAGAATATGAAAGACCATCTAAGATAGAAAAAAAGAGAAAAAATGAAGGAGAGAACCCATTGTTTGAACTACAAATTAGAGTAAAAAAAAAAATTAAAAGAAACCAGAGAGTATAGAACACAAAAGAGAGAGAGAACTTTCTATTGATAGCAAAGAATACAAGGTAAAAGCATATAAAATCTAGAGAGAAGAAACACAGAGGAAAGGAAGAAGAACTAAGAAGATAGCATCTTAAGAAAACCAGAATGACCAAATTTGTAAGTCACGGGAAGAAATAAGAAGATAGCATATTAAGGTTGAGGCTATTTTTGTCATTTCATATTTTTCGTCAATTGTTAGGGTATCAAGTTGACTAATTATAGTTGATGTATTTAGTTGTATAATAAAAGTATACCATATTAAGTTGAAAAGCTAGAATAGTTGAGGATATCAAGTTAAATTTAAGCAAAAAATTTATAATTCAAATACAAATACGTTACATATATAAACCAAATACTAGTTATCCATCCAATCATACGAGTAAAACTAAGAGTCTAATAAGTTTCTTTAAACTATGTAGTTTAAGCTTAAAACAAAGAACACTTAATTTCTAAAATAAAAAATTGAAGCTATATTTTAAAAGATAACCAATGACTTCTACTAAAAAGTACCCACAAAATATCAACAAGTGCCCACAAATTATCCAAACTTAAAATTGAAAATACAAATAAAAATAATTTTGGATACTTCTGCAGGTATCCAAGATCATTATTCGGATAACCCTTCCTAGATGGAGTATCCGTACTTCATACTTTATAGTTTTTCAGTGATACTGCAACATAAGTATTTTGGTTGAATTTTAGAAGAATTAAACAGGAGTTTGCTAGAATTTTATGGAAAAAAGTATAATGAAAATGTTGAGACTTGAAGTGATTTTATTGAATGGAGTAACAACATATATATAGGAGAGGCTAGCCTCCTCTCCTATCATTCTAGCCAATGTGGGACTAAAGCCCAATAACACTATATATATATATCAACACTCCCCCTCAAGATGGGCGAAAGATATTCACTAAGCCCATCTTGTCACATCCTCTCATCATGTTGATAGAACTAAGCCCCTTTGTCAGTCCGTCTGCTACCTGATCTTTGGTTGGAACATAGTCCAGCTCTAGTTCTCCTTTATCCAGTTTCTCTTTGATGAAGAATCTGTCAATCTCAATATGTTTGGTCCTGTCATGCTGCACTGGATTGTTGGCAATATTAATAGCTGACTGGTTGTCACACCATAGCTTCATCTTTGTTCCCTGGTCCAGCTTTAGCTCCGTCAGCATATTCTTCAACCACAATAGTTCTGTGACTCCCAAGGCCATCGCTCTATACTCTGCTTCAGCTGTTGATCTGGCCACTACTGACTGCTTCTTACTCCTCCAAGAGACCAAGTTGCCTCCTACAAATATGCAGTATCCCGATGTGGATCTCCTGTCGTCAGCACAGCTAGCCCAGTCAGAATCACAATAGCCCTCAATGCCTACATGATTATTTCTTCTAAAGATCAGTCCCTTCCCGGGGGCTCCCTTCAAGTACCTCAGAATCTGGTACACTGCGTCCATGTGACCCTTCCGGGGGTCATGCATGTAGCGGCTTACTACACTTACCGCAAAGCTGATATCAGGTCGAGTGTGGCTTAAGTAGATTAACTTGCCCACCAATCTCTGATATCTATCCCGGTCAACTGGTTCTCCAGCTTCAGCATCCAGTTTAAACTTCTGGTCTATCGGTGTCGTAGCTGGTTTACATCCCATCATCCCTGTTTCCGTAAGCAGGTCCAGTGCGTACTTCCTTTGAGAAAGAACGATTCCCTCATTATCTCGAGCAATCTCAATCCCAAGGAAGTATCGAAGGGGGCCAAGATCTTTCACCTCGAACTCCTTGCCAAGTTTTACTTTGAGTTGGGCGATCTCCTGCTCATCATTGCCTGTGATAATCATATCATCTACATATACTGCAAGCATGGTGATATGGCCTCCACTCCGTCTGAAGAAGACAGTGTGATCAGCATTGATCTGCTGATATCCCATCCCTATCATTGCTCTCCTGAACCTGTCAAACCATGCCCGAGGAGACTGCTTCAGTCCATAGAGAGACTTCTTCAGTCTGCAGACCTTGCCTTCTGTCTGTTTTGTGCCGAATCCTGGTGGTATCTCCATGTACACCTCCTCTACTAGATCTCCATGAAGAAATGCATTCTTCACATCCAGTTGGTGTAGCTTCCACCCTCCATTGGCTGCCAGGGAGATCAAGGTCCTGACAGTGCTCATCTTCGCCACTGGTGCAAAGGTCTCGTCATAGTCGATGCCGTACGTCTGACTGTATCCTTTTGCCACCAGTCGAGCTTTATAGCGCTCAACCTGTCCATCTGGGTTCTGTTTCACAGTAAAAACCCATTTACATCCAACTGCTCTTTTCCCTTCTGGCAGTCTCACCAGCTCCCAAGTGTGGTTCTTCTCAAGAGCTCCCAACTCCTCGTGCATTGCCGCTTTCCACTTTGGATCGTTCTTGGCAACCTGCCAATTGTTAGGTACAGTAATACTATCCAAAGATGCTATAAATGCTCCATGAGAAGAAGATATATGATCATAAGAAACAAACTTAGCAAGATCCCAACCATATCTGTCCGGAGGATTTCCCGCATTGCTGCGAGTAGTCCTTCGTGTAGGTAGTGGTATGGGAGGAACGATATCACCTGAGGAGGGTGGTGGTGTAGATGAGGAGGATGGTGGTGTAGATGAGGAGGATGGTGGTATAGGTGTCTCAGGAGTTGGGACAGGCGCAGGCAAGGGACTTGGCACTGACACTGTAGGTACTGGTCCTGTAGTCTGCTTGTTGTTTCTCCTGTTGTAGGTCAGTAACTCCCCCTGAGCCGTAGGTGTAACACTTCTCGTCTCCTCCCTCTGTTCCGCTTCACCTTCATGTTCCTCCTCAACCGTGTCTCTATGCCAAACTTCTAAATCGGTTACCACCAGGTTCTCCAAGTTCTCTATCTCCCCCTCTCGTCTTATACTTGTAGTATGAGGCGTGTTATACGAAGTTCCATCCTGGCGGTAATACGGCTCATGCTCCCGGAAGTGGACGTCCATACTAACAAATTTCTTCTTCTCTACTGGACTCCAGCATACATACCCCTTCTGAGTTGCTGAGTAGCCCACGAAGATGCACTTGACTGCTCTAGGGTCAAGTTTTCCAACGAATGGTCTGTTGTCCTTCACAAAACACACACATCCAAACACCTTTAGTGGAAGTATTCCACTATTATTACCTTGTAATACTTCACATGGAGACTTCCATCCCAGGACTTTTGAAGGCATCCTGTTTATAAGTTGAGCTGCTGTCAACACCGCATATCCCCATAGGTGTTGTGGGACATTCATGTCGATCATCATACTTCTTGCGGTCTCCAGAAGATGTCGGTTCTTCCTTTCTGCTACTCCATTTTGTGCTGGTGTATATGCACAAGAGGTCTGATGCTGTATTCCATGTGCTGACAAGTACTCTGCAAGTGTCCTATTGGTATACTCCGTCCCATTGTCAGATCTCAGTATCTTCACCACTGCATTATACTGAGTCTGGACATATTTATGAAAGTCCCGAAAACAAGCAAATACATCACTTTTGTTCTTCATCAAATACAGCCAGGTGACACGAGATGCACAATCGATAAACGAAACAAAATACTTATACCCATTCATAGTGTTAGTAGCACATGGGCCCCAAACATCAGAATGAACTACCTCAAAGACTGAAGAACTCTTATGACCATTTCCAACATATGAACTCCTAGTAAGTTTTCCTAACTCACATGCATCACATACTAATTTTCTTTTATTTGATTTTGCATACATATCTGGATACAACTTATTTAGAGTATCAAAGGAAGAATGCCCCATCCTCCTATGATGAAGTATCAAAGTGTCTTCAGTCTTCTGCTGCAGCTCCTCCATTTCAGCCTTCTCTGCCATAGACACCAATGCTGAGTCCAGTCCGTCTTGATCTAGGTACCACAGTCCATCATGCCAAGTGCCAGTCCCAAGTCTTCGTCCCGTCCCTTTCTCCTGGAAGATCACCTTAGGAATATCAAAAGAAACAATGCATTTTAGTTGGAGAATTATAGAACTAATAGACAAGAGACTGACTGGGAAGGATGGAGCATGCAAAACATTGGATAACCTTACTGAACCCGTACAATTAACAGTACCCTTACCGACCACTGGTTGGAAAGTACCATCCGCAGTCTGAATGGTGTCTGTCGATGCTAGGTGAGTGTACGAGGAAAACTTACTAGCATTTCCGGTCACATGCCGAGATGCTCCTGAGTCGATAATCCAGTCTGACATTTTAAGGGAAGACATAGATGCAAGAGCGTGAGACTCGTCAGTACCTTCTGATGGATGGGCATACATAGCGGCGTTGAAGAATGGAGTGGATGCCTCCTCTGCTACGCTCCTCCTGTCTCCTTCGATTGACGCTTTTTGTTTTCTCTCCAGCAGATCCAGTAGCGCCTGATCCTCCTCAGTAAAGGCGCCGCCAGCTCCTCCATTCCCATCTGCCACCAGCAGGTTTGCCCGATAGCCTCCTCGACCGCCTCGTCGGCCTCCTCGACCACGTCCACGTCCAGCATATCCTCGTCCACGTCCACCACCTGAGTCTCCCTCCTTAGGTGGTTTGGTACAAGCATATCGATGGTGGCCCATCTCCCCACAGTTGTAGCACTGCCGATTCTGTTGCCAGAGCTCTCCCTTGGATCCTGTATCCCCCGAACCGGTAGCTGCTAGTGCTGACTTCACTTCGGGTAAAGCACCTGTCGATGATGCGCCTGTCCCTGTCTGTAATCTGATCCGCGTCTCCTCCTGAATCATGGCTGAGATAGCCTCCTCGAGACTAGGGATCGCTGGCTGGGCGAGGAGTAAGGCTGTTCTCTGTGTGAATGCTGCAGTCAGTCCCTTAAGGAATTTCATCGTCCTCTCCTGCAGACACACCTGTCTCTCCTTGCACTTTGGGTCCCCGCAGCTTGCCCGTTTGGAATGGTGATCATAATCCAGCCAGAGGCGTTCCAACTCCGCAGCGTACTCCTGCACCGTCTTCTCGCCTTGTACGGTGTCGTCGATCTCCCCTTTTATCTGGAAGATCCGTAGATTGTTACCTATGCCATCATAGGTTCTTCTCAATTTCTCCCATACGTCTTTCACCATCTCAATGCCATCTACTGTGGAAGCAATAGACTGGACTAAGGAGTTGAGAAGCCAGATATAAATCACCATATGAGTGGATTTCCACTCGTCGCGTCCTGTCGAGCCCTCTTCCGGCTCTGTCTTCTCGCCTGTCAAGAATCCCTCCAGGTTCTTACCTGCAAGGGTTCTTCTCACCCGCCGTGACCAACTCAAATAGGTGGCTGGTCCATCCAACTTCAGATCGATGGAGGGTAGTTCTAACTTTGGCGGTGCTCGTGTCGTGCTTTCACCAGCCGACACCTTTATCAACTTCAGCAATGTCGCCACATCGTCAGCATCCAGCTTCTTGAGAATCTCCTCCATCGATGCTTCTTCTCGATCACTTCACACTTGCTCCACGACTCACGCTCGTCCTTGCCGTCCTCTCCTAAATTCGAATATGTCTGATTTCATCGGATCTAGGGATTATAGGCATCTCCTTGAGATTGATCTCAAGAACGAGCGTGAATCTTGTACCCGCAATAGCGGTACAATGAATCCTGCAGCCGTAAAAACGGTACAGAAACGAGCGTGAATCTTGTACCCGCAATAGCGGTACAATGAATCCTGCAGCCGTAAAAACGGCAGCAGCAGCAGCAGTTGCAGCCGCAACAGCGGCACAGCAACGGCAGCAGCGCGGCAGCGGCGGCGGCGGCGCGGCAGCTGCAGCAGCAGCGGGGCGGCGCTGCGGCGGCGGCGGCGCGGCAGCAGCTGCAGCGGCAGCGGGCGGCAGCAGCGGCAGCGGGCGGCAGCGGCGGCGTAGAAGGGGGATTAGGGTTAGGGTTTGTGTGGAGGAGGGGTCTCTAACGGTATGCTAAGCAATTTTAGGCTTTGATACCATGTTGAGACTTGAAGTGATTTTATTGAATGGAGTAACAACATATATATAGGAGAGGCTAGCCTCCTCTCCTATCATTCTAGCCAATGTGGGACTAAAGCCCAATAACACTATATATATATATCAACAGAAAACAATAGATTTTCTGACATAAAACAGGTGCAAGATGGAAAAGAAATTATCGAGCCAAAGTTTGTCATGCTAATGTAGGAAAATTGTAGGATACTTGACAATCAAGTGAGATTTTAATTGGTGGATCTGCCAAATTGCCAATACTCGTTGAGTTTGATAGACCGACGAATAATAGAATAGGAAAAGTCGAGCTTAACAAGTCTATTGTGACGTAGAAAGTGACGATGCCACTCCTTTGTGGAAGTTTCAGAACGTACAATCTACTGCATGGACAAATTAATATCAGATTTGAGTAAATGATTAAGACCAGCAAATATGTGCGGAGTATCTTGATGCAAATTGTACATCTAATTTGAACCTAATCGTTCTACTTATCCGTTGACTGACAAGACTATCAAAGGTTTCTTGAAATTTGCAAGATAGGTAAAGTTTTCCCTTTTCTTTTGGTAATCTTGGACTAGTTTGGGTCTTCTCTTGTACTACTTTTGGGGCTTTATTGGATGCTCTCACACGTTCTCTTGTGAGTTATGGATTATGGAAAGTTGAATGTATCTTGTAGAATTAAACATTATAAGCTTGTTTTAGTTGTTCTGATGTTGTTTTAATTAGGGTTTGTCTTTGTGATTGATATGGTCATGTTTTAGCACGTTTCCAAAGTAACCATTTAGGTTGACTTTTCGGTTCCTTCACCAGAAGGAGGATGGCTGGTCTGACTGCTTCTATTGTAAGGAAGACAGGAGTCTATTTTGTATCCTAAGAAAGTGTCAATGTTAGTGCGATCGAAGATTGGGAGATTAACAATGGTAAAATGGCTGTGACAATCAATGACAGATAAATTAAATGGTATATGGCACTTTGGGCTATAACAGAAGGGGTAAAGATCTACTGGTGCATAGAAAATTTTCAGTCTTGTTGGAAAAATGTAAGAAGTCCGAGATGATGAAGGATGAGAAGTAAAAAAGATATCGAGACAAAGGCATGACCAAAACAGTAGGGACAGAGGCAGTTGATCCTTCAATCCATACCAAGCTAGCGGAAATAAAGCATTAAGAGGACCTTTCCCTAGTAGGAGAGAGATCGGGAAGAGTATTAACCAGTAGTGAGAAATTTTGGGTCATTAGGGAGGCACAATGGTTAAGCTTTGAAATAAGTTGGAGAGATTGTACATTGCAAAGATTTTCGCAACAGGCTCTGGTTGAGGAAGTACGTAGCTACATTACATTGCATTGTTGTGAAGAAATGCAAAACTCTACTAAAGCCATATGTATTCATTGGACTTGGAAGCAAACTTTCATACCATTAGTGAAAAGTGGAGGAAGAAGATAAAACCTTCTTTCACATGTTCCCCTTGTATCATGAGCCTATCGTGACAATCTTGTCATATCCGGAGCTAATTTTGGTTGCTCTTTGATCCTTATTGTGGACCGGTCGCGGGGGAAAGGGGGGGGGGGGGGGGGGGGGGGGGGGGGTCACCCATGATCCTGATCTCTCTTTATCGGACTTATACTTTTTCCATTTGAATGATAGGTCACATAGTTACTCTTATCTAATAAGTTTCTAAACGACCCTATTCAACAAATGATGCTGATGGGAGATTGAAGGTGAAATTCTCTTCATAAAGGATTGGCAATGGTACCTTCTTATCACTAGTTAATGTTATCTAAAATAAGTTTCTTAACACTAGTTTTGTGATATTTCAAGATCAAAAGAAAAAATGCTCAGCAAACTTACCACTAAAACTGGCGTTACCTCATCTTCATCATCATCATCATCATTCTTTTTCTTCTCACTTAATGTTTGGAAAAGTTTTGCTGAGCCTTTCTAAAAAAGAGTTGCTGAGCTTATTATTATTATTTTTGTCTATTACAGAGATACAAAGGTGCCCATTCTCTTCAATTGCTGGTCAACCATATGGTATGGGAAGAGCGACAAGTCCAGGCGAAGAAAGGCTGCACAAGAAACCCAGTTGAGACAAGAAAATAGGTGAATTCTCGTAAATGTCCTACACTACTACGTGGCTTTATCTGCACGAGGTATTGGTTGTAGGGGATTCATATTCACATATTGAATCCTATTAGATGTTTTAATATATTGTACCTTATATACTAGAGAGAGAGAGAGATTGGTTGCAATGGATTCGGATTCACATATTGGGCATGACAATAAAATATTATATATATATATATATATATATATATATATATATATATATAAAGGTAATTGTGGCGAACGCTGCCACCGGGAATCGATCTCCTGACCACTTGGGCCGCATGCATCTCTCTGAGCACCAGGAGATATATAAGTACGGATTATATGCATCTATTACAAACCATATAAAATGTTTTTCTCATTTTGTGAATAAGAAGCTACCTAGTTAGATCTTTACAAGGTTGGATCACAATCTTTTGATTACACAATACTCAATAGGTTTGCGCATGTATTTGATGATTCACCGTTGCTGAGACTGATTTGGTTGCTGATTACATTTGTACGGTAACAGAGATTCACACTCAAAGACAAGAGTTGACTCCACGTCTAGGGATCTAGACATGGGCTGAGGGCCTCAAATTTTATAAATTTTTTTTTTCTAAATTTAACAAAAAATTATTAAAATTTTAAAATAACTTCCTAAATTTATAAAGTCCTTCTAAATTGTACAAAGCTCCTCTAAATTTTAAAAAGGAACCCCCATTTTCAGAAGTCCATTTTTGTTAGTGCCGGCCATAATCAGAGATGGGATGCGTTCAAGCGCACTCAAGCCAGACAATAAGCAATGAGTCAATTGGAGGTCGGTAGCAGGAATGAAACTAGGATAGTAGTGTACTCCTACAACGATGAAGTTTTATTTTTGTCCATCCACTAAAACTATGGTGGATGTTCGACCTAAGAGTTGTCACGTATCAAACTAGTGGTCAAAACTAACTAGGGTGTTCAATGTTCACAAAATCATTCCCAAAGTAGTTTTAGGTTGGTTGAAAATGACACGTAACAACCTTGAGCGGAAGGGTGAGCATCCACCCTCGTTTTGGTAGGTGAACAAAAATGGACTCGAAGTTCTAAGCCGCTGTCGGAAAATGTCGAGCTCCGGTATCCTACGTGTCCTCACGGACACGACACCTGCTGGCTTCCATGCTATCGGACGATGCCTTCACGACCAAGTTCTTATAGCCTGCTTGCAGTGCAGTGCACGGCACGAGGGCTGTGTGTCTCCACTTCAGGCTTTAGCCCAATGTAGATCTGAAGAGCAATGTAGTGCCACTAACACCATGCATGACACCACATTAGATTTCGAGGAGTGATTGAAAAGCATGAGAAGAGAAGGGATCTCATCTTCAACTGGAGCAGTACTGTACATTTTGTTTGAAACTCATAGTTCATAACAAAAGGGATGAGGCAATAATAGCGAAAGATGTTGATAGTTTGATTTTTTTATTATTCTTGTTTCTTTATTTATTATGGCTAAATTTTAACTTGATACCCCTCAACTATCACGTTTGGCAACTTGATGTCCTAAACTTTCAAAATAGTCAACTTAATACCATCAACCATTAAATATTTTCAACTTCATACCCTAAAACAAAAAACCTCCGAAAATACCTGTGTCCCTTCCATTCTATTCCCCCTCCCTCTCCGACGATCCCCCCCCCCCCCCCTCTCTGGCGGGCAGCCGGCACGCGGGTGAGGCGGCGCACACGGACGCAGCAGCGGCGGGTGTGGGCGGCGCGCGAGCGGGCGGCGCAACAGTGGAGGCAGGGCCGGCCCTGAGCTAATGGGGGCCCAAGACGAAACTTCAAAGATGGGCCCTCATACATAATATAAAAAAAAAGTATAAATAAAACAAAATTTTGTTGTAGTCAAGATTTGAACCAAGGACCTCCTAAATATAATTCTAGCATTATAACCACTAGACCACAATGTTTTGTGTTAAAAAAGACACATGATACATACTGGTTCTAATGTAAATAGTTCTATATTGGTGCCCCGTTTCGTTAGGGGGCTCTGGGCCGTCGCCCAGCCTGCCCTGGGCCTGGGCCGCCCCTGAGTGGAGGGCGACATGCACAGGCGAAGTAGCGGGTGACACGCGCGGGCGTACGGGCGGACGCACAGGTGCATGGGGGCGAGGTGGGAGAGGGAAGAGAGAGGGGGGTGGTATTTTAAAAATTATATTTTTCAGGATATAAAGTTGGCTATTTTGAAAGTTTAAGGTATCAAATTGCCAAACATGCCCTAAGTTCAATTTTAGCCATTTATTATTTTGACCATGATTGGTTGAACCGTTAAGTATGTTGACATTTTGGAGCATTAAATATTTTCGCTTAGAGCATTAAATATTTATAAAATTATACCCAGAGCATAAAATTTTTAAAAATTATATATAAAGCACAAAAACGTCCTTTCTAAGGTCGTTCTTCTTTCTGACCTTCTTACTTCTATACTGTGTTAGGCGTTATGAATTGTTCATCTTTCTGACCTTTTTGAAAGAACTAACCGTCGGCTTGTCAGCATAGTTTGACTGGTTTTTGAAATATTGACGAGCCATCAACTTGACCATGTACAAAGATGAACGAAGAAACATGTAGGTTCTAATAAATTTCTTGTTGGAATACGCAGGTTCCAAATATAGTTCCTCTAAATATAAGAATGAAATTTAATCAATTTATATAACATAAGAAGTCGAAACGTTAGAGAAGAGAGACTCGTTAATGCGTTCGAGACAGGAGAATTGATGTATCAAAATTTACGTTAAGACCGCCTCCAACATTGTTGTAGATCGCAGCTAACCATGGTGCTGCAGCATAAGAGCATCTCCAACCCTATTGTGAGTTTGAAAAAAATGGTTGCCACATAGGAATGACAACCATTTTTTCCAAAAGTACTTCTCCAATGCAAATGTGAAATAAAGTGTGGAGTTGACATGGCAATGACATGGCAAAGACAATGTGAAGTTGGTTGTCTAGATCTAGACAATGCACTTCACAATGTCTTTATGTCCACATCATCATTTGTGAATAAAAATATTTATAAAAAAGAAGTAGAAGAGTAAAAGTTGTCTTGGAAGTTGTAAAAAATTATTTGTATTGTCTTCTCAATACTTTTGCATTGGAGATGACTTTTTAAACCCATTGTCATTTGTGAATATAACCTTGCCACCTATACAAGACATTGTCTTGTCCCTCATGCCACATAGGATTCACAACACAAAACAAGACAATAGGGTTGGAGATGCTCTAATGAAAGTGATGCTTCATTTTGGCTCTAGCTATCACAACATCTGTTACAGCCAGCCGCGATGTGACACGTGCATCCTTCGTATCTAGAAAAAGTATAAATCGTTCTTCAAGAGATTAAAAATATCACCCAAAAATTTAAACTCAATCAGCTAAACATAGACGCATGAACAACAAACATGCAACATTTTACATTAGACAATGGAAGGGTCAGCAGATTTTTTTTTCCCTCTCCATGGAAAATGCAGTTCTTACTCAAGTTCCATCAAATTTATAAAGGATATGCACTCCACACGAGACCTATCAAGATATCATTGAGATTCTGAACGACGACAGGCGGAAGACGGAACCCACGCAAGAAATACCATCATAAAACTCGAAGGAAGTTGAAATACAAACTGATGTGAGCAAATATTCTTCACGCAGAATATTCGGAACCGACCAATTCTTTACAAAGTCAACAGATATGATGACAAACTTCCATGCCCCACATCAGGAAGTCCTGAATTTCACAGCAATTTAATTGAGACACCGAGCAACACCATCATCTTCTACAACTGCAAGAATCTCAATGCGCACATTCAACACAGCCTACATGGAAAAGAATAAACATAAAGTTATTGTATCAGTTATAGTATCCATGTCAGAAGTATTCTCATTTTGACTGAATAGTGTCTTGATTATACTTGTTTTTCTTGGGTCATATAATTCCAGAACTATATATGCCTGGAATACTGCAGACAGGATGGAAATTTGCATTCTGTTATGCCCCATGCAATGTGGAGAAGGGACGAAACCCTAATATGATAACTATATCGCTCCTAAAACATGCTAATGTAAGAAACAATTAAAGATAAGAAGGATGAAGATTTATAAAAGAGTTCATGACGCTCCAAAACAGAATATATTGTACTTATGGAATAACAAACTACTAGCCTTATTAGTACATAAGAACTGATGTATATAAACTTTTGGAAGAGGTGAGTATAGTTTGGCAAGCAGAATAGATGACTAAAATTCCATATATAAGATAAAGCAACTTAGGAGGCTACAAAATTGTTTGCAAATCTTTTGGGAATCCCACATCCTATTGACAATAGTGCGTGCCAGGAGGCTACTGATTTCGCAAAAAAAAGGAGCATCTACCTGAAAAGAAACCTACTAAATGCCTATTCATGGAGACAGCTATACAAAATAGCAACAGAAACAATGAAGTGAGTTTACAATAAGACAATCCAAATCATGCATAATGTGGTCAACAATTGCATTGTTTCCCAAACAAAGTGCTTGAAGGGCGTTTCCACAAGCCTAGGTTAAATTTCACATTAAGAAGCAAAGCTCAGAGTTCATATTAATTGTGAATAGTGTTTGGGGCTTAGCAATCAGGATAACAAACATACCCTAAGACTTCAAAAAAATTACAGAGAAAAAACTTTCTTAACACATTTCATAGAAATTATAATTACATGAGGAAATATACATTTGCTTTAAATCGGAATGCACACTGGAAGTAAAGGTGCCAGTATGGACATTTAAATTATAAATTGAGCCAGACAGGATTGATCTACAACAGGTAATCCAGCTAGCAGAAAAGAAAACAAGTGTAAAGAAAAAGTTTCTTAATCAGAATGCACAAAGCTTGAGCCTATAAGTAAGGGTGCCAGTATGAAAACTTTTAAATTATAAACAGAACAATCAGACATTATTTTCTTCATACGGTTGATCTATGAGAGGTTGTCCGTCAAGAAAGGAAAACAGGTGTTAAGAAAAATTTATTTCTTCAGCTCAAAGTAGTCAAATGCAAGTGTTTGCTTTCTAGAAACGACTTGTATTTGACTTTATATTTTGGAAGGATCTCTGCAAATAAATCATTAAAAAATTATTTGTGGTAGCCAGTATTGTTGTCTAAGTATTGGCTTCTTTATTAGTAGTTTTCAGTTGGAAGAAACGACCTGTGTTGACTGAAAAGGACTTGATGTTAGATTGGTCAAAGTCCGATGAGTTTCTTTATCCTTTATTAGTAGGGAACTATTAAGTATTTTGCTAGTATCACATGGGTAGAAAACATTTCCTTCAGTTGACTGAAAATTTACAACATAAGTGTTCGTGCTACCTTGTTATTTCCATATTGCATTATTTTAACTAGAGTACCCGCACTATAGGCTTCTGGTTCATACATTCACCAAAATCCTACTTGATCCACCCTGATTACAACAAAAATAAAGAAGGGACTTGTGCATGTATACCCTCTAAAATATTCATTTTTGTATGTACACCCCGTAAAATTTATAAATGTATGTAATACCCTTACAAAATGTTTCTTGCATGAATACCTTTGTGACAAACTTCTGTATACATCTAAACCTATGCTGCAAGTATTTTACAATACACGATACGTATCTTAAAATACGATACAATATACTACCATTTCGTTACGTATCGGTTGATCTGATATGATACATACAAGTTGATAGGTAGTATCAGTAATGTTTCTTGCATGAATACCTTTGTCACAAACTTTTATATGCATCTATACCTATATTGTTAGAGTATTTAACGATACATGATAAGTATTTTAAAATACGAAATAATATACTACCATTTTGTTACATATTGGTTTTATCCGATATGATATATACAAAGATGACGGTAGTATTGGTTGTTTTATTTGAGTCACATAACGTATACTAAAGAATATGATTTCTAGAACTAGACAGACTTGTAAAGATGAAACAAATAAAAAATTATATTAAATCATTTTCCTACATGGATTAACAAGTATAGACCATAGTTACCTGAAGCATGGTACATCATGTGTCACGACACATGTTCAGGTCGAGGGTATTCTATTTATTTTCGTCTTTATTTTCGATACAACAGGATACAGTTAGTTGGTACACGAGGTACACTTTTAAATGATAATTGGGTCGATAGTAGTTGTTCAAATTTGACTCAGTAAATGGGTGATATACGAAAATAACAACTTATTAAATAATAATCGGTCGATAGTAGTTACTTGTTCAAATTTGGCTTAGTAAATGGGTGATATACGAAATGAACTTGTTTAAATAATAATCGGATCGATAGTAGTTACTTGTTCAAATTTGGCTCAGTAAATGGGTGATGTACGAAAAGAACACCTTACGTAGAACATAAGAAAATTCAAAACTCTAATTTGCTTCGTCGAAAAAGATATATAAAATTGACTTTTAAGAGTCGTACATCATGCCAAATAAAATGGTATAATGGTGTCAAATCAAAAGTTCAAAACACGTAACTAAACGATAAAATAAACTTTATAGTGAGATTGCAATGACTAATTCAGATCGACAAATTTAGACCATAACGATCCCGATCCGGATAGAAATGTACCCCAAACTGGAACGTGGGTCGATGGGGGTTTAGGTGTAACAGTAACCCTAAACTCTTAGAATTAATGTATCATATGATACACAATATAATATAGAATACACGATACGATACACAAGCAAATCGATACACGACACAATACATGAGTTAACAAGCTCGATCTGTACATTCATCTTGGTTGAACGTGGTATAGACTAATAAACAACAAAATGGAAAAAATATATATATATATATAACAGAGAAACAATACTTTCTTATATTATTATGCATGGATTAGGGCCCAAGCCCGACCCAACCTGATATGTTTTCCATATATATATATATATATATATATATATATATATATATATATATATATATATATATATATTTTATTTTTTTTATTTTATATATATATATATATATATATATATATATATATATATATATATAATGCCTTTGCAAGAAATTGATTTTTCATGTACACCCTTGTCACAAACAACCGTGAACCAGGGGCGGAGCAACTCTAGGCCAAGGAGGGCGAGCCCTCTGGGCAAGCACCCCCACCCCTTCTCTCCGCCACCAACACATCTGTCCTCATCCCCTGCCTCCAATTAACCCTCTATTTGTCATTCCCCTACATTATATCAAGATCTTCGACCAAATCTCAGTTGTCTCCGTAGAAAATAATGGTTGGATGATTTTATTGATGGACTACTTCACTACTTATAGGAAGTCTAGCTCCTCTACATACTACATATTCCGATGTGGGACTAAAAGTCCCTTATTGATTCTCAACACTCCCCCTCAAGATGGGCGATAGATATTGATCATCCCCATCTTGTTACATAGCTTCGACAGACTTAATGAACTAAGACCCTTAGTCAGACAGTCTGCAACTTGTTCTTCTGAGCGGACATGGTCAATCTTCAGTATCCCTTGTTCCAGCTTCTCCTTGATGAAGAATCGATCAATCTCGATGTGCTTCGTTCTGTCGTGCTGAACTGGATTGTTAGCTATACTTATTGCAGCTTGACTATCGCTCAGAAGACGCAATGGTGCTCCCTTATCCAGCTGCAACTCTGTCAGCAATGCTTTCACCCACAGCAACTCTGACACTCCCAGAGCCATTGCTCTGTATTCTGCTTCAGCTGTCGACCGTGCTACCACTGACTGTTTCTTGCTTCTCCATGAGACCAGATTTCCTCCTACAAAAACACAGTATCCCGTGGTAGACCTTTTGTCGTCTATGCAGCTCGCCTAGTCTGCATCACAGTATCCCTCAACTTCTATGCGTCCATTCTTCTTGAACCATAGCCCCTTTCCCGGCGTTCCTTTCAGATATCTCAAGATCTGAAATACTGCTTCCATATGACCCTTTCTTGGATCATGCATGTAGCGACTCACTACACTTACTACAAATGAGATATCAGGACGAGTGTGCCCCAGATAAATCAATCTCCCTACAAGTCGTTGATATCTTTCACGATCAACTGGCTCTCCCGCTTCTGCTCCCAACTTGCACTTCTGGTCAATTGGAGTGACTGCTGCTTTGCATCCCAGCATCCCTGTCTCCTTCAGCAGATCTAGTGTGTATTTTCTTTGTGATAGAACAATTCCCTGTTCGCCTTCACACACTTCGATACCTAGAAAGTACCTCATCGCCCCTAAATCCTTCACCTCAAACTCCTTCGCGAGTTTTGACTTCAGCTTAGCGATCTCGACTTCATCATCACCTGTGATCACTATATCATCCACATATAGCAAGTATAGTGATGTGGCCTCTTGCATGCTGGAGGAAGACCGTATGATCTGCATTTGTTTGACGGTATTCCATGCCTGTGACAGCCTTTCTGAATCTGTCAAACCAGGCTCGAGGAGATTGCTTGAGCCCGTATAGCGACTTCTTTAGTTTACACACCTTTCCTTGCGACGTCCCTCCGTTTGATTCCTCATCGCCCCTAAATCCTTCACCTCAAACTCCTTCGCGAGTTTTGACTTCAGCTTAGCGATCTCGACTTCATCATCACCTGTGATCACTATATCATCCACATATAGCAAGTATAGTGATGTGGCCTCTTGCATGCTGGAGGAAGACCGTATGATCTGCATTTGTTTGACGGTATCCCATGCCTGTGACAGCCTTTCTGAATCTGTCAAACCAGGCTCGAGGAGATTGCTTGAGCCCGTATAGCGACTTCTTCAGTTTACACACCTTTTCTTGCGACGTCCCTCCATTTGATTCCGTCGCGTAGCACCCTGGCGGGAGCTCCATGTACACTTCTTCTTGCAGGTCCCCATGAAGAAAGACATTCTTCACATCCAGCTGGTATAGCTTCCACCCATAGTTCGCTGCAATGGAGACCAGAGTTCTCACGGTGCTCATTTTTGCTACTGGGGCAAACGTCTCATCATAGTCTATGCCATATGACTGTGTGAATCCTTTTGCAACCAACCTCGCCTTATACCGATCTACTTTTCCTTCTGGCGTCTCTTTCACTATGTACACCCATTTGCATCCCACAGCTTTCTTCCCTTTGGATAATGGAACCAGCTCCCATGTCTTATTTTTTTTCCAGTGCCCCAAGTTCTTCCATCATTGCAGCTTTCCACCTTGGATCTTTCTTTGCTTCCTGCCAACACTTGGGCAACGAAGTAGAGTCTAACGATGCAATGAAGGCTCGATAATTCGAAGAAATGTTAGAATAAGACAAGAAGTTGGCAATGTCATGTTCATAATCATCAAAACGACTAGGAGCCTTACCCGCATTGATGCGAGAAGATCTCCTTAAGGGAGCAATAGGTGGTGGAGAGATCATACCATCCGAGTCGGAGAGATCCGCATCAGAATCCGAGTGATTCAGTGCGGGGGCAACATCTTCAAGAGTTGGAGCAGGAGTAGACGAGAGACTTGGTACAGTAGGCACAGGGCACGGCATAGGCACAGTACTGGACTTCTGTTGTCTCCTTCTGTAGACTTGGAGCTCCTTTTCCCTTGTCTGCTGCTCCCCCTGCGTAACATATGTATTGTAGTGCCCCGACCCGCAAGATGCCTTATGATGGATGGTTGGTTCGATGAAGCCTTGTTGGACTTGGGAATATGTGAAGGATCGCTTGGAAGTCTATGCGATCGTGGCGGAAATCGTCCTATGAATGTGAGTAGTGTTGAACCCTTCAAAGATCCTTTAGCTTCACGCTTAAAATAAGGATGAGTTTGCTATGTTTCTTATTGTGTTGCTCAATAACACCTTGCATGGAATTTGGAAAGATAATGAAAGATAATTAATCACCTGAACGTAAACTGTTGTGGCTAAATGAAATGTATGCTTGTGCGATGTTGCGATGAATTGCATGACAGGTGAAGGCAAGTCCCAAATATTTGGGCGGTAAGTATATCGAGCTTTGGCTCAATGAATAGTTGGCAAACAGATGTTAAGACCCAAGAACTGGGCAGTGAGTATGCTTGCTTTGCATTCGAATGAATGTTTGCTTAACAGATGCTAAGTCCCAGGAACTGGGCGGTGAGTACATTGAGTTGGTTGGAAAGATGTGGCAAGGCTTTGGGTAACAACATTCTATTATCCCGTCGCCGATGTAGAATGTTGATTATGCTAAGACCCTGGATGGGCAGGTGATAATATGAGCGTTGGCTCAAGGCAAGATGGCTAGATGGCAAGATGGATGAGAATGATGGTTTTTGCTTAGTTTTCCTTATCATGCATTATATGTTTTCTTCTTAGATAAGTTGCATATAGTTGCATGGTCATGGACAACTTGTCGACAAGGTGGTTTCTCGAACGGTATTCCTGGGCCATGGAACCCGGTTCGTCCTAGGGGAAACCAGTGCCGAAGTAGTGGCAGTGCTGATGTACTAGCACGGTATACAGGACTTGCAGTGGGGCTAGCTACCTGCACTGCAAGGGCGCTGTATATCTGTAAGACGGTCCAGGATGGCGTGTCGCCAGTGACCTTCATATAGATAGGTCAGGTGCTAATGATGTCTTGTGCAGGCAGAGTAAGTTATTACTCAAATACAGGGAAGGATGTCGGCTGTTGGTAAGAATCACCTGAACGGTGATATTCATATTGAATCATGATATTGTTTCTAAAAATGTCTTGTGCAGGCAGAGTAAGTATTATAAATGTACAGGGATGGCTACACGACCGTGGGTAAGAATCACCAAAGGGTGATAACAGTATGCTTTTAATTATGTTGGCTATGAGATTTGCATGCTTTACTTCTTGTCGGCTATAACATGAAATTGACCCTAAGGCAACAAGAAAGATCACTGTTAATAATGTTCTATAACATGATTACTTAGTGCTGTCTTCTTAGGTGAGTTGGGCCAGCACCGCTCGCCAGTACATTGATGATGTACTGACCCACGTTGTGGGCAATATTACAGGTGCTTGCTTGGGGGAAATCCTGTGAATCAGTGCTTGGCATCGATGAATCGGATGGGTGTGCAGAAGCTCCTCTTGCAAGACGATGTCTTCTGCTATACGGGACACAATGTATGGAACATGGGAACTCAGTCATACCAGTGAGATTGTAGCCATATTGGCAAGTTCATTGTAAAGAAGTCGGTATATTCATTTGTAGCCTAGAGGGCAAGTGTATACATTCAGTTGGCTATTCAAAAGTCTTGTAAACAGTTGTAAACTCTGTATTCCGCTGCGAGTCTTGTAATCAATTGTAAACTCTGTATCCTGCTGTAAGTCTTGTAATCCATTTTGATTATCAATAAAGAGATACATTTCTTCATAAATTGTGTGACTTCAATTTATCTGCTTGGTTCCGCTGCCTTGTCGATGTTTTCTGAGAATTACCAGGAACTGTAATGGTTTTGCCTTGTACAAGTGCAATCTAGACTTGTACGGCATCACGCCCAGTGGCTTGTTTTCGATCCTCCGGGATCGGGGCGTGACATAATGGTATCAGAGCACGGCTTTACGTCCTTGGATTCCTATTCGATTTGTTTCGAATCAACGTTGCTACTAAGATGATTCTAAGCTGCTTCCGCGATGATTCAAAAGATTGCTTCCGCGAATACTCAAAGATTGCTTCCGCGAATACTCAAAGTTGCTTCCGCGATGAAATCAAAGTTGCCTCTATGATGATTCATATTGCTTCTGCGATTGTTCTGTGTTGCTCCCAAACTATTCTATGTTGTTCCTTTAACTGAAAGTCCGTTGATCATTCTAACCTCTCACTGGGTGTTCCATACAATAAGTCTAAATATGTGGGCTGTGATATGTGTGCTTAGTTGTATTTCTAAAAGATACCAAAAAAAAAAAAAAAAAAAAGAATAACAATGATGCGATGCGTAAGTTTGTGATGTATGTTGGATGTCTTATGTGTGGGATTCTTTGAATCGATTGTTATGCAGCAATCGACAGTGGGTGATGGCATGGTATGTTAGAACAGAATGTGCATGGATTTCAGTGAATGGGAATCGACAGAATCTTGAGTCGATATTTGTGGTCAGCATAACCACTGCAGGATGGATTGTCCATATTGGACGTTGGTTTGATGCGAGGGAATATTGTGTTGGGTATGGCTTGAGCTCTGAGTGGTATATTGCATATACCCTTGTCGTGATAAGATGTTCCTTGACCCTTGATGTGTTGTGATTTTGTGATTGCCTTACCTATTATGGTATTGGGTGGTATCAAATCGTAGCTGAGCATACGATTGATACATGTTGGCTAGGCGTGTTCCTTGATTGTTAAGTTGGATGACCCGTTGTGAGATCTTGATGTGTTCAGATGGACCATCGCTAGACCTTGTCGGTTAGCATTAAGTTGGGTAATAAGAGAATTGAGAGTATGAAATGGATGCCTTGGTTGGGAAAGAAAAGAATTTCAGATTCAGGCGAGTACTTGAATCAGTTGGGTAGAAGGATTGTAGGCTTGGTAGCGATAGTGTGGTGTTGCTATCAAATGATTTTTTGCGGGAGTAACTATGGACCGAATATTGAACGATGTTGGAATTGAGTATAAGAAATTGCATGTTGGATATCGATAGAACTGATGGTAATGTTAGACGCTTATCGGGATGTTGCGAATGATTTAGAAGATACAGAGAGTTGTATCGACGACCGAAAAGTTAGAGAATGGGCTTGTGGAATAGATGATCTTAGCACGTGGTGCAGTGTGCTTGAAGGAAATTGACGTCCCGAATTAACAAGTTATGACCCTTGACTAATGGCTGGAATACAAATAAGTATCGAGGTGCAGCGATATGTAATAAACCCTGTCAATAGATGATGTTGTCGCAAGGATAGCAAGTTTGGTGGGATATAGAATTGTGAGATTATGACTTAGCTAATTAAGTTATGTCATATGCAATTGGATGATTGAAGTAAGAATGCTAGATGATTGGTGCCATAGAGATTGGATCGGTACATGAATAGTAAATCTTCTTATGGAATCATAAGGAGATGATACAAAACTAATATTGATGGTTAACGTGAATTGCTAAGAGATGTCCGTGTTGGTGTTAGAAAATTTATAAATGATGCCTCGGAAGAAATATGATTATAGTTGCCTGATTTTTGTTGGTTAAAAGAGTACGGACCGTATCGATGATCTAAGAATGTGGGAAAAGATTATGTCGCGAAGAGACCGTAGGAAAGAGATCATAAGTGATAAAGTATTGAGATAACAATGTCGGATGATGATTCAGAATAGTTGACCCGATTGAATAGACATATGAGTACGATATGAGGATGCAAGTCGGATTGAACAAGTGATGCTATGTCTATGCAAGTTGGAAATTGAAATCTTGGATACTCGATTAAGGAATTTTATATGATAGCTTCGAGATTGGCCCATAGAGTTGTGGGATAGAATTATTGGATAGAATTGTCGGATAGATCTTGTCGGTTGCGGGTAAGTCTAGAATGAGACTTCGTTGGGTATGACTCGAGTATGAGTACGGGTAGAAAGACTTGACCCTAGATTGTTGGCTAGTTGCCTAGATTGTCGGTTGGTTGCCTAGATTGTTGGCTAGTTGCCTAGACTGTCGGTTGGTTGCCTAGAGTGTTAGTTGGTTGCTTAGAATGTTGGTTGGTTGCTTAAGTTTCAGATTAGTTGGCTATGTTCTTCAGTTGTCCGTGTTGGGAATAAGTTCATAAGATTGGGGTGGTGTCCCATGTCCCTAAGTTGGTCAGACCATAGAGTTGCCCTATGTTGAGAATCGGTTGCCTCTAAGATAAGAGATAAGTATGTCCCTAATAGCTGCCCATCTCATATGAGTTAGCTGAATGATTCGTTCGGTTTAGCTTAGATTAGCTGACCGTAGAGACTTGACTGTGTGCTAAGTTGACTGTTGGAAAACCGTAGGATGTCCCTATTGATGTTGCATGAGTATAGTTGGAATGAGTAAGATGTTGTTGGAAGGTAGCTTCGGGATTGAATAAATATTTGGGAAATTTTGATGTTATAATGTTGGATGGGATGACGGATCATGTTGGTTTTGGAAATTGAGTTGCTTTGGTTGTAATGTTGGGAATTGTTAGAACTGGTTGGATTGGTTGATTGATATTGAGCTGCAAAAATTGTTGGTAGTGCTTTGAGATAGTTGGAATAATTTCATTGATCGAATCAGAGTTGAGGATATAAGTGTAATGACGGAATTGGATAGTGCATGTAGCCGAGATCGGCGAATGTGAATATGAATGACCCTCAGAATTAATGTTGCTGGAATATGATAGTTGCCTATACGAGAGGATAATATGTTGGCTTGATCAATACGAAGAAATATTTGAGTACAATGAGAAATGTTACTAGAGTAGGATGATGGTACAATTTGATGGGTGAATCATGATCGAGAAATTTACAAGTTGCAACCAAAGTGTATGGATGCGAACGATGATGAGTACAAGATTTGATCAACGAGAATCGGGGTATCGAAATAAAATATGGCAATAGAATTTATCAATTTTGGTGGCATGGATGACAATGAACTTGAAAGGAATACTTGATACATCTAAGTCGGAATATTTTAGAAATTTTGGATCGGTTGAGGAAAATTTCTCGAGTTGGAATTGGCAACATCTGTTGCGTTATTGGTTGGTCGGGATATTGAATAAACAAGTGGGATTATAAGAGATGCTTGAAAAGAATTACTGATGTTCGAAAAGGAAGGTATACCGTAGCTCGTTCGTTTTCTCTATCACTGAACTTGGCTGAAGTGCATGTATTTCGGGGACGCCTAAAATATGTGTATGATTCCAACTAAGTGATATGCTGAATTCAAACGAAGCCACGGGAAGGATTATTATGTGCTAAGGATTTGCACGAGTGTTGGAGGAAAGATCAAAGATGGTAAACTATGCTAAATTAATTGGGATGCTGTAACGAGACGGAACATTACTGGAAATCAATCGAGAGATTGCGGAGAAATATTTAAATGGTGCAAGTTGATCGTTGAGAATTTTCATGAAAAGTTGGTTGAAGTTTGGGGATGAGTTCTGTTTTAAGTTTCGAGGACGAAACTTTTTCTGGGTGGTATATATTGTAGTGCCCCGACCCGCAAGATGCCTTATGATGGATGGTTGGTTCGATGAAGCCTTGTTGGACTTGGGAATATGTGAAGGATCGCTTGGAAGTCTATGCGATCGTGGCGGGAATCGTCCTATGAATGTGAGTAGTGTTGAACCCTTCAAAGATCCTTTAGCTTCACGCTTAAAATAAGGATGAGTTTGCTATGTTTCTTATTGTGTTGCTCAATAACACCTTGCATGGAATTTGGAAAGATAATGAAAGATAATTAATCACCTGAACGTAAACTGTTGTGGCTAAATGAAATGTATGCTTGTGCGATGTTGCGATGAATTGCATGACAGGTGAAGGCAAGTCCCAAATATTTGGGCGGTAAGTATATCGAGCTTTGGCTCAATGAATAGTTGGCAAACAGATGTTAAGACCCAAGAACTGGGCAGTGAGTATGCTTGCTTTGCATTCGAATGAATGTTTGCTTAACAGATGCTAAGTCCCAGGAACTGGGCGGTGAGTACATTGAGTTGGTTGGAAAGATGTGGCAAGGCTTTGGGTAACAACATTCTATTATCCCGTCGCCGATGTAGAATGTTGATTATGCTAAGACCCTGGATGGGCAGGTGATAATATGAGCGTTGGCTCAAGGCAAGATGGCTAGATGGCAAGATGGATGAGAATGATGGTTTTTGCTTAGTTTTCCTTATCATGCATTATATGTTTTCTTCTTAGATAAGTTGCATATAGTTGCATGGTCATGGACAACTTGTCGACAAGGTGGTTTCTCGAACGGTATTCCTGGGCCATTGAACCCGGTTCGTCCTAGGGGAAACCAGTGCCGAAGTAGTGGCAGTGCTGATGTACTAGCACGGTATACAGGACTTGCAGTGGGGCTAGCTACCTGCACTGCAAGGGCGCTGTATATCTGTAAGACGGTCCAGGATGGCGTGTCGCCAGTGACCTTCATATAGATAGGTCAGGTGCTAATGATGTCTTGTGCAGACAGAGTAAGTTATTACTCAAATACAGGGAAGGATGTCGGCTGTTGGTAAGAATCACCTGAACGGTGATATTCATATTGAATCATGATATTGTTTCTAAAAATGTCTTGTGCAGGCAGAGTAAGTATTATAAATGTACAGGGATGGCTACACGACCGTGGGTAAGAATCACCAAAGGGTGATAACAGTATGCTTTTAATTATGTTGGCTATGAGATTTGCATGCTTTACTTCTTGTCGGCTATAACATGAAATTGACCCTAAGGCAACAAGAAAGATCACTGTTAATAATGTTCTATAACATGATTACTTAGTGCTGTCTTCTTAGGTGAGTTGGGCCAACACCGCTCGCCAGTACATTGATGATGTACTGACCCACGTTGTGGGCAATATTACAGGTGCTTGCTTGGGGGAAATCCTGTGAATCAGTGCTTGGCATCGATGAATCGGATGGGTGTGCAGAAGCTCCTCTTGCAAGACGATGTCTTCTGCTATACGGGACATAATGTATGGAACATGGGAACTCAGTCATACCAGTGAGATTGTAGCCATATTGGCAAGTTCATTGTAAAGAAGTCGGTATATTCATTTGTAGCCTAGAGGGCAAGTGTATACATTCAGTTGGCTATTCAAAAGTCTTGTAAACAGTTGTAAACTCTGTATTCCGCTGCGAGTCTTGTAATCAATTGTAAACTCTGTATCCTGCTGTAAGTCTTGTAATCCATTTTGATTATCAATAAAGAGATACATTTCTTCATAAATTGTGTGACTTCAATTTATCTGCTTGGTTCCGCTGCCTTGTCGATGTTTTCTGAGAATTACCAGGAACTGTAATGGTTTTGCGTTGTACAAGTGCAATCTAGACTTGTACGGCATCACGCCCAGTGGCTTGTTTTCGATCCTCCGGGATCGGGGCGTGACATGTATCTTCTTCTTCATTCTCTGTATCTGAGTCACTGTGCTCTCCCCCTTTCGTCCAGTTTTCTACAACCGGACACGGAACCGATCCGACGACCACATTTGGGCTTATTATCTCCCCCTCACATCGAACACCACCTGTGTTAGATGTGTCACCAAATGCTGAACCTTCATCCGAACCATAGTATGGTTCGAGTTCTCTGAATGTAACGTCCATGCTGACAAACATCTTTCGCTCGACTTGACTCCAACAGGCATATCCCTTCTGAGTCGCCGTGTAACCGACAAAGACACATTTAACTGCTCTAGGATCCAGTTTGCCAACGCCGGGCCTATTATCTTGGACAAAGCACACACATCCAAAAACTTTTGGTGGAACAGTGTATGTAGTTGCCCCAGTAAGCATCTCCAATGGTGTCTTCCAGTCCAATACTTGAGACGGCATTCTGTTGATGAGATACGAGGCCGTCAAAATAGCCTGCCCCCATAAGTGCTTCGGGACATTCATAGCCAGCATCATCGTCCGTGCGACTTCCAGCAGGTGTCTGTTCTTTCGTTCAGCCACACCATTTTGTGCCGGAGTATAAGCACATGAAATTTGATGTAGTATTCCATGGGTGGAAAAAATACTCAGCAACCTGCTTATTAGTATACTCCGTCCCATTGTCAGACCGAAAACACTTAATTTTAGCGCCATATTGTGTTTCCATCCGGCGATGAAAGTCCCGAAAAGCCTCAAGGACGTCACTTTTATTCTTCATAAGGTAGACCCATGTCACGCGGGTATAACAGTCAATGAAGGTGACGAACCATCGAAAACCGTTAATTCCGGTTGTAGGACAAGGGCCCCATACGTCCGAATGTATCATGTCAAAAGCAGCTGAACTCCTAATCCCCGAGCTTACATACGAGCTTCTGGTATGTTTTCCCAACTCACAAGCATCACAAAATAACTTCTCTTTATCAGCCCTTTGATATAAGGACGGATACATTCGACTAATAACTGGAAAAGATGAATGACCGACACGCTGGTGGTGGAGTAGCAAGTCGGCTTCAACACGGCGACAGGAAGCTTCTGGTGGTGCGTCTGCTACCAAGGATGCCAATGCATTGTCCAGTCCAGTCCTGTCTAAATACCACAGCCCCTTATGCCATGTGCCAGTCCCAAGTCGTCATCCTGTCCCCTTCTCCTGAAAAGTCACCTTAGGAATGTCAAAGGAAACAGTACAGTTAAGATCAAGTATAATGGCACTAATGGATAAAAGATTGACAGGAAAAGATGGAACATGTAAGACATTGGTTAGAGTGATGGAAGGGGTGCATGCGACAGTGCCTGTACCCACTACAGGTCTGGATGTACCATCAGCGGTTTGAATACTCTCCGGCAATGGTAGCTGAGTATAGTCCTGAAACGCACCACGGGATCCCGTGACATGGCGAGATGCCCCAGAGTCCATTATCCATCCTGGCTGATGGACAGATGCAAGTGCACGTGCAGAATCACCGGTGCCGGTTTGGGCAAAGTAAGTGATGGGATCTCCCGAGGTCGAAGACGCCCCAGGACTGTCGGCCGAAACCAGCTTTGTGCCTCGCAACTTCTCAAGGAACTCCCTCTCAAGCGGGGTTATTTCAGCCAGTAGATTCTCTCCCCCTTCCTCCACCAGATTCGCTTTGTGTCCTCCCCGTCTACCAGCATATCCTCCTCTATTACCCCGTCGGCCGCCACGACCTCGTCCTCGATCAGTAGACTGATTTCGCAAGGGTTTTGGACAAAAACGGATGTAATGTCCGGAGTCACCACAATTGTGGCAAACACCACCAACAGATGGAGGTTGATTGAAGGCAGCAAGGGCAGACTTTTCAACCTCGGCTCGCTCCCCCTGGTAGGATCCCTTGTTGGGCATCAACTTCAGTCGAGCTTCTTCCTGTGTCATGACGGCTATAGCTTCTTCCAAGGTCGGAAGCGTGGATTAGGATAGGAGAATATTCCGTCTCTGCTCAAATACAGGGTGTAGTCCCTTCAGGAATTTTATCATACGCTGCCGCGAAATATAAGCCAGGAACGTCTGAAAGTACTTCGCGAATGCCGGTTCGACTTGTGCATCTTCCATCCCAAGAGGATCATAATGATCTAGATCAGACCAGTACTTCTTCAACAGGGCTGCGTACTCAGAGATGGTACGTTCGTCTTGGGCCACCCTATCGAGTTCATCTTGCAGTTGAAAGACTCGCATAGGGTTGCCGGAGCCGGAGTACATATCTTTTAGAGTCCGCCATATATCAGCAGCAGCCTCCATTGCCTCGACATTGCCCGACACCTGGTCGGTTAATGAGGCAGTCAACCACCCAGCCACTACGTTGTTGACAATCTCCCAAACAGCAAACTCCTTTGCGGAGTGATCGGCTGGCGCCTGGGCTTGGCCAGTGACATAGCCAACCAAGCCACGTCCCTTCAGCGTCCGCATCGCCTGCCGCGACCACTTCAAGTAGTTGGACGTTCCTTCCAACTTCGTCTCCAACTTCTCTAATTTCCCCATTTTGTAAGGGGACGGATCCACATCAGTATGGATCACACGTGGGGTTACCTCGGTTAATCTCTTTGATAAGATATCAACAACCAAGGTCTTCATCTCGTCGGCCGTCAGTTTGCCACTGATCGAATCTATGGCTTCTTCAACTGTGAACCCGATTCGTCGTCTTCGTCGGCTTCTTGGATGTCAGAGTCGGCAACTTCTCCAACTTCGTCGTCTTCTTCGTCTTCGTCGTCTTCTTCGACGTCACAGACTTTACGAATGCGCTACTAACTTGGCCAGCACCGGCGCGCGCATGTAAAGTGAACACGTCAGGACACCAGAGAAGACATGATCAGTCTCTGTATAGATCCCGATGTGAAGGAGGAATAACAAAATAAACATTTGTTAGTTCCAAACGGCGCAATCTAGGAACAGAGTCGGTGCAAATAAAGAATTTGACATCTCGACTCGTCTTCGAAATACGTCGTTGTTTTTTTTTTTTGTTTTTTTTTTCCTTTTTTTTTGACGGCTAGGGTTAGGGTTAGGGTTTGGATGGGGCTGCTAGAGCTAGGGTTAGGGTTTTCATTGCAAGAGAGGCTAGGGTTAGGAGGGGGGGGGCGGGAGGGTGCTGGCGGGTGGCGGGAGGGGGGGAAGGGTGCTGGTCGGGGGGGGGGGGGGAAGGGGGGGGGGAAGGGGGGGGGCGCTGCGGCTCCGGGGGAGGGGGGTCGGGGGGGGGGGGGGGGGCGCTGCTCCGGGGGAGGCGGGTCGGGGGGGGTTTGGGGGGTGGGGGGGCTACTGCTCCGGGGGGGGGGGGGGGTCGGCTAATTTTTTTTTTTTTTTTGTGGAGAGAGAGAGAAAGAGAGAGAGTTATGGCTCTGATACCATGTAGAAAATAATGGTTGGATGATTTTATTGATGGACTACTTCACTACTTATAGGGAAGCATCCCTTAGCCTCAGTGATGAGATATCCGTCACTGGTCCCTTATTGATCCTCTACATACTACATATTCCGATGTGGGACTAAAAGTCCCTTATTGATTCTCAACAGTCTCCATCTCCACCTGCTCCCTCTTTGATGAGATATCCGTCACTGATGCTCGCAGACTTGCGTGGCAAGCATCCCTTAGCCTCAGTGCGTCCTACTCCCATGCCACACGATCTTCCGTCAACCATAACCAAATATCCTCCTCCATGGTAGGTCACCACTGTAGTGCCCCGTCCCGCTCAGTCAATCGGAGGAATCAAAACGCCGACGGCATTCGAACTTAGCCTTGCAACGGCTGCTCGAAGACCCGCTCGGTCGAGGCGACTCCTCGCTCAGGTGGGATAGTTTTGGTGAACTTGCCTCATCTTAGCCTTCACATAATAAATCGCATGTTTTCAACTTGCACAAGTTAGGCTTGATAATAAAAGAGACGCATCCACATAGCTAAGAGAATAATCCCGACGGGTCGAAATGTGTTAGAACATGGAAAAAGGTCCCACGGTCTGCTTAGAAGTCGACTCAGCGTGCTTTTAAAATGACACTCGATCCTTCGTCCCGTGGCTTGGGAGAAGAAAGTTGGCCTAAGTTGCCACAATGCTAGAATCAGCCTAAGTCATAGGCGTCGCCCGCATGAATGCCTGATAAAGCATGCACGATTCCGTCGTCCAAGGCTTGGCATAGCCTTCGCATGTCCCGTAGTTTAAGTCGTATTGCACGGCTTGTGGCTTAAGTCTAGGCACCCAAAGAGCTTGGTTGTTCAAGTCGACCGCGTGCACGACACGTTCTCTCGATGCGAAGCTTGGCGTAGCCTTTGCTCGTCAAGTCGTTGCCCGAACAAGTTAGGCAAAGTTATGTTGGTCTATCAAAGCCATTTCTAGCATTGTCCCGCTCTTTCTGCGGTTGCCAAGTCACATAGTCCCACGAGAACAAGGCTCGTCATATAAGTATATGACTGGAGCGATGGCGTCGCCTAGAGAACAAGGTCTGTCTAAGGCACGAGCCACGGTTGGTTTAGAAAAGTATGCCACGAACAAAGGAAGCACGCGAGATCGGTCCCGCTACTCGATAAGTCTCGATAAGGAAGGAAACACGCGAGATCGGTCCCGCTACTTGGGAGTCTCAATAAGGAAGTACACGAGATCGGTCCCGCTACTTGGGAGTCTCGATAAGTCTCGTTCACGAGATCGGTCCTGCTACTTGGGAGTCTCGATAAGTCTCGATAAGGAATCACGCGAGATCGGTCCCACTACTTAGGAGTCTCGATAAGTCTCGACAAGTCTCGTTCACGAGATCGGTCCCGTTACTTGGGAATCTCGATAAGTCTCGATAAGGAAGTTCACGAGATCGGTCCCGCTACTTGGGAGTCTCGATAAGGAATCACGCGAGATCGGTCCCGCTACTTGGGAGTCCCGATAGAAAGATGGAAAGCATGGTCATGATTAAGGAAGGACTTGATAGATCGAGTTGAGTCTTGCATGGTCATTGGACAACTTGCGCGCAAGGGTAAATTCCTCGAACGATCCCGGGGCGCCGGGTTCGTGTCGGCCTAGGAGGAATTGCAGATATTGTACGGCCTTCATCGACGGTACGACTCGATTGAAGTGAACCGTTACAATATAGGCTGCGGGTCATTCGGTGGGAGCTCGTACCTCGCCACGCGAATGGTCACCGTATGCAAAGATCCAGGATAGCTTGACATTGCTAGTGACCACTCATATAGATGTGTCGGCACAAGAGCGGCTATCCGCGTGTATGTCTTTGGATTGCGTCGAGTACAAACAAGTTACGAGTTGGGTTAACAAGGTCTAATCATACCAAGCGCTAGATTGAATCGACACGGGTTAGGGTGTGCACGGTCGCAACACCATTCTGGAGCCTAAGATTTGGCTATAACAAGAACACGTGCTTCGGCATGAATGTGACGTCGTCTCGAGTTAAGTCAGGAAGGGCCGTAAGGCAAGTTGGCTAAGTCTGGTTGATCTTGGGAGGCACGGACTCGATCGTAAGGCACGATCAAGTCTGTTGGCACGACCAGCACGAGTCGTCTCTTTGACGTCGTTGGCACGAGAATGGTCTAGAGGTACATAATACAAGTGAAAGTCTTGGCACGGTCGAGTTTACATGAGTTTCCACTTGGCGAGGCACTGCCTCGAATATATGTATTGAAGCCACGAATAGAGTATAGCACGACCCTGTCATTGCGTTGCCAAGTATCGGCCAAGACGTCTTTGTCCTAAAATTGATCATAAGACAAGACTAGAAAGACAATAAAAAAGGGATTAAGCTGCACAAAGTAGAATGATCGTGTCGATTTTGTATGGGTGGGCGAGGAGCTCACTCCACCAGTACAGTTGAGTACTGACACCCACACAGCTTTCATGTGCAGGCACAAGTAGAAGCTCGTGGCGCGGAGCTCGCTTGGATGCGTCGAGGCACGGAGTTCCTTGGCGATTCGAAGCGTGCGGCCGCGTGGAGACAAGACTTATACGGGACATAATGTATGGACATTGCCTTCCGAAGCATCCGCTGGCTCAAGCATTGTATCGAGATATGAGAGAGAGCAGAGTGACTTGTAAAATGAGAGAGAAAAGTGAGCCTAAGAGACTTGTAATCATAGCCTTGCGCCCCATTGTAATCTTATTGTTCAATATCAATAAAGAGCACTTTTAAATAACTTGTGTTTTGCTTCTAAATTTTTGCTGCATGTTCAATGTTTCTGCTTGGAACTTTTGTGCGACGACCCCGTCGCAGCCGCTGTAATCGGCCGTTATGAAACTGTCTTGCACGAGCGCAATCTAGGCTCGTGCGGCATCACGCCTTAGCGAGGACGATCGCACCTACGGGAGCGGGGCGTGACAACCACGTCACCAACCATCGCCATCAAGTGAACTTTATATATAATGGTATGTTTTTAATGGCTGTGACCTGTTATTATAAGATCAGGCTCAGTTTACAGTGTAGTCAAAGGCGCGCCTTGCTTCTAGGCGCAGGGGTAGTACCTCAGGGCACTCAAGACGAGGCGCAGTTCTTACGGCGTGCCTTTCCCGAGGTGCCTTGGAATAGATAAGGCGCACCTTGACCTCAGGGCATTCCAGGCGGGGGTTTTGACTGTTGTTTATTATTTTTGTTATTGTTTTTTTCTCTAGTTTTTTTTAACTTTTTTTACTTTGAATACTGTTTCTAAACCTGTTTAGTCTGTACACGGTTTTTTAACTTCATTTTCGTTAGTCTACAGAATACTTTTTTTGTTCAGACTCCATAATATTGTTTTTTTTAACTTCATTTAATATGTTTGTTTGATTACTTACATTAGTATGTGGTTAATATATATATATATATATATATATATATATATATATATATATATATATATATATATATATATATATATATATATATATTGGAAAAGGGTAAATTTTATTCCAAAGAAACACAGTAATCGTACAACATACAATCGAAGTGGGGAATCCCACTCATCAAGACCTCATAACATTTACATCAAATTCGATGTTATGAAGCAAGCCCACAAGAGGTGTAACCAGTCCCTCGAATATCCGACGGTTTCGCTCCCGCCAGACATGCCAAACCGAGGCAGCCAGACGAACCCTAGCAGTCCGGAACCAGTCCTCCCCTCGACCTCTACTATCTCGGATCACCGTAATGATGTCCCCAGTACTCTTCCCGGAATCACAACCTCCTAAAATTCTACTTTGCTCCTTCCAGATCTGTCAAGTCATGACACACTCGAAGAAGATGTGGCTGATAGATTCTAGCTCCACCCCGCACAGCACACACTTGGGATCCGGAACCGGCACTCCGAAAGAACACAGCCGATCTCGAGTAAGCAGGCGACCCAATAGGAGCTTGTAAAGACAGAGCTGCATCTTCCTTGCCAGGCCCTTGCACCAAACAAAATCGTAGTCAGGACTGAGGGGAAGTGCGCCTGATGAGATTATAGCAACTCTTGAATTGGAATTCCCCAGTACCCGGGGACGCACCCGCCGGCTCCCAAATCCACCGATCTGCAGGCAAGTCCGGATCAATGGCAACAGTGCTAATGCTCTCTCCCAGCTCCATGGTAAATCGATAGGACTCCGGCCTCCACTTGCCGTCACGAATGATCCGACTACACGTCAGTCCCCGCCTGTCCTTCCGGTGAGTCTGAGCCCCCCTGATGTCCAATAACGAGCTCCGATCTATCCAGGGATCTCGCCAGAGGTCCGTTCCAGCCCCATCCTTCATGACCTTCCTGATAGTAGACTTGAGAATCCCCCTGTGTCTCAGGACAGTCTTGAACGTGACGGAATGATTGTTGTCAGAAGTACACGTCCAAAAGTTGCCCTGCTTCACATATCTGTTATGCATCCAGGCAGCCCAGAGAGACCTCCCATTTAGGAATTTCCATGCCAGCTTAATCGCGGAGGCCTCCCGAATCTCCAGCAGAGGCCGAAGCCCCACTCCTCCCTCCTTCCTGGGACGGCAGAGCTGATCCCAAGAGATCGCATGCAAACCCCCCCTCCAGATAAAATCGGCACAAATCCGATCCACTTTCCTAACAGTAGCGACAGGGAGGAGATGGATTGTAGCCAGAAATGAGCAACAGCTGTAATCACTGACCGAACCAGCTCAATGTGACCTCCAAAAGACAATCCCGAGGCTTGCCAACCTTTCACCCTCCTCTGGACGTACTCCACCAAACTATGGCAATCATGATCCCGGGCATAGTTGACCGTGAGGGGCACTCCTAGATAGCGCACCGGAAGATCACTCATCTCGATACCCAGCACATAAGCCCGCTCCTCCTTCTGGGGGCATAAGGAGCTGAAGTACACCCGGCTCTTCTCCCTGTTCAGCTGAAGTCCCGATAAGGAATGCAACTCTCCCATAATCTCTGCAAGCGTCTGCATACCCTCCATCGAAGGCCGGAGAAACACCACGAGATCATCAGCATAGATGAGGTGGGTGACAGGGGGATCCACCCTCTGGAAAAGTGGAACCAGCCTCCCTCGGTGTGCTGCTAAATCCATCAGGCAAGTGAAATATTCCATAACAATCGTGAACAGGTAAGGGGACAGGGGGTCGCCTTGCCGAAGCCCACGATTACTCTGGAAATACCCGTAGGGGATGCCCTGTATGAGGACCGAGAAAGTGGGGGTCGTGATACACTCCCGTATCAGGTCTACCCAATGGTCCCCAAAACCCATGGCAGTCATCAGATGGCAAAGGAAGTCGCAGTTGACCATATCATACGCCTTCCGCAGATCCAGTTTCACGCAAGCCTTCTCACCTCCAGGTTTGTTAAAACCTCTCACCATCTCATGAGCCAGGAGGCTGTGCTCGGCAATCGATCTCCCCTTGATAAATGCAGCCTGGTTCAGGGATATCAAGCCCTGCATGATCCCCTCCATACGCCGGCACATAAGGTGCGTAATTATCTTATAAAGATAATTACAGCACGCAATAGGTCTGAAGTCCGCCAGCGCTGTTGCTCCCTCCTTCTTAGGCACCAAGGTCAGGAATGTGTGATTCAGCTCTTTTAGCAGCTTTCCGTTGGTGAAGAATTCCTGTACCACCTCCAAGACCTGGTGTTTCAGAGTATCCCAGTGGCGTTTGTAGAAACCACTGCTAAAACCATCCGGGCCTGGAGCCTTGTTGGGATCCGCCAGCTTGACAATAGCTTCTACCTCCTCCAATGTAACGGGCGCAAGAAGAATACTATTCCCGTACGGAGTCACCAATCTCTTCGTGATGATCTCTGGGAACACAGACAAGTAGTTAGTCTGGAAATACAACTCAGAGTAGTACCTGACCGCCTCGTCCTGAATCGCAGCCGGCTCCCCCACAAGATTGCCATCCACATCCAGAAGCCGGGAGATGTGATTCCTATTCTGCCTGGTCCGGATGACATCATAGAAGAACTTGGAGCACCGGTCGCCGTCTTTGAGCCAGGAGCATTTGGCCCGCTGAGCCGTGCTGATCTCCTTCTGCAACCGCAAGATATTGACTTCATCAATCAGCTCCTTCTCTCTAGCCGCCAAGTCCCCATTTAGCATGTCAGCCTGCATGTCTTCCTGGATGGCTCGCAACTCCACCTCCTTATCTTCTAAGGAGGTCTTCGGCAACCCCTTCACCCAACTCCGAAGAGCCTGCTTCGTGGCCTTGAGACGACGAACCAATCGGAACTGGGCCGTCCCCTGCTGACCACTATCAAGCCCCTCTGTGACAGCCTCCAGGTAGCCCTCAGAGAGGTACCAACTGTTGTTGTACCTAAAAGGACGGGCCTTCCCAGGAGTCCGACAAGTGAATCCAACCCGGATGGGGGAATGGTCACTCGTCCCAGCAGCCAAACCCTCCGCCGAAGTGTTAGGAAAATGACGGAACCATTCCCCATTACCCAGAGCTCTATCAAGCTGGCATGCAACCCTTATTCCGAATAGCTTTGTTATGCCAAGTCCAGATGAAGCCCGAGCGAGAAAGTCCCTGGAGCCCTGCCTGAAGGAGACATCTCTGAAAATCATATAGAATAGGATCTGGAATTGGTCTACCTCCCACCTTCTCCCCACGGTGAAGAAGGGCATTGAAGTCCCCGATCAACAGGAGAGGAAGAGATGCCGAATCAGCTGCAGCTGCGACCCGGGAGATGTCACTCCAAAGGGATTCCCTCCTCCGTCTATCGTTGTGGTCGTAGACTGCCCCCAATAAAAACCGGAAGCCACCCTTGTTGGAGAAGGAAATAGCAATCAACTGCTCCGTCATCACAATCAGATCTCCATCCCAGCTCTTCGAGTTCCATCGAACCCAGATTCTGGCCATGTCACACAGAGCCAGGTTATGTAGTTGGGCCCAATGAGCTGGGGTCCTACGAGCAAGAGTCTTGTCACCCTTAATCTTCGTTTCTAACAGAATAGAGATGTCACATTTCTCTCTGTGCAACACCCCACAGATCTCTCTCCACCTACCAAGCGAACACGCCCCCCTCACATTCCAGGCTATAATAGCCATTAATTTAATTAGAGGAAGGGTCCCCTGACAAAACACCCGGATTGGTACCTGGGAAAGGTGCCGCATCCGTCACTACAAGATCCTCCTCCATCCCAGACGGGACGGACTGCCGTGGGGTGTCCTGAGAGAGAACCAAAGCCCAGGAAGGATTGTCAACACACACCGCCTCCTCTCTGTCAGAAGTATGCATCCCCTCCCTGGAGGAGCTGTCACTCAGCGGTCCGACAGCACGTCTCTTCCTACAGTAAACCTGCCCCTCAGCCGAACCTCCACCCCCTCGCACCTCAATCCCCGACGCCGCCATGCCCCTCGTAACAATGCTACTCTGTCCTTGGGGAGTAGGCAACGCCCCACTCGTGGAAGCCAGCTGGGTAGATACAACGAGGCACGTCCCACCCTCACTCACCGGAAGCGTATCTTCGCCCACCAAGGCCTCCTCTCCGCTGTCAACTCTAATATCCATATCACAGGGAGAGTCTAGAGTCTCACCCTGTGGGATAGAAGGCTCCACATGATGTCCGGCCGCCGAGCATGCACTGGCCAGGTGTCCGAAACAAGAACACCGTGAACAGGTAGGGGGGACCCATTCATATTCTACCTTCTGGGTAAGTACCTCTCCAGACGGAATCTCGTACTCCAGCACCGCCGGTAACTCCCTCCCAGCATGGATTTCCATAAAAATCCTGGCGTACATCAACCTCGACCGAAAAGCAGTGGCTTCGTCAGCCTTGATCGGGGTACCTACCAAGCTCGCCAGTCGCATCAGTAAAGGAATGCTTCAAAACCGGACAGGAAACTCAGGGAAGCGAATCCAAACAGGGATGACATTCAGTACTTTCCGCTCACAGCGAAGCTCCGGAGTCCACTCCTTAAGAATGATAAGCCGGCCGTCAAACGTCCAGGGGCCGCCTTGAAGGATCCTAGCGACATCCTCCGCGAGACCGAACTTCACATAGTAGAAGCCGTTCTCGCGGGCAAAGAACTCCATGCTCCCCTTAGGCTGCCAGACACGCGCCGCGTACCCCCGAATATATCCGTAGAAAGGCTTGTTGCCTAGGACATAAAGGACAAGGGTGTTCTCCCAGTATGCGGACACCTTCTCAATCTCCTCCGCGGGAAACGAGGCCCGAAAACCCCTCCCGGCCTTGATAGACGGAACATACTCCATCGATGTGGGGTTTTTCGGCCCCACAGGTTTGCAGATGTCTGCCCAGGATCTTCCAACCGGCCGAGTAGTCGTCCCATGTGGCCGGGGTGTAACCCCCGGCCTGGAAGGAGCAGATCTCAGCACAGCGGGATCCCCCACCTTACCCTTCCCTTTGTCTGCCGCAGTCGCCTTTGGCCACCAGCCCACCGATCCCCCCGCGGACCCCACCGGGCCACGAGCCAAGGACCTCGCCCCTGATCCGATCTGACGACCGTCATCCGGATGCCGATCCCGAACATGTCCCTGACCACCTCCTGCCCTCCCCCCTGTCTTCGTCGTCCGACGCCGCGACACCGTAGTCCACCCTCCTCCATCCTTCTGATTCCCCTGCGAACTAAGGCCAGCGCCGAATTCGAAAATCGGGGGGCTTGGAATTGAATCCACGCCACTCCCGATAGGGAAACTCGCTACAGTCACCACCCGAGAGGGGTCGCCTCCGCCTACCATGGCTCCGGGGGGTCCGCCCGACCCCCCCACACTCGATCCAGCCCCCCCCCACCGCCGCCAACCGGGGGGCTGCCGCCAGCAACCGCGCCGGGTGGTCCGCCTGACCCCCCCACAGAGGATCCCGCCCCCCCCCGACCTCCTGCGTGGACGTCGGTGGCGTCCGCTCGTCGGGGGGATCCGGCTGTCCCTCCCGCAGTAAGTCCCGCCTCTCCCCCGTGGCCTGGGGGGGCGCCGCCGCTGGCCTGGGGGGGCTGCCCAGCCCCCCCTTCTTTCCGCCCTTCCTTCCCCCGCCGGCAAGGGGGTCCGGTGGCCGCGGGGGGGGGGGGGGGGGGGGGGGGGGGGGAAGCCCTAACCCTAGAGTCGCCAAGCCGCTGCTGCATCTTCTTTTGAGAGCTTCATATATATATATATATATATATATATATATATATATATCATTTCCATCTTTTGATAAAATCAAGTCATGTTAATTTGAATTCCCCTTGCAAAGCACTTGAAGAATATCTTAAAAATTCAATTCAAAGTGATTGCATGCTAACCTACACAAGGGAGGAGTTGGAAGCACACATGTTTATCAATGCAGAAATCTAATGTGATATATATATATATATATATATATATATATATATATATATATATATATATATATTGGGTGCGCGCCTTGCGCCTCGGGCGATATGGACCCTTTGCGCCTCAAGTGAGCCTTGCGCCTTTGACTACCTTGGTATATTAACAGGTCCACTCATACCAGAAGCCATCCAGAATTCTTGAAATATCATGGAAAGGAATAATTCTTTTCAATGTTTTTCCATGTGTATAAAACATAGCACACTTAGAATTAGAAGATGGTAGTTAACCCCTCTAGTGATAATAGTAGATATAAGTAAGGCCAAGTATAATTTCAATATTAATCACCTCTAGGGACAAATTTCTATGGAAGCCAAAAAGCTAGATACAGAATATGTATGGCTTCAATAACAAGTTGGTGGCAACTTGCGGATGAACTTCTTCCAATTACTTTTATTGTTATATATCCTCATCCAAATAGAATCCCAATCTCACTAAGCCTTAGTTCACACCAAGTAGACCCTCTAGTATCATATATTACTGAAAATTGAGCACCATCATACAGGTATTTAAATCCTAAAGAATAGAGATTCAAATATCGGTTGCATACTGTGAAACATGTAAACAGTTCATAGTTGGTCGGTAGTGATTCGGATATCCAAATTGCTTATCTTGCTGGTGAAGTTTCCAATGGAAGGTACATGAAGTATAAATATATTTTCACCCATATTTGCAACATAGATCTTGAAAACTCCAATCTCTAAGGATGCTGCGTACGACATTCTACACTTTTAAAGTTAGTAGAAAAATATAAATGCTGAGAAATGCTTACCACTGGATTCCGACAGTTCACGAGTCTACATTGTTGCAGCATAGAACCTTCTAGCATCCAACTTTCCCATATATCAAAACTGTGACTTGCAAATATAAACTCCAATTTTCTATTTATCTGCCACCAAATAAGTAAGCTACATCAAACATTAATCATAAGCGGAAAACATGTATTTCATAATGTTGCACTACAACTATAATCATGTTACCACCATTACATGTCTTGCAAGTTGCAAGTAAATACTTCTACATACTTCCATCACCAAAAAATAAGTAAATATTTATCTTCTACCAAACTGATTAACTATAGATCGATTTATCTTGCGAGTTGCAAAGTAAACACTTTACATCCTTCCATTTTTCTATTTATTTGCTACCACAAAATAAGCAACATCAAATATTAATCATGTTATTATCACATGTATTACATTATGGCAGTCCCAATACACTAATTTTTGCAGGGGGAGCAAAAACACACAGATTAAGATTTAAGGGGAGCATATAGAATCTATATAAAAACAAATTTGATGTGGCTAGCAAGGTTTGAATGATGATCTCTTGAGCAAGGTTGTGAAAAGCGCTAGGCGCTAGTCGGACGGGCACCTTCCGCCTAGCGCCTAGCCGCCTAGGCGGGTGCCTAGGCGGACGCCTAGATCTAGGCGGTTCAACATAATAAAAATACTCCAAACAAATCTACTAAAAATTGCAGAAAAAAATCCATAAAACCCCAAAACATGCATACTCGGGCGTCAAGAGGACTAGGCGGGCACCTAAGCGGGCATCGGGCGGGCACCCGGCGCCTAGCGCATAGGCGGCCTAGGCGGCCGCCTTTTAGAACAGAGCTATTGAGTAAGAAACTCATTACTTAACCAAATGAGCCAAAAAATATCTTGTATATAAAGAAGAAATAAGTTAAACTGCATATTATAAGCAAAAGAGTATACATATATGTATATACAGAGAAACTGAAAATCCAGGGGATGCAGCTGTTCGCTCTCGGCCTATGGTGGTCCACCCCTGATTACATAATATTAATATATCCCTTCAAAATTGATTAACTATATATCAGTTTACCACCATTCCATGTCTTGCAAGTCGCAAAATAAACATTTATACATCCTGACTTCTATTTTTCTATTTATTTGCTACTAGAAAAAGTGTAAGCAACATCAAATATTAACCATAAGATATAAACGCATGTATTACATAATATCAATATATCACTATATAGGACCATTGTATCACCATGACATGTCTTTGAAGTTGCAAAGTAAATATTTATTCATATTCCCACCACAAAATAGTGGCAAAAGGTTAAACCAGCAAATTTGTCATGTATGTATGATGTTAATAAATGAGCAAATCTTTTTATAATTCAAGACAATATATTAAACTATCCAGGTCGTATACAGAATGAAATTCCAATGCTCTAGATCTGAACTTCCACAATGTTGTTAAAATCGTAGGTCACTGACCAAAGTGACCAACACAGCTCCATACTAGTAACCACTTATTTGGCTGGTACAACCATCGAATAGTTATGATAAATCGCCAAAAGAAGATCCATTAGGGGCCTGTTTGGTTTGCAGGATTGGACAACGTAATGTAATTGGCATTACGTTGTCAATCTAACTCGGGTGTTTGGTTTGACAAAAAAAATTAGATGTAATGTAATCGCGATTACATGTTTGATTACATTACATCAGTTTCTTTTAAAATCAATTACATCATAAAACCTATGTAATCGCGATTACATTACAACTTAAGCGGAAGGTTGGTACGTTATAATTTGGTCGTTTTGTCCGTTTTTGGTCATTTTTCGTCGTTTTTTTTTGTCGATTTTGCTCGTTTTGGGCATTTTTTTCCTCTTTTTTCAATTTTGGTCGCTTTTGCAAGTTTTTGCCTTTTGTTGGCCGTTCTTACACGTTTTTATCGTTTTTTGTCGATTTGGTACGTTTTTTTTTGCACGTTTTTTCACGTTTCTATTATTTTTTGGTCGATTTTGTATGTTTTTGACCATTTTTGCACCTTATGTAATTTTTTGTCGCTTTTGGCTTTTTTTCACGTTTTTATCAATTTTTTTCGATTTTGCAACTTTTTTTTGCCTTTTTGTACGTTTTTTTTAATCGTTTTTGGTCGATTTTGTATGTCTTTTGCGGTTTTTGGCCGTTTTTGCACATTTTTAATCATTTTTGGTTGCTTTTGTACGTTTTTATCGTTTTTGGTCGATTTTGCACGTTTTTGATCGATTTTGACCTTTTTTGTACGTTTTTATCGTTTTTGGTTGCTTTTGGCTTTTTTCACATTTTTTTCGTTTTTTGTCACTTTTGGCTGTTTTTTCACATTTTTATCATTTTTGGTCGTTTTTGCACGTTTTTTGCTATTTTTCTACTTTCTTAACATTTTCAGTTGATTTTGCACCTTTTTTGTTGTCCTTTTGCACTTTTTTTATTGTTTTTGCACGTTTTTGGTCGTTTTTGTCGTTGTTGATCGTTTTTTTGCCATTTTCTCATTTTTTTTTCGTTTTTTGACTTATTTAATCATTTTTTTGTAGTAGTTTTTGTTTATTTTATTTTTTCATTTTTGTTCGTTTTTGTTCCATTTTTTGCTCTTTTTTTCGTTCTTTTCGATTTTTTCTCATTTTTGCTCGTTTTTGCACATTTTTTGTCGAACTTTATCATTTTTGGTCGATTTTGCATTTTTTGCCTTTTTTGTCGTTCTTGCATTTTTTTCTTTTTTGTTGGTCTTTTTTGGCCTTTTTTTTGCAAGTTTTTTTAATATCTTTTGTCATTTTTTGCTCGTTTTTATCCCTTGTTTTTTTTTGTATTTTTTCGTTTTTGTCTTTTTTCATTTTTGCTCTTTTTTTATCGTTTTGTGTTGGTTTTTGTTCTTTTTTATCATTTTTTGTATTTTTTTCGTTTTGGTAGCTTTTTTGTCATTTTGGTCGTTTTTTGTTTTTTTGTTTTTTAGTCTTTTTTTCGTTTTTAGTCTCTTTTTATTTTTCGTCGTTTTTTGGTCAGTTTTAGTTTTTGGTTATTTTTTATCATTTCCGTCATGTCTGATGGTTTTTTTTTTCCTTTTTTTTGTCCTTTTTGTTTTTTTGTCGTTTTTTCGTTTTTGGTCGTATTTTATTTTTTATCGCTTTTTTCGTTGTTGGTTGTTTTTTTTTGTTTGGTTCGTTTGTCATTTTTTGGTCCTTTTTAAAAAAATTTGTCGTTTTTTTTTTCATTTTTGGCCTTTTTTACCACAAGGACAAAATAAATTTTTTCCCTTTATTTATTTATATTCTTCTTTTTTTTGAAACTTTTTATTGATCTACTTTTTTATTTTATGTTGTATTTAAAAAAAAAAATTAAATTAGAAACTCAATTACATTACATGGTAAACCAAACATATGAATGCAATTGACATTACATTACATGGTTTGGTTACACGTTTCAACCAAACATAGTAATGTAATTGTAATTCTATTATATTACGAACTCAATTACATTACAAACCCAATTCCATTACAATTACATTACAATGAACCAAACACAACCTAAGTCTATGACAGGTACAACTCAAGGTGACGAGTTTGATTCATGCATATTTTAATGTATGTTAGGTTTTGTAATTATATATAACTGTATGTTTTAGATAGTAGTGAGGTTTCCAAAACTTCAAGAGTGGACAAATTCTAAACAAAATTTACTTAATATCTAAATTATGTGTGGCATGAAAGTGAGCTTGAGGATCCCTTTGGAAGGTAGACACCACCGACCATGTCCGACATGAGTGTCAAAGAAGTGTCGGGTATGTGTTGGACACCAGTACGGGTATGTGTTGGACACCAGTACAATCCTCTGGAGGCATGTCCATGTAACCTAGGCATACACATCATGCTGATCCCTAATAATATTTCATACAAAATAATACAAACGCTCTCTCTTCTTTTCTCTTCTTCCATGGAATTATTTAGTTCTGACGCACCAATAACCGAGCAGAATTAACTTTTAGCATAAAATATTAAAAGTGGGTCATGAAAGCAGGTTGTTGGAAATAAGGGACCAAAATTCTGGTTCAAAGCTTGAATCTTGAGTCACCACCAGTTTGGGTGTGTTTTAGAATTAAACCTGGATTAGTATCCTAAATATACAATGGTATGAAGTATACCAGATTAGATTTTGTGATAACTAACTTGGATGAAGGACTGTCTTCTGTAAAGGACCTTTTATACAACTCTCGTTTGTACAATATGAAAGAATGCAACTCATAATACAATGAATCAAAGGAACATTAGCTGACCTGCAACAGCTTTCCACCAGCTGAAAAAGATCGCAACCCTAGTGTATCCTGTAGAGGAAGCAAGTTAAACATAGCAATACGTAGTTGTCACGTTGCAAATTCTATTGCACATCAAGATGAAAAAAATTTAGTGGCAATACAACTAACATAGGGTTCAGTATTAACAAAATTATACCTTGCTTCTAAAAGAAACAAGAAACTGTGCAGCAGGATCTCTTTTTGTTACATTAGTCATTGTATCAAGAAACCATCCACCGCCAGGAACTCGTTGTCTAGACACATGCAATCCAGGATGATCCCTTGCATGTAATGCTATAACATAACCATCTTTCAGCAGTTCACCACATCTTCTATTAAGCCCTGCACTTCCTGTTACCTGTTTCTCAGGAGTTGATTCCAAATGTGACTCAAATGCACCAATATGCTTATTTCTAGAATCCTCTGGAGAAGCAAACCGAGAGCTGGAACTTAACACTTGGTCCCGACCACTTATAGCAGCATCATCATCTCGATGTGACGTATAATTGCTACTGCTTTCTACTCCTGAAAAATCATCAGAATTCTGTCGGGACCTACGCCGAGCAGGTCTCTTCTTTCCTTTCTTCCCTGATCTACAACGTCTTCCCTCAGATCTTGAGGGAATATTTTGGGACAAACATGAAACTTGGGAGTCCTTTATAGTATGCACACCTACTTTCTGATTATAATCCATAATTGATGAGCTTTCTTTTATCTGCTGGTCATGATGAGAAACTTGTGGAGTTCCTTTTATCTGATTCTCTGATTGGTCATCTTCACACCCAATGTCACTCTTTTCATCATCCTCATCAGAGACAGCACTGTTTGGAACAACTCCATCAAGGAAAAATGACTGTAATATAGAGAGAGCTTTCTCTCTAATTTCCATCCATACTTCTTCGCTGTACTCTGCACTTCGTGGCAGAATCAACACATTTGGCATCTCCCTTACCTGAAGAGAGACATAATTTGAAATTCAATACTCTTCCTCTTGAAAGTAAGTCCGAGCTAATAACTATACTCATAAAACTTGAAATGACACTAATAACTTCAAACATGGGATGACACGGAAAGGTCATACTTCCATAAACCTAAGTGAATCATATAAAAATCCAATATAAAAAGAGAAAGTGTCGCCTGAAGATGCTACAACTGGGTATTAACCGCAGGCACTTGTTGAGCATGCTTATGTGCAAAATCACTAAAGGGAAAAATCCTTGTCTCGATTTTTATGGTGAAAATAACTTCTTTTTTACCTGTACTAAATATGCATTATGTTGCATTTTAGAAGAATTTCTCCTTCTAAGTCGAGCATTAGTTTAAATAGGAAACTCAGATTCCAAGATCATAATGCTTTATCTTAATCCTTTACCAACTTCATACCAGAAGAGAATAGTATTCACTTATAGTTTCTTGAATAATTTACTCGAAAATGCATGATAGTCAAAAGATAATTACAGAACTTGCAGTCAACTCTTGCTTGACCAGGCTTTAAACAGATCTAGCTGGTTCTGGACCAATATATATTATGGTGAAAGTATTTATATGACCTAGATTGTCCTATGGAAATATTGTGCAAAGATGGAATACTATTCCTAGTCAGAGCTTTTATGGTGTAGGTAGCACCAAGACTTTTGCAACAGTAAAAATAAAAGATACAGATAATGTTGGAAAAAGTCAAAAGGAGTCGAGAACCATGAGAAACCTGTTAGATTAGAGAGTAAATATATCGTAAGTAGAATTAAAGCAATTCAGTGATCTGGCTAACCAATTAATCAGATACTTACAAACTAAAAGTACAAATATATACAACAAAACAAATAAATCTATCATCATTCACAAACAATTACTTTGAGAAATTGTAAGCAGTTACCTAATGACAATAAATTATTCATTAGGTCAAAGCCTAGAGACCCTGTGTGGGCCTCGAGAGGATTAAACGTGAGACCTAGGCAAATTAAGGCTGTTGTAATATGGTTCATGTTCAACTATGGAGTGCTACGAACGTCGTTCGTTGATCAAAGAAGTTGGGGAGGAGTCAAAACGGTGAGAAGGGACTCGAAAGAGCCAAAGTGAAGCAACAATTGCAGACCGGTATACCGGCAGTATATTGCCAACGTACCACCGGTATATCGAAATAGCGTGATTTCGTTCCAGCAAGTTTTGGGGTTCAAAATCTTTGCATCAAGCATATCGATGGTATACCACCGGTGTGTCGACACGTCATGTTCAAACTAAATGGGTCAGATTAAAGGCTGTTAAATCTAGTGTAGTCAAAGACAATTTTCGCAACAAGATGCACCTGCTACACCTCGCACCTCGCTAGGCGAGACGTCTTTCTTCAGGCACGCCTCGCAGTAAGGTGTCAACAAGAAAAGACGCGCATAGGTTCAACTTATGTATTTGCTCTTTATTTTGGCTTAATTGCACTTTGATACCCTCAACTATTCCTGTTTTTCAACTTGATACCCTAAACTTTTTTTTGTAACAAGTTGATACCCGAAATTTTTTTTGGACGAAAATACCCTTGGTCAAACTTGAAAATTACCCCCCCCCACCCCCCACCACCCCTTCTCGCTTCCGGCCACCCCCCCCCTCCCGCTTCCGGCCGCCTCCCCCCCTCCCGCTTCCGGCCGTCTCCCCCCCCCCCCCCTCCCGCTTCTGGCCACCCGCCCCCGCCTCTCTCCCTAGGGCACGGCAGCGTGGGAGGAGGGGGGGCTGGGGGAGAGTGGACGAAAGCAGGAGGGGGAGGGAGACGGCCGGAAGCGGGAGGGGGGGTGGCCGGAAGCGGGAGAGGGGGGTGGCCGGAGGGGGGGTGGCCGGAGGGAGGGGGGCTGGGACTGTGCGGGAGGAGGGGGTGGCCGGAGTGGGGCCGGTGGGAGAAGGGGAGAGGGAAGGGATAAGGGCATTTTCGAAATTTTTAAAATTTTAGGTATGAAGTTGAAAAAAATAATAGTTGAGGTATTAAGTTGTTGAGTAAAATAGTTTAGGGTATGAAGTTGAAAAACCGGAATAGTTGAGGGTATCAAAGTGCAATTTAGCCCTTTATTTTGGCACTATGAGCTCACTCAACAGAAAATGATAGGAGTATTGGTGTGATGACAATTTGATGGAGTTTGATGAAGATGAATGATTGTTCTATTGGCCTGCTTTTATATTGCAATTTGTGTTCATTTCATTTTGTTAGTCTTATTAGTGAATACAAATTCTTGTTAGTTCTGTTGAATGTCACTGCTACTCTGCTAGTTCATTTGGTTATATTTTAACATGTTTGTTGGTTTTAATATGTTATTTGGTTTTACCTCTTGCATTACTAATTTATTTATTTATGAATATTTTTATTATTTATTATTTTTGTACCTCACTTCGCTCGGGTGCGCGTCTTAAGTGTGTCTTGCACCTCGGACGATATGGGACCCTTTGCGTCTCGATTACGCCTTGCGTCTTTGACTACCGTGGTTAAATGTACGATTCGGATAACTCCTAACTTAACTAAGATTGGAAGAGCTATATTAGGGGTTTTCCAACCCTAATATGGTGTGAATTAAGAAATTCAAAGGTGGCTTTGTTTGTGAAGAAGAGCTAGGAATCCCCAAGGGAATTTAGAGAGAAGTAGAGAGCTCGTTGGAGATGTTGTAAGGGGAGGTTTCATGATACAATATTTGTTTACGTAAAATCGTGTATAGTTTCTCTCATTCATTCAGTAAAGTATTCTTCCCTTACCTCGTGGATGTAGGTCGATCTTGACTCAAGATCTTGACTCAACCACGTTAGACTTGTTTGTTGCTATTTCCATAAGAGTATTTGTGCTTGTTAATTTGTCATCCTGAAGTGAACTCTCCGTTTTTGCAGAGGTTTAAGGGAGGCCTAGGCAAACTCCTACTATCAGATATGTATTAGAGCACCAAATACGGATAACCCAATCCTGATGGATATTTATCAAATGGTGCCTAGGCTCCTAGATGGTTGTCTCTACAACAGTGGTCTATTCACTTCAAAGAAAAGATATAAGAATGATCAATTAGGAACTTCCCATGCATTGTTATTTATGATCATTGTAAAAATACATTACTCCTATGGGCTCTTTAATTTGGACAACTATCACGAATGGTCAACAGGAGGTATGTCCTCACATTGATATTTATGATCATCCAAAACATAGATTTAATAATATCTGGACCCTTTTCCCCTGTTGGCTATCTCTACAATCATTTTTGAACCTTTCCCCTCAAAGCATGGGCAGGTCAAGCAAAGGTGTGAATCTAATAGGCACAAGAAAGGGTCCATCCATATCATCCAAACTGAATTGTCAACTGGACTGTAGAACCTCTATACTACTAGGTCATGCTAATCTTCCAATTGTACAACATGATAAGAAATTTAAAAAAAAATTATGATATATTGAACAGCCTTTTCTACACAAATGGTTCACAAGATGGGAGAAATGACTAACTCCCAAAAAGCTACCAACTGACAAGAGTACGAGAATGCCCCAACTATCAATAAGCAATAATGACCCAGAAGCACTTCAATTTCAAAAGAAAACAAAAAAGTTTTCTATAACTCACACCACTATGTAGAGGGGAAAAAATAGATAACTAGGAAATTAAACACATGCTTTCAACATAAATACCATCATAAAATGAGAACAGTGGCTAGCAGAAGAGAGAAACTTAAGAACAGGAGCTAACCTTATTCTAGAATCCTCAAATACAAGGAACTTATCTAGGATCCTGGCAGACATTGAAGATAATTAATGCGCCTTAAGATCTTACAATCATGACCTGTTTCAGCTGAAAACAGATCATAGACTGGTAATTAACACTCTTTTTGGCCATATTCACAAAAGTTATGAGATCTAACTACCAGATTCATGGAGAATCTACAAATTCTGCAAATTTGGGTATTTAGAGGGATATTTTTATCCTAAGCAAGAGTAGAATGGTCGCTTAAGTCTTCTGAAAGATTGAGAAGGTTTTTGATGAGCTGAAATTCCAAATTCTCTAACCTTGTCCCCGACCACGGGCCAGGACATGACCTGCGCATGGGCCTCATGAGACCTGTACATCACATGCCCAACTTTAAAAAATGGTTAACCCGGATGTACTCATGAGACCCAAGCACTCCGATGTAAACCAAGCAAACTCCTATCTTATATCCGAGAACTAAATATCATGATTTCACAATCTTCCCCTACAAAAGATGTGGCTTCCTCATTACAGCCGGTGCAAATGGCCCAGCCTCTCTCCTTCGGGACATAATCCACTGGATAGCACTGATACCATTTGTCATGTCCCGGCCTATGGTCCCACCAGGACATGACCCATTCATGGGCCACATGTGCAGATCACTTGGCTCAACTTACCAAAATGGTTATCCGGATGTACTCTTGAGACCCAAGCATTCCAATATAAACCAATCAAACTCCAGTCTACTATTCGATGTTGGACTAACTATCTGGGGTACACATTAAGGTCCTTTAATAGGTCAGAAATTAAATTATGTAATCTGCTAGCGAGGGTTACTTTTCTAAGAGACTAGCTAGCCTACTATCACTACGGGTGTAGTGTTTTGTCCTTTTATGCTCCTCTTATAGTCCCATATTGGATAGAAGAGCAATCCCTCTCCAATAGTTGAACCAGATCCCTAATGAAGTAATCATTTCCATAATTTAACAAGACTAGCCCTTCAAACTTGTTCGTCATAATCCACAGTCAAACTACATTACTACCTCACAACTGGTGTAGTGTTTTGTCCTTTTATGCTCCTCTTATAGACCCATATTGGATAGAAGAGCAATCCCTCTTCAATAGTTGAACCAGAGCCCTAATGAAGTAATCATTTCCATAATTTAACAAGACTAGCCCTTCAAACTTGTTCGTCATAATCCACAGTCGAACTACCTTACTACCTATGCCTCTTAACCCTTAGCAAGAGGGAGCATTGAATTTGGCAAACCAGATTTGGCACAAATATGAAGCCCCTTAATCTCCCAAATCAAATAGAGAATTCTGAACAGAAATAATAAAAGAATCTCTTTGTAACAAAAATACGTTGTAGAAATAATTTTCTTCAAAGTATAACCTACTGAATTTTAGGATATTTAGTTTAGTTAAGCTTAACCATATCTTAGCAAGAGGGACCTTTGAATTTGGCAACAAATATGAAGCTCCTTAATCTCCCAAAATCAAATACAGAATTCTGGACAAAAATAATAAAAGAATCTCTTTGCAACAAAAATACGTTGTATAAATAATTTCTTTCAAAGTATAACCTACTGAATGTTAGGATATTTAGTCTAGTTAAGCTTATCCATAGAGCTCTAAGATTACCAAGACAACTGATCTGAACTATTAGAGCATTTACTATTAACATGGGGTCATTCAAAGAAAACTATGTTATAAGATGAATGTTCTTGTTGATGGCTTGATGCAGATGTTGGTCCTATAATGCATAACTAGAAACTAGCTTCTAAATATTTTTTTGAGTCACAGAAGTTTGCAAAAGCAAATACAACCTAAACTTCTATATTCTAGGAATTTCGCCTCCCTAGAGACAAAAGGATTACCTCTAGAAGCACCACGAGTTCAGCTTGCAGAATATACTCTTTATTTGGACTAAAGAAGTCATTATTGGATGTTTAACACTATAAATCTTGATGCAAGGATATTATTATTGTAAGGTCATATATTAATTTAACTTCAATTGGTTTCTCGTTGACCGTTATCAAATTAAAAAACCAATCTAAGATTACTTTCGCAAGGTTCGTCTTTAAGTTATAATAGGAAAATATAAAAGGTCATTGTACCAAAAGGAAGACTTTGTTTAAGAAAGACAAAAATTTATTTTGCTGCCTTCTTGTTGGTCACTATATTTTTGTTCATTATGGAAACAAATGTTCTCTACAACACTCCCTCTCACTTCTATTCAGAGTTACTTTTAAAAGAAAAAGATAAGAAGTTGAATACGAAGTTGTATGCCATTTTGAAAACCTTTGCAACCATCCTTGATACAGCAATTATGAAGCCTTCGTTGGAACTGGATGCAAAAAATCATAATTTATTGTTTATTAGCAAGGCGCACTTAATCCGGTCTTTAATTACTAATTTTCTGATCATAATCGCAGTTAAAATCCTGGTACTCTTGATTCAACTCTGCAGAAAAATAACAGCAATCTTATGAATTCTGCTAAAATGTTGGAAAGAAATAAAAAAGACATTAGAATTAACCATCAATTAGACTAATCCTCTGCCTATATACCTAAGTAGGTTGCATGAGCACGTCTCAGGAGGACTGTTTCTATGTCATATATGTATCCAGCGTAATACTTCCTCGCCACGAATGTTGGACATGATTAGTCCATGAAGGTCCCAATACATGGCTGAAACTGATTTGCATGATCGCCCTCGCCCCAAACACGATCAAGATATGAGAAAGTAAATTTCCTTTTACATCCGAAACCAAGTCACTATCAGGTTGGGTCCAGATAGTGCTTGCCCCGGACAAGGACTAATAAGGTCCAGGTTTTGGATCAGAGCCCTACCCATATAAAGCCTTGGGATAGGCCCGAGTTCTACATAGGCACAGTACCCTACGGTCCTACCTGTTCACCGTAAAATTCGATTGCTCCAGGTATTTCACTATGATATATAAAACTACACTATATCATTCCTATCTTTAAATTTTGCATTGGGACTGGATCATGTCCAGGTAGGGTTTTCATATATACCAAGACTTACCTATTCCTAGGAATGGGCCTAGTTTTGAATCAAGATATGAAAAAGTAAATTTTCTTTTACATCCTTTATAGAATATTTTGAAACCAAGTCACTATCAGGTTGGGTCCGGATAGTGCTTGCCCCGGACAAGGACTAATATCGTCCAGGTTTTGGATCAGAGCCCTACCCATATAAGCCTTGGGATAGGCCCGAGTTCTACATAGGCACAGTACCCTACCAGTTCACCATAAAATTCGATTGCTCCGGGTATTTCACTATGATATATAAAACCACACTATATCATTCCTATCTCTAAATTTTTGCATTGGGAGTGGATCATGTCCAGGTAGGATTTTCATATATACCTAGACCTTACCTATTCCTAGTTTTGAGGAATGGACCCTACCACCCAAAGTCGGTACAAGTCTGGTTCAGGTAAAACTACTTTGGATCAAGTGTCGAGGTCGAAGCAATAGCCCTAATTATTAATCACACACACACACACACACACAGTCATATCCCTATCTTAGATTCTTTTTAGAAATTACCCTAATCACTATCAGCATCTTGTACCTTGTACCCGTACCCATGTTGGTGCTCGTAGAACTGAAGTAAATTAATAATGTGCTGTCAACAAAAGAAGATAGATGTATCTTAAAATTGCATAGGTTTAAGAAAACTTAGGTTCTTCAACAAAAGAAGATAAGATGTATTTAATTTAGCTCTATGACGCCAGGAAAAAAAAAGGTACAGACCTTACTAAGAAAGAAGGAACACACTTATATGAAATACTCAAGTTTCAAACTTTTAAAGAGGTCAAAAGACTCAAAACAAGAAACTTCCATCAAGTAGTATTTGATATAAAAAATAAATGATTTGGTAATCATAAATCCTAGGTAATTGAAAAAACATAAGTACTTGGGGAAACGCAACTATCACGCTATCTAAAATTAAAATCATGGTCAATGAAAAATGACATTGTTCAGGAAAAGTTGCTTTAATTTATTTGTATTGCTCTTAACATTTTTCCAAGCGTGAAGGACAACATATACTAAATACACGATTCATATCCTAAGGCTAGTACTCATACCCATGCTTCCATCCACTGTGGCCCCTCAGCACCATCCAATGCACAGCCAGCTATAGATCCATCAATCAAAAGCTGTTTCAGCGCACAATCATCTATTAGCTGACTGCTACCTGTATTCACTATGAATGCTCCTGCAGACAAGCACAATCGTCCTTAAAGTCAACAATTATGGAATTTGAACTAAAATTTTGAAACAAGAGATGTGCAATTGCTTAACATGACAGCTAAATGAGAGTAGAAGAGGATCATGAAAAGAGATGCTTCTATAGTCACCAGGCTTTATATGCTGAAGACATTCTGCATTGAGAATTTGCACTGTGTCATTTGATAGTGAACAATGAAGAGAGACAAGATCGCTAGCTGCCAATAGATCATTTAGTGTATCCATTCTCCGAGCAGCAGGAGGAAAGGAAGTAGAGGGTCGCCTTGACTTCCCTTTTGCCTTCAGTAAAATATGTTCAGAAGGAAGTCAAGATACAGGCCACCAATTTAAAGTTAAAAATTTAAAAGAAACTTATACGCTTGACAGACACAAAGAGCATACAGTAATGTAATAAACTCCCCTAAGCCATGGTAGTTCTACTATAATTTAGCAGAAAAAATTAGATAAAACAACCCAATGATCCATCCTTAGGGCAATGATTTAGTCCCAAATTTCTGCACCAGTAAGTTGGCGCATTCAACAAAGATTGACAAGAGACACCTTTGGAATTAGCCCAATGTGAGAATGAACTCCGCTTTCCTATTTGAATAGTATTTGGTTGTTTGTCGACCTCTTTCTCCGAGTATTGGAAATTGGAGGATTCCTTGGGGAGAAATCTTCGGAGGTTAATTTTTGATCTTCTGCCTGACAGATTTGAGAGGGAGTTTGAAAGACTCCAGCAAACTTCTCTCAGATGCTCCAACAAGACAGGGAATTTAAATCCAAAAACGACTATAATCAGAAAGCATATGCAGTTGAGTGGGTTCCAATTTGAACCAGAATAGTCATGATAAATTTTGCAAGTATCCATGCAAATCCTAAGTTTTTAAACTAAATTTCCATACAATTGATAATGTATGCAAATTTTAGTGAATGATATATCTACTATTTTAAGTTAAAAAAAATGCATTGAACGTTATATAAGGACATGTTGGCGAAGGCAAATGCATTGAACGTTATATAAGGACATGTTGGCGAAGGCCAATTCCCTCTGAATTATAAGGGAATGGTTCGCACAGAAATGGTTGTTTGGCAGCCTCTTGATCCAGTTCCTGTAAATTGTTTGTAAGATATTTCTTGTAGCAGTTCTTCCTACGAGTTTTGGGAGGGAGCTCCAGAGGCACTACCTTCCTTTCAAATGCCAAAATAACAAAAAGTCTTTTAAATCTACAAAAGGAAACCATGTTCAGTTCCATGAATGCCAAGTCAAAACAACGTACTACAACAAATCTTGCAAATATCCAAAGAAATGGTAATGTGCTTCCCTAAATTTTACAAATCCAGGATATAACCCCAAATAAGCTGCAAAATTACATTCCAGAGCAGCATGAACAGTACAAGAACTAAATATTTCCTCAACAAGGAAGAATTTCTCCTAGGTGTCCAGAACAATTCAATGAATTTACATCCAGAAAACATCTAAAATGAGAAATCTGAAATCATGTTCAATGACTTCAACCCGATGAATACCCAATCAAACCAATTTACTAGTACAACTATTGCAAGTAACAACAAAAACCCTACGGTAATGTGCTTTCTTATATTCTGACAACCCTTCATCAATAACTGAGCTTGCAAGTAACCACAGAAACCCTAAGTTAATGAGCTTCACTATATTCTCCACAGCAACAAAGCCTTCATTCCAAATTGGGGTTGCTATTTGAATCATTTTCATCTTTCTTACTGGGTCCCGTCCTCTCACTTACATCATTCTTACTGGGTCATGTCCTCTGACACTAGCAAAATATATCCTTGTTCACAGCTTCAGCCAACAGTAAATTGTTGGAGTGGGTGGGGTTCCCAACCTATGTGGAGAATATCCCGGAGAGCGACGAGCGTCATCCGTGTGTCGGAGAAGCTCGGGGAGTGCATGTATCCTATTTTGGAACATATATGGTAAGGAAATATATGATTGGATTTCCATATTTACTTTGATCATATATTTATGATTGGACCCTTCATATAGTAGCTTTCCATATAATTGGGCTTCCAATTATAGCAAACCAATTATGATTGAATTTCCATTAAATATATGATTGATGCATATTGGAAGTTTCCATATATATTGGCCTTCCATGTATGGATTACCAAGGGCTTATAAAAGGGTGATGCATGCTAGTTGTAAACTCATCTCAAAACAAGAGTGCTTTACAATCTTTGAGAGAGAGAGGATTAAGGACTATTGTGAAGGAGAGATTGCTTCGAATAATTTTTCGGATCTCTTGTTCTTCGGAGTCCGCAATCAAAAATTTTCTTCTTTCAAGTGAGTTGTAGTGATCCGTATTGGATCGGGAGGAGCTTGTAGAGGGTGTATTCTCTTTATTCCATTAGTGGAGGTTCTTCAAGGTTGGACTCCGATCGTCCCGTAGTTTTTTTCCGCAAGGGTTTTTCACGTCAAAAATTTTTGTGTCTGCGATTGTGTTTGGCATTTTTGGTTTGTGTGCTTTTTGCTTGGTTCTCTCGCAGGACTTTCTGGTTTGGGGGAACGGTTTCCGCGCTTCGTTCCCAACAGAGTGGTATCAGAGCTTTGGGTTCAAAGAAGTGTCAGGAGTTGACAGTCAAACCAGGAAGCAGAGATGGACGCGAAGCCGGTGCGCATGGTGAACCTGAACGGTACCAACTACCATTATTGGCGGAGCAAGATGAAGGATTTGCTGTTCGTCAAGAAGCTGCATCTTCCAGTATTTGCATCCAAGAAGCCAAGTGACAAATCCGATGAGGACTGGAACTTCGAGCATATACAGGTGTGTGGGTACATGCGGCAGTTCGTTGACGAGAACGTGTACAACCACGTTGCCAATATTGAGCATGCGAAGACGTTGTGGGAGAAGCTGAAATCTTTGTACGCGAAAAAGACCGGAGTAAACAAACTGTTCATGATCCGGATAATGATGGGTCTGCGATACAAAGATGGTGCATCCATTACGGATCACTTGAGTGAGTTCCAGGGCGTGGTGGACCAGCTATCCTCGATGGGAGTCAAGTTCGACGACGAGGTTCAAGGACTTTGGTTGCTATGTACATTGCCAGACTCGTGGGAGACCGTACGAGTATCTATGATCGTTTCTGCTCCGAAAGACGTGGTCAGTCTAGAGTTTGCCAAGAACGGGGTACTGAATGAAGAGATGCAGAGACGTTCTCAGGACACTTCATCCACATCCTATCACTCAGAGGCACTAGTTTCAGAGAGCCGCGGAAGGGGCAAAAGCAGGGATCCAGGTGGTGGCAGAGACAAGAGCAGAGGAAAGTCCAAGGGTCGGTACGAGGACTTGGAGTGTTACCATTGTGGCAAGAAGGGTCACATCAAGCGGAACTGTTTCGCTTGGAAGAGAGAGAAGAAGGGCGACAAGGGAAAGCAAGATGAGAACACTACAACGGCGGCCTCGATACATAGAGGCGATGTGATCGTCGTAGGTGATGAGGTTATCACAAAACTCGCCTGCGATGACAATTCTTGGCTGGTGGACTCAGGGACTTCAGCGCACGTATCTCATAACAGGGCACTATTTGCCACTTACACGACAGGCGACTGTGGAGTGTTGAAGATGGGCAATGGAGATGTGTCGAAGGCGGTTGCCATTGGAGAGATGCATTTGAGGACGAAGACGGGTGCAGTTCTTGTTCTCAATGATGTTCGTCATGTCCCTGATATCCGTTTCAACATGGTGTCGGTTGGAAGGTTGGATGACGAGAGATTCTTCAGTCTCTTCGGGAATAGTCAGTGGAAGCTTTCCAGAGGTTCGATGGTAATTGCCAAAGGAAGCAAGAAGTTCGGTCTCTACTATATGGAGGGGAGCGCACAGGGGGCACAGGAGGTGAACGCAGTCAGTGATGCGTCTACCGAGTTGTGGCACAGGCGGCTCGGCCATATCAGCGAGAAGGGGATGAGCTACTTGGTGAACAGGAAGGTGATTCCAGGGCTCAAGTCTACAAAGTTGGAAAAATGCACGCACTGCTTAGCTGGGAAGCAAAATAGGGTGTATTTCCAAAGTCACCCAAGTTCAAGGAAGCCGGCGTTGCTCGAGTTGATTCACTCGGATGTCTGCGGTCCTATGAAGGTAAAATCTATTGGTGGTGCTTCTTACTTTGTAACTTTTATTGATGACTGTTCCAGGAAGGTTTGGGTCTATACCTTAAAGACCAAGGATCAGGTGCTGCCCACTTTCAAAGAGTTTCAGATCTCTGTTGAAAGAGAGACGGGCAAGAAGTTATTGTGTTCGGTCCGACAACGGCGGCGAATACATTGGTCCCTTTGATGCTTATTGCAGAGAGCAAGGAATACGACACCAGAAGACTCCGCCAAAGACACCTCAGCTCAATGGTGTAGCGGAGCGCATGAACAGGACACTGATGGAGAGGGTGCGGTGTTTGCTGTCAGAAGCAAATTTGCCCGACAGTTATTGGGGTGAGGCTCTTCTCACAGCTGCTTATGTTATTAATTTATCTCCTAGTGCTCCTTTGCAGGGTGATGTGCCTGACAAAGTATGGTACGACAAAGAGCCGTCATACAATCACCTGCGAGTGTTTGGTTGTAAGGCCTTCGTTGTCACGCCCCAGAACCAGAATACTGGAGAGCGGGGGCAGACATAGCCAGCTACGTATAATGAAATAGAATCCACCTCATTATACGGTCACGGCTGTCTAGATATATGAGGGTTTATCTACAAGCCATCAGTCTCTTAGGGTCAATAACAAGCCTAGTGTCTCAATCACAAGCAAGTAAGTAAATGTTACAAGATGTAAGATCACCAAATATACAATAGTAAGGCGTCCCAAACATTACATATTCGGCTGATCATGAAGCTAGTCGTTACAAAATGTGAGGACTAGCAAGAGTTGAGTCATACATGATCAACCCTAGGTTGCCAATCACGTTACAGCCCGTAGGCAGACAGTAAGTAAAATGTACACGAGCTAACACTTGCTCGGCGGCTAAACGTCTCAAAAGAATAAATTTACAAGAGAGTGGGAGAGCCAAAAATAACCCACTCGTTGCCAGGATTCCGCCTAGTGGTCACCATGTGGCTGGAGATTCGGTAGATCCTCTGGAGCTGCTCTGGTATCTGGCCATACAAAACCAGCTGGGTCAGACCCCAGAAAGAGCAAGTGCCACAAAGGAGGCTTCACTTAGGAACTAAAACCAGCAATTAGCACAAGAATATAATTACATAATAAAAGACAGTAATTTAAGGAAAACATGATAGGTGAATATAAAAGACAATCTTGTACAGAATCGATAAGGACAGAGTATATAGAAAAGCATGACAGGATGATATACGATGAGATAACCATGGGACTATTCAGATAGCTAGGTTACAACCCGTAAACCAAACAAGGACCGGGGTTGTAACCCTTCGTCTGAACGGAACTTGGTTTCTCTCACCATTTATCGGCAAGATAAATATAAGAAACCAGGGCAAGTAACAATCTGGAGTGACAATCATTATGGTGACAATCTGGAGTGACAATCCTTATAGTGACAATCTGGAGTGACAATCCTTCAATCATTCTGGTACAATCTTACAATCAATCAATTCTAAACAATACTATACTGGACTAGACTCCATCCAAGTAATCACGGCCAATCATTGCCTACGGCTTTCTACATTAACTAACTAGGGTTATCACAATCCTAGTTACTAGCAAGATGCAATGAGATTCTTCCAAGTCCAGTTACCCGCCTGCTGCTACCTGAGTGACCCCAGCAAAGAAAAGAAAAAAAGATAGCATGATATAGCAGACACACTGTAGTAAGATACATGTGTCCTAAGGTACCACACTCGACGGCGGGCTGGAAGTGCGCTCATCTCGACGGATAGCAACAAATCCCATGTATATATATATATATATAAGGCCGGGATCAAAGGGGCAACAGGTAACTGGGAAAGTCTCTCCATGAACTACTTAATCAATCTAGTCATTAATCCTAGCCATATTTAGTATGAATCCCTGACCGTGGGAAACCAGGAATTCATGTCCTAGACATGATGCAAGACGAGACGGGTTCATTTGTACAAACACAATCACCCACGGTGTCCAGGCCATTTATTCTTGTCAAGTCACGTTAGCCGTCGCAACAGCATTCGAGATATACCGTGTCAGGTTTACCATGTCAAAAGTGCGCCACGTCGGGCCACTATCAAGAATTATCATGTCAAGTTATCATGTCAAGTATCATGTCAAGTTTGTCAGGTCTAGTTATCATGTCAGGAGTGCACCACGGCGGGTCACCATCAAGTCATGCCATTATCAAGGAGGGAAGAAACTTGCACAATTAAATAATAATATATTAATAATATATATATTCTTGAAGCCAAGGAGAAACTCTACAACTTTCATGTTTGAGTTTTTCAAGATTCTAGCTACAAAACAACTTAAACATGCAAAAACAGCAAAATAGAGCAATTCCGGCGCATGAGATTCCTGCACGAATCGGCGCATGGGATTCCTGCACGAATCGGCGCATGAGATTCCTGCACGAATCGGCGCATGGGATTCCTGCACGAATCGGCGCATGAGAAACTCACGTTGCGTCTTTAATACATGCGCGTAGGGAACCTACGCGCATGACACGCTCGGAGTTAAGGGATGCGTTGCCGGGACTTCACGGCGCATGGCCTCCCGGGCGCATGAGGTTCATCGTCCCCAAACAGCAAGTTCAGCCATGAAAGTTCCGAAAACTTGTAATGGCCATAACTTCCTTATTCGGAGTCGAAATCAAGCGAAACAAAAGCCAAAACTGCATGAAATCGAATTCTCTACAACATGGAACCACTGGTTTTTGGAAATACCAAGTTTTTAGAGATCAAAACCAAGAAAACTAAACAAGAAGGAACTTAAAACTTAGATCTACAAAAATATAACCATCAAAACCGAAAACTTCCATTTCTAAAGAGGCTTAGAATCTAGTAAGGAAGAGAATGGAACAATAAAAACATGAGATCCATCATGAAGCAAGTTTACACTTGCCTAAGCTCTCTCTCTCTCCCTCCTGGTGGTTGAAGAAGTAATGGTGGAGAAGTAAATGAAGAAGGAAGGAAATAATGATGAGAGAGAAAAGGAAGGAGGTTATAAATAAGGAGGGTGGTGGTAGGTAGGAGGGTTCACCTTTGGTTCATGATGAACCAAAGCAAACCAAGCCAAACCGAACCAACCCAAGAATAAAACCAAATCAATAAAATGCTAGAATAATTCAAGCAGGAAAACATGCAATACGAGTCAAAATACGTACACGTATTTCAAATACGTAATACGAGATATGGGCATTACAACTTTATCCACCTTAAAAGAATTCCGTCCTCGGAATTTAAATCAAGATGCTTAGAGATGTAAGGACAAGCTACGCTATCACAAACAATCTATAACTACCAACCAATCATACAGTCATTCATGCAAGCAAGGATTCGAAGCGTAAGGCATAAGGAAGATATTACGCCTTACGAGCCAAACTAGCCGGGATAACGCGATCGGATATCATCCTCACGCTCTCACGTTTGATTCTCCCAAAGAGGGATAAACTCAAGCAACACAGACTAAACAAATAGCCTGGCTCTTGAGGGTCTATCTCTTCGGTCAAACATGGACACGGGCCTCTCCTCATACGAAAAGGTTGGTACCAATAACCATTTTCGAATGATCTAGGATATGGCTCGGGTCCGGGACATACCGTCGCATTTAGGATACAGGAAATACATCATGTATCCCGCATAATGACGGCAGGAAAGCAAGACAATATGATGCAGATACCTCTCTGCCGATTCTGGACCTGAGCCTGGGCTAGAGCAAACTGCTGAGGTCCCTGCTGCTGGAATCTCCTCTGCCTATACTGAACTTGTGCCTGGGCATACTGCTGAGGCCTTTGCTGCCGAAAAGCTTGGGCCTGCGTCGGCAACGGTCTCGGGGATGGAAACTGCTGCTGGACTGGTACTGGGGCTGGTCCCCTAACCGATGAACTGATCATGGCTGGTGATGAGTCAGTCCTGAACGGGCAGGACCTTACCTTGTGGTCCGGCGCTCCACATAGCAAACACAATCCTCGAGCCTTGCGACATTCTGAAACATGTCCAGGCTTCCCACAATGAGAGCAGCCCACTGTGGAAGACTGCTTCTGCTGCTGAGAATACGTCGGGGTTGAATGTTGAACCGACGTAACCGAAGCTGTCCTTCTCGGAGCTCCAATGATCAAAGCCCTAGCTGCCGGGGCTGGGGCTGACGACTGGTTCATCTGGCCGCGAGATCGCTTTCGACCTCCGGTCCTGTCACTGTTCGCTGCACTGTTCCCATGATGTCCACCTCTGCCCAGAGCATCTGCCACCGCCTGACGCAAAGTGTTTCCTCGAGGATCCTGCAAGACAAGTAACTCCCTGATAAGTCCAACCAAGGCTTCATCATCCTGCCTTGCGGGTTGGGCTGGCTGAACTGGTGGCTCTGGACCCTCAGTAGGCATAACTCTAGAAGCTACACCAGAATGCTGGGCTTGATCTCCTGGGTGCTGCTGGTCCATAGGAGGTGCTCCGCCTTGCTGATCGGCAGGTCCAGGAACAATGCCGCTGAAGAAGACGACATAGGGAACAATAAGGAAGGACCAGGATAGATCAAGGATTACAAGCATGTGATCAGGTCGAGAATCTCAGAGATCAAGAGGATACGAGCAGAGATCAAGGGCGAGTACTGATTGAGACATCTATTCGGTAAACCCTCACATATCTTGATTTACAAGACCGTGCATGGGCCACCACTTAAACCATGTCACGCCCCAGAACCAGAATACTGGAGAGCGGGGGCAGACATAGCCAGCTACGTATAATGAAATGGAATCCACCTCATTATACGGTCACGGCTGTCTAGATATATGAGGGTTTATCTACAAGCCATCAGTCTCTTAGGATCAATAACAAGCCTAGTGTCTCAATCACAAGCAAGTAAGTAAATGTTACAAGATGTAAGATCACCAAATATACAATAGTAAGGCGTCCCAAACATTACATATTCGGCTGATCATGAAGCTAGTCGTTACAAAATGTGAGGACTAGCAAGAGTTGAGTCATACATGATCAACCCTAGGTTGCCAATCACGTTACAGTCCGTAGGCAGACAATAAGTAAAATGTACACGAGCTAACACTTGCTCGGCGGCTAAACGCCTCAAAAGAATAAATTTACAAGAGAGTGGGAGAGCCAAAAATAACCCACTCGTTGCCAGGATTCCGTCTAGTGGTCACCATGTGGCTAGAGATTCGGTAGATCCTCTGGAGCTGCTCTGGTATCTGGCCATACAAAACCAGCTGGGTCAGACCCCAGAAAGAGCAAGTGCCACAAAGGAGGCTTCACTTAGGAACTAAAACCAGCAATTAGCACAAGAATATAATTACATAATAAAAGACAGTAATTTAAGGAAAACATGATAGGTGAATATAAAAGACAATCTTGTACAGAATCGATAAGGACAGAGTATATAGAAAAGCATGACAGGATGATATACGATGAGATAACCATGGGACTATTCAGATAGCTAGGTTACAACCCGTAAACCAAACAAGGACCGGGGTTGTAACCCTTCTTCTGAACGGAACTTGGTTTCTCTTACCATTTATCGGCAAGATAAATATAAGAAACCAGGGCAAGTAACAATCTGGAGTGACAATCATTATGGTGACAATCTGGAGTGACAATCCTTATAGTGACAATCTGGAGTGACAATCCTTCAATCATTCTGGTACAATCTTACAATCAATCAATTCTAAACAATACTATACTGGACTAGACTCCATCCAAGTAATCACGGCCAATCATTGCCTACGGCTTTCTACATTAACTAACTAGGGTTATCACAATCCTAGTTACTAGTAAGATGCAATAAGATTCTTCCAAGTCCAGTTACCCGCCTGCTGCTACCTGAGTGACTCCAGCAAAGAAAAGAAAAAAAGATAGCATGATATAGCAGACACACTGTAGTAAGATACATGTGTCCTAAGGTACCACACTCGACGGCGGGCTGGAAGTGCGCTCATCTCGACGGATAGCAACAAATCCCATGTATATATATATATAAGGCCGGGATCAAAGGGGCAACAGGTAACTGGAAAAGTCTCTCCATGAACTACTTGATCAATCTAGTCATTAATCCTAGCCATATTTAGTATGAATCCCTGACCGTGGGAAACTAGGGATTCATATCCTAGACATGATGCAAGACGAGACGGGTTCATTTGTACAAACACAATCACCCACGGTGTCCAGGCCATTTATTCTTGTCAAGTCACGTTAGCCGTCGCAACAGCATTCGAGATATACCGTGTCAGGTTTACCATGTCAAAAGTGCGCCACGTCGGGCCACTATCAAGAATTATCATGTCAAGTTATCATGTCAAGTATCATGTAAAGTTTGTCAGGTCTAGTTATCATGTCAGGAGTGCACCACGGCGGGTCACCATCAAGTCATGCCATTATCAAGGAGAGGAGAAACTTGCACAATTAAATAATAATATATTAATAATATATATATTCTTGAAGCCAAGGAGAAACTCTACAACTTTCATGTTTGAGTTTTTCAAGATTCTAGCTACAAAACAACTTAAACAGGCAAAAACAGCAAAATAGAGCAATTCCGGCGCATGAGATTCCTGCACAAATCGGCGCATGGAATTCCTGCACAAATCGGCGCATGAGATTCCTGCACAAATCGGCGCATGAGATTCCTGCACGAATCGGCGCATGAGATTCCTGCACGAATCGGCGCATGAGATTCCTGCACGAATCGGCGCATGGGATTCCTGCACGAATCGGCGCATGAGAAACTCACGTTGCGTCTTTAATACATGCGCGTAGGGAACCTACGCGCATGACACGCTCGGAGTTAAGGGATGCGTTGCCGGGACTTCACGGCGCATGGCCTCCCGGCGCATGGCCTCCCGGGCGCATGAGGTTCATCGTCCCCAAACAGCAAGTTCAGCCATGAAAGTTCCGAAAACTTGTAATGGCCATAACTTCCTCATTCGGAGTCGAAATCAAGCGAAACAAAAGCCAAAACTGCATGAAATCGAATTCTCTACAACATGGAACCACTGGTTTTTGGAAATACCAAGTTTTTAGAGTTCAAAACCAAGAAAACTAAACAAGAAGGAACTTAAAACTTAGATCTACAAAAATATAACCATCAAAACCGAAAACTTCCATTTCTAAAGAGGCTTAGAATCTAGTAAGGAAGAGAATGGAACAATAAAAACATGAGATCCATCATGAAGCAAGTTTACACTTGCCTAAGCTCTCTCTCTCCCTCCTGGTGGTTGAAGAAGTAATGGTGGAGAAGTAAATGAAGAAGGAAGGAAATAATGATGAGAGAGAAAAGGAAGGAGGTTATAAATAAGGAGGGTGGTGGTAGGTAGGAGGGTTCACCTTTGGTTCATGATGAACCAAAGCAAACCAAGCCAAACCGAACCAACCCAAGAATAAACCAAATCAATAAAATGCTAGAATAATTCAAGCAGGGAAACATGCAATACGAGTCAAAATACGTACACGTATTTCAAATACGTAATACGAGATATGGGCATTACATTCGTGCATGACGAGAGGTCCAAACTTGAGCTGAAGACGAGGCGATGCGTCTTTGTCGTCTACGGTCGGGATGAGTTTGGCTATAGACTCTACGATCCAGTGGGAAGAAAGCTCTACAGAAGCAGGGACGTGGTATTCGTCGAGGATCAAACCATGACCAACACTCAGGATTCCGAGACGCCTTCTGAGACTGAGGAATTGCCTGAGTTAGAGTCATTTCGCTTCGAGCAGTTTCCAGAGGACATCGCAGAGGATCCAGTTATGGGGGAGCCAGTGCATGGAGTTGCTCCCAACCTTGATCATCAGCCTGCTGATGGTGGTCAGGGTGTCCCTCAAGAGGATGAGCATGCCGGAGAGGCAGTTCCTGAAGGGGATGAGACTGTTGGTATACAGCCAGCACCAGTGGCTCCATTGATAAGGAGCGAGAGAGATCGTCGACCATCTACGAGATACTCACCGGGTGAGTATGTGCTACTGACTGACGGGAGAGAGCCCGAAAGTTTTGCAGAGGCTATGGAAGACGAACACAACCAGGAGTGGCTGCAGGCTATGCAGGAGGAGATGAGTTCCTTACACGCCAATTCCACTTATGAGCTGGTGTGGTTGCCAAAGGACAAGAAGGCTTTGAAGAATCGATGGGTGTTTAGAGTGAAGTAAACGGATGATGCTACTCGCCCTCGATACAAAGCGAGGCTGGTAGTTAAAGGCTACGGTCAGCGGAAAGGCATGAATTATGATGAGATCTTTTCGCTAGTCGTCAAGCAGTCGTCTATTCGGGTGGTGCTAGCATTGGCAGCCAGTTTCGACTTGGAGGTCGAACAGATGGATGTGAAAACGACATTCCTCCACGGTGATCTTGAGGAGGAGTTATACATGGAGCAGCCAGAGGGATTCTGTGAGAAGGACAAGTCACATTTGGTCTACCGGTTGAAGAAGAACTTGTATGGTCTGAAGCAGGCTCCGAGACAGTGGTACAGGAAGTTCGAGTCGTTTATGGGAGAGCATGGTTATGCACGGACGACGTCGGACCATTGCGTATTTGTGAGGTACTTTGTTGAGGATGATTTCATCATTTTATTGTTCTATGTTGATGGCATGCTATTAGTGGGTCGGAATGCCACTAGGATAGCGGAGTTGAAGCGCCAACTGGGCACGGCCTTCTCTATGAAGGATTTGGGTGCAGCAAAGACTATTCTTGGGATGGAGATCAGCCGAGAGAGAGAGTCCAAGCTGCTACACTTGTCCCAAAAGAAATACATTCACCGGGTACTTCAGCGTTTCGGGATGGATGGGTCGAAGAAAGTGAGTTGCCCCCTTGCGGCTCACTTTAAGTTCACTGAGGAGCAGTGTCCATCTACCGAGGACAAAAAAGAAGATATGGAGCGGGTTCCATATGCCTCAGCTGTGGGAAGCCTTATGTATGCTATGGTGTGTACGAGACCAGACATCGCTCATGCAGTTGGCACAGTTAGCATGTACCTTTCAAATCCTGGAAGGGTACATTGGAGTGCGGTCAAGTGGATTCTACGATACCTTCAGGACACTGCTGATTGGAGACTTTCTTTTGGTGGTGACGAGCCGAAGCTGGTTGGGTATACCGACGCTGATATGGCCGGAGATGTAGACACGAGACGATCGACTTCGGACTATGTGATAATATTTGCTGGAGGAGCGGTATCGTGGCAGTCGCGGTTGCAGAAGTGTGTTGCTTTGTCGACGACAGAGGCAGAGTACATTGCGACGATGGAGGCTTGCAAGGAGTTGCTGTGGATGAAAAAGTTGTTACAGGAAATGGGGCTGAAGCAAGAGCAGTATACTTTGCTTTGCGACAGTCAGAGTGCTATTCACCTTGTGAAAAATCAAACCTTTCATAGTCGATCCAAGCACATCGAGACTCGGTATCATTGGATACGGGATGTGGTTGAGAAGAAGGACGCGATGTTTGAGAAGGTCCATACTGATGACAATGGAGCGGACATGCTCACGAAGGTTCTACCAAGGGAGAAATTTGAGTACTGCAGGCGGATCGTCGGGATGACGAGTTCCTCCACCTAGTTGTGAAGGGGAAGATTTGTTGGAGTGGGTGGGGTTCCCAACCTATGTGGAGAATATCCCGGAGAGCGACGAGCGCCATCCGTGTGTCGGAGAAGCTCGAGGAGTGCATGGATCCTATTTTGGAACATATATGGTAAGGAAATATATGATTGGATTTCCATATTTACTTTGATCATATATTTATGATTGGACCCTTCATATAGTAGCTTTCCATATAATTGGGCTTCCAATTATGGCAAACCAATTATGATTGGATTTCCATTAAATATATGATTGATGCATATTGGAAGTTTCCATATATATTGGCCTTCCATGTATGGATTACCAAGGGCTTATAAAAGGGTGATGTATTCTAGTTGTAAACTCATCTCAAAACAAGAGTGCTTTACAATCTTTGAGAGAGAGAGAAGATTAAGGACTATTGTGAAGGAGAGATTGGTTCAAATAATTTTTCGGATCTCTTGTTCTTCGGAGTCCGCAATCAAAAAATTTCTTCTTTCAAGTGAGTTGTGGTGATCCGTATTGGATCGGAAGGAGCTTGTAGATGGTGTATTCTCTTTATTCCATTAGTGGAGGTTCTTCAGGGTTGGACTCCGATCGTCCCGTGGTTTTTTTTCGCAAGGGTTTTCCACGTCAAAAAATCTGTGTTTGCGATTGTGTTTGGCGTTTTTGGTTTGTGTGCTTTTTGCTCGGTTCTCTCGCAGGACTTTTTGGTTTGGGGGAACGGTTTCCGCGCTTCGTTCCCAACATAAATTATGTCTAGCCCTAGTTCTAGCAGGCCCCTTTAACTACTATCTTATCGCTCGCTCCTCCTAACCAGTGTATCCATTGGTCTACTTTGCATGTGTCCAAACCACGTAAGATAGATTTCTCTCATTTGTCTTCAAATATCGCCACCGCCAACTTCCCACGCATACCATTTATTATCCTATCTTTTAACATATTGCAACTCATCCATCTTCGCATTCTCATTTTACCTACACTTATTTTCTCAAATGTTTTTCTTTTCTTTTCTTTTAATGCCTTCCATATATTCATCGCTATCAATTATTCATGAACCAAAAGTGGCCTATCAATTCAGAAGATAGCGCACCAATAAAGCCACAAAAGTTGCATTCTAATAGTGGAAAGAAAATCAAGAAATAAGCTTTCTTTCCTAATAAAGAACTACGAAACCAAGTAGAACAGCAAACCAACCAAGCAACCAACCTCCTGATGAAGATCGAAGTAGAGAACGCTCATCTTGAACGCGAGGCTCCTGGTGGCCAAACACCTCGCGGAAGCGGACCTCCCGACGATCCCCAGCACCAGCCCCCTGCACCTCCTCATCCCCCTGCACAGCGGCTGTATCGACCCAAGCCAGCCGGACGCCGCGGCGGACGACGAGGGGTGCCTGGACAGCGAGTGGGTCCTCCGGAGCAGCGCGAGGAGGAGGGCCATGACGGTGTCGGCGACCTCCTCGTCGCGGGGGGCGTCGACGTGGAGGATTCGGAGGCCGAGCTCGGCGGCGAGGGCGGAGTCGGCGTCGCGGTCGGGGGAGCCGAGGCAGAGGAGGAGGCTGCCGGGGCGGAGGCGGCGCTGGGCGGCGCGGGGGAGGAAGGCGAGAGAGGGGAGGAGGACGGCGGCGGCGGACTCGATGCGGCCGGAGGAGACGCGGGAGATGGGCACGTGCTCGACGGCGGCGAGGCCGGAGAGGAACTCCTGCTCGGCGGAGGGGTCTTCCAGGCAGTTGAGCGCCACCACCAGAGGGAGGCGGCCGGCGCTGCTGGCGGCGGCCGCGGCCATCGGAAGCGGACGCGGATACGACGGGTTCCGATCCAGATCCGCTAACTGCTTCCCCCCTCTTTTTTTATTAGGGCTGAGCCGGCTTTGTTCGCTTTTGTTGGGGGAAAGGAAAAGGAAAGGGGGTCACGGGAGTGAGATTTGAGGACTGAAAGTGATTTTTTTTAAATTTTATTGGTATTCCCGCTTGATGTTGTATTATAATGGAAAAAAAAAATTTAATTAATTTTTGTTCTTTCGTTTTAACTAGTGCGTGTACCCGTGCGACGCACGGGACGGATAAAGTGTCATTTTGCTTTTGTATTTTATATGAATATTACTATTTTGGTAGGAAGCATAAAATCTAAATAATTAGTGATTAGTAATGCAGTCACATATGTGTATATATATATATATATATATATATATATATGTATGTACATATTTATATAAACATGTATAGGTAGCGTCCTATCATTTGCCTTTATGAATTTGCATGAAAAATTATTGAATCTGCAATAATTAATTTTAAAGTAATGCATATCATAAGAACATGATAATGATAAAGTTTAATTGAAAAATTACATAAGTGATGGGCCAAATTTGCAACTGCAATAATTTTGAATGTTCCAATCCTGTATACATAAAAGACAATGAATATAGTTAGATAGAAAAAAGTTGCTCTAATATAGTGTACTTCAATTAATATAGAATAAATAATAAATTTATCATGTACCTAATTTAGATTTTGAAAAACTTCTTTGTAAACTACATTTGTAGTTTCATTAGTGTCTTCACCATCATCATCAGCAATAAAAATTTTTAAACCTTTGCGTGATGTAACCCTTGAAACAGCAACATACAGTTGTCCATGAGTAAAAACTGGTTTTGGAAGGTATACTCCAACATATTTAAGAGACTGCCCCTGACTTTTGTTGATTGTCATTGCGAATGATACTGCAATAGGAAATTGCTTGCGTTGAAATTTAAAAGGTATTCTGAGATCAGAGGGAGTTAATGACAATCTTGGAATAAACACTTTCTGACCAATATTGCTTCCTGATATTACCCTTCCTTCTAAAATGTAGGAACCCATGTGTGTAATAATAAGGCGTGTTCCATTACATAGTCCAGCTGTCTGATCAATGTTTCTCAGCAACATAACAGGGACTCCAACTTTAAGATTAATTTCATGATTTGGCAATCCTGATGCTTTTATTGTGTTCAAGAATTCAGGTGTTTGAATATTCTCCGGTCCATCCATGGTTTCATTATCTGAACACGGTGTATCAGCAGACATATATGTTTTGGACTCCCCTGGAAGCAACGACATGATATAATTATTGATGATGTCAACATTATCATTTTTTGGAGTTAAAATAGCTCTATCCTGGAAAAAGGATGCATCATAGAAATTATCCAATAGAGATGGATAAGTACTGTTGACGATTGAGGCAAGTTGATCTCTAGAATTTTTGATAATAATGTCATCTGGAATTGCAATCGACACATCACCATCGCTATCATCACCAACAGTTCCTTCTCCAATGCCTAACAACCAATCTGAGAATTCCTTTAGTTGATTAACATCAGTAACCGCACCAGCAGATTCAAGTCTCATGTTCTTAGTTAAGGTTAGGACTGTACAAAATTTCCACAAATAAGAAGAATTAATTGTCGCATACACGACATCTTGCCTTGTTCCCTTTACAACAACAGGAAGAATCTGTCTAAAGTCACCACCCAATACGACAACTTTACCTCCAAAAGGAAGACTTGCACTATTTATATTGGAGAATCGCATAATATCCCTGAATGTTCGGTCAACAGCTTCAAAACAATGCTTGTGTGTCATTGGTGCCTCATCCCATATAATAAGCTTAGCCTTCATTATTAGCTTAGATAGAGGACTACCCTGCTTAATGTTGCAAGTAGAATCTTCATTTACATTCAACGGTATCTTAAATCGCGAATGCGCTGTCCTCCCTCCTGGTATAAGCAGTGCTGCTATACCACTTGAAGCAACCGTCAATACTATATCACCTTTTGACCGTAAATCTGCAGTGATAGCTCTCCAAATATATGTTTTTCCAGTACCACCATATCCATAAAGAAAAAAAAATCCACCGAGATCTTCATTCACATGCAACAATAATTTGTTGAAAATATGTCTTTGCTCATCAGTCATTGTAGATACCAATGTTTCACGTTCATCAGCCAAAGCAACTCTATCATAATTTAATTCATCATGAATAAGCGGATTTCAGTATTGTCTAATAATGCCATGTCTGGTTGTGTCATTGAAGGGAAGTCTCGCAAAGATCTATTATTGCATTGCAGTAATTTTTCTATTTCAACCAAAGCCAAATTTTGTAATTCTTTTGCACTTAAAAGCATAGCTGTAAAAATTAAGAATATCATTAAGAAGTAATCTAATGAATGATTAGTAATTAATATAGTAAAATTGGAAGTAATTTTTCTATTTCAACTCAAGAAAGATTTTGTAATTTTTCTGCACTTAAAACATATATGTAAAAAATTAAAAATATCATTAGAACTCAATCTGATGAACGATTAGTAATTAATATAGTGAAATTGAATTACCTGGAATTTGAAGATTTTCTCTTTGTCTATGCAAAAGATCATCGGTCAAATACTCCCAAGTTTTGTTCCAAACCAAATCTGGTTGAGCAAGTTGATTTGATGCCAACAAAATTGCAAAAAGTTTCCGCAAGTAGTGACCAGTGCCCCAATTGCTGGCTTCTATAATCCCATCGATATACTCCTTTTCATCATCTAACAACCCTTTTGCATAGCATGCATCTCTGAAAGATGGGTAGACAACATTGTCAACTGTTCTGATATCACGAAATGACTGTGCTCCTTTTGCGTAATTAAGCAAATTTCTCAAATAGTACAATTCACCACTTCCAGGATGAACATATTGTAGCCTTCCAATAGTTAGTCCCTTCTGCCTTTCCATCCATTCACCATTATCTCTTTTCCATACAAAGTGAGTAGGAAACTGACCATATGTTAGTTCCCTTGCTGTAGAAAACTTTTTATTTGCTTCAAACCATGCTAGCAATTTGGATTTTTGAGACTTAGGTCTCTCAAGCACATCTATTGCATCATTGTCTGAAAAAATTACGGTTTGCTCATTTGGCAAGTGGAAACTCAAACGCTCAACGGCAGGTTCTCTATAATTGATATCAAAAGCAAAAAGTCTCCAAGCAGATTCACATGAAGATAAATATCTACAATCATAATACAACTTTATTTCATCCACTATCTGAGCATTACGATGTTGTGCAGAACTCTGATAAAAGGTTGCCGTTACACGATCCTGTCCTTTGTTGACATATTTAAAAAGATACTTAATCGAACGGGATTGGTTACACCATTCAACGTTTATATGAGCGTTATACCTCAAAAGTAAGTGTCTGTTGTATGGAACTACATATCTATTGTCAATAATAGACTCACCCTTTTTAATAGTTATGCCATTGTCACTTCTTCTATAGTTTGGATATCCCTCATCATCAATTGTAGTCCTTTCAACAAATTTTTTTGGAAAATGTTTTGTACACCTCCCATTTTGCATACACGGAGATCTTCTATTTGCAGCTCCACATGGACCGTGTATCATTAGTGAGGATACAATATCATACAAAAATGGATTGCTATCTTTATCTGGTATTTCAGCAGATATAATGTTATCTATATCATTAGCTGTATGATACCTATATTCAGGATGTAAGAAAACCAATATATGTGCATGCGGCAACCCTCTTTTCTGAAACTCTATTGTGTAAATAACTACAAAATAATATAACTTTATGAGTAAATATGTAACCAAAGTGGTAAGGTTTAAAAAGTGGTACTTGTATTAATTCTTACCTGCCTTCACTTGCCCGAAAATATTGCCTTGCTTGATCTCCTTTATCAAATGATCCAGCTTCATTTTGAAAACACGACAGAGTAAGTCTGGCCTATCTTCAGGTTTGAGTCCATAGAGTGTTAAAAACCTATGTAATTCTGGCCACTTTTGGTTGCAAGTAAATGTTATAAATAGATCCGGATAGCCAGCCCATCTGCAAATTGCCATTGCATCTTGATAATTTTGAAAGAGATATCGTGCACTTCCAGTAAAACTCGATGGTAACACAATTCTTTTCCCAGTTGTAGCAGGATCAGTTTCACCTCGCAACACTGCATCTGCTAAACCCCTGTAGATATCAGCTCTAAGTTGCTTCTGATGAGTTCTTATAAAATGAAGCCTTGATGATTCTACCATACTATATGCATCCACCAAAAATTGTTGGAATAACCTTCTAGCAACTAATAAAAGAGGAGTCTGATTAATCCTTTGTTGGATAATGTAAGCCAAAAATTCTCGAATCGCAACGGACTGTCGTTTTTTTGACTCATTTTCTGTTGATTGCTTTAACTTAATACCCTCCTCCCATCCATCTTCGCCCCTTGGAAATAATAGTGGATACTGTAATGGCAAATAAAGCTTTGTTAATATGGAAACACGTTGTAACATATCCGATTGGGTTTCGACAATAATGTCTCTCTCAGAATCTGCTGCATCAAAGTCACCAACAATTAGAGCAGCAACTTCTGATACATTAGGAAGATTGTGAGTTCTAGCATCGCGTCCTCTTTTTCCAATCAGTTTCAGCTTCACATTAGCAAATTCATCTTCAGCTATTTTATCACGAACCATTCTATATATTTGGACATATGGATTACACGAATCCAATGTTTCTTTTAAATCCCTAACAATTGATTCTCTCAAGGAAGAAGAATCTCTTTCCATCATGTATCAAAGAAAATAATATTAATCATGTAAACCACAATTTTTTATGAATTTTAGTAATAAGTGTAAAAAAAATTTATAGTATTGCATACCCAATAACAGACATTCGATTGCTTATTTCATTGTCCGTATCATATATGTACAATTGGGAAAATTTTGGCGTCGATCCAGGAACTGGAAGTAAGCTACCAATCTGATGGTAGTTTTCCCCGCTCATGACAAACATCGGGGGACCATTACCATCATTTACTGAACTAACAACTTGACCACCCATTGAAGTAAAAGAAAACATCATGTTGAATGCACGAATATTTTTCAAAAAATATTTACTTCTATCATCGTCACCAAAAAATAACTGTCGAATCAATAACGGTGGATCTTCATACGGAGCAAGTTGAATTTTGCCTTGCAAGCAACACAGAGAAAATTTTGGGACAGTTGCATTTCTATGTTTTTCGCCCCTTTCACCATACCACATCATTGCCCCACAATCTTGACAAATCGAAGACGGATCTCCTATGTCAAAATAATCTGTAAAATAGCATATAATTATGAATTTGCACGACTTTTAATTTTATAAATGAAAAAATATGTTTAAATAAGTAACAAAAAAAATTATAACTTATTGCAAAAATGTCAAAATACCTGCATGACCATGCCCATCAACATGTTGACTTGGATCACTATCAGCATCATTTTGTATGACCGATTGTTGAATATTAGCAGTTGTTATTGGATTCGCATGATTAAGTGCTGATAGTTCCAGTAATAAAAGATTAATTAATAATTTTAAAACACTAAAAGTTAATAAATAATTAAAGAATAACTTCATGACATTTAATTTATAAGATTAAAAAATTTGTATACCTGTCGAAGCATCATGCTCAAAATGACTGTTATTAGAAGTTTGATTTTTCTGCAGCAATGTTGACGCAATACCATTTCTATTGAAAACAAATCTTTGACATTTTTTTTACATTGGATAGGCCACTCGATAAACAACTTCTTTTCGCTGCATAATACATATAAATTTAAAATAATAAAGCAACATTAGGTTTATTAATAAGTAAAAAAATTTATCAATCATAAATGAGTGTATAATTATGTTAATTAGCTTATAATATACCGTTGGTTATATCCCTCAAAGGAGTCATGCTAAGTGTTTGGGGTGGGCTAATATTTAATCTGTTATTTTGAACTGCATCTGTACCCAAAGGAATATCAATCGATGCTCCTGAAAAAAGAAGTATAAAATTGACATCGTACGTATACCAAACTGAGCAATGTTCTAAAACACTAAAATTGAATAAATAATTAAAAGATAACTTCTTGACAATTACATTATAAGATGAAGAAAATTGTATACCTGTCGAAGCATCATGCTCAAAATGACTATTATCAGAAGTATAATTTTCCTGCAACAATGTTGATGCAATGCCATTTCTATTGAAAATAAATCTTCGAGATTTCTTTACATTGGCTAAGCCACTCAAAAAATAACTTGATTTTGCTGTATAAAACATAGAAATTAAAAATAGTAAAACAACATTAGATTTATTAATAAATAAATAGTGTTCTCAATCATAAGTGAGTGCATAATTATGATATTAGCTTATAATCTACCATTGGTTATATCCCTCAAAGGAATTCTACTAAGAGTTTGTGGTAGGGTAACATTTAGTCTGCAATTTTGAACTGCATCCTTATCCAAAGCAATATTAATTGATGCTCCTGAAAAAAAAAGGATGAAAATGATATTATAGATATTACTTATAGTAGTTATAAACTGTATTACTTAATACTTTAATATAAGTTACCTTCATTATTGTTTGAACTTAAATAAGGTATTGACATCCCAGTAATATCTTCAATTGCACCAGGCCTCACTAAGTTGGGATTATAAGGAGTACCATTTACACTTTCATCATTTTGAGTGAAAGTTTTTTGCTTGTTCGTGGACAAAATCCCATCATGCAGTTGAAATTTACCGGGACCAAATCTAAACTTCCTTGAGGAGCAACTCGCATGTGCAATTTCATCACTCAGATCGCAGTAAAGTTCAGGTTGTTTTCTTTTTTGATTAGCACCTGCAGTTAATTACAATTAAGATGCACTACTAAAATACCCCACTTTACCGACGGACTTTTAGCGACGGACGGATTCCGTCGCTAATAGCGACCAATTTCCGACATCTTAGCGACGGATTAGCGACAGACAACACAACATAATTTTTTTCAATTTTAAATGTAAAAATTTGTCGGGTTTCCGTCGCTAAGTCGACGAACATTAGCGACGGATTATTTTTCGTCGCTTATTCGTCGCAAATGTTGGCGGCAAAATCTTTATAACATTGGCGGGAACTTTGGCGACTACCTAGCGACGGATATAGCCGTCGAAAAACACCTTTTAATTGGCGACGGTTTAGCGACTAATTTATTCCGTCGCTATTCCGTCGCTAGATTCTGTGCCCTAACTTAAATTGAACCGACGGGGGGGAATTTTTCATTCCCCCCAAAACTCTCTCTCTCTCTCGCGGCTCTCCCTCTCTCGCGCGTGGCTCTCTCTCTCTCTCTCGCGGCTCTCTCTCTCTCTCTACCAGGTCTCTCTCTCTCTCTCTCTCTCTCTCTCTAATTTTGTGTTTTGGGGCCGGAGGGGGGGGGAGTGGGGGGGGGGGTCGGCTTCGCGGGGGGTGGAGAGGGCGGGGGGGTGGTGGTGAATGGGGTCAGGGGGTCGGGGGGGTGTGGGGAATGGGGGCAGGGGGTGGGGGGGGTGGGGAATGAGGGTCGGGGGGTCGGGGGGGTGGGGAATGGGGGCAGGGGGGTCGGGGGGTGGGGGGTGGAGAGGGCAGGGGGGTCGGGGGGGGGGGTGTTGAATGGGGGCAGGGGGGTCGGGGGGTGGGGGGTGGAGAGGGCAGGGGGGTCGGGGGGGGGGTGTTGAATGGGGGCAGGGGGGTCGGGGGGGGGGGGGGGGGTCGGGAATGGGGGCAGGGTTCTCACTCCATTTTCAATTGTAATTAGTCTATAATGTTGCTAATATACTGTTATATATGTGTGGGCTGTGCCATGTGAATTGGAGAGGGTTTGATGGGTTATTTGGCCAAGGGGGAGGCTCGGGTTATGATTTATTCTTTGTGTTCACTGTTCTGTGGTGTGAAGTCTGTCGTTTTGGTTATACCATGTTTGTTTAACACTCTAAACACCCTAGATGCATATCCTAGCATCTGTGCACCACCCATATTGCTAGGAACACAAATTTTATACTGCACTTGTCATGAAATTGCCATCATCAAGATGTCCTGTACATATTTAGTTTGTGCATTGCTGCTTGAGCATCACATTACCTTTTACTGCTACTTTGTATTGCTTTCACAATGTCACGTACCCTGCACTAAACATCCGATACTTCGATCCGATACCGCCGATACTACCGATATCGTCGATACCAATACTACCGATATCGCCGATACTACCGATACCGCCGATACTACCGATACCGCCGATACTACCGATATCGCGCGCCGATACTACCGATACTACCGATATCGCCGATACTACCGATACCGCCGATACTACCGATTCCGATACCGATACTTTGAACCTTGATTTAAATACATGTTAGTATAGTGTCTTCACATATATGTTAAGAGTATATACATGATTAGCAAGGTAACTAGATACAAGTTATGATACAATGTAAATGCAAGTATACATGTTAGCTAGATAGCTTAGACTTATATTGCAATCTCCTATTCACACGAGTATTGATATCGCCGATACCAATACTCGTAGGAATAGTCCGATACCGATATACATTGTAGAGCTCTGTTTTGCTATTCTGGACATGTTGTGACCTGTGCTGTTCTAAATAGGAGCCAGACACACTCCTGAGACGGGGGAGTATGTATAGTGATGTGGATTCTTACTAACTTATCATGTGAACCCATTTATGGGCCCTTCATTGAACCTTCTCATGTGCAACTTTCAGTCCATTCACAGTTCCCTATATTGTACTCTACATCACCTAGTTCACTTATATCTAACATCCTAACCCTAATCCAAATTTATGAGTATCGGTATCGGGCTATTCTTATGTTTAGTTTGTCTTACGATACAGATTTTCACATCCAAATTGAGGATGAGTCGTTATTTTGTTGATCGTACATGGATGTACAAACGGCAACACGAGAGTAGAATTGGTGTGAGTGACGATTTTCAGGCAGGCGTGGAAGTATTTCTTAATTATGCAATGAGCAAAGCTCAGTACATGGACGGTAACAAAATTAAGTGTCCATGTGTTAAATGTCACAATAGACGTTACGAAGAAGTGGTGACTGTGAGAGATCATTTGACCCGTAAGGGTTTCGTACGTAATTACGGCCTGTGGTCATCGCAAGGTGAACTATATTCGGAAAGACAGGCTGCGAAAGCTGCTACTTATGCTTTTGATGATAATGCTGCAACGGATGTCATCGAAGACCACGGATGCTCTGTTGATTATGGAGATCTGCAGAACCTTGCACGAGATATGGTGTATGATGCGGCAGGGCCTAATTTTGATCCGGAGGATCCTAATCCCGAGGCGAAGGAGTTCTATGACATGTTTCAGGACGCAGATACTTCTCTATATCCTGGTTGTGAGACTCATTCCGCACTGTCAGTGACGATGCGGTTGTTGAACATAAAGTCTGATTTTAACTTGCCACAAGCTTGCTATAATCGGATCACAGAAGTAATCAAGGAGGTGTTACCGAAGGAATCAAAAGAGCTACCAAAAAACTTCTACAAGTCAAAGATGATGGTCCGACAACTGGGACTGGGGTACGAGAAGATAGATTGTTGTCGCAACGGATGCATGTTGTACTACAAAGAGAATTGCGTATCAGAAAGTTGCAGCTTCTGTAATGCGGATCGTTACAAGCCAGTACAGGGAAAAGGAAAGTCGACTAGAAAACGACGTCCTTACAAGTATATGCATTACTTGTCGATCACGAAGCGCTTGTAGAGGATGTATATGTCTCTAAATACAGCAGAACACATGACGTGGCACAGCGAAGAACGCATAAAGGACGAAGGAGAATTGTCACATCCTTCGGATGGAGAGGCGTGGAAACATTTTAATTTGTGTCATCCAGATTTTGCTGCAGAGCCTAGAAATGTACGCCTGGCGCTATATGCGAATCATATCTTATCGAGGAGGTGTCAAATTTCTGCTCCATTTATTTCGATACTCATGTCGAGACAAATCGAAATAGACCTCAAAGGAATGAAGAAGACGTTGAGGATGGAGGTATATTCAATTTAAGGGGCAAGCCTATTGGGGCTAGTAAGAAACGGTGGTTGACCGACGATGAGTATGATACCGCTCACCGATATGTCTTGTTAAATTGTGACATACAAGAAGTGAGAGATTTGGAGAAGTAAGTGACTACGCCTCGTTATAATCTCTAATTTGGTGAATTAAGTGACTACACTTATTTTTATTCTCTCTAACAGTGTATTTAGAGGTGAAGTCAAAATGAGGACACCATATATTACAGATGAGGGACTTCAAAGAGAGGTTGATTGTACGTTTCCGTCCTGGTTTCGTAAATACGTAAGTAATTGAGATAATATGTTATGCGGCTACCATTAAAATATATGCAGCTAAAATATTTAAATTATCAATACATGTTTACAGGTTTTATTGCCTGAAACAACACTCATAAATGAGAGCATTCGTTATTTGGCATTGGGACCGAAGAAGCATGCAAAGACTTTGTCAGGCTATGTCGTTAATGGCTTCAAGTTTAAGTCAACTCAGCATGCTATAAATGCCGAATTTCTCAATGACGGCTTCGATACCAAGAATTCTGGTGTTTGCATAAGAGGCACCATCTATGACGACGAGCCGGACTTTGACTATTATGGAGTGCTTCGGAAGATTGTAGATTTACAATATAGTGCCCCATATGATATGCATATTGTGATGTTCAAATGTGAGTGGTTCGATACGAGACCAAATATCGGTTGGAGAATCGATAAACAATTTGGATTCGTCGATATAAATCATCGCAGGAGGTATAGAGGGTCCGACACGTTTGCGATAGCAAGTCAGGCTGTTCAAGTCTACTATACAAGCTACCCAAGGCGTCGTAGAGATCGATTTGACTGGTGGGCAGTATGCAAGATTAAATCTAGAAATACATTCAACGTTGGAGACCCAGCATACCAAGAGGACCAAATCGAGAAGCCCCAATACATGGGACAACAGTCGGATACCATGGACGTGGAAGATGTCGATATACCTCATGCTGAGGAAAATAGAGGGGAGGAAGAGGTTGATATACAAGACTTAGCTGTCAACCAGGGGAGAAAGAGGCGTCTTGTCCCAAGTATTGAGCCTGAAGAAGAAGTAGAAGAAGAAGAAGGCGTCTTGTCCCACTCGTGCTGGTGGTGGCGGTACTGGCCGTGGTGGTGCTGGTGGTTTTGGTACTGGCCGTGGTGGTGCTGGTGGTGGCGGTACTGGCCGTGGTGGGCGTGGTGGTAGCGGCACTGGCCGTGGTGGACGTGGTGGTAGCGGTCGTGGTCGCCTTCCACATTCCCCGGATATAGAGTCCTCCGATCCCGACCTGGAGAGCCCGGCCACAGACTCTTCCCGCCGTCGATCTACCTCTGCGCTACATTCATCTTCATCGAGGCCTGAGACTCCATCCGCTAGCGGATCCGTTCCGCCCCCGGATGCACCAGCGGGTACACCATCAGTTACTGCAGGGTGGGCTCCGGAGTACCCCCGGATTCAGCTTCATCCTGCTACCGGTGAGTACATCCGCGGACCCGCGGATCCTCCGACGCCTCTAGAGAGGCCGATAGGCGAGAACCGACGAGAGCTATGGCCCGCGGGTGATACGTAAGTAAATTTAAGTGAATTTATTAAATTTGTTTCATTTATTCAAGTTAATAATCCAGTCTTTGCTTCTTTGTAGTTTTTCCCGTTTGATGCTGCCCGGATACTCGGGCAAATTATCCGGGAAAACTACCATGGCCCCTACCTCAATTTTTCTGAGGTGCCTCAGAACATGCAGTACGTCTGGCTCGAGGAGATGAAGGTATATATATATCTTTTGGTTAATTATTAATTATTCTTTAATCCACTAATTTTTTAATTACGTGATAATTTAATTTGTATGTCAGACGACGTTCTGGTGGCCCCCCCATCGCGAGGAGTTGATTCGCAAGGCCTACAAAGCCGCCGCCGGGAAGAAGATACGGGATGCGGTGTACGACGTTCGTACGGTGCATTCGAGGAAGAAGTGGCTCCGGGAGGAGTACTACGAGCAGATGTTGGATAAGATGAATACTGCTCAGTACAGGGAGAAATCAGAGAAAGCGAAGGCGAGCAGACAGGTCGCTGCTCTGCATACGGGAGGTTCAAAGCCCCACGCAGCGACGCGTGCAGATTTGGTGAGATACCGCAAATTCATTTCACTATTAAATTCGGTACTATTAATATACGTAGTTAATTAAATTCGACGTATATTTCGTATGCAGGCACGACAGACGGTAAAGGAGGGGAGAGAGCCGGAGTCGGTCACCGCCTACGATGTATTCCTGCATACACATAAGAGGCGGGCAGACGGGAGCTTCGTCGACGCGAGGGCCCAGGCGACTGATGTAAGTAATTACGTTTATGAGATTTATATTAGTAATATAATTATTGTTAACTTAATTAGGTGAACGTAGGATTCAAATTATAACTTAGGGAAACATAGGATTTAGATTATAACTTAGGAAAACTTATAGTATAAACACATTCATTGGATAGGCTGCATATCGTGAGGCCCTTAGTCAGATTGAGCCCCCTGCCGAGGTTGTCGGCGAAACGACGCCCACCCAGACGCCCTCTTCTATGGCCGCTCGCTACGACGACGTGTTCGTAGAGTCTGTCGGCGGCTTTAATAAAGGGCGCGTCTACGGCGTAGGTTCCATGGCGGCGTCGTTGCAGGGCGCGACTCCGAGATATCCACCGCCCCCGCCTCCTCCCGCGCCCCCGTCGGACGATATGAGGACGCAGCTTGCGACTCTCACCTCCGATATGTCAGAAATGCGGAGTCTAATGTCGGATGTGCTGGAGCGCCTTCCGCGTCCTTCTGCTCCCGGTCCAGATCCGTCTGCTCCCGGTACGTCTACTGCGGTTGCCGGTCCTTCCGACCCTGGACGTTATTCATTTGACCGTAATGCCGAGGTCCGCCTGGTACCGGATACTGCGCTCATTGGGCTCATGGACATGATGTCGGCAGAGCAGCTCCGCACGCTTCCAGAGCATGTGTTGTCCCAGGTGCCGGCGTACATGGTGGAAGAGTACATCCGCAGAGCCGAGGCGGCGCCGAGACGACCACGCGATCCATCTCCGGGAAAATGATATTTGTACTGTTTTTTGATATTATGAATTTGGATATTTGGATATTATGAATTTGGATATTTGGATATTTGTTATTGGATATTTGATATTGGATATCATGAATTTGGATATTTGGATATTTGTTGATCGTACATGGATGTTTGGATGGATATTTGGATATTTGTTGATCGTACATGGATGTTTGGATATTGGATATTATGAATGTGTAATATTTACGAAAAGGAAATAGAATGTTTCTGTAATTTTTTTAATTGATGTTACATTTAGCGACGGACTAGCGACTAACTAGCGACGGATTATATAAATATTTGCAGTTACCGACGGAAGAGCGACGGAATATCCGTCGCTAACTGGGTGATATAAAATATTTTGCAGTTACCGACGGAAGAGCGACGGAATATCCGTCGCTAACTGGGTGATATAAAATATTTTGCAGTTACCGACGGAAGAGCGACTACCTAGCGACGGCGAATCCGTCGACATGGTTCTGGAAATATGGTAGGTTTCCAGAGACTTAGCGACGGATAGTTGGTCGCTAATCCGTCGCTAATCTGTCGAGGATGACGACGGACTAGCGACGGATGAGCGACCAATTATCCGTCGACATGGTTCTGGAAATATGGAAGCTTTCCAGAACCAGGCCGACGACCTACCCGTCGCTAATACGTCGCTATAACATCGAGGTTAACGACGGAATGGCGACGGAATAGCGACTGATTTTGCGTATCAGGAACCTCTCTGATACGCTTTTACCGACCTATTGACGACGGATTAGCGACGGATATTTTAATATTATATGGCATGTAAACCGACGGGAACATGTCGCTAATCCGTCGCTAAGTAGGTGAAAGACAACCGTCGCTAACCAGTCGCTAGTCCGTCGGATAATTATTTGTCCGACGGCTTAGCGACGGACATTTTTTAGCGACGACGTTTTTCCCGACGGCCATTTTCATCAAATATCCGTCGCCATTACGTCGGTAATTTATGTTACCGACGGATAAGCGACGGATCTGGCCGTCGCTAAAGTTGGTTTTTTTTGTAGTGATGAGATTAATATGAAAATAATATGTGAAGATCGATACATAACTTTCGCATGGATGTCATCCCGTTTTGACAAATGAAGAAACGTTGTTCCACACATGCCTACATAATGTAAATATAATGAAAGTGTCTGCACATCAGATAAAGTGATTACATTGGTAGTTTATCATTGGAAGTTGAAAACAACTATTCTTGGTAGTAGTATAGTTTGTATATGTAATAAATAAAACCTATCACTATTTAACTACGAAAAGTGAATTGTAGTACAAATTTAGAAACAAAACTAATCCAAATAAGATAACAAAATAATAAAATACAATTATAATACTAAATTTTAAATTCATCATAATATAAATTATCCAACAAATGTAGCATTATTTTTGAAAAAAACACCTAGACAATTGTCTTACACATCAACAAACAATAGGAATAACATAACAATGGTAACAAGCTGTCATTCGGTTGGCTCCGTTTTGATTTTCTTAACTTTTGGAAACTTTGTGCTTGAATTCTGTGAACACGTTCCTTCAACAGGGATGCCAAACTCTTCATCGATATTGATCCGCTTTTCCTTGGTCTTATTAAAATTGGGTGTATTATCACCAATATTAACCTAAAAAGAAAAATATATGATTAAGTAATCCATAATTATCTTCAAAAGATAAAAATTATATTATTGCAGAATAATGTACTTACAGTATTTTCCTTATCAAAGTTGTTTCCGTTGTCCAAACTTGTAATGCCATCATTGACAATATGGCCCTGCTTTGAATATTAAAATTTTAAATATGTATGGAAAAATAATATTACAATTTTATTAAAAATATTTTCAAATGTAATAACCTTAATGTTATCACCAACTTCAGGAGAAATTATAGTTTGCACGTCAACATCCGCATCCAATTGATCCTGTTGGGTAAGGAACAATTTAAAAGATGTGCACACCATTGGATTTAAAAAATTACAAATAAAAAAATGACAACAAATTACTTGAATCCCATGCTGCTTCTTAAAATCTTTGATAAGATCACTGCTATCAGAAATTCGCTTAACAGTATAAGTCCGCCAACTATTATAAATACTGTTTTGCGTAGCAAGGATCTTGAAAAGCATATCTTTATTCAAGAGCACGTCAAAAGCAGATGGCCATTTTCCATCATAAGTACCCTGTTAACACATAATATACAATATATATATTTTTAAAATGTCTTATATTTTTCAAATATATACAATATATATTTTTAAAATGACTTTGCACCTATATATTTTTTTAAAATGACTTTGCACCTATCAACTTGTTTTAAAATGTATTAGTTAAGCAAACCTTTTCAACATCAACAAAAAGAGGAGCAACAGCATCACCCAAAACTTGTGTTGCAAGACGATCAAACAGTATAAAGTAGGTGGACCCTGTTTCGTCAATTACTTGAACATGGACTTTGCACCTGCATAATAATAAATTAATATATCACCACATAAATGTTATAAATTAAAAGGTTATGTCGTAATTAAATAACTCAAAATTGCACATCTTGGGGAAGCGAGGACCATATTTTCACATTTACTACAGTAATACAGGTTTCCAACACGCTGGGTCACTTTCTTTGCACATTTTGTGCAAGCATAATAGTACCAACCCACAGAAGTATCAAAATCAATAATTTTTGCGTAAACAACACACTGAAGTTCCTGTTTAAAATGCAAGTTAAAATTTAACAAAGGTAAATAATAGTGATGTAAAGCATATATATATATTAAGATATAAATAATAAGCACCTTATCCAAATCTATGACATCAGAAATAGTAAGTCTGGGACATTGGAGAAAATCATCAGTCACTGAAATAAAGCTTTGGCTTGAGATATAGCTGACAATTTGGCTACCAGAGCCACTTGTATTTTCCAACCTTTGCAAATTGAAAGATTGAAAGTGGTGTCATAATTTTGACTAAATAATTGAAATGTTCCAAATATATTAATTATTTAAAGTATTAGTAAATATGAAATACAAATCACCTGTTCTTGTATTCGATACACTCCTTAAAATCTGGATTAAGCCAAAGTTTTGTTGCATCAAAGGAGTTAGAAATTCCAACCTTGGCTACAAAATTAGTAAACAATGCAGTTATATATTTACATTAATATGTAAATGTAAACAAATAATTATCTGCAATCTCTAATAAAAATTAAAGTACTTACAATTGAAAATCCTCATTTTGCAGCCATGCAAGATAACTATAACAGAACCATCAAAATCCTTGTTTTCAATGTAAGAATTGAAAGCAGTTGCATAATCGCCCCACAAAGTACAGTCTATCTTGTTACCCCTATATTAAAAATGACCATGATAATGGTCACATTAAAGATAATTAATAATTAAAAAAAGGAATACAAATAAAAAAAATAGTATGCATAAATGGAATGTTTAAAAATATTTAATCAACTCACTCTAAGTCCTCTAGAACTAAATCTATCAGCAAGCTCTTAACACCATTTTTTTCGTTCTCCCTCAAAGCACTTCTTTGCACAACATGGCCAATAACATCTAAACAATGTAAACAATAACAAAGAAATTAAATTACACCGTATATTTGCATTTTTAGGAACGAATTTAAATTAAATTAATTAATTAAATTAAATTATGAAAAGTAATACCTATCAGATGTGTTTCATCTAGACCAGATGATATAATAGCAAAATTGACAAAATTAAGAACGCAAATAGGAATACTTGAATCATCTGATTTCATGCACATAGTGGTCATTATAAAGGTAAGTTTATATTTGTGACGGGAAGCACGAAATTTTGTATCAATATTGGCTGCAACCAATAAATTCTGAATGAGATAGCAGGACCCTTCTTGCAGAGTGTTGGCAAACATTTCAAGTAGGTTTTGCTTCACAGAAGCCTGAATCTTTCCACACTGCAGACACGTGAAACAAATATTAAAACAAATAAATATAATTAATTAATTAAATTAAGAGAGACAAATGACCAAAGATAACCTTTTCATCCACCAGTATCATCTCCATTGACTTGGTAACATTGGGCTTATTATATTCAGGAACATTCCAAATATGCACTACTCTAACTTTGATCCTATAATCTACTTTCCCGGCCTTAATATCATCTATAAGTGTAATCCTTGGAGCCATACTTAAAGGTTAATACCTGTAAAATTAGTGAAATATGATTATGATAGTAAAATATGATTATGAAGTTAAGTAAAGACAAAGGTGAATGTATGAAAAAGATAAGGATGTAGAAAAGACAGATGCTCCAAAAGAATAAGAATATAATGTTACCACATGGAAGGTGTATAATTAAACCAGATTCGATCATAAAATCTAGCAAACAAATGGAAAGAGAAATCTTTAAAAAAAAAGATAGAAACAAAAAAAAAAGTTCACATGGAAACAAATCAAATCAAAAAACAAAATCAAATACCATGTAACAAAATTTTAAGATTATATTAGCATTGTAATAAAGTTGGAGCTGATGATTTTTCAAAATTGACATAACTATCTAACATCAGTGAAGAGGAAGTAGCGAAATTAGATTATCCAAGCTCGGAAGACGAAGTAAAATCATACAACTTATAAAGTGTCAGGCTCATTCTTTTTGTTCCCACATGAAAGCATAGAGTACGTAATGAACTATTGAAAATCCTCGGGTGAAAGAAAAAATTATTAGACATGGATTGCTGCTTCAAAGAGATTTACCAAATTGACATAGCTATCCTAATGGAGGATAAGGTGGTTTGTCGAAAATTTACAGTGAATTTGAGTTGAGTAAGATCAAAAAATCTAAATAGTTTGATGGACTTCATTTTATGGCTACATATAATAGGACCTTGATATATACTATTTATGAAAAATTATATTCCCAATTTTGGCAACACATAAACATGTCTAAAACCAAATGAATTTTTTTTAAAAGGATAGAAATAAAAAACCGCGGAAAGACAAAAAATGATAAAAAAACAAAAATGAATCATTCTTGGAAAATAAAAATAAAAAGATACGGAAAACTAAATTAAAACAAAAAATCATTCTCATTAAAAATGAGAGAGATGAAAAAACTGAAGAAAAAAAAAACATTTAAATGGAAACAAAACATAAACAAAAACAAAAAATCATTCTTTTTTTTTATTGTAACACTTGCAATTGGATTCATACATCTCAAATAAGTTCATAAGAATTGTATTGTAGCAGTAAGGGGCTTGTAATTGGATTCATATAAAATTTGAACTATCATTGATTCCTTTGTGTAATGGTCAAAAAAAAAGAACTTTGAACACAAAATAAGAAATAAATCATTCTTGGAAAAATAAAAATAGAAAGAAAATCACTGAAAAAATGGTGATATCAAGAAGTTCCGATCTGCTTACTCCAACTTTAGAAAACAAAGACGATGCAATCGCCTACCGTTTATTTTCTTATATATGTTTTGTACGCAATTAAATTTTTTTGAATGAAATCATTAAAGAAACAAATGGAAAAAGGATATCTAAGAAACAAATGGAAAAAGGAAATCATTTGGAATAAACAAAGGAAACCCAAAAAAATGTTTAAATGGAAAAAAAATTCTTAAAACTGGAAAAAAAACTTAAATACGTTAAAAAATCTTAAACGAATATGTGGTTTGGATGTTCTATTAAAGTAGTGCTGACGCCTCTTTGAATGAATCATTACTTAAATATGCCAATCAAAGTGTGGCCAGTGCAAATTTTGTTGTCATTGTTTTTATATATCTTGTTTTGGAATCTTAAAAAAAAAAACAGAAAGATATCATTCTTAGAAAAATAAACACCTCTTGTGCGAGGCGTGTGCATCACTTTTCCTGCTAGAAATAGAGGAATCACATCCATTCATATGATGACCAGTTTTAGTTAATAATATCGAAAGAGGTTGTCCCAATAATGAACACCTCTTGTTTTTGAAGTTCTTTACGACTCCACAATATCCTCCAAGTAAGGAGATGAAGAGGCTAGAAGGGCTTTATATTGGCATGATTGGGTTATTATTCTGTGTTGGAGTCATTTTTTTTTCTGCAAAATCATGAAATTTATACCACTTTTACTCAGAATATCTAGTTTCTGTTATTCTATCATATCTTGCTTTGGTATATGGAATGGTAAATCAGCAAGTTCTCTCAACTTTTACTTCTATCTACAGTTCGTTGGCTTGTTGAGATTTGATGTGACAATTGGTGACATGCATGAATATCATATAAATAGATTATTTAGACTCACAGTAACACATCCCAGAGCTTATCTAGGATTAGTGTAAATATGCTATAGTTTGAGAAGATATGGACAGTCGTCTTCTATTTTCGTTTTGGTTAGCAAACAACTAATTGAAAAACTGAACCCACAGCAAACTTGATGCCACTAATATACGTTATTTAATGGAATCAAAGGGCTGATTAACATGCCTAGTTATTACCTCTCTGGACCAATAAATGATTGCTTTTGTTCCATCATTTACCAGAAAGGTTCAAGGTTCAAGCTCCAAAGTGTTTTGAGCCATACATTTTGGTTCATGCTATCAATAAAAGTTTCTCTAGGACAACTAATTGGTGCGGTGAAATGAAAATGGTGATTTAGTGGAAAAACATATATCATCAAGAGCAATTTACTGGCAAAACATGAGACATTTAACTATTTTGATGATGTGAACAATAACACAGCATATATGAAGTATGTTTAATGGAACAATATCCATACCTCGACCTAAGAAACATCAGATTCCAGCGGAAGCAACGAAAGACCAGAAAACACTAACTATAAGAATCGAAATAGCGAGAGGAGGAAGAATTTCGTACCTCGAACGAAAAAATTACGTTGGCGATGGCGATGAAGTCCGACTACTACTCCTCGATACTGCTTCTTCACTCTCTCTCTCTCTCTCTCTCTAGATTTTTGGCTTTATGAAAGTGAAATAGGATAGAGAGTGAAAAAAAGGAGGCGGCTTTATAGAAAACGCTACGTATTTTCCCCTCCATAACAGTTATGGACGGTTACGCCAGATAATGTTACGGGCAGATCCGAAAATATTTGATCATATCTCTTTATCTCTTTATTAATTAATTAATTTGATATGATCAATCAGCTGCCTTTAATTAATAAACAATTTTGATCATATCTCTTTATATATGATAACCGCCCAAATATATATGATAACCGCCCAAAATATGCATATATCAAAATTTGTTTGAATTATATGATAACCGCCCAAAATATGCATCCAAATATAATAATAAAGTTATTATATATCAAATTATTCATCTTTATTATTTTACTTTTTATAGAAAGATTACGTGGGATATATCTGCTAACAACAGTGAATCTGCCATAACCGTCCAAAATATGCATCCAAATATTCATATTTCATATACATTATTATATATCCAATTATTCATCTTTATTATTTTACTTTTTATAAAAAGATTATGTGGGATATATCTGCAAACAAAAGTGAATCTGCCATAACCGTCCAAAATTTTTCACCCGTAACCGTCTGGGCGGAAAAATAGGAGTGACTTTCACCCCAAATATTCATCTGCATTATCATATATTTCAAATAATTTAGATATACACGGGTACACGGTTATGACAGATTATGGCAGATTCACTCTTGTTGGCAGATATATCCCACATAATCTTTTTATAAAAAGTAAAATAATAAAGATGAATATATGAATATTTGGAAGCATTTGGGCGGGAATCCTTCCCCATTGTATCCTACTTTCAGTAATAAAGGATGTGGAAAATCACAAAAACTGTGAATTTAAATTAATGAGCGAAACGACACATGCCATGGGGGACGGAGAACTTGAATAAAGCTCAAGGTGATAGAAGGGCCGGTTTAGCCCGAGCCCGATCCAGGCCCGGACCGGCCCGCCCCCCTTGAAGCCCGGCCCGGACCGCCAGTGGCCCGAACCGGCCCGGCCCCCCACCCCCCAACGGTTCGGGTCGGGCCTCCCCCCCCCCCCAGCCCGAGCCCGGCCCGGCCCGCCCCGTAAAGAATTTTTTTTTTTTTTTTTTTTTTTGAGAAAAAATATTTGGATGTTGTAGGAATCGAACCCAAGACCTGCCAAACTAGAGTTTTAAACCCGCTTCTATAACCAGTTTCTCTTATTTGTTGGGTGTTCAAAATCTACATTAGCTTATATAATAGGTTAAGAAGATAAAAATGGAAAAAAAAATAAAAAAACAGCCAAAACCCGGCCCGCTCAGGCCCGACCCGTCCAGCGCCCGGGCCACTGGGCCGGGCTGGGTTTGGAAAATTCTAACCGGGCCGGGCCAGGCCCGGCCCGCATTCACGCCCGGTCCAGGCTGGGCCCGGCCCAAGCCCGACGAGCCCGAATTTTCTGGGCCGCGGGCCGGCCCGGCCCGGACCGTTTAACACCATGAAATAAAGCCCCAGGAAAATGATTTTGAGAAGATCTTGTTCAAGATTCTACAAAAAAAAAAGGTTTTTTTTAGGGGCACCTTCACATTTACTAGGGGACAACCCAAAATTTTTTTTGAAAAAATTACAAGTTTGCCATTGGTTTTTTTACTAGGGGGCAGCCCAAAAAACACTATAAAAGCCAATTTGATTTTATTTCATCTCTCTCTTTCTTCCTCTACTACTTCTCTTCCTCCACTCTTTTTTTCTCCACCTCATATAAACCTATAATTAACCTAACATAGGTGAAATTGTCCCTCAACCTAAAATTGTTGAAGATTTTTGGTAGAATACAGTGTCAATCACTTCTTCCATTTATTTGTAAGTCGTCGAATTTATTTTTGAGTAATATTTTAAGTTTTAACCTAAATTTTACATATAAAAGTTAAATTTTGTGTTTAATGTAGAAAGAAATAGAAAATGGAACAACCCGGACCATCAAATGCTGGATACTCTCCTCCCACAACGTCCGAAGAACACTTTGACGCATCGAAAACCCTCGTGGTAACTACACTTGGACTTTACTTCGGGTGAAAAATTGGACTTTGACACAGAGAACTGCCACAAATGTGGCAGTCCCTCACATATATAGGACTGCCATATATGTGGCAGTCCTATATATGTGAGGGACTGCCACATTTGTGGCAGTCCTCTATATGTGAGGGACTGCCACATCTGTGGCAGTCCTCTGTGTCCAAGTTATTTCCTCTTTTAAGCAGCCTACCTTACCAACTTATCACCAATATTTTTAACATGATCCTCTAGCTAACTCTATAAATAATAATATGAGTATCATTTTCCATTCACTTAAGTGGAGAAATGAAGACATATCACATAAAGAGTAAATACAGAACCATATTTTAACAGTAAAAAAATATATAGGGATCAATCGTATCGAGTAGCAACTATATTACATTTATAACTAAATTTTAGAGAACTAAGGATTATATGTTACAGACAGATACGCTTGAAGTGTCTCAACTTGTGACCAAGTACAGACTCCTCTATAAATAATAATACGCTTTATGTAGTTGTTTAGTTTTGACTTTTAACTTCTATTGTAGGACTTGCGATCTTCCGAGGTTGCGGTACATGCTCCAATTGCAATCGATGTAGGGCATTTATTTTGGACCGATCTTTCGTTTCCATCAAGCGACGATGCGGTACAATGGTGTCGAGAAGTTGGACGGGAAAACAAGTTGGTTCTAGTGATATCCAGATCGGCCCGAAATCGCCCGGGACGACACAGTGTGATGGTTGGCTGTGAAAGAGGTGGTGTGTTCAGATCGCACAAGAAAGACACAGTTATCCAAAATAAAGTTCCAAGAAAGAAAGCTGGAACGAGGAAATGTGGTTGTCCATTCACGATCCAGATTAGAAAAGAAGAAGAAGGGAAGTGGTCAGTACAAGTGAAGAATGGAACTCACAATCATGAGATTGCCGAGACACTATTGGGTCATCCGTATGTCGGACGGTTGAACCCTACGGAGAAGAAGATAGCCGAAGACTTGTCCACTTCCGGTGTTGCACCGAGACAAATATATTCAGTCATACGGCATGAAGATGAGAAGAACATGTCTACGATGAGGTCAATATACAACGCCCTATCTTTTTCGAACGCTGTCTGGACCAAATCAAGAATGGCGATGCAAGAAGTGCTGAAGTTGCTTGCCGATAATCATTACGTTGAGTTCCATAGAACACATCCCCAGAGTAAGGAAGTAATTTCAATCTTTTGGGCTCATCCAGATTGCACAAGTCTGGCCAGGTCTTTTGCCGACGTGTTAGTCCTTGATTGCAGGTACAAGACCAACAAGTTCAAGATGCCTCTCCTTCATATTGTCGGATTCACCTCTACTCGGAAAACATTCCCGGTGGCATTTTGCTTCATGAAGAGTGAAAAACTTGAAGACTACACATGGGCATTGGAGAAACTGAAAACACTTTACAGCGGTCATACAGAGCCGTCAGTTCTTGTGACCGACAGAGAGTATGCCCTAATTAATGCTATTCGCATTGTTTTTCCTCAAGCGGATACATTGCTATGCACTTGGCATGTCAATCGTAATATTGAAGCCCAATATAAGTTGAAGTTTCAGAAGGAGGAAGGTAAAATTGACATGCAAAATTTTCAAGAATTCTCCATTGACTGGAATTGTGTGTGGCGAGCCTCTACGATTGACAGTTACGACGCCGCATGGTACATGTTCAAGGAAAAGTGGGAGGCGAGGGAGCCGGCATGCATTTCATACATCAAAGATACATGGCTTGAACCGCACAAAGAATACTTCGTCTTAGCATGGACGAATTTGGTGAAGCATTACGGCACGACAACTACCAACCGTGTCGAAGGAGCACACTCTGTAGTGAAGAGATAACTAAAATCATCTCTCGGCAACTTTGTCTCTGTTTGGCAAGCTGTACATCTTATGGTAGACCGGACGGTGAATGAAATTAAGACATCATTTGAGATGAGCTTAAATATAGTCAAGCATGAGCATAGAAAGAATGTAATGTTAGATGCTTTAGTTCGCGTGGTATCACACACGGCGTTGACATTAATATGTGATGAGATTGAAAGGTCAAAGGATTTCGGGTTTGATCCCCAAGTTTGCGGGTGTGTACATCGACATACACTGGGCCTCCCTTGTGCACATCAGATTAATGAATATCGCCGTGAATCCATTCCTATTCCAGTAGAAGCAGTCGATCAACGTTGGAGGCAGTTGTCTATGATGCCTGTGGTGAAGACGGACGATGATTTCTTCTCTTTGCCACAACTGAAACTTCTCCACGCAAGGTGGTTAGCCTCAGTAGCAGCGGAGCGGCAGTCCATTGAGCTTAAAATCCAAGAAATTGTATGTCCGGTCACTACTACAATGCATGAGCCGACCGTTGTTTCCAATCCTAAAGGCAGGTCTCAAACAAGATTGACTAGTTCACAGAAGAGAAGGCTGGAGTCAACTAGGAGAGATCCATCGCACTTTGAGCATGTTGAACGAAGCTTACAGCAAGCTCCGCCCGCACGGAAGGGCAAGCTTGTCATTCGCCGAAAAATGGAGAAAATGGACCTCCCAAGAGAAGATACCATTGCAAGCCAAACACTGAGTTTGTATATTGATAAATTCCAACCTGAGCTTCGCCGATACATTTGGTCTATTGTCGATGTCCCCGGTGATGGCCATTGTGGATTCCATGTGCTTGCAAGACATCTTGGTTATGATGTCAAAGACGGATGGAGACGGGTGAGGCAGGAGCTGTACGAGGAGTTAGAGACTCGTCTTCCATTCTACTCCCGCCTCTTAAGCGAAGAAATGGTTGCAAGTTTGTTGTTAAGTATCCCTTGCACCGATAGTGTTACCGGGACAGACCACTACATGTCAGTCCCGTCTGCCGGCTATTTATTTGCCAATAGGTACATGATACCTCTCATAATTTTCTCGATGGGTATTAGAGAAACATTCTTTCCGATGTGCGCACCTCCGCCGGACCACGGACATTCTAACCTATGTACTATAGGTCACATCGGTGATCACTTTGTCATACTAAAGATGATCGGTCATTCTCCGATTCCTCCACCTTCAACAGTTTGGTACAAAAGAGCACCGGTCGAAGCCAGAGCTTGGACCACACCTTTCGATCATCAAATCGACCATTGTAAGAAGTTGTTGAAGTTTGAGGAGCCAAGAGACTTACCTGCTGACCACTGTGACGTCGAAATCGACTGAGTATCAATGTGTTATATGGAGGACCACTTTTGTATACATTAAACTATGAAATATGAAGTCCAATATATGTTTCTTACTTTTATCTATGTGTTATATGTCTTTTATCTGGGTGTTATACATGTGTGTTTTGTGTGTTTTGGGTGTTATACATGTGTGTCATACATGTGTGTTACTTTTATCCAAGTGTTGTCTTTTCTAGGACTGCCACACCCAGGTGTGTTTCTCCGTGTAAATTAAGACGGAGAATGGCCATTCTCCGTGTTAGAAACACGGAGAATGACCATTCTCCGTGCTAAATTACACGGAGAATGGCCATTCTCCGTGCTAAATTAAGACGGAGAATGGTCATTCTCCTGCATTTTAACACTGGAATGACCATTCTCCGTGTAAATTAAGACGGAGAATGTCCATTCTCCGTGTTAAAAACACGGAGAATGCCATTCTCCGTGTTAATTTACACGGAGAATGGTCATTCTCCTGCATTTTATGGTCAGTTGAAACTTTGGAGGGCCATAACTTTTGACTGGGAGGTCGAAACGAGGCCCGGTTTGTCGTAAAATGAGCATATTTTCGAGGAGCCTGAAAGTAACAGCTTCATCGTTAGATGGCCTTCCGGAATTTTAGAATCGCAAAAAAATGATGTTTGGACCTCCGTTTTAGCAGTTTTGTCGAAATTTTAGAATCACAAACAAATATTAATTCAATGACTCACAAATAGGACTGCCACCCCCATGGCAGTCCTACGCTTATGAAGGACTGCCAGAGTGCTGCCAGTCCTAATTAAAACTTGCTGTAACAGCAAGTTTCAATTAGGACTACCAGCACCCTGGCAGTCCTTCTTTTGTATAGGACTGTCAGGGGGGTGGCAGTCCTAATTGAAACTCTCTGTGCCAGGGGGTGGCATATCCAACAGAAGTATTTCAACACAAGTATCCAACACATAACCAACACAAGTATTTCAACACAAGTATCCAACAACATGTTCGACACCCAAAAATATTAACATCCAAAAATATTTCAACACAAGTATCCAACAACATGTTCGACATCCAAAAATATCAACATCCAAAATACCCAACTTCAGACAATCAGACAATCATACTACATATCATGGCGGACCTTCGAACGAGACTCCGCATTACGCATGAATGGGAACTCAACCTCGTCGTCGATGCGCTCAAGCTCGTTGGCGACCAAGGCACTAGTGTCGACCAAGACACTAGTGTCACTTTGGCAAGCGCTCCGAAGTGTCTTGGCCAGTTCCTTCGCCCTTCTAGACTGTAAATGAAAGTATAATTGAATTTAGTCTACAAACATGAAAATCTCAAACTAATTACTAATGCGGAACTCACCATCTTCACCAATGAAGCATACAAGATGTTTTTCGAAGGAAGATTTCCAACAGCTACTACGGCCTCGGGACCCGGGTTTGTAGGGTTCAACAACTTAGGATGTCCGACCCGTCGGAAGTACGGCATGTAGTCCTCGCTGCAGTCGGCCATCTGGGTGACCGGTTGACTCTCATCTTCCCCAAGCAGGTGCCTTTGCCACTCGGAGTAGAAGTCGGTCACCCAGTCGAAATACGCCGGTTTGTAGTTCAATGGTTGGGTCCCGCAGGAAGGTTCCATCAGCTGTAGTGTGCGCTTCGGCACACTTTGCACGAAGCCAAACTGCCGAAGTACACGATCAGGCATGTACGGCTCCTTGATATCATAGCATGTGATCATGCCATGAAATAAAGAAACTGGTTGGATGGCACGACTCCCCTCGCGAAAATCCTGGTATGGATCCCAAAATATCTGTAGGAAAACAGTTAACAGCAAAAAAAACTTAACATAAAAAAATAAGGTTAGTCCCAATTTATTACCTCTTATGGTACCAAATTGTCAAGTACTTCACGAATGGAAGCCAGTATTTGCCAATCTTTGGTTTCCACCTGGGCCGGCCTCCATCGAGCCACTCTAGGAAGGTGTTCAAAATAGATTGGGTTCTGGTCACCCCGCCTGAGCATCGGAAAGTGCTCGTATATCCATGCCTATTCAATTTATAAGTTAATAGTCACAAAATATAAACAACAAAATGAAGTATACGAGATTAAATCGTTGGAAGTTTTCTTACATGTAGCAGAGTCTGGCATCCGGTAATTGTCTTAGTCCCGACACGGGATGCGATGCCGAGCTCGCGATAAAGATAGGCGAGAATACCGCTACCCCACGATATATCAATGAAGTCATCCACGGACAATAAATTGAGCATGTACCTCGCATGTATCGAGGTTCCAGACTTGTCCGAAATGCCCACCGTTCCTAGGACGAACAACATGTAAGCACGGGCCACCGCGTCGACCAACTCATCATCATCCTCATCCAATTCCATATTCGTGAAGTGCTCCACCAGAAATGACAGAGGAATTCCATATGATTTCTTGAAGCCGGGGAGAGTTGTAAAACTAGTTTCCTCAAGTCCAAGGTTACTTGAGACAAACTTGACGATCTTCGAGTACCATTTTGTAGATTTTTCATCTCTGTAATGTTCTTTGGTCATGATGCGACCGGTAACTGGTAGCTCCAGTATCTGGTAGACGTCGTCAAGTGTAATGGTCATCTCCCCGCATGGGAGATGAAACGTGTTGGTCTCCGGGTGCCATCTCTACACAAAGGCGGATATCAGGGCACTATCCATTGTCCTATAGGCATAATCTGCCAAATTATGCAAACCGCTCGGTACGATTTTCTCCTGGACGGCCTCCGGTAAGCTTCTAAACGGCCAAGACACGATTTTCTTCCCGTGACTCACAGCCCTAAGCATACGATATGTCCTCTGTATATCAAACAACATATAAAAATATAAAAAATATGAAATACATATAGATATCATATACTAAATTGCTAGCTTACAAAAGTAATGTACATACCGGGTCCTTCCATATTGTATATGCAATATGGTTCTCAAAAGAAGCCAACATTGAGCAACCTGGCGGTCGGACAGGCGGCTCAGAAGGACCGGCCTCCTCAGAAGGACCGACCTCCTCAGATGGAGCAGAACCAGCTTGACGTGGTGGTAGGAGTTGGCTAATTGGCACGTCGTCGTCATCACTGGAAGAAGGAGAAGGAGTACGAGCTCGTTGCTTCGACCGAGCTTGTGCAACCGGTGGGGGTCTCCGTGTCCCAGTCCGAACTTGGCGCTCCGGTTCGGAAATTGTAATCGGACGCTCAAGAGGACGTTCCGCGCGTTCCTTCCGCTTTGACGCGGTGGGGCGTATTCTTTTTGGTGCGTCCGGAGGACTGTTACCCCTATAGAACAATGGATTGTGTGACCGTATAATTAATAACTAATGCAAACTAAAATATAACTGTTACCCCCTATCCCCCACCCCCAGAACTGAGTACAGTAGGACTGCCAAGCATGTGGCAGTCCACATGTAAACAAGGACTGCCACAGGCCTGGCAGTCCTCTATTGAAAGAGGACTGCCAGGACTGTGGCAGTCATTGTTTACATGTGGACTGCCACATGCTTGGCAGTCCTACTGTACTCGGCCAACAGACAAACGACTCGCTAGTTTGTCGTTTTCTAGGGTTAGGGTTTGAAGAGAAATTGTGGGTTTGTCGTGTTCGAAAATGCCATTCATAAACCCTAAAGACATTCTAAACCTAAATTATCAAAAGTTTTTAGACAATTAAAACTATTCTAGGGTTTCGAATAAAATGTAGAAAATTATAGAAGAAATTAGGGAAGAACGTACCTAGAATCCGATTTCTTCGACTTGCGTGTCATCTCGTCGAATGTGGGAGTGTTCTTGAAAGAAATTTGGTGGAGGAATTAGGATTAGAATGGTGGAGGAGAATTTTCTAGGGTTTAGGGAGAGGGAGAGAGAGCTCTTCTTCTTTTTCTTTTGGAGGAGAGAGAGAGGAAATGATGAAATGGGAAGGAAATGTGAGTTTGGGGGGTTGGGCTGCCCCCTAGTAAAATTTGGGCTGCCCCCTAGTAAAATCTCCACCAAATGGGCTGCCCCCTAGTAAATGTGGAGGTGCCCCTAAAAAAAAACCAAAAAATATATATATATATATATATAATAATGTTGGTAGAGTAGGATCAACTAGGAATCTATATCAATTGCTCGACTACAGAAACTCAAATAGGAACTCAAAATATGAACACGTTATGACACGTGTACCAATATTTCTAGGGGCCGGCTATACACACTCCAAACTTATTTAGCACACTCTATTTTCTTAAAAAAAAAAAAAATTCCTATTCTACCCTTGCCGAGCACACCCCATGCTCCCCTCCCCTCCCCCCCCCCCCCCTCCGCCGACACTCCTCCTCCTCCTCCTCCTCCTCCTCCTCCCCCGACCCGCCTCCTCCTCCGACCCTCCCCCCCTCCGCCGACCATCCCCCTGCTCCCCTCCCCTCCCCCCTGCTCCGCCGACCCCCCACTTCGACCCGCCTCCTCCTCCTCCTCCCCCCCCCCGACCCCCCTCCTCCTCCACCTCCTCCCCCCGCTCCCCGAACCTCGACGGCCGACCCCATAAACTGTTGTTGAAAAAAAAAATTGAAAATAATTTGGGTGTATTCACGGGTAGGTTCGTCCCTGGTTTGTCGACCTCACAGAGGAATGTTCGACCCACGACAGTCGAATTATAGTTGTACGTTCGACCAACATATGTCGAACATAAGATGGCATGTTCGATTAGAACATGTTCGACCAGTGTTTGTCGAACTGAAGAAGACATGTTCGACCCGCATTTGTCGAACGGAATACGATATGTTCGACAAATATTTGTCGAACGGACCATTGCCCGTTCGACCAGTATTTGTCGTGCTAATCGCAGAATATGGGGTGTGCTCAGCAAGGGTAGAATAGGAAAAAAAAAAATTTTAAAAAAATGAGGTGTGCTAAGTAAGTGCTGGGGTGTGTATAGCTGGCCCCATATTTCTATTCAGACCATTGATTTTTTTGTCTAGCTCATATAAAAAAATCAAATGATTGCGATGCATGTAATCAACACGGGTTTTTATGTCCGAGTTCAAAAAATTAAGAACTCATGAGTTCCTTTAGAAATTTTTTAATCTATATTCAATATTGTTAATTTCAAGACATTTCATTTATACTTGTTAAATCTATTGGACCAATTTGTTAGCTATGTAGTATTTTCAGCCAACAAAGTTTACATACGTACATATACATATACTACTACTACTTCGTTCCAATCCACACTAAAATGTTTATAAGAGAGAATCATGAACAACCAATCATCAATTCGTCCATTCTTCCTAGACTTCGTACAAATTCAATACGGTTACGATACCAAATGAAAGAAGTTAAAAAGATTAGCTCTGCCAGGAACTATGGTGAGTGAATCTACTACACGACTGACATCCACACAATCAGCAGCAAACTCAGCTCCAGAACTTGATGGCTTGATCCCAGGCTTCATATTTGTCTGAGAAGGAGGGCCTACACAAGGAAGAAGAAAATAAAATCACTCATTCGATACGAAATCGTTAACAGTACGTATCGGTCAGTTCGACAGTTAATCGACACTTACTTGGGCACATGAGAGCCAGTCTTATCTCAAATGGCTAGTAATTTAAGCAGAGTTTTCCAGTAAGTACATAGAAAGGAAAAAAAAAAAAAACCACAAGAAAAGCTTAACGAAAACCAATTTTGCCAAAAGAGAGAAGATCAGTGCGTCGCCATTGAGCTTGGCGTGCTAGCATATAAGCTTGAAAGTTACCATGTTGGTAGTACGATAGAAGAAAATTTGAAAACACAAAATATGGTTACTCTTCCATTAGACTCAACCCAATATAAACGAATCTGCACGTCAGAACTACATATTTCTGATGGCCATCTATAAACAATATGAAGCAATTTTACAAAGGTCATTTGTATCATCATACTTCAAACAGGGACCCCTGGATTACGACGAGTGCAATAGACAATTGGTCAAAATTACATTAGTTTGTGAAAAAAATAGGGAAACAAAAGACCAGGATTTCCTGTAAGCAATTAACCAACCAGTCTTAAGCCCATACCCGAATCGTGAGCATTGACGCTTGTTTCTTGTTTTCACAGACTTTTTTTTTTTCTTCCATGCCAATAGCCTCCATGCAGAAAAGCTCGAGACAACATAGTCGAAGTAGGAAGCTTGTGAATCAGAGAACAAGGATACTTGGACAAGAAGAATCAGGAAGCAAGTTCACAAGGCCTCCAGTACTTCACGTTTGTGCTTAGAGGACTAGGCAAGGAGGCTGACCAAGCATCCAAGTCTGGTACTGGTCCAGTGAGGGCAAGGTAGTTGTCGCTCTCATCTTCTGCCATTTTCTTCCAACTCAGCTGCAGTAAGTAATGCTTCAGAAAATATGCGTTTCAGTGGGAACATAAGAAACTTGCACAAATGGTAGACAACAGCCCATGGATATATGAATGCACTATAATCACTAACCAAAGATAAACTCTTACAAACTTCTGGCTGTATCTATACCGAATCCTTCTTCCATATGGATTTGTTGGACTCACTGTAACAGACCCATATAGTGAGGTATCTTCTCTTATCATCTAGAGTCTAGTTGATACTAGAACAAGCCCCTTTCAATTTTGTTGCACTGGGCAAGGACTTCATATTAACGAGACTAAATTATCCTAGTGGCACCCTAACTATAGCGTTTGGGCATTTTTGGCACATTAACTTTCCACTGCTCGATTTTGGCACCCCAACTTCATAAATTGTTCTTTTGAAGCACATTTCGTTAATTTTTGGATCCTTAATAGTTGTGTTTGTTGTTGGTGTTGTGTTGGTTTTTGTAATGAAATGAATAAAAATATTGTTTTTTTCATGATAAACTCTTATTTGGAACTAAATTTGGACCGAATATGCTTGAGCAATCTATGAAGGTGGGGTACCAAAATTGAGTCGTGGAAAGTTAAGGTGCCAAAAAAGGCCAAGCGCTATAGTTGGGGTGCCACTAGGATAATTTAGCCTCAATAAAGAATAGTGGTTAAACCCAATCCCTGAATAAGAAATGTGAAAATTAGGTAAATCGGTTGGAAAAAGGTCAAATAGATCACCTTGACTTAGAACTGTGCAAAATCATTCAAGTGGATAAGAGGATGGAAGTGGATGTGTACAAAATTGACCCCATATCCATGTCGCCGTGTCCATTTTCCAATGACATGAAAGATGAAAAGTGGCTGGCAGGCGAGTAGGAGGGGGCCTAATACCCAAGGGTCTAAGCGGAGGGCCCTAAGAGGCATCAAAAGTTCGAAAATGATAAATCTATGTGATTCTAGACTATACATTTATTAATTATAAAAAGGAGCAGGTTCAACAATTTAAACAACTACTAACAAACTAAAAAAGTAGAAAAAAAATGCAACTAAACAAATGAACCAGATATTATTCCCCAACTATTCATGTACCTTAAGAAAGTAAGCAGTTAACATAAGAACTAGCCAGTATTCATAAGCATAGGGCCTAAACATGCATAAGGGTAAAAGCCTAGGCGGACAAAACTGGGCCCTAGGAGACAGTTTAGTACCCTACATGGGACCAGAGAGCCTAGGGCCCTAGGCAAGACAGATTTGTGTCCAAAAGGGCCTGGGTTGGGCATAGGCACTCCAGGTGGCCAGTTAACAATGTCATTTTCATGGTGTGAGCATATCTATTCAATATTGTTTCTTCCTACTGAACAATTAGATAGATATGAAACAATGTGTTCAATATTCTAGAGAAGAGCAGCATTATACCCTTCCAGGAAATGCTTGGCATAGAGCCTTAATAGTAGAATTCTGTAACCAGGAACCTTTTGGTGAAGCGTTAGCATATGCAGCTTGATCCCCACTACTTGATAATTCAGAATGAGCCCCACCACAGTTCACCATGATTCGGCCATTGGACATTAGCTTCTTCTCAATCTCCAGCCATGTTGCATCCTGTTGTGAACCATACCCATATGACAACACCATTAAAAGCCAACTAGTATTTACATTAGAAAACTGTAAATCTATATCATGGAAGATATGTAAACAGTAATAGAAACAAATGAAGACTGAAGTAAATGAAACAAAAAAAAATTAGAGCTAATCAAACTAAGATTATAGTAAGTTTAAGAACAATGAGAAAGAACTAAGAAAAATTGAGCAAACATGTTGATCCTGAAATCAGATGCTTAGTAGTTTAATACAAATCATTAAAGGTATAAGGAAACAGAATTAAGCTCTTCTACAAAACTAAGCTGATTACACGTGGAAAGCAAATAATAAACCTGTGGCTGTTGGCAGTAAAATGATCTTTAATAAGGAAGCAATTTTGCTCCAATAGTGACATGTAAATCTACTCTGTCACCCAAAGAAGAAACTTAAACACCATGCAAAACAACCCTCCACCCCCCCCCCCCCCCCCCCCAACCACCCCCACCCACCCCACCCCCACCCAATTTTTGCTCCATAGTGCGCGCATACTCAAATTTCCAAACGGAGACAGTATTCACCTCTTATCTTAGGTTGTTACCATCCCATAATTTGTCGTGCTTCTCTCTAAAAAGAACAATTTGTCAGAGTGCCTATCATTGATCCTCCATCTGTTTGACGAACCCTCACATCTATTTCAGGTCATGGTTATGTGCCAAATATGTGTTTACATATTCAACTTTTCTTTTCCCTCTCTTATTTTGTCTTCTTCGATGTTTTGTTAAGGTTGTATCACTTGTTTCCTTCTCTTCAATGTTTTCTTAAGGTTGTATCATGATACTCCTTTTTCCTCTATTTCTTTCTAACTTCTATGATTGAACAAATAGTATTCCTATTACCTATATATAAACAGAAGAAAGATATAAAAAGTTGTATTAACTATCGACGAATCAAGCTTATGAGCCATACCATGAAACTTTGGGAAAGAACAATTGAGTAGAGTAAAAAACGAAATAAAATTTTTAGAGAACCAATTTGGTTTTATATACGGAAGATCTACTATGGAATTCTTGTACTTATTAAGAAGATTAATAAAAAAAAAGCAAAGAAGAAGGATATACATATTTTTTAAGAAGGCTTATGATAGAGTACCTAGTGAGACAATGTGAGATTTTTGCAGAAAAAACAAGTCTCTAATAGCTATATTGAGATTATAAAGTATACCTATCATGGGGTTACGACTAGTGTATGGACCATTATAGGAGATAAATCTCCATTATTGTTTGGTTTACATCAAGGATCAACATTAAATCCTTACCTGTTTGCAGTAGTTCTTTATAAAATTAATATGCATGTTCAGGGTGAAGTTCCATATATTGTTTTGTGATAATGTTGTACTAATTGACAAGACTATATAGGGATTTAGACTTTATATAAATGGGAGAGAAATTTTAGACTTGAAGGGTTTCAAAATTAGTAGTAGAATGAAAGCACAATATGTGAAATGTAACTTAAACCAAAGGTCAAAATAAATGGGGGATAGACATTGATGGACAAGAAATACTCATGCTTGATATTTTTTGGTATTTAGGATCAAACATTCATTATAATGGAGAGATTGAGAAGGATGTTTTTTTAATAGAGTTAAGCAAGATGATTGGAAAGAAAGGGTGCTTCTCGAGTGCTTTGTAACATCAAGATATCGTTGAAAGAAATAATTAAGACAGCTATAGGACCAACCATTAGTTATGAGTTTTGCGTATTAGGCAATTAAAGACATGTCCAAGAACGAGCCTAGCTGAAATTAGAATGTTGAGATGGATGATCGGAACATTGAAAGATGGATACGATGAGAGTATTCGTGGGAAGTTAGGAGATGGCACCGATTTAGAGAAAATGAGAGGAATGTCTCATGTGGTTTGGATGTGCAATATAGACCAACAGATGCACCACTTAGGATGAGTGATAAGATACTAGTCAAAGAGCTGCTAGAACCAAGTGTAGGCCTCAAAGGACTTGGATTTACGATGTAACAAAGGATATGGTTTTTGTTTATGTTACAATATGACATGGCCCTTAACAGATCTGAATGGAAGAAAATCATTCAAAAAGCTGACCCGGAGAATTTGTAATATAAGCTTTGCTGTTTTTGTTGTATGATTGCTAAATAGTATCAAGATGATTAATCTCTCAAACATAGAGGGGGGAAAGAAGAAAGTGAGGGTGCCTGCACATAGTTTCGAAGTATACAAAGACTGCTGCACAGTTTGCACATTGAGGAGCTTTAAAATAATTCCAAAAAGCAGTAGACAGATGAAAAATGGTCAAGGACAAGAAACCATAATAAGCCCATGCATGAAACTCTAACATAGGGAATTATTTGTCCATTGAACAATTACTGGTTACTCCTTAATTACAAAGTATCATAACTCTGATGGTGATCTAGGAAAATAGCAGCTTCTAAAGGTACTAATGATTAATAAGACGAGACAGCAAACTAGAATGAAGAACAATAGACTGGTCCAATAACCTCCTTCTAGTTCTGCATAAATTAATGATGTAGTAGTCTGCAAACCAGAATAACACATACAAAACCATGCGCTCTTCTGAGGTAGTATAACCAAATATGTCAACTACTACATCAAGGGATAAGGAGGAGAGTATTACGGAAACCAGTGTGTAGAAATAAACTATCAGAGAGGTTACATGCCTCATATCCGCAACATGACCATTAACCCAAACATAGTAAAGGAGTTGCTAATCACCTATAGTGTGGCTGGTCTAAATCAAAGCAACCTCCAGTAAATAACCCACAACACTTTACCAACCGGACCCTCACCAGTTGGTAACTCAAACATGGTAAATAAAGCACGAGGTAAAAAAAAAATGCTATTTGTCCCTCCAAAGCATCCCTTCTTATGTGGAGGCTTACGTGTCGTCTAACATGACAGCTGACATGGCAGCTGACAAGGCAAATATTAAAATTAAAATTAACATTAAAAATAATATTAATATTAAAATTAACATTAAAGGTTAAAATTAAAATTAACATTAATATTAATATTAACATTAACATATAAATTTAAATTTAGATTAATATTATTATTATTATTAATATTAACATTAACATTAAAAAAATGGGTAATTAATTTTTTTGGTTAGAATTTGTCATGTCAGCTTACATGTCAGATGTCAAGTCAGCTACCACGTAAGGAGGGACAGTTTGAAGGGACATTTTGGAGGTACGAATGAATAACATTACTAAAAAATATATACTACAAGGACGGTAAAAAGGGCAAATGTACAACCATACCTGTTTAAGCTGTGGTAAAACCTTTCCATCAGAAAACAAATCCACGATGATGCCTGGATTATGAAGTAAAAGCTAACTTTATGGAAGAAAACTCATTGAAATGCATAAATCCATGTTTCAGGTAAGAGCATGCAATTGCAAATACAATATTGCAAACAAATCTTGACAGCTATATATAATTCAAAATACATATATGTGCATATTGTTCAAGGATAATTGCTATCCTTAGCACATGGAATTTAAGATTTCAAGTTGTGGTAAAATCTTTCCATCAGGAAACAAATCCACGATGATGCCTTTATTGACACTGATGCGAATTATTCAAAAGGCGGACCTGGTCTATTTTGTATCATAATTATCTTTTTATTGCTTCCCTAGTTTAATTAGGATTAGTTTCTTCGGGCTCAAGTTAGGTTTTCCTATAAATATATTTGTAAGAGACGATATATTTGAGGTTTTAGTCCTTGTTATCTTGGATCATTGGTTTTCAGTGATCGGCATTTTCGTGTTGCGCTGGATGGGATTAGAGCTTCGGCGTGTCGAAGGCATTATGGGAATCAATGATGACGATGGCGGCAAACAACTCCCTGGCAAAGGACATCGGATTGAAGACCTCTTTGGGACATTCTATCACATCGAAGTCTTTCTGAATCTACGCTTTCAATGAGTTGATCAGGTGGTAAGCTTTCAAAAACCGTTGAGAAAACCCCCAAAATGATGTTATGGGTGAGCAACGCTCGCAACCTCCCTGGAGAGGGTCACGCAACAGCACGAGATAATTGTCCACAGAAAACTCATGTAGTTTCGTCTAACACGAACAACGAGGAGTTCGATGATCTCGCCAAGAGGGATCATGATGACGATCGTAGTGACAACAAGTCACTTATAGACGGAATTACGACGGTTAGGACAACATCGCGAACGTGATTGCTATTGCAACTACGGAAGGAACGAGTTTTCCATTGACTGGCGCACCGGAAATCGGTTTGAGGATGGCTATCGACATAGCGGTTGTAGAGAGGAATCCTGAAAGGAAAAAGGTGTTCCATGTCGTGACAATGAAGAAGGTGCCAACACCCAGACAAAGATTTCGTGCAAATGACATGTTTCGAACCCATTGCACCATCAACGATTAGACCTGTCAAGTGGGCCGGACTAGCCCAGCCCAGCACGAATCTAGTCCGAAAAATTGACCCATGTGCCGGCTCGACCCAGTCTATCGATACATGTTGGGCCTATAAAATAGACCCGTTAAAGAAGCCAGGTCCGGACCAGCCCGACCAGCCCGTGGCCCATTTTGGCCCGCTTGAAAACCAAACTTAAATTGTTAAAAGTTTATGTTGGAATCTGCATTTTGAAGTTAATTGGCCCCACTTAACTAATGAATTGTGAAGTTAATGAACCATATTTTTCATCTGCCAGGGGCATATTTTGAATGGTTCCTTGATTCTTACTTCTTAGAGAGACAAAGAGACGAGAGGATATTTTGAACAATCAAATAATAGTATCTTGATTCATGGAGATAATATATTAATATTAACTACAAAATTACCATCTCTTTTTCCACTCCACACATCTTCATTCTTCCATTTCCCATGCTTAGCAGCTCAAGTGACTCACTGTCAGTGTCCACTAAAGACTGACACAACGCCTGTTGAGTGCTGCTCTTTTTCCAACGCCCACCTTAATGTACATCCCATCTTTTGAAGCAATTCTTTTCCCTAAGCCCACCCCACCATTCCCTAAAGCAGTGTCTCGTGACATTCTCTAAGCGACACTTCGGCTTTAATGACCTTTTGAGAACTGTTGGCTGGTCCTTTTCTACAAATTCAGTCCTCTCACCTCTGTCAAATTCCAAATCCAAACCTCTATCTCTCCATGGCTCCAGGTTTCTCTTCTCAGACGTGGTTGTGCCACCACATCGCCGAAGAAGAATCACAAGATTCACAACAAAGGTTCCAGGTTCCAGCTCGATTCCGATAAGTGTTGGCTAGTATTGTATTTTGAAGGAATCGTGTTTTGTTGTATGAATTTGTTAATTACTATAGCAACCTGGATTTTGGATATAAGCTTACAGTAACATATTAAATGCCAGAATAGTATGTATGTGGTGTGGTTATTTTATTTTGAAGAAATTGTAATATGTGGTTCTTGTATTTAAAGTAGTTGTATTTTGAAGATCAACTGCAGAATAGTATGAATGTGGACTATCAGATTTGAGCTATGTTGAAGAAATTGTGTTTTGAAGAAATTATATTTTTATAAGCCCGTTTGGCCCACAGGCACATCCCGACCCAGGCACGGCCCGGCCCAACCCGAAGCTCACCGTGCCCTGGGCCACATGCCGGACTGGGCTGAGGTTTTCCACCTTAGGCCCAGCCCGCTATAATGTATGGGCTTGATGAGCCGGGCCCAGTCCGTCCCACCCACCTTTCATGTCGGCCTGGCCCACTTGACAGGTCTATCAACGATAGAACATTTAGGGTCATGATCGATGACAACAACCAAGTAAACCTCATCAGTCAATAAGTGGTCGAAGTTGCAGGTTGACGTTGGAGAAGCACCCAGACTAGTACTCCATCAGAAGGGATCGGAAAGCAACCAGGATCAAAGGTGGCCGAGTGTTGTAGAGTTCCTTTCTCCTTTGGTGCTTATCGAGACGAATACTACGACGTGATTGATTGGCTCGACGTCTGTCATATATTGCTAGAGTGGTCGTGGTAGTCCAAGATGGGTGCGAACCATGATATAAGCAACAATACGTATCAACTTGGGAAGGATGATGAGGCGTACAAACTTAAGCTATTGAAAAAAAAAAAGCACCCAAATCAAATCTTTATAAGAAGGGAAGATTTTTTCTGTAATTGGTTGTTTCCACGAGAGAATCGAAATTGGACTTCAAGAAGGCTCATGGGGTACATGACTTAATCAAAGGGACGCATAGAGATCAAAGAGTCGACGAAAGAATGAGCTATTCCAATAGAGATATGAATTGTACTCGACGAGTTTTGCGATGTTCTTCCTGAGGAGTTCCGTAGAGGGCTATCAACCAAGTGTGATATCTCGTGTAAATCATGTTCTTGTTCCCGGAATGGATTTGCTGAACTTACCACATTACGGAATATGCCCATGGGAGGACAAATTTTTTTGGGAAAAAAAGTGGAGGACTTGAAGGAGAAGAGGCAATTAAAGAAGATTTTGGAGGGGTCAAAGATAACACGACAACATATATTTTAGCGGACAGGTTCAAAAGTTCACAAGGAGGTTCGAAAGCGACTATAGAAGGCTAATGCAAGATGACAATGTGCTACAATAATTTTCATGCTAGTACAGTAGGCGCAAGATTTCCAATGTTGGTGGAGACGTCGTAGTGTCATGGTGTGCTTTCGGAAGAAGATGATATCGATTGGGCATCTGTTCCAGACAACGACACAAGTGTAGCATTCGTTTCCCTAAACACCCTAATTAGAAATTTGGTAGTTTTTTTCAATTTTATTTTGAATGGAAAACCATAATAAACTCATTAACAACTTATGAAACATATTACAAGGGTAATGGATGAACGGGATACCAAACGACATTCCTAAGCCGGTACTTGATATCAACTAAGTCGTAGGCTAGAACGATGAGTCTAAGACCCTATTTAGGCTTAAAATACATTTTTTTGCTATTTACAAATTTAGGGAAATTTTCTAGATTTATTAGGTATTAGTTACCTAAGGGAATGAATTACCATAGGACTTGTAGCACATGACCCTAGATAAGTCCCAAAGTTGGTATATTAGCTTTTAATAGTCTAATAATTTCCAGTAATTTTTGAGAATTTTCTGAATTTATTTGAATTTAATAGGAATTAAACAAGCTAAGAACCTATTTAAAACTGTTCTTCGCAATTAATTAAATAAAGAATAGAAATATAATAATCATCTTAAAACTGCTACAGAAGTGGCCTATTTAAAACTGGTTTATTTTTTGGGTGGCTGTGATATATGACTAAATCTCTTACATTTGTTTCATAATCATCTTTTCATTGTTTTCCTAGTTTAATTAGGATTAGTTTGCATGCACTAAAGAAAAAAAGAAAAGTTTTACCAATTAATTCAGGAAATAACAGTTCTAAACAACAAGATGTGGCCATCCATAGAATTTGAAAGTTACCAGCAAAACCTCCTTCAACTGCTACAGATGGAGAAAGTGCGTCGCCAATGTGAACAGAAAGTGAACCACCGGCTTGTGTGAACTCCTCTAAATCAGATAGACCAAAATACTCCCTTGCCATGTCAATTAACTGTCAAGATAAAGAACTGGGTTATCTGACAACATCTGCAATTGTTTAGGAAAAGACAAAAATGATAGTCAAGCATGCGTAACCAATCTTCCAAGAACTACAGTCGAACAACTTGGAAAGACAAAGTTGAAAGGATAGGTTCATTCAAGATAATGAAAACCATATTTAAGGAGTATATATGATTTAAATAGGATAGTCAATAGATAAGGTATGTGATTCTTCTGTCTATCCTTCTTTGGTTTACCTTTGATTTAGTTGTCTTTCGAGATATTATACCATGAACATAAACTTCTAGTGCAATCAAACAAAACTTAGCTTTGTTTCTTGCAAAAATGATTACCTCTCTTGATCTGTCTGTCCGTATGGAAACAGATTACTGCAAATCTATGTCAGAACAACTTTAGTGATGAGTCAATGTACCACCTCGTGGATATATTCAGAATTTTGCTAGGCCATTGTTGTCTACCAAGAGTTTCTCAAGATGAACTTATTAGCATTTCAATCCAGTAGTTGATTGAAAAGGCAAACAAAGTAGCAACCAATATTGGTTTGCTGTGCTTCTAATGTCAACTGGGATGTCAAATTAATTTGGCAATCACCAAAAGCAAGTGAGGTTCCCAAGTTAGGAAGGAAGAGGACTTCTACATCCTAGACAGCTGTAGCGAATGATTATCTTGCTTTATGCCTTTCATAACGGAGTATCCAAAAATAAGGATTTCAAGAAGTATTATCGTATTAATCTCTCCAGAATAAGGGAAATATGCTTTAATGATAGTTGGCCATATCAAAGCAAGCATGCAACAATACATATATTAGATGTGGGACTAAAGAAGACTACACTATATCTAATGCTCCTCCACAAACTAAAGTGTATATGTTAAACATACCCAACTTATTATACAAAGTAGAAGTGGTCACGAGTAAAAACAACAGCAATAAAAGAACACAGATTCATGGTCACGAGTAAAAACAACCGGAGAAAACGACAAAGCAGAAGTGGCTTGATTCACCCAATAAGGATTGTTGTCAGGAAGAAGAAATAGGCAGAGGTCCACACACGACCAAAGAGAAGAAACAACAGTAAGGATTGCCATAATAGGAGAGAAATCAAGAGCAGCCGGATAAAGATTTAAGCAGCAGTAGAGGACGACAATCCAACCAAAGAGAATAGCAGCAGTAGTAAACAGACTAGGCAATTAGATAAAGATTGTAGCAGCATATAATAGAGTAAACAATTGGATAAAAGACTGCAGTAATAGCACCTCCAGTAATATAGGTCAAATTGACACACGACCAAGAAAAGGTAGCAATAGCAGTAAACAATCAGATCAAGATTGAGTAGCAGCAAAAATATCAGCTGAGTAGTAAAAAGGTAGAGATTGGTATCAGAATTATTTTGGTCCCTTATTTTCAACACTACCCTCAATTTGTACATGCAAGTTGTAAAGAGACCCAAAAAAAAAACAAGCAATAATGGAAAGAACAATAGTAGACAAGGGAAGCTGTAGTAGGGATTTGAGTAAATAAGGGAGATCATCAACTCAATAGAAGCCCATAGTTGAAATAGACGAGCTCAAAGATGAAACACATCATGGACTAGGAAACTTTCTACTATTGTTGTTAGGGCAACAAGAGACAGAAGTGGTGTTGGCTGCCAAAGCAATAAAGGAGAGAGGTAGGGTGGAGGGGCAAGCAAGGAGGGGCACGGAGAGGGAGACCGAGCAGTAAGGTGGTCCTAGGTGGCAAGTAGGAGGGGTGGGACAAACACGTAGGGAAGGGAGGGGTCAAAGCTATCCTAAGGGTTTGCGATAAGGTGGAGGTGGAAGGAGAGTAAAAGTAGGGTTAGGTTTCCTTGGTTATGATAGCATGGTAATAAAGAGAGAGAAAGACTCAATTAATTGTCATATTTTACTGTACGGGAAATTTATTATAAGGAGATGTTGGTTGCTAAGTAGTAAAGGAAAGGCAGGCACGATGTGTAGGCGGGGCAGAGAGGTAGGTGCATGGATGTAGTGCCCCGTCCCTACATCGTGCTCCGTTTCCGTCCATGGGGTGCGCGAGAAAGGAACACTGTCGCTACCGATTCAGTCGGGACCGATAGGACGGGATCGGTGAATTGGTTGAACGGGAACGATTGAATTAAGATCCTTTTCTCGTTATGGAAAGGCTTCTTCGGAATCAAGTCATATTCAGCGGGTTGCGCCTCAAGGATTGGCTATGCGGCTGAGTCGGGAGAGACCTCCCGTTGCTCTGGTTTTTCATGCCGCACTTGATTTGGCTTTGGCTTGGTTTTCGTGAATGCGTTTTCATGAATGTTTTTTATGGTTTCATGGCCTCGAACTTCGCATTCATATCGAATCCCTTGAATAACACAATGTTCTAATCAGTTGCTTATGCGATTGCAGGTGATCGCGTAGGCGACGTCTAAGCGTAGCCAACCAGCCCCTCGTCTGAAGTAAAAGACTAAGGTGAGTGGCTGCCCTCCTTCACCTCGACCCTCTGTTTCAAAAACAAGAACTCGGATAACTGCATCGAATTAGAATGATTTACTTAGAAAATATAAGTTCAATGCTCAAAAAAGAGAAAAGATAAAGTTCTAGAAAAGAGAATTATTTCAGGCTCAGCAAAACCAAGTAAATGAATCGATTGCATAATAGTCCCAACGATACCATAAAACGTGCTTGAATAACTTGTTAACTTAAGCACGGTCATGGACAACTTGCGCGCAAGGCTTCGCTTCCTCGAACGGTATCCCGAGGCCATGGGACCGTTTCGGCCTAGGAGGAATGCAAGATAACTGTGCTGGATGCTAGCACGGGTCATTTGCGACTTTCAGCGGGGCTAGCTACCTGCGCTGAAAGGGGCGCCGTCTTGACCAGGCTATACGTCCAGGATGGCTTGAATTGCCAGTGACACACACTTGCACATAAATGATAAGCTTGTTATAAATATGACAGGGAAGGAACATGGTAAGTTATGCTGCAACGTCACGTTCTGCCGTAAGATGTATCGTAAGTTATATTTTATTGTCTATCAAATGCTAGCCTCTTAACATGTTAACATGCAAATCAATTAGGATGGCTAGAAAGATCACAAAATGGCTAACATATTTTTATAAAACTGCTTGAACAAATGGAAGCTTGGGTTTAATTAGCCACTCGCCAGTACATGTGATCGTACTGACCCTCGCTATCCGCAGGTGCCGCGAATCCGGAGGAACGTGCCAACTAACCAAGGCGACGTTCGTGTTTTGAAGCTTCGACCGCGCGTCGAAGACTCTCGCTACTCCACTTTTGAAGACTCTCTGCACCAGTCCAAGAAACATGTCTCGGCTTCCCTCCAATCCAGGTGGCTGAAATACTTTTGCTGTAAATTGAGAGATGTATGTATGAAACGACTATCTCATCGGCGTTCATTTTGTAATCAAGTCATTTTGTGAAGCCCGCACGGCTTGATTGTAATAGTCTTGTAAATGATATCTATTATCAATAAAATAAAAAATTTCTCTGCCTCAATGTGTTGTTCAATTTCTCTGCGTACTCCCTTAGCTGTTGTGTTTCGGATAACCTTATGACTATGCCTTGTGCGGTCGCAATCTAAGTTCACACGACATCACGTCCGGGAGACGACTATCGATTCTTCGGAATCGGGACGTGACAATGGAGAAGATGTGTGACAGGGAGGGAGGTACAAGGAGAAAGGGGGAGATGGTCCTAGCAGTAAGGGGATCCTGATGGCGAGGGGGAGGGGTGGGACGAACATGCATGAGAAAGAGGGAAGGGTTGAGGCTGCGGTTAGGATTTGGGATAAGGTGGAGACAGAAGAGAGAGTAGGAAAACCAGGGTTAGAGTTTTCCTGACTTATATACCATGGTAGTAGAGAGAGAGACAATTAATTGAGATGATTTATAAATTTTATTGAGGTGGTTTGGGTACATATGTGTAGTATGAGGGGTGGTTTTCCTCATAGTACATTATTAGATGTGAGACTAAAGATGACTACATTAGTGTTATAAATTTCGGTAGACGGATTCGGTGCGCCAAAGGGGCGCCTAGGCCACCTAGGCGGCCGCACAGAATTTTTTTTTTTTTTTGTAATTTTGGGTTTTAGCTTTTGAAAAAATTTAAAAAAAAATTTAAAAAAATTACATTTTCTAAAATTTTAATTTTTATTGATTTTTTTGTTGAATTTAATGAATTATTTTATTTATTCTTTTCAAATCTGATTATTTTTTTTGAATTTTCAAATCTGAAATTTCAAAATTTTGAATTTTCTGCCTTGGCCGAACAGGCCGAACAGGTCCGACTTGGCTGAACAGGCCCGCCTAGGCGCCGAACAGGTCCGTCTAGGGCCGAACAGGCACCTAGGAGGGCCGATTTGGGAGTTTTTGGTGCGGCGGACGGCCGCCTAGCGCCTAGGCCGATTTTTAGAACACTAGACTGCATAGAAGCATATATCTAGCATCCCCTTCACTACTTCGTGTAACACCCAGTTTTTCAAATGAGGATAATTTTAAAATTTTGTAATTATAATCATTTAATAATGATATTTAAATCATATTGTGATTTTTGGTGATTTTTTTAATCTATTTAAAATGTTGAATTATGATTTTGATGGTTAACTAGTTAAACCCTAGTTTTGCTAAGCCTAGAGACTAACCATGACCAAGGGAGCCTACTCATGTGATTAGGATGACTAATTACAACTTTTTAGCCTAAGGATATTTTGGTCATTTTGACAATTTTGTGAAATTGTAATTTATATTAATTAAATATTGTGCTAATCCTTTAGTTAAGCCTTAACCTAGAAGTTTAACCTAATCTAGATTAGTCTTGAGGTTAGAATCATGGTTAGAACATTCCTACTAAGTGCCAAGGTTAGTAATATCTAGATACTGTTGTAGTAGGATATTTCCCTTAAATATTTGAAGAAGGAAAGCCTTAGGACTAAATTGGACCAATGAATGGACTTGAAATTTGTTGGAGAAACCTCAACCACTCATCTAAAACCCTAACCCTAATCATTACAACAGCCATCAAGCCCATCCTTCCCCTATTTAATCATCATATCACAAATTCCTTGCCTCTTTTCATCCCTACAAAGAACCCTACTAGTGTTCTTCCCCAAACCTTCACCAATTCCTCATTTCTCCACCAAATTGGACCAAACAAATTGCATTGGACTCCTCAACAGCAGGAGATATCATTGGTGAGTAACAAGTAAGGATTCAAGGGCTTGGGATCATTGCAAGTTGGGGAGAAGCTCTCATTTCAAGGCCTTTACATTGAGGTTTCACCCTCAATAGGTAAAACCCTACAAACCCTAATAAATTTCTGATTTCTTTCCATAGATGCATTCATTTAGGGTTTTCCTAGGTGTAGCCCAAGTTTGGTAGGAATTCGTGTCCATTTCGTGTCCGTATCGGACACGTATCGGTGTTTTTAAATAAGTGTTTTGTGAAATGCCACATAGGAAATTATTTTAGTAATTTGCAAAACTAATTACATGTATTTATAGCTAATTAGGTGTAGAACATATATCAAATCGACTGAGTCAATTTTAGGGATGTTTGGACACTGTTTTAGGGCACGGACACGCAGCACGAGACACCGCACGGGGCTCGTGCGGCTCCCCTACTGCTCGGAGTCGACACAGGACACGACACGACACGATAATGGATGAAACTTGGTAGACACGTGGACCTAGTGTCTGACACGACACCCAAAAATTTCATGAGTCCTCGATGTGTGTGCGCGAAGAAATCGCGTGCGCACTGATTTTTTGCCTCACTGTGCACTGTTCGAATTAGTCTCTGACACGGGTTCAGTTCTCGGACACGGCGACACTTGGACACATATCAGGGTATTAGACACGACCATCTAGACCTAGGCTACCTATACCCTTGACCACGAGACCCCTAGTGGCTTGTGTCGTGTCCTAGTGGACACGACATGTCAGCACGAGACTGTGCTGAACACAGTCTCTGACACTGGGTTCGACCCCCTGTTTGGACACGATTTGACACTCGTGGGTGACATCACGACACATTAGACAATTGTTGACACACTTGGACACATCACCTTACTGTTCGACACATTTGCATATCACTGCACCTTAACCCTGTACACTGAACACTTTGATAACATGCGACACTTCACTGCACATACACCTTAATGACACTATCTGTACACTCGTACACTCTATAGCACATCTGACACCACTTGACACTACCATCTACATGACACTCACACTGCACACTTTCTGCCACAGTTTGTATTTACTTTTCAGTCTCCAAATAGGTTCAGTCCATGGGAATGGAATTTTTGGGTGTTAAAATGGTTAGCATCAGTCGAGAACAGCAAGGAGAGGGCCATAGGCCATAGTGGATCACTGTCACAGGATGTGTGTGTCTTGTTGAGTGTGTGAATGTTCAGAGCATCAGTCCTAGAATCCTAGAGATCAAGTGTGACTCATGCCATTAGCTCCCTGTGATTTTAGTAACGAGTATTTCAGTCCTATTAGGATCTGAGTGTCCTATATATCAATATTATTGTTCCCTTTCCCTCTTAAGATCATCCAAGGTCTGTGACATCATAGTATTAGCAGTTGATGTTAGGTCTATTTATGTTTTCCTTGTCATCTTCACATGGTTGCCCAAATGATCTCTAATTCAGTTTCATATACAGGTTTATCCTATAGTATCAGTATACTTGAGGGTCTATGAGGTGAAGGGTTAGATGAGAGTTGAGTGTAATACCTTTATATAGTTTAGTTCCCCTTTTTGCCTTGCCCTGCATATCCCATCTAGTTCTGACCCTTAGGATTCTGACTCGATCCTAATACCTTAGAATCTAGTCCATACCTTAGATGAAAGTTTCCCATATGTACCATCAGTTGGTTAGAAGGGAAGGGGGGATCTAGTTGCATTTAGTTTAGGAGAAGAGGGGATACCTATATGTGTCCGTGAAGGGAGGCTAGCTAAGTGTAATAAAGAGGCCAAATGCTTGGGCTATATAAGTATGTATAGAGAGATAAGCTTGGACAAATTGGTAGGAGAGAATTGGGGACAGTGAAGTCCAGTCCTGTTCTGAGTGTCAGTCCTTGGTTAAGGAGCACACCCTTCCCTTTACTTCCTACATGTTAGTCCATATAGGATTATCTTGGGGGTGTGAAAGAGATGGGAGTACCACTTTTGTACAGTACATGCTTATGTGATGTACATTTATATATATTATATATATGGGAGGTATTGGTAGTTTGTTAATGAGTTGGTATCCTACTATTTATACAATGTTACTAGTAGGCAAGGTTATGATGATACCCCTATAGATAATGAAGGAAAGTATCTATGATAACATATTAGAGTAGGTTTAAATATAGGATTGTATCTCATAGTTTAACTCTAAATGGTCCAAGTTGCAAAATCCTAGATTGACCAAGATTGGCTAAGTTTGACTTAGTTGACCATTGTAACCCTAGATGGTTGACTTGACTCCTAGTTTGACCCAAGGTTGAACCAAGATTTGACTTTGACCTAGATTGACCTAGAAATCATGTAGATTGTATCGTAAACTTCATTTTACCTTATTTTAAACACATTATAACCCATATTGCTCTATTTAGGACATTGTGACTCTGGTTCAAACATCTGATATACATCGGTCATTCAGGGTATCAGACGAGTACATTCTCTGATAGTTCTCTCATTTACTTGTCAATTACTGTATTTCAGTTCTAGTTAGTTTTATGTGATTCTCTCTTACAACACGTATGGATATTTCTGGATTCATGTATGCGACAGACATACCATCTTGTCTGGCCTCTATTACTGGAATCATTCTGGAATCATTGCTGGTATCATCATGTTTGGCTGGACTCATCTTAATTCTCGTATCGAATTCTGGATTCACTTGTATTGCGGGGCGAAAAAAATATTGAGTAAGACATGTAGGCATACCCCAAATCTGGAATCTCCAAACTGGAATCTACTGGAAGCATAGCCATCCCTCGCCTGATCAGTGAGTGATGTGCCTGATACCTACAGCCGTTTACATGTCGATCTCGGTATTTTAAAACACACTGATAGAATATAGCTGATCTCACCTGGATTCTTGATCACTGACTAGAATCATCTTGTACTGAAATTATCTTGTACTGGATCATCTTGTACTGGATTCATCTTGTATTGATTCGTCTCGTACTGGATTTACATTGGATTTACACTTGTCTTACATTTACTGTCTGGACTTATCATGTTACTCTAGTTCAGCTAGAATCTTATTTTACAGTCTTCATTGTCATGATTCTTCTCTTGTTTTAGTTACCTTACTTTCCTTTTATCTTAACTGTTTCTCTATACCATCACATGAATATAAACTACCATGTTCATTAATAAAACTGTCTATAACTGCTTTATAGTTCTCTGTCATTTACTTGGATTTTCTAGATGAGTTGTGCTCGTTCCTGTCCTGACTGGACCTGTTGAAAATATTACAGATGATTGTCCTGAGGACATTTGCCCTACTTGCCTTGGAGCAGGAGATGGCTTAGCTACCTTTGGCCCCGACACTCAGGAGTGATCGGAAGACTAGCTAGTAGACTTGGTTTAGTTTTCATGTTTTAGAACTTGAATTGTAATAAGTTGAGATATTGTTTTGTTTTGAGATTATTATTATTTAGCAGTTGGTTTTGTTGTTGTTATTTAGTCTTAGTTATAAACTTCTGTGTTATCATATCGTGCTTAGACTGTGATTGGGATTTCATTATATCTATACTTGTCCTCCGTTCGGAGTTGAGATTTTGATAAGTACATTATATAATTGCGTGAGTTGTTGTTTAGATAGTACCCTAGAACAGCGTTCTACCGCCGACACTGCGGCATAGGCTGGACGCTGTTACGTACTCGTACCCTCACAGTGGGTGTGGATCGTGACACTTCGTCTCCTTCAACTACTTCCACCCATAGCTTGTTCTCCCTAGCTCCATCTACCAAGGCACATATGATTTATAAAGCTTACACAAAGATATGGTCTATGGTAAGAAATATATTTGAAAAAGATAACATGTGCAAATTAAGCAAACCACATTGGAAGAATGCTCTTACGATCTCATCAATCTCCCAACCTTCTATATGCAATGAAGGCCAAGTTTCAAGCATCAAATGTGCAGCTGTTCCAGCACCCTGGAAATGGTAAAACATTGAAGAAAGTAAGTCATAATTTATTTGTCTTGGTATCACAAGTAAAAGTATGAGAAACAACCCAAGAAGTTTGTTCATGCATATAAGGAGTGAATTACCAAACCTAAGATTCCAATAGGGCCTTGTGGAATAATAGCTGGAAGACTTGCAAAGTCATCCTGCAGAATACATAGAGCAAATGAGATCAAAAGAAGAAAAATCAGGCAACATTTTATACAAATAACCACGAACAAGTAGATAGCAGTAGCAGTTTGAACAAAACCCTGAAATATTACAAAGAGTGAACACAATTAGACTATTCGAAACCAATTTAAATAATCAAATGCCTACAGTACTTACGTGCAAACATTAAAAGAAGTCAGTCTGCTGATTGGGACGAGGACAATGTCACGCCCCGCTCCCGCAGGAGCGATCGTCCTCGCTAAGGCGTGATGCCGCACGGGCCTAGGTTGCGTCCGTGCAAGGCTAATCCCAGAAACGGCCGATTTGAGCTAGGCCACAGAGTCGCACAGAGTGTCCCCATTTACAGCGGAAAGTAAATGAACACAAGTTGAAGCGAATTCAAGCTCTTTATTGACATTCAAGAAGTTTACAAGCGGCGCTAGGCCGAGTTTACAAGTCTCTCAAGCTCTCTCTCTCTCTGAAACATAAAAAAGGCGTGTCAAGTGGCTTACAAGATGGAATGATTCATGGCGATGTTCCGATACATTATGTCCTGTATATGGTGCTCCAGCTCCTTGCAACGCTCCAAGGCTCCAGAGATAGCTCCGCGCCTTAGCACGTTCGAGGAAAGCTCCGCACCCGACGATGTCTCCTGCTTCCTGCAAGCAGAATGTGGGGTTATCAGTACATTGTTATGCACTGGTGGGGAGGCTAGCTCGCCCACAATGCTATCATTACCAAACACGTTCTATTTACTTTTGTGCACCATCTATCGTTCATTGTCTTTCTAATCTTGCCTTAGGGTAAGTTTCATGGCATATTTCATAACCTATCTCGTGTTGCCGAATTCAAGTGTCGCATGGAAATACATGCACGACTTACCCATACTTACCGTCCGGCCTTCCCTGTTCAAAGTAAACCAAGTTAGTCAACAATTCATATGTAATAACGTAACGTGATTCTCGTAAACATTCAATGTCAAGGGCGTATCCCTGCCTCAGGTCCTAGCGCATCGTAGGCGCGTTTTCTATCTCATTTACATGAAGTACTTTTGATCATTTATATGTTACATTCAATGTCTGTTCAGAGGGCGCTTCATTCAGTTAACTTAGACCACTTTGATTTCAATACAAGGACTTGCACGTGGATAGCCACCAGCAAAGCCCACTTAAATCTATATGTACCGGTCGCTGGCATGTCAGTCATTTTGGACATTTTTCCCTTTGGCATTCTCATCTATCAAGCGTGATGGCTGGTACACCTTGATAGACTATTGAAGTACCGGCCCTACGTTTGGTTATGTGCCCAAGCCCGCACACCTGTCCGCCCGTAGGCCATGATTCCGCCTAGGCCGGCCACGAAATCGTCGTTCGTTGCCCTTGGAATCCTTTTCACTCGTGCACGAGTCCGTCCACGACCATTTCGTATTTTATTGTCATTTTAACTTAACGGCTGTCTCCGAGCCGTAGGCTAACCCTTAGCCATAATGCGTTATCGACCAGGTTGGCGTCCGTGCAGCGCGAATAGCGAGCCCCGTTGCACGTGCCCGTCACACCTGTCGCTAACCATTCTTTCCTTTCTTATCTTTCATTCATTCTTTCTTTTCTTTCTTTCTTTCTTTCACTTGTTCGTTCGTTCATTGATTCATTCACGTATTCATTCATTCTCATATTCATTTATTCATTCGTCGATTCATTCATTCACTTACTCATTCATTCTTTCATTCATATATTATGCAACTCCCCGTACGGGAGTCGCCTTGGCGACCCATCGGTCCTGAAGTCTTCCAATGTTGCTATACTCTACTCGGAACGACTATGTCGATAGTCTTCCGTTTCATTGTTGTAAATCATTCATTGTTTCATTGTTGAACGCATAAGGGACTTGAACGTAAGCTTGTGCCTTAGCACGAGCGTGGAGCGCGGTGCGAGAGTTCTCACATTTTCCATGTTCTAAACAAGCATACAAGATGGGATTATTCTCTTAGCTAGGTGCGTTGAGTCATTTATTAGCATGCGCGGTGTTATCGCCTAGCGATTCTAGCAATAGTGTCCGTATTGTTATGTGTCTAGGCTAAGCAAAGACGGGTTCATCGGAGCCACCCACCTTAGCGATATTCGTATCGGCCGAGCGATACTCCGAGCGCGCCTTTGAAAGTCTAAGTCTGGATTCATCTTGACGGGCCAATGTAAGCCTTGCATCGATTCTTCATTAGGTCGATGCCAACTCTTCGGGTCGACGGCTCATTTGAGTCGTTGCACTTGCCGTTTTGAATCGGCGTTCCGCTAGGGCGGAGCGGGTCATTACATAATACACCACTCAAAACAAGTCTCGTCCTCGAGACTTCCTGAGTGCAGGTCATCCTACCGTTTCTTAACTCATGTCGTCGTGTTTCTTAGACAATTCTATCGAACGGTTCTATCGTTCGATGGCATCGAACTATGCTCGGTTATCCTTCCAAGTTTTATGTTGCATGCGTTTGGTCGATTTTTATTGAATGACTTTTCACTCATTTTAGAGTTGATGGTACTTATTCAATCGTCGTGTTTCTTCGACTTGGTTGCTATTTTGTCATGTCATAGGACTGTAATGGTCGCACGAGGTGCGTTGTCATTTATCAAATGCGAGGATCGTAGGCTGAGGCAAACTCACTTTCGTTTATGCGCATCGCAACACCCACTTGCAGCTGCATTCGAGTTCATCATATCGCTGAGTTTGGATCGTGTACGTATTCAAGGCGTCCCCCGAATACGTACATTTCAACCAAGCTTAGCGATTAGCGAAGTCGGACAAGCTACTCGTGATAGTTTCGATTTGCCGATCGTTTTACTTTTACTTCGATTAAAATCGAACTCATGTGCATCTTACTATCGTTATCTCGGTCATCGAGATGACCCGATTCGCTTCTCAAGCGTTCTTGTCCACGAAATCAGTATGATTTCTTCTTAGCGGAGTCGACCAAGTCTAAGTAATTCCCATCCGATTCGAGACCAAGTATCGCACTATCATCGAGTACGTCTTCCAATCAATGATTAAATTCGTTATCCCAACTTTACTTGCACAATATCAATTTCATATCATTCACTTGTTTAGGGCCAATCTCGCCGTCATTCACGCACACTCCCAGTTCCCCGTCCTACTCTAAGTCTTGTTGTCCCAAAGTCTATCGTCCGTCCAAACGATACTGTAATGTCAATCGCACAGGTTCAATCACTCGGCATAGGGTCGTCCGCCTATCCGCTAGGTCAGCTCACAAGGTCATAGTTACAAGTCAAGTCCGTGGCTCATCGTGCAATGTCGTTGCACGACGCTCGCCCCAAATCCTATGGTCAAACCATTTTGTTTGTTCGTACGGGTGTTTCTACCCAAGTTCGTTTCGCTCAAATTTCTAAACATCAAGCAGCGTTCATCCTATTCGCATCAACACATTCTCCGCTCCAAGTTCGAGCTCGTTTAGGAAGTCATCCTACGATAGGTTGTCCTCAACCAAATCCTCGACATGTTATTATCGTAGTCTATCTCTTCAAGTGTGTTTGGTACAATCCACCTATCCAATTCACGTAGTCGATCACAAGGTCGTCTAGCCTTGCAATATGTCGCGCCCCGATCTCACGCAAGTCTGATTATCCACGGCGGACATGAATCACCATGTCAACATTCCCGCGGAATAATCGTTCTCATCGGGACGTAACTCTTGCGTTGCGTCTAGACTTACTCATTTTCGATACGCGGATTGGGCCTACTCAATCCTTAACTTTACTTCGCCGTCTATCATACGTCCGACCAATCCTCAAATTCGCCTTCGCTTCAAACCACAAGTCGAAGCAATCAAAATTGCCATGTCATGATATTCTGAGTTCGATCATTCCCGCTGGACATGAATCACCATGCCAACGCTCACACGGAACGATCGTCCCAAATCCGACGTGACGCATGTGCGAGGCTGGAGTTGCGCTCGCACAAGACAAGATCGTTGTCGTTGTGGTTATCACCGAACAATTAAGTCACTTCCCTTCTTCATTCCAAACATTCATTTCTATCCAACTTCTCCAACATGGTATCCTTCAGAACAATAACTTCTAACACGATCATCATTCATCGAATCAGAGTACCCCCGAGTTATCGTACATCGATCTTTGATACGCCTCAATACCATCGATGATGTACATAACCTGACGATCTTCCTTTTGCAATGAATTCCGGGTCGTGCAACTTAATTCCTCAATTCGCATTATCTCATGCTAACTCGTCGTTGAGCAACATCTATTCCAAGTCCTTAGTCATTCTCGTATCTTCAAACCAACGTTTCCTATGCACGCTATCTTCCGATCGTGCTATCTTCGGTTTCATCTGAGTATTTCGTCTTAACTCAAGTTTCAATCCATTCGACTAAATTCAAAATCGCATGCACGATCTACTACGTTTCCTCGACCAAGACCTCCACTCGTTTCATCGTTCCGACTCTCTATTCAACTTGTTTTGTACTTGCACTACACATTCACATTTCGTTCGAACAATATCTCGTTTGAGACTCCTGAATCATGACCAGCTAAGCGTTACTCGTTCTAAGGCTTTGCGCGATATCCTCGCTTGCCGACATACTCGTACTATCCGTAAATTCTTTAGTCTCGCTCGAACAATTTCTATGTCGTCCATACACCACTCAGGGTTCGAGCCGCTCGACTAGTCATCGACACTCATTCTTATTCTTCTTCGAAGCTATCACATACACCACTCGGGGTCAAGTCACTCTGCAAATCCTCAAAAGGTCATTTGATTCCCAATCGATATGTTCAATTGCACGTTCGCCCGTTCCTCAAAGTCTAAGAACCACTTCTCGTGTTCGCTTTCGTCAGCACAAGGTTATTCGAGCATGCACTGCGTTTGCTAACTCTTAGCATTAGTTTTCTCTCAACTCAAGTCCGTCGTGGTTTGGCACAAAGGCCTTCGCTTATCGATCCCGTTCAACCGAGTACTTGTACGAGCTTTTGAAAATATTAGACTTATTGTATGGAACATCCCAAGGCACAACGAGAGAGAGCGTATACTTCTTTTGTTTCAAAACGAGCTTTCAAAACTGAGAAAATCGAAATGAAGTCCAAGGACGTAAAGCCGTGATCTGATACCAATCTGTCACGCCCCGCTCCCGCAGGAGCGATCGTCCTCGCTAAGGCATGATGCCGCACGGGCCTAGGTTGCGCCCGTGCAAGGCTAATCCCAGAAACGGCCGATTTAAGCTAGACCACAGAGTCGCACAGAGTGTCCCCATTTGCAGCGGAAAGTAAATGAACACAAGTTGAAGCGAATTCAAGCTCTTTATTGACATTCAAGAAGTTTACAAGCGGCGCTAGGCCGAGTTTACAAGTCTCTCAAGCTCTCTCTCTCTCTGAAACATAAAAAGGCGTGCCAAGTGGCTTACAAGATGGAATGATTCATGGCGATGTTCCGATACATTATGTCCTGTATATGGTGCTCCAGCTCCTTGCAACGCTCCAAGGCTCCAGAGATAGCTCCGCGCCTTAGCACGTTCGAGAAAAGCTCCGCACCCGACGATGTCTCCTGCTTCCTGCAAGCAGACTGTGGGGTTATCAGTACATTGTTATGCACTGGTAGGGAGGCTAGCTCGCCCACAATGCTATCATTACCAAACACGTTCTATTTACTTTTGTGCACCATCTATCGTTCATTGTCTTTCTAATCTTGTCTTAGGGTAAGTTTCTTGGCATATTTCATAACCTATCTCGTGTTGCCAAATTCAAGTGTCGCATGGAAATACATGCACGACTTACCCATACTTACCGTCCGGCCTTCCCTGTTCAAAGTAAACCAAGTTAGTCAACAATTCATATGTAATAACGTAACGTGATTCTCGTAAACATTCAATGTCAAGGACGTATCCCTGCCTCAGGTCCTAGCGCATCGTAGGCGCATTTTCTATCTCATTTACACGAAGTACTTTTGATCATTTATATGTTACATTCAATGTCTTTTCAGAGGGCGCTTCATTCAGTTAACTTAGACCACTTTGATTTCAATGCAAGGATTTGCACGTGGATTGCCACCAGCAAAGTCCACTTAAATCTATATGCACCGGTCGCTGACATGTCAGCCATTTTGGACATTTTCCCCTTTGGCATTCTCATCTATCAAGCGTGATGGCTGGTACACCTTGATAGACTATTGAAGTACCGGCCCTACGTTTGGTTATGTGCCCAAGCCCGCACACCTGTCCGCCCGTAGGCCATGATTCCGCCTAGGCCGGCCACGAAATCGTCGTTCGTTGCCCTTGGAATCCCTTTCACTCGTGCACGAGTCCGTCCACGACCATTTCGTATTTTATTGTCATTTTAACTTAACGGATGTCTCCGAGCCGTAGGCTAACCCTTAGCCATAATGCGTTATCGACCAGGTTGGCGTCCGTGCAGCGCGGATAGCGAGCCCCGTTGCACGTGCCCGTCACACCTGTCGCTAACCATTCTTTCCTTTCTTATCTTTCATTCATTCATTCTTTTCTTTCTTTCACTTGTTCGTTCGTTCATTGATTCATTCACATATTCATTCATTCTCATATTCATTTATTCATTCGTCGATTCATTCATTCACTTACTCATTCATTCATTCATTCATATATTATGCAACTTCCCGTACGGGAGTCGCCTTGGCGACCCATCGGTCCCGAAGTCTTCCAATGTTGTTATACTCTACTCGGAACGACTATGTCGATAGTCTTCCGTTTCATTGTTGTAAACCATTCATTGTTTCATTGTTGAACGCATAAGGGACTTGAACGTAAGCTTGTGCCTTAGCACGAGCGTGGAGCGCGGTGCGAGAGTTCTCACATTTTCCATATTCTTTTCCATGTTCTAAACAAGCATACAAGATGGGATTATTTTCTTAGCTAGGAAAGTAAATGAACACAAGTTGAAGCGAATTCAAGCTCTTTATTGACATTCAAGAAGTTTACAAGCGGCGCTAGGCCGAGTTTACAAGTCTTTCAAGCTCTCTCTGAAACATAAAAAGACGTGCCAAGTGGCTTACAAGATGGAATGATTCATGGCGATGTTCCGATACATTATGTCATGTATATGGTACTCCAGCTCCTTGCAACGCTCCAAGGCTCCAGAGATAGCTCCGCGCCTTAGCACGTTCGAGGAAAGCTCCGCACTCGACGATGTCTCCTGCTTCCTGCAAGCAGACTGTGGGGTTATCAGTACATTGTTATGCACTGGTGGGGAGGCTAGCTCGCCCACAATGCTATCATTACCAAACACGTTCTATTTACTTTCGTGCACCATCTATCGTTCATTGTCTTTCTAATCTTGCCTTAGGGTAAGTTTCTTGGCATATTTCATAACCTATCTCGTGTTGCCGAATTCAAGTGTCGCATGAAAATACATGCACGACTTACCCATACTTACCGTCCGGCCTTCCCTGTTCAAAGTAAACCAAGTTAGTCAACAATTCATATGTAATAACGTAACGTGATTCTCGACTCTCGTAAACATTCAATGTCAAGGGCGTATCCCTGCCTCAGGTCCTAGCACATCGTAGGCGCGTTTTCTATCTCATTTACACGAAGTACTTTTGATCATTTATATGTTACATTCAATGTCTGTTCAGAGGGCGCTTCATTCAGTTAACTTAGACCACTTTGATTTCAATACAAGGACTTGCACGTGGATTGCCACCAGCAAAGCCCACTTAAATCTATATGCACCGGTCGCTGGCATGTCAGCCATTTTGGACATTTTCCCCTTTGGCATTCTCATCTATCAAGCGTGATGGCTGGTACACCTTGATAGACTATTGAAGTACCGGCCCTACGTTTGGTTATGTGCCCAAGCCCGCACACCTGTCCGCCCGTAGGCCATGATTCCGCCTAGGCCGGCCACGAAATCGTCGTTCGTTGCCCTTGGAATCCTTTTCACTCGTGCACGAGTCCGTCCACGACCATTTCGTATTTTATTGTCATTTTAACTTAACGGCTGTCTCCGAGCCGTAGGCTAACCCTTAGCCATAATGCGTTATCGATCAGGTTGGCGTCCGTGCAGCGCGGGTAGCGAGCCCCGTTGCACGTGTCCGTCACACCTGTCGCTAACCATTCTTTCCTTTCTTATCTTTCATTCATTCTTTCTTTTCTTTCTTTCTTTCTTTCACTTGTTCGTTCGTTCATTGATTCATTCACGTATTCATTCATTTTCATATTCATTTATTCATTCGTCGATTCATTCATTCACTTACTCATTCATTCTTTCATTCATATATTATGCAACTCCCCGTACGGGAGTCGCCTTGGCGACCCATCGGTCCCAAAGTCTTCCAATGTTGCTATACTCTACTCGGAACGACTATGTCGATAGTCTTCTGTTTCATTGTTGTAAACCATTCATTGTTTCATTGTTGAACGCATAAGGGACTTGAACGTAAGCTTGTGCCTTAGCACGAGCGTGGAGCGCGGTGCGAGAGTTCTCACATTTTTCATGTTCTAAACAAGCATACAAGATGGGATTATTCCCTTAGCTAGGTACGTTGAGTCATTTATTAGCATGCGCGGTGTTATCGTCTAGCGATTCTAGCAATAGTGTCCGTATTGTTATGTGTCTAGGCTAAGCAAAGACGGGTTCATCGGAGCCACCCACCTTAGCGATATTCGCATCGGCCGAGCGATACTCCGAGCGCGCCTTTGAAAGTCTAAGTCTGGATTCATCTTGACGGGCCAATGTAAGCCTTGCATCGATTCTTCATCAGGTCGATGCCAACTCTTCGGGTCGACGGCTCATTTGAGTCATTGCACTTGCCGTTTTGAATCGGCGTTCCGCTAGGACGGAGCGGGTCATTACAAACAATGTTTTGGAAGTTATTCTGCATAATAAGCCACACTACGCTGCATACTTTCACTTTTAGGCATAAATACCAGAAGGTCTCTCCACGTTCTATTAGTGACAATTAAGGAAATACTCAAATAAAGCTTAGAAAGCCAACTACGTCCCTTATTTTGAGTTGTTGAGTTTCTCTAGAATGCTTGTACAGTTTATATGTACATACGTATGTGTATGTGTATGTGTGCGCATGCGCATGCGCATGCGTGTGTTTATCTATGTACGGTATGTGTGTCTGTGTGCGCTTGGGGGTGTGTGTGCATGTGTATGTTAGCACTTCCAGGCCACTTCTTGTTGCTTAATGTTTGATCTTTTCATGGATGGTTCCAAGCCCTTGAAATGAATCATTATGTAACACTAGATAAAAGAGAAAAGACTAGCCTTATCCCAAAGGTTTGACAAAGTTATCTGTTGTTCTTTGAAGTTTTAGAACTCCTTGAGTTATTAAGATTCAACATTTATGAGAAACCGTAATATGGTTTCTGTTTAGTACTTGGAGCAGGAGGATCAGATGTGTGCATCCTGTTGTTCCAAAGAGAAATTTGGAAGGTTTGACTTTGATCTTCAAGTGATCTGCCTTACCATTCTTCCATTTGTTCTGTACTCTACAAAACCTTCAAGCTTAAGTTCTATGTTGAACACTCAGAAGACACTTTAGATAAATGAACATATACCAGAAGGTCATTAGTAGACAAAGAGAGATGGCAAAGAGACCTATTTAGATTTATACCATTCGGAAGCCGCTCTAAGCTAGATTTCAAGGGTTTGATCTTTGAAATCACTCTACATTACTGCTACTCCATTTACAGAATATAAAGAGTTTTTGAAACTCCAACTTCAAGGGAAACAATTCAGTGTGTATGAAAAGAAACTAACAAGAATAATAAAATTTTGACCATTGAAAACCCAAGATCACATTACATAATCTAATTCAATTATCAGAACTCTTCCAGGAAAAACTAATTGAAATTATTGTTGACCTGAAGTAGATCAGACAGTACAATTCTTTAAACGAATGTTTCCACAGCATCTGAAACCCTTGCGCTTAGTATAAGAGGTTGCGGAATTAAGCCAACTAGACACACATACTGCCTACTAGTTAAAGAGTCAGACAATAAGAAGTTAAGAAAAGTAGAAACATTCCATACCCAGTATGAACCTGTCCATTTTTGCTTCTTGCTAAGCATGCTATGAATATTATCTGCGCATAAAAGAAAGACAAATTTAATGAAGAAATAAACTGCAATGTCTTTCCTATATCTTAAGGTCAAAACATACACAACTGAGAGAACTATAAATTTTGTCTCAAGTACATAGCTTCCAGTGAAGAGGGTTGCATTCTAAAATTGGAAGGTCCATATGTATTTCATCAATTTCCTCTTGAAACATAGAAAGTGCTGAATTTTGTATTTCATCAATTATGTTGAAATAGCTGAAGTTTGTGCTGAAGCTCTAAAAGTTTGGGTTTACAATCCAACAAGACACATAATACACTGGACACCAGTTATAATTTTAGAGAGTAGTCTAGCATAGCCAGCTGAAATGTGTGCTGAAGCTGTCGAAGTTAGCTCCTGAATGATTACATCTACAGTTATACCGTAAATATAGCCTTGGGGAACTCGGAGGGTGCTCCTTCGTTGCAGGAGCTTAAACTGCCTGCATAGCCCAAAGGTACTACCTACTCACCAACTGGTCGTCTAGGTTTGTGACATGGCTCTCTCACTCTCTCATGCTCATACCTTGCGAGTATGACACTGATATAGAAGATTGACGTCAAGTCGACAACCGATCATAAAAACTTTTTCAATTCTTTTATGGAGTGTTCTTATTTTCTATAGCGGACCCTATTACGATGGGAGAAAGCTTATTTGACGACGATGATGAAAAGTTCTATACGTTAAATATCCTTTCTGAGATGTTCCATTTCTCTTTTACCCTTTTTCACTCAATTAGCTGCATGGAGAGAGTGGCAAGAAATGTAGCTAGCAAAAACTGGTGTATTTACATTTACTATGCACTCCCATAAACATAAAAGGTTTTGTTTTGCGTTGGAAGTATGCAAGATAAGAAGTAACAGTTGTATATTATGGAGTAGTGATCGCCTCGCCTTAGGATATACTACATGTTTCCCTCAACCAATAAAAGAATACAAGTCAAAGCCTGGTCTAATTCATCAAATTTGGCTAAAGTTTAGTTCCACTGAGAGCTAACTATGAAGTATTAACATCCAAAGTTCCAAACTAAATCAAATAAGGGTGGTCTATTCTATGATCAAAACCAGCAGCAGCAGATGGTGCTGACGCAAAATAGTAACATGACCAAGACTACCTTCCTCGACTAAGGGCCTTGTTCTTCTACATTACTTATTCAAGCTTACACCATCTTGGAGGTCAGGTACGTGTTGGGGTCGGTCCCTTCCTATGCGGAGAAAACCCATAGAGCGACGAACGCCGTCCGAGGTTTGGAGAAGCTCCGAGAAGTCGAAGGAGCCGACAAGGCTCAAATTTGGAGCCAAGATGGGAAAGAGCGGCGAAACAGCTATACCGATTTTCCGGCACTTTGTTTGCACAATTTTGGTACACACTCGGCAATACCAGTTGGCCAGACCGGTATACCCGTTCGGACGGATTTCGTTAATGGGCCATATTTGTTTGGTCGTTTCGATGGTCTGGATTTGCTCCAAACTTGGAATATTTGGGAAATGATATATTATGTTTTCCTAACCCAATTTGGAGGTAACGAATTAACAGGAGATTGTTCAAGGAGATCATCGTCGTTGGTGTTGACAAAGTGAATCGACTTCGTGTTCTTGCTCTCCGGATGACTTTGTTAATTCTCATATTGTACTATATTGTACTATATTCTCGTTTTAAGTAGTTGTGGTGAATCCTTCTGGAATCGGCTTGAGAAGTCTGATAGTTTTATTTTCTTTAGTTAAAAATCTGTGTCAGGTTAGTTAGATCTTCACTCCTCTCAGGAACGGTTTTTTACTCCAGTGTCATGTTCCCAAAAGTACGTACTCGAAACTTCTTGCAGTATACTATTGGTCGTCTATTTCTACTCTTTATAAGGTCTAAAAATGACTAGCCGTCTAAGCCGTATGTATATACTCACGTAATTAAAAAATTTAAAAATAAATAAATTCTAACTAATAACTACCTAATATTATCTAATTACAGTCAAATATTTCTAACTCATGTGGTTAAGATAGAGAGCATTCTCTTTGGCCGGATGGGTTAGATTCCACGGGCTTTTTTTGAGATGCCCGACGATACGCACGGGGCTTTGTGCACGCTGCATTGCATGCTTGTTGGGCCCATTGCCCCCCAACTCCCACCAAATAAATGGAAGGAATAATGCGCCCCCGTGGATCGATCCACTGATCTTCCGCCACCCAGCCGGGTTCGATTCCACGGGTTAGTGCTAATTATAACAAATTCTAATTTAATTTTTTTTTAACAATTTTTTTTTACATGCGTGGGGATGAATTATTATCCTAATAATTTGAGTCCTAGTAATGGACATTAATAAATATCGTAGCAAAATTATAGGTAAAGCGAAACCCTATTAAATTGTTCAAGCTTGGCTCTAAAATCAAACTAAGAGAGAGAGAGAGAGAGAGTGGTGGATGAAAATTACGGGAGGAGTCGAGGAGCAGGAAGCGGGAGGAGGCGTCGTCGACGACGAGGATGTCGTTGTGCAGGCTCTTCATCGCCGCCACGACGGAGAAGGAGGGGGAACCGTCGTCTTCCTTGCCGTCCGCTGCGGCCGCCGCCGAAGGAGGGTCGAGATGGGCTCTGGGAGGAGTGGGGAGAGCGCGCGCTCTCGCACGCGACTTGGGCCGCAGGGACCGGGAGGAGAGGACACGGCCGGCGTTTTGGGAGGAATAATGGGGAGGGAGCGGAATTGGAATTGCTGTCAGTGCCATGGCCGCCACTATCTATGGCTCTGTGTTGTGTGTGTGTCCGTCCTTATTTCCGGGGATTGGGGATGAGATGAGATAATATAGTTATTTATAGGGGCCGGCTATACGCACCCCAACTATTTCTAAGGACACCACATATAACTTAAATAAAAAAATAGATTCATGTTAAAAGACCAATATACTCCAAGGCTTTCTAAGAACACCCCACCACAAACAAACAAAAATCTGCGATGAGCACAACAAATACTGGTCGAACAGACAATGGTCTGTTCGACAAGTATTGGTCGAACATGTCTTCTTCTATTTGACAAATACTGGTCGAACATGTCTTCTTCTGTTCGACAAACACTGGTCGAACAAATTATATTCGAACATGTCATCTTCTGTTCGACACATTCTGGTCGAACGTACACACTATAGTTCGACTGTCGTGGGTCGAACATTCCTCTGTTATGTCGACAAACCAGGATCGAACCTATCCGTAAATACATCCAAAAATTTCAACAACAGTTTATGGAGTTCGAATCACATACAGTGATTAAAAACAAAAATAGTGAAGAGTTTGAACTAATTAGAGTGTTCGATTTATGGGTTGTGAAGGGTTTGGAGAGAGGGAGTAGGGGGGCCGGTTAGGGTTGGAGAAGAGGAGAATCGGTGTGGGGGTGGAGTGAGATGTGGGGTGTGGGATGTGAAAAATGATAGATTATATGTTTTAATAGGAAGGGTATTTTAGTTAAGTGTTGGGGTGCCCTTAGCAATATTCATCATTTAAATTATTTTAATTGAGGTAAACTTAGAACATGGGGTGTCCTTATAAATGGTTGGGGTGTGTATAGCCGGCCCCTTATTTATATTTACCTCCCATTTGTTTTTGTTTTTGTTTTGTTTTTGTTTTGTTCTTTTTAAGATGTCTTGCATTAGGTACGGGAGTTTGTGCACGCTACACTGTATATGTTGTTCCACTATTTTTATAAATGGAAGGAATAATACGTCCACGTGGCTCGATCCATTGATCTTCCGTCATCCAGCTAGGTCTTATGTCTTTTTCCGATAACCACAAGGGTCACTGGAGTTCGGCAACTCGACATTTAGTGTTAAATAATGGGGGTATATACAACTCCTCATTTATGGTCATCTTGGATTGAGGGGGAAAGAAATAAACAGAGTTAACTGCGGTTAAGTGAAGGAAAGATAATGGAGGGAGAGCAGAGTCAATACATATAATCTTGTTTGTATTATAGGGACAGTTAAGTGGGGTATGTTTGATAACTCTTTCTTGGATTGGAGGTTTTGAGTGAGAAGAAGATTAATAAAAATATAATAGTTATCAAAATACTCTTATGTTACATGCAACATGTTTGGACGTTCCTCAGAAAAGTGAATGGTTAAAGTTTACTTTCTTTGTTTAGTTTGGAACGTATTTGGATTTAGATGTGAGTTGAACCGACACAATGTGGTTCATGTCTCTTGTATTTACCCACTTTCTCTACATCCTCCCCTCCTCTAGGAAGTGGAGAGGAAGTTTAGGGGAAGTCTTTATCTACTATGTCATAAAATTTTCTAAAAGTTATTCCCTAGTTTTTTAGGGGTTTTGGAGAAATACATGCTTCAAAAAAATTTTAAAAAAAATAAGGGCTCTATATTTTTCTTGACGTTAATATTAGTACGATTTGGTACCAATTTAACATGAGTAGGCTTCTAATATTGAGCATCTTATTTATATCATCTTGCATCCTATAAATACAAAGTTTAGCATGATGAAGTACAGCTTGTTAATCCAATAATACTTTATTTTGATTATGTATAATCAGTTAAGTTTCACGTTACAGGCATCAATTGTTAATATTTGATTAAGACATGCTAGATCTTATTATTAATATCATCATCCACACATTTGTATTTACAAGATTGTTTTATTATTGTTAGTTATGATACGTAGAATTGTCTGATATTATGTATAGTGTTTTTATGTCTAAATTTATTTTTTAGAAAAATAATTCAGTTTATTTGAAGTGAATAGTCATGGACATGTGCCGATGATATAGAGAAATGATATTAGACCAAAGATACAAGAACTCAAGTCAAATCAAAGTGATGATAGTTTGAAAACTTTTGCTCAAGTAATTTGTTATCTTATTTGTCACCGGTGAAGATTGTCACGACCCGCACCCTTATGAGGGGCACGAGCACGTGGGTACGTCCAGCCTACGCCGTGGTATCGGCGGTAGAACGCTGTATATAATGTCTGTAAATACTACGACTAACAATATAAAGGTACCTGTACAGTATATACTCTCCGAATGGAGGTGACATAGCAATACAGTCTCAATCACAGGATGAAACTAAGGTAGATAGCACAGAAGGAAAATATATGATAGATGAAAAGGAAATAAGTCCAAGATCCAACACAAGCCCAGATATATACACAACATCACAGGGTCTCAAAATATAATATAGAAAGCTACAGTCTGATAATACTAGCTGGATCGCAGTCCAGACAAACCTAGCTAATAGATCTAGATAGAAGTACTGTCATCCACTGGCTCCAAGGGTGTCAACTGGTCACAGTCTATGTCCTGACCATACCCATAGTGGGTAGAGCAGTCCGCATCTATGTCATCTGGATATATCATAACGGTATCCTGTCAGGAAAATGAACGAGTACAACGCTGGCAACAAATTCTATAGTAATGACAAATGCTCTAACAGTCAATCATAACAGAGTACGAGATGAACATATCAAGATGTAAGTATAACAGGATATGTAAACTGAAAATCATGTGTCACGCCCCAGAACCAGAACACTGGAGAGCGGGGGCAGACATAGCCAGCTACGTATAATGAAATGGGATCCACTCCACTATACGGTCACAGCTGTCTAGATATATGAGGGTTTAACTACAATCCATCAGTCTCCTATGGTCAAGAACAAGCCTAGTGTCTCAATCACAAGCAAGCAAATAAATGTTTACAAGATGTAAGATCACCAAATATACAATAGTAAGGCGTCCCAAATATTACATATTCAGCTGATCATGAAGCTAGTCGTTACCAAATGTGAGGACTAGCAAGAGTTTCGTTATATATGATCAACCCTAGGTTGCCAATCATGTTACAGCCCGTAGGCAGACAGTAAGTAAAAAAATGTACACGAGCTAACACTTGCTCGGCGGCTAAACGCCTCAAAAGAATAATTTTACAATAGAGTGGGAGAGCCAAAATAAACCCACTCGTTGCCAGAATTCCTTCTAGTGGTCACCATCTGGCTGGAAAGTCGGTAGATCCCCTGGGGTTGCTCCAGAATCTGGCCATACAAAACCAGCTGGGTCAGACCCCAGAAAGAGCAAGTGCCACAAAGGAGGCTTCACTTAGGAACTAAAACCAGCATATCACAAATGAATAGCAAGGGTAATTAAAGATACTGATAATAACTGAGATAACAATAATATATTGAGCACGAAGGAACCATTCAAGTAGCCAGACTGAAACCCTTAAACCAAACAAGGACCGGGGTTGCAATCCTTCGCCTGAATAGAAACCCGCCTCAATTACTATTGATAAGGTAAAACGTATCAAGCATGACAGGTGATATACGATGAGATAACCATGGGACTATTCAGTTAGCCAGGTTACAACTCGTAAACCAAACAAGGACCGGGGTTGTAACCCTTCGTCTGAACAGAACTTGGTTTCTTCCACCATTTATCGGCAAGATAAAATAGGAAATCAGGTCAAGTAACAATCTTGTACAGGATCAAGACAAGACTAGACTCCATCCAATCATTCACGGCCAAACAATAAGTACGGCTTGATACTTTAACTAACTAGGGTTATCACAAGCCTTAGTTACTAGCAATATGCAATGAGATGTTCCTCCAGCCACAAGCCCTGCAGCTAATCCAGGTTATCCAGGCGACTTGGATTGGTTAAGCAGTTATCAATAATTATTAGGTAGCTTGGTGTGCAACACATGACAGTGTGCGTAGAAATTGTTTCATGAAGTGTCCCACATGACAGTGGGCTGGAAATGTGCCCTACTCGACGGCAGGCTACAAGTCCAACAATTGTGGCCGGGATAACGGGATCGCCTGTAACTGGAGAAATCTCTCATGCTACTGAATTATTCTAGTTATTAGCCTTAGCCATTTACAGTGGGTACCCATGACCGTGGTACTCAGGGGTCCCAGTCCTAGACATGATGCAAGACAAGACTGGTTCATTTGTACAAGCACAATCGTCCACGGTGTCCAGGCCATTCAATCTTGTCGTGTCATGTCAGCCGTCGCAACAGCATCTCGAGAAATATATCATGTCAGGTTCACTGTCAAGAGTGCGCCACGTCGGGCCACTATCGAGAATTATCATGTCAAGTTATCATGTTAAAATTTGTCAGGTCAAGTTATCTTGTCAGGAGTGCACCACGGCGGGTCACTATCAAGTCATGTCATTTATCAAGGAGGGAAGAAACTTGCACAATTAAATAATAATATAATTATAATATATATATATATATATATATATATATATATATATATATATTCTCGAAGCCAAGGAAAAACTCTACAACTTTCATGTTGGGAGTGGGAAGAAATTCGGACCACAATTCAAGCAAATAAAATACAAAACAATCAAAGTGGACCCCATGCGGCTCATATATAAGCATGCAAGCTGAAAATATGACATGGCATGATACCATGCATGCAAATTAAATCCATGACATTATACCATATGCGGCTCACAAGCTAATTATTTAATGCATGCAAGCAATCCAAGCAAAATTTGCATGCTAATGTAATTAGCATTCCAAATTCATGCGGCCAAAATATAACCCATGCGGCTACTGCTTTATTGCAAGCAAGCAAAAGCTTGCTAAAGACCAAGCTACTACACATTGCATCAAAATAATGCTAATCCCATGCGGCCACATATATATATCAACATGCAGATGCTTATATATATAAGCATGCCTTATATATAGCATGCAAGCTAAGTGCTTGCACAGATCATAATATTCCTAGGGCCATTAAATATTTAATAAGGACATTCGGCCAAGTAGACTTGGCCATGCGGCCATGCTTAAATGCATGCGGCCAATGCATTGTTTCATGCGGCTAATTATTGTATATGCATGCGGCCAGCCTATAATTCACGTGGCCATGCTAATAGTTTCATGCAAGCAAACTAATATTTCCATGCAAGCAATGCTTGTATATAAGCATGCAAGCTAAAAGTGCAATTAATGCTAAGGCCAAGGCTTAATAATTAATGCTAAAGGCAAATATTTAATGCAAGCAGATATTTAATGCATGCATGCCAGCAATTAATGTTGCGAGGCCATGCGGCCAAGAAGGGCTAAGGCCATATGCGGCTAAGCACTATAGTGGGGGGGGGGAGCATATGCGGCTCAGACAATTTAACTAGTGGCCCATGCAAATAAACACTTGCACGTGGCCAGCTAACGCATGCAATCAAATATTCAATTAAGTGGCCATGCGGCTGGGAAAAATACTTGCCGCATGAAATAGTCATGTGGCCAAGTACTGTTCTTCTCCTCCAATTTCCGAGAAGAACACCATAACGCCATGCTTCCAAGCTCCATAATTCCATCATCCAGAGTCCAAATCCGAACTTCCATAGGTCAAAATGGGGCAGAATAAAATTCTCTACAACATGGAACCATCAGAACTTGATAATAACCAGATTAAATAGATCAAAACCCAAGAAATCCAAAAATACTATAAGCTACATCTACAAGAAATTAACCATGGAAATGAAAAATGCTAAGTACAAAAGTGGGTTAGAAACACATAAGGAAGACAATGGAACAATAAAAATGGACTTCCTCCATGAAGCAAGATGCACTTGCCTAAGCTCTCCACTCTCTCTCTCTCTCTCAGGTTGGTGAGGAGTAATGGTGGGGAAGAAGAAAGTTAATGTGGAGAGAGAAATGTGTGGTGGGATATTTAATGAAGGTGGTGGTAGGTGGGAGTGGTTTGGTTCACATAAAATCAAGCAAAACCGAACCAAGCCAACAAACCGAACCGAACCAAGATAAATCCATCAATGGAATGCCAAAATAAATCAAGCAGGGAGACATGCAATACGAGATGAAATACGTACACGTATTCCAAATACGTAATACGAGATATGGGCATTATATCATGTCAGGATAAATCATGCAGGAAAGTAAGCTGAACTGTAATATGTGACTGATGTAATAAATGTAAAATGTGCCTCGAATATTATAGCATAATGTGATCGGTAAGGGTCAAGATCAGGCTTCCAGCCGACCGGCTACAAGTACGTGGACTCGGCCCGGCCGGGATGGCAAGCTATGGAGCAAGTAGTAGCACAGGTCAGGCTATACCCATCGTGAGGTGAGGGTATAGCTATGATACAAGTAGTAACTCAAGGTGGGCATTGATCACACTATCTATAAAATTCTCCATTCTCCGAATAGTATACGGATCCGGACATAGCACATCATGACGCGGGATTCCCTCAGAGGGGAGCAAGTCCTCTTCAGGAATTAGCGTCAATACAAGTACAAGAATCAAGGCCAAACAAGTACCAGTATCCCAAGAAATCCAGGAATGGCATCTCATGACAGAAATCCGACAATACTAGTCCGTGCACCAATGTGTCGAGAATCAAGTAAACACTATAACTGAGCTGGTAGAGAAGATATCAAGACAAGTAACTGCTATCAGAGAATGTACTCACCTACTGTCCTGAGCTGTAGGGTATATCAATGCTCAGTGTGGTAATCAGAGACCTAAAGATGAGATATTGCATGTTAATTTAGGTTTAACAAAGTTATGAATGATTTCTAATGAATGATATGAAATCTAGGTCAAACTATGTCTCACTGAGTCACACTAAGTCCTGTCAAGTCAATCTAGGTCAAATTAAGTCATATCAAGTCAATCTAAGTCAGACTAAGTCAACCCTAGATCATACCAGTCATAGCAAGTCAAAACAAGTCGAAGCAAGTCAAACGGGGTCAAGAGTTGACTTACAGCTGACTTTTAGTCAAACTGGTCAACCCTGATGTCACTTCCCGTTCCCGGAATACGTATTTATTTAATAGTTACCATGTATTATTCTGTATTTAAATTTCTGTAAATTTATGTTAGTTAATTAATCTGCTCTTTAAATTTTCATGTTAATTTATTTCCTGCAATTTTATTTCTGCTCTTTATTTCCTGCTTTTATTCTCGCATTTATTTTCGGCTTTTACCATTTTGCTTTGCTTGCGGGTTGGCCTTGGATGAACCCATTGGATCCGGCCCAATACTCCCACCTACCACCACCCCTTCATTTAAAGCCCAAAACCATTTCTCTCTCTTCATTACTTCTTTCCATTTCACTTCTTCTTCCTCATAACTCTCCCACCAACCTAGAAGAGATAGGCAAGTGCCAACTTGCTTCTTGATGGATCCCCATTTTTATTGTTCCATCATCTTTCTCATTTGATTCTAAGTCTCTTTAGTACTTAGCATTTTCAATTTCCATGGCTCATTTGTTGTAGATCTAAGTTTGATACATTTTCGGATTTCTTAGGTTTTGATCTAGTAAACCTTGTTATCTTTAAGATTCGATGGTTCCATGTTGTAGAGAATTTCGTTCTACCCAATTTTGACCTATGGAAGTCCATATTTGGGCTTGGGATGAAGGATTTATGAAGCTTGGAAGCAATGGCTTCCATGGTTCCCATGGTTCTGTTCTCAGAAAATTCGGAGAAGAAGAACAGTCCCAGCCGCATCAAATCTTCATTCCTCAAGCGCATGGAAATCTTTATTCCCACAGCGCATCAAATCTTCATTCCTCAAGCGCATGGAAATCTTTATTCCCACAGCGCATCAAATCTTCATTCCTCAAGCGCATGAGATTTATTTTCCACAGCGCATCAAATCATCACTTCCCACAGCGCATGAGTCTAATTATTTCTCAATCACTTCCTCAGGCGCATGAATTTATTTATTTTCCAATCACTTCTCACAACCAAGGCGCATGAATTTATTTATTTTCCAATCACTTCTCACAGCCAAGGCGCATGGATTTATTTATTTCCCAATCACTTCTCACAACCAAGGCGCATAAATTTATTTATTTTCCAATCACTTCTCACAGCCAAGGCGCATGAATTTATTTATTTCCCAATCACTTCTCACAGCCGAGGCGCATGAATTTATTTATTTCCCAATCACTTCTCACAGCCAAGGCGCATGGATTTATTTATTTCCCAATCACTTCTCACAACCAAGGCGCATGAATTTATTTATTTCCCAATCACTTCTCACAGCCAAGGCGCATGAGTTTATTTATTTCCCAATCACTTCCCACAGCCAAGACGCATGAGTTTATTTATTTCTCAATCCTTTCCCTCAGGCGCATGAGTTTATTTATTTCTCAATCCTTTCCCTCAGGCGCATGAGTTTATTTATTTCCCACAGATTTCCTCAGGCGCATGAGTTTATTTATTTCCCACAGATTCCCTCAGGCGCATGAGTTTATTTATTTCCCACAGCTTCCCTGAGTTTATTTATTTCTCACAGCCACCTTCCTCAGGCGCATGAGTTTATTTATTTCCCAATCACTTCCCACAGCGCATGAGTTTATTTATTTCCCAATCATTTCTCTCAGACGCATGATATTATTTATTTTCCAACCTTTCCCACATCAGCGCATGAGATTTATTTCCCACAGCATTCCTCAGGCGCATGAGTTTATTTATTTCCCAATTATTTTTCACAGCGCATGAGATTATTTATTTTCCAATCATTATTTATTTCTCCATTTTATTTCCCGAATTGGCATTAATTAACATTGATTGTTATCTTGATTAATTATTGATCATGCGTTCCTAGATGGAACTAAGAGGCTGGCTAGTCGTCTTATTGAATCGAATGGAATAAGACACGTTCATATTAACTATGAACTATTGAAATCGATTAGCCAAACCCAAATATTGACATATATATACATGCAGGCTACAAATTTATTTATTTATTGTTACGAAAGCAGCATGTGTACTTTATGGTCAAGGCATGATTATCCCGTGGTTAGTTTTGATTGTTGCATTACGCTATGTAAGACCTACAACCTAACCGCACTGGTATCGTTGTAGAAATGCATATCATACCCCGTACGAGAGTACTCATTTGAATGACCATGATCCACGGCATGGAATTTCATTTAACCTAGAAGCTACTAAGTTAAATAAAACAATGATTGCATGGAGAGTATGGATTTTCGAGTTCTTACATGACAGCCCTCTTGGGACTATTAGTGTCCGACAGGCCGGCTGGTTCCCACAGATACCGCAAATCTGCCACACGGGCAGGGAGCAGTATCTGCTTATATTATTGTATATTGTATATTGATGACGGGCGTCCCGCTGGGACTCATCTAATTCATGATTGGCGCAATTGATTGATTGGATAGACTAGCCTTGCTTGCCCATAGTAAGAACTGAGAAATCCTTTATTGCATAATTCCAGGATAACTTGGGACTCACAGTAGTAAGCCGTAGGGGTTGGATGGCCGTTTAAGTTGATTTGTTTGTGTACTGTACCTACTCTGTTAACTAACTGAGATGATCAGAGCATCATGACATGACGGGCCAACTTCTGTCCTTGTTTGGTTGGGAGGTTGGTTCGAAGTGTCGTGATGTCACGTGAATTCCAGTAGCGAGCAGAGATCTACTATTATATTCTCTTATTTACTGGTTTAATGCCTCATATCGTGCTTCCTTGCGGTACTTGCTATTAGAGGTCTAACCTCTCTGGTTTTGCATGGCCAGATTTAGAGCCGGTTCCCGAGGACTCAGCTTACTTCCACCTCCAAGATGGTCAATACTAGAGGAATGATCGCAGGAGGACTCGAGTGGGTTCCTTACTTCCCCACTCGTTTTGTTACTTACTTTATATTTTGCCGTTTGGCACCGACATGTTAGTCGGATTGTCTTGTACTTACTTTTACATAATTGTAATTAAGTCAGACTGCAGCTGATAACAATTGTGTATATGTTGCTATATCATCTGGCTATGTTTTGTAAAGCCAGATCTCAAGAACATTTTGACTAAGCGTTTGGGACGCCTTATTGCTTTATCTTAAATGTTCTCTGTTATTGCTTTTTGTTTGAATGATTGAGACAATAGATGTGAAGTGACCATAGCGAGACTTTCATGTAGTATGCACCCCCTTGTCTCTTAGACAGCATTGATCGTATTATACGGTATTCATCTACCCGTAATACGTAGCTGGCTGAGTCATTCCCCCGCTCTCCAGTATTCTGGTTCTGGGGCGTGACACCTGATCAACTCTGGTCAACTCTAGATCAACCCTAGGTCAAACTGGTCAAATGTTGACCAACAGTTGACTTTTGGTCAACTGGTCAACTCTAGTTTGGATTTGGTCAAATTTAGACAAAGGGTTGACTCATTGTTGACTTTTGGGTAAAAAGTCAACTCTGGGTCAACCGAGCCAAAATTGGTTCAAAAATAACATTTGTAGGGTGTACCTAACAAGTCACCTAAGTTTCAAGTCAAACCGAATACCCATATCCCGTATCTTGAAATTACCCGATTACCCTTTATATATTTACCCTTAAACCACTCTAACATTAAAGCCAAGTGGCTTTCCCTTAGGAATTCCACTCCCGGCTTCCTAGGGTAGTAGGGTACTAGCCTAAACAACTATTACCTACCAAGTTCTCTAGGTAGAGTGGACATCCAGTCCATCTTACGGTCCATGTTATCCATTTACCCGTTATCTTGAGTACCGTAGGATACTCAATGATATCGCGTGATACCACTCTCCTAATCCCAAACGAAGTCCCGATTTCAACCTAGGAGCCTACCCACAAACTCTATTCTATATTAGCTAAGTCCCCTTCAAGTTTGGACGCGTTCCGACGCTCCTATCTCAAAATCCCCCCTTCACTTGTTCTCACCCAACCATTCACTCACTCACTCAATCTCACTTTTCAAGTCCCACTTAGGACTAGTTTAGGGGGTTATTTAGAGGGTATATATAGGTGTATATATAGCTATATATAGGGATATATATATGTATATATATAGGTATACATACATAGGCTTATAGGGGGTGAATCGGGGGTCAAATGGGGGGTGAATTGGTGCCTTTGCTGCTGCTATTGTTACTGGTACTGTTGCTACTGCTGCTGTGCTGTGGGGGGGGGGGGGGGGGGGGGGGGGGGCAGCAGCCCAATCCCCCCATGGCTGCTGCTGTTTGCCTTCCTTTCTCCTCTCTTCTCACACTCTTTTTCCCCTATTCTCCCTCTCTAATTCTCTCTATATTCTCCTCAAAATCCCTCTCTAAACTCTCTCTCTATATATATATAAACGCTCATACATATTCTCATTTTTCCCCCACTTCTCTATATATATAAACACACACACACTAACATATATAGAGACACACACACACACACACACACACACACACACACACACACACACACATATATATATATATATATATATACACACACACACACACACACTAAATATGGATAATACTCCACATAACACTAATACCAAAAGAAGTTCAAAGTGCCTAAACCACTTAGAGGCAAAACCTAATTTTTAGGGGTGTCCAAATTGGGAGAAAACTCTATGACACAAGCACAAACCAAAACTCCTCCTAGGACACACCGAATGGACTCAAACTTGACACGAATAGGGACACAAACACGGGGATCAATCCCACGGGGTCCAAACTAATTTATATGATGAAGAGAATGGAAAGAGAATAGGTTGTACCAATCGGGAGATGGATTCCCAATGGAAAATTCCTCCGACACAATGAATTGTTTAGGACACATCCCTTCACTTCTTGCTCCCACAAACTTGTAGAAGCTCCACTTGGGATAGAGGAAGAGTTGGATGGAAGAATATTTGGAAAAAGAAACCTATTTGGAGATGATTCCTAAGGAATTCCTATTCTTGCTCTTGAGAAGAAGACTTAGAGAAGAAGAAGATGTAGAATTTTGAAGTGGGAAGAAGAAAGAGGGCGGGTGATGGCCGGCCCTAATAAAGGGGGTTGGAGCCCAATGGCTAATTACAAGTTTGCCCTTCCTTCATTCCAAATGAAAGTTAAATTCCTAATTGGTTTTTGGGGGTTAGTTTAAACAAAATAAAAATCATAATTAAGCCTAAACACTCATGGGGGACTAGTCCAAACTCCTAGACCTAATTGTTAAGTTTGGTGGGTCATGGCTAATTAATGTGTTAAGCACAACTTAAGTCGAAATTTTCTCGGAGTCCCGAATTAAGTCGGAATGCGATGAAATTCGAACCCGACTCCTATAGTCATTAAATATTAACATTCATGAAATAAAATTCTCAAAAATATTCTAAAATGGAAAATTACCATTTTACCCCTATCTTGGAAAAGTGAGGGTGACAAAGATAATGATGTAACACTTAAATATTGAGGTGCACTTGGAAGCTCAACCTACCAAATTTTATGTATATCACAAACATATAAGTTTTGAATGCACTCTACCTAGATAGTTCTTAAGTTATGAGTTAGATTATATTTTTCAAATATCAAATAACCTTTAAATTTGTATTTACATTCAGTCGAATTCTCCTTTACTATTCCAATTATATCTGGAGATGTAGACATTAACTTTATTCTTAGTTTTTTTAGAAACTAGACTTTAATACCTAAAAGTCATATGTCTCCATCAAGACACATGACTCCAAAATACTCTATGCAGTCTAGCATGACACAACTTCACTCATTGATCCACATCTTGAGTTACATACCTTATTTTGATCTTGAACTTACTTTCTTGAAACCATACTTCCAGACGTTCTATCATGTATAGATACTTTGAGATAATTCAAATTGGAACACACTAAAAACTATACATCTTTATTGGAAAACTTTTCTGACTCATACGTCCTCAAAGTATACTGACAGTATGTTAGTGAAACTTATTTCAATCCAATAGGTTTTTTTAACCTTGTTTCCATGAAATATAATGGCAACATCATTTTAATATACCATTTGGTCATGTTATGCTCTAAAGAGCCATGACGGCCATATAACGACTAGTTCTATATATTTTTATTATTTTTGTTGGGTTGGGGGTTGGGGGGGGGGGGGGGGGGGGGGGGGCTGGCTATCAAGGAGGGTTGTGGGTCCTTTTGAATGTATATTTCGCACCAATTTGTATATTATCAAGAGAAAACTCTTCAAATACATAAGAGTTTTCACTTGTCATTTTTATCAAGGTGAGAGTGAAATTGAGAGATTCATTGGATCTTCGTGTTCAAGAAGATCAACCCTTCTTTTATTAAAGAGATTGACGTCGATAAGTCCTTCGTATCAATGTTCGTGTTAGAAGCCGGCGGACCTTCAGACCAAACTCGTGTATTTGAAGTTGATGAGTTATTCGGAACAAAACTTGCAATGGTAACTATTTTTATAATAGTGAATTAAACGGGAGAGAATTTTGGGATTGGGGTGCCTCACGAAGGATACCAAGATACATCGAGTTTGAGATCTTATCATACTTTCTAGCACTTACTTTTAATTGCTTATTATTGTCTTTTATTTTGCTTAATTTCATAAAAAAATATTTCACCCCTATAAGGTTGCCTTCGGATCTAAGATATGAATCTTTGTAGATCTACCATACGAATTTGACGAATTTGTTAGATCCGTGGAAAATTCCATTACTTGTCGCTATTTTTTCATTTTTTTTTTTTTTTGTGGGGGGGGGGGGGGGGGGATTGGTTTGGTTGATTGATTGAACTTCAAATAAAATAGAAATAAACCCAAGTTATGTTTTGTGTGTTAGTATGTCTTGCGATCCTACCTTCTAATTGTTGTTGTGTTAATATGAGAATCATCATTTTAGGATGCGAAATGATTTTGAACACAAATTAGATTCCTACTTGTGTACAAAAGATTTCATCTTCTTATCCCTCTCAACCTTTCAACACAAAGATCTCCTTAAGTTCCACTCTTTACTTTAAATTACTTTTATTGGGGTATAGATTTCACATGTTTACAATTTTCTTCTTGGCAACGAGGAGACGTGGCATTGGCTACATGAGATTATCTTGTATGTTATTGGCACTTTATGTTTTTGGTAATGATGATACATATTATGTTGCATGTTTTTCTTTGTAGAAGCATATTTGAGTCATATGCAAGATTGTATTTATGAAATATTTGCTGCAGGTAAAATGGTACTTGTGATTAGATTTATGACTATCTAAATTTGTGAAGAAAATTTCTTAACAAAGTTCAATGTTGTGAGTTGGTAAATCTTACAAACCATTCAAATTTGGACAAGGCTCTGTTTTGGAACTTTGTTATGATGACCTAAACTCGAGTTTTGAGGCCAAAATTTGATTTTAATTTGGGAGAGGATTATTTGGAATTTGGTTTTGGCCAAACCAAACCAAGATTTTTATACTCTTGGAAACAGAAGAAAAAACTTCATTAACTGAAACTTAACTACAACCTAATAAGTTTGTCAGCAGGGGACATGGACACAACAACAAGAAGTGTAAATAATAATAATAAAAAACTAAATAAAAGAAAACAGAGAAATAAATAGAGGAGGGAAAAAAAAAAAGGGAGCGCTCTTTCTTCTCAACAAATTTCAATACTTCCATTAAAATTAACTTCATTTGTATGACTTAAAAGAGAATATTGTGTTAAGTCCACGTCAAACTAATCTAATTATTTATATCTCATGCTTTTAGTACTTTCCATCGCTCTATGGAACTTAACTTTTTATACTACTAATTTTATACCGTTACCAAAACTTGAACGTTTAATCGAATGCGAAATACAACCCAACATCTTATGTCATGTACGCTGTGGACAGATGTTGAAGTTGTATGCATTATTTTAATACATAATGATCTTCTCTAGTGTAGTTTCTTTTTTAAGATTTTGTTCTTTCTATTATGATATTTGTGGTTCTTGTAGAAGTTTATCCTCAACAACGTACATTTGTCTCCACAAAGAGGGAGAACCAAGTAAAGAAGCAACTCTCTTTAGTGTCTTTTGGTTGTCCCATTTTGTGTTATATAGAAACAAATGATGGTCTACTAGAGTTCTAGAAACCCTACGCTCACCAACTGGTTGTGGGTTAGTTGAGAAAGATAATGAATTCAATCCAACACCACCACACTTTAGGTGGTTTAACCTCATTTTAGAAACCATGCACTCAAGATTTGGCCAAACCTAATGACATGTAGGTTTTGAGGATTTATCTCTTTGGTTTTAGGATTCTTTTAGAAGATTTTATCAAGAAATTTATTATGATTAATTATTAGAAAAATATTAGTTATGATCCTTTAAAACCAATTTGGATGTAGTTAGGAGATTTGATTTGATTTTATTCCGGATTAGTTTTATTTATTCGTTAGGATTAAGATTTGGTTTAATTTAATATGATTATTAAAACTCTTGCAATAACATTGACTTATTTTAGAAAAATGTTTATTAAAGGTTGATTCTTTGATTGTTATTTTCGTAGAGATTTCTAGGATTTATCTACCTTATATCTTTGCCTTTTGCTACGTCAGTTGGTCTCGGAGCATTCAATCCAATGTCCACCGACGAAAGAAGATAATTCTCTTGATACTCTCATCCAGCGAGGTGAGTGTTTGGAGATATCTCCAGAAGAGATCAAAGCGACGCTTGTTGCCATGAGGATCAAAGAGAATCGTCGTTATCAAGAAGTGCCACGAATAGACCATGTTCATGGTATTGCTCTTGACAGTAACGAACGAGTATCACCACCAACTCATCGCCAGCAACCACCACCTCATCCGCAATATTTTTCATGCAATCGTTCTCCATCACCACTACCCCACCATAATTTGAGACGTACAAGGGCTAGAATTGCAACATCATGCATATATATTCGCATATATTATCAAACATGCAATTATCCCAATATTGAAAATTTCGGATTCGAAGAAGCTTATTGTTGTTGTGAAAGATTAACAAAGTTATTATTCATTTATATATATATTCAAATCTTCTGCTACTCCACTATGACAACATTTTTATAGAAATGTTGATTCAAAATGATATATAAATGTCTTGTACAAGTGCAACTTAGACTTGCATGACATCACGTCCAATTGGAATCGTATTTTAAAAACTGGAACGTATTAGAGTATTCAAGATTATATATGGTTCTTATAAGAATCTCTTCCTTTCTTTATATAGGCGAAAAGGAACCCTAATGGACGTACCCACATATGGACGGACAATCCATATTGGACCCGGTCCACATGGCCACCAATAAACCAGACTCAATGTGACCATACCAAACAGGTCATGTTCGAGTTCAATTTGAACACGCACCAATACTAGTTCATTGCCAAGCACAAGCGATGCGTTTATTTGGTAAATTGAAGGTCGCTTTCCTTTTGTTGTGATATACCTTCCATCTTGATATGGTCAATGCGTTGTCATTAATCATTCTTTTCATGGAAGAAATGGAATTTGTAGGTTTTTTGACGCTCCACTCGATTAGAAACCGCTTTGAAAGTATTTTTTCCGAGTATCTAATGGAACTTGGTTTCTTCCTCCAAATACCGAGTCAATGTTTCCTAGGGGATAAAGAAAGACATCGTGTTCTTAATTGAAAGCGCTTTCTAGTCACGTCAAGAGGTTTTTCTTTAGTATTAGGAGCACTAATACTCATGCACTCCTTAGGGTATGGTCCTGAAAACAAGAATGTTCACACTAGGAGTGAGAGTCCAGCTCAACTATATTTCCTACTGTTAGTCAGACCAAGACGTGTGGATTTCTACCAAGTGTAACGAGGGCTGCTACACAAGACAGATTGTCAGGGATCATCTCAAGATAAATGGCTCCTAAAAACAGGGGCGGATTTACATAGAAAATTTCTGACGTTTTATAATATATACTAATTTGGTCCTTTTTAATTCGTGAAGATTAAGTTAGTTTAAGTGGTTTTTCTCTAGGCATTCAAAGGGGAGGTAAAGGGTTTGAGACTTGTCATTGCTAAATATTTTTAAGTACAATTTTTTCCTTCTTCTTTCCTAAAATATTTCTCTATTCTTCTATTTTTTGCTCATTCTTGTTTGAATTTTTTTAATATATTTTTTTGTTATTGAAGTTCAATTAATATGACAATTTTAAGAATTTTTATACGTAGTAATATGGCTCCCTCATGAATTAAATTCTGACTCCGCCCTTGTCTAAAAAAACAGAGAGAATTGGAGAAGTCTCTCAAAGCCAAAGATTTTCGTCCCATAATCAATGCAACTCACGACTGAGCTCTGCAACAAAAGAAATGGAGATTGCAACAGCCAAACAAATGCATAAGATTTAATTATAAAAAAAATTAAAATTAAAAAAAAAAAAGAGAAGGAAGAATATCATAGATACAGCTAACATCCAATTACTAGGTGTTCGTTCGTTCGTTCGTTCGTTCGTTCGTTCATAAATATCATTCAAATTCTTTTTGTTGTCACACTCTCCAGTCACTTTTTGTCTCTATCTACCAACCATCCAACCATTCCCCACTCCCTTCTCGTTGCAACCACACAAATCAATTTAACCACCTACTTAATCAACAACCAATCGTCCTCGAACCAAAAACAAACAAATTACAAATAAACAAACAATAAACACAATTTGAGTAACAAAAACAAAATAAATCTATCAGCCATCCGTGACATTTGGTGGACTTAATCGTCGAACCAGATAAAATATAAAATATAAAATATAAAACAGATTTAATTATCGCCGGCGTCGGGGAATGGCCGGCGACCGCCGGTCTGGCGCAGCAGCAGCGTCGTCCAGGCCGGAGAAGACCTCGTTCCATATGTCGGCGAACGCCCTGAGGATGACGTCGTGGTGCGCCGGCGAGTTCAGCGAGAGGAAGCGCTCGAGCAGCTGGCTCAGCTCCTCCCGGTCCACGATCTCCTTCTCGACGATCATCTGCAGCATGGACCTCCGGAAGTCCCCCAGCGGGTCCTCCGTCTCCTTCACCACCGCCACGCTCTCCTCCAGCGCCCTGCCCCCTCCCTCACTCTTCGTTCGGCGGCTCCTCCTCCTCTTGTCTTCTCCTCCTTCGGCTTCGACTACTGCAAAGGAGGATGCTCGGTTGTTGTTTCTGGTTGCTGTCGTCGGCTGCGGCAGGGAGAGGACGGTCTTCTCGAGGTCGTCGAGCTGGCGGAGGAGGCCGGAGAAGCTCTGGGGCTCGTCGGGGTCTTGTTCGAAGCGGTTCTTGAAGGGGGAGGGGAACTCGATGGACATCTCTCGGGTCGGGGGAGGGGGGCGCGACGACACGGCGGGAGACTTGTCGAAGGAGTCCGAGACGGAGTCGGAGACCGACGTGGACTTGGAGTCCTTGCAGCCGCAGCCGAGGGAGAATATGGAGCTGCCGCTGCTGCCGCCGCCACTTCCGGTGCTGCTTCTCTTTGAGCTCGAAGACATGGTCTCGACTTTTTTTTTCCTTTTTTGTTCGGGACACACAGTGATCGGGTGGATGTCGGGAAAGGGAAGGGAGTGGATTTTATTTGGGTCTCAACTGGGCAGTAAAGTACCGAATGATCCCTGGGGATGATAACGGGTCGGATTGGGTACTGAATTCGTTTCTTAACCCGGTTTTAGTTGCATGAAACACAAAAGTGGTTTCTTAGGCCATCATGAGTAGATGGTGGGCAAAATTTTATCTCCACGTCCAACATTTTTGAAATAAATCCACTGGGTTCGTGCACGTTACCTCCTCTAACGTTTGTGCGGATGCAACTGGTCCGTGAACGTGCCTCGACTCGGACACGGGATCAGATAAGTTATCTCGCCTTGTACGTACGGTCGAGCGGGTGCGACAGGCCCGTGGACGTCCCCTATCGCGTGCACGACCGAGAGGATGCCAGTGTTGACAGTCAACAACAATGATGAAATGTCGTGAGGACGTGCGTCCGTCCCACCCACGATTCCACAACATCATAGGCCTGATGAACGTGGCATAATCTAAGTCTGCACCGAGAAAAAAAGAAAGTAGAATGTGTTGGATTTATATGAGAATAGTAAAAAATAATAAAATGAGCTTTGTTGCAGAAAATTGTGTGGTCAAAAATTAATATGAAAATAATAATAATAATAATGTAAATTTAGAATTAGACTCCAAATTGGAACTTACTATTCTATAAAATAATTTTCTACATTATGAATTTAGAAATTCTCAAGCCCAACCTATAGCTCATGTGGGTGGGTTGGACCTGAAAATTTATAAATTGAAACATAAGATATGTCTTACTATTCTACAAAATGACTTCCTACATTCAAAATTTAGAATCTAGAAATTTGGATGGGCCTAATGATGCTTTAAGACATGTACAGTAGATGGAGCTAAAAAAAATGCAACTTGAGGCCTAGATTTGTTATATAAAAAAATAAATGTAGAATGACTTGGATTTGTATGAAAATAATGGAAAATGAATCTTGACACCCAAACGAGATTAATGGATATAAACTCTTATGTCATCTTTTTTTTATAAAGATAATATAAAATCTATAATCTTGAAATTGGGGCTCCAAGTTGAGCTTTACTATTCTACAAAATGACTTCCTACATTCTGAATGTAAACATTCTGAGGCTCGGATTACAACGGTGGTTTGGACGTGACCATCATAGAACTCTAATTGAACTTTAGAGTATCAATAGTAAGGTTCACGATTTCTAGATTATAGATTCAGAATGTAGGAGCTCATTTTCTAGAATAGTAAGGCTCAATTAAAGTTACACAAAAAATAAATACAATGATTTGCTCAATTGTAATTATGTTCAAATCTCTAATAATACAAATTGATTTGCTTTCCTCTCTGCAAACTAAGGGTCCGTTTGGTAAGTTTGGTAAGAAGAAATAGTGAAAGAAAAAAAAAAGGAAAAATTTGAGTGGCACCCCACATGTGTTACGCTTATTTAAGGTGCACCCCACATGATTACATTAATGCGTAACAACCCCCACTTCACACGTTTTCCGTCGGAGACTAACAGTTGACCGATTTTGGGTGTTATTTGTGACCAAAATAACCCTCACGTGATCCAGGTGAGTTCATGTGAGTAAAATGTAAATGTGAACTACCTAAATTGCCCTTTCTTCTTTCCTACATTAGGAATAACGTTCTCTCTCTTCTCTCCTTCAGCTCTGAACTAAACCCGAAGCTTTCCTCCCCCCTTTCAAATCCGAGCTCCATGGCCGACTTTGGAAGTAAGGTAATGTAAAATTGACCTAATTTTTTTCCTTTAATGTATGAAAGCCTTTGCTTTTGTGGTTTCTCTGTCTCAATTCGTGAGATTTTCAACTTTGTTTAGGACAAATGTCAAATATGCTCGATGAACACCCATCTTGCAGACGAATGTGCTTATTTGAGCTCACCATGCAAGATCGGAGGTTGCAAGGGGATTAGGTACATTTCGAAGTCCAGAACCGAAGGCAATCCCGGTCGAAAATTTTTGAAATGCCCCATCTGCTCGGATTTTCAATGGCTGGATGTTGCTCTGTTGTGTTCAAGCTCAGGAATTTCATCTTCAACCACTCAAATAGAAGGTTGTTTCACCTGTGGTGAGTTAGGTCATTGGAGAAAAAATTGTCCTTGGAGGGAAACCATTTGCCCTAATCCAAATTGTGGAGGAAGGAGAGTCATCTTAATGTCCAAGAGGAGTCACAGCAAGGGAAGAAGATTCTTGCAATGCATGAAGTGTAACAATGCATTCCAATGGTTGAACGGGGCTACAACTAGTGATAGTAACTCTGAAATTCCTGTACAAATTGTATTGAACACAACTTTAGAAGAGTTGTGTAGAAAATTTGGGAAAAATGTTGGTATGTAATGTTGCTATGTAAATCAGAAATTCTGGAAAATTGGTGCTATGAATTGTTTGTTGAAAGTAACTTTGGAAAAATGTTGCTTGTATTTAAATATGAAATTCTTGCATGTTGAAAGAAGTAGATATCTAACTTTACTTTACAAAAGAGGAGATTACAATCTGTAAATATGTAACAAAACAGTATATTTGAACTGCAAAAGAATGCTTACAATATGTAACTTTACAAAAGAATTCTGTAAAGAAGTAGATATCTAACTTTGCATGGTGATTACATTCTGTTGTATATGAAATTCTTCATTAACAGTATATTTGAACTGCAGCTCACTAACAGTAGATATGTAACAAAACAATCTGCAATTCAACTGCAGATATCTAACAAGATATATAACAAGATCAAAGACTACTGCATTTCAACTGCAAAAGAACTGCACAAGAGGAAAGAACTGCATTTCAAGATTATAATCTGCATTTCAACTGCATTTTTACTTCACATAATGTACAAGAACTGCACAAGAGGAAAGAAATGCATAAGATGAAAGAACTGCATTTCAAGACAAAACAACTGCATTCTTACTTCAGAAAATGTTCAAGCTAACTGCACATTACATCACTAACAATATATTTGTACTGCAGATTACAAAAGATGACAAAATATTCACTGCATATTTCTACTTCATTCTTACTTCAAAAGATGACAAAATATTCAACTGCATTCTTACTTCAGAAAATGTTCAAGACAAAATGTTCAACATAAGGGCTCACTAACTGCATATTTCTACTGCAGATTACAAAAGATGAGTTGTTCACTTCACATTAATGTTCACTGCACAAAGATGAGTTGTTCACTTCACAAAATGTTCACTGCACAAACTGTTGAAACCACATTAATGTGCTATTGCTGCACATTACTGCTGCTGCTATTCACTCTCCATGGTGGTCTGAAAACTGAGTTGTTTGAGCCCCTTGGTGGTAGACATACTATAATGCCATCAGCCCTTCCAGGTACATTGGCTAAATTATGTTGTATCAAATCTTCCACTGGAACTCCTTGGTTTGCATTGGAATCACTTGATTGCTGTGGTGCCTTCCTCCTTCCCCTTGAAACCTTTGGTCTCTTGTAAACACGGTTCGTACTCCTTGGTAGCTTTGCAGGTCTTGGTTCTTTTTGTGGTCTTGGTGGATATGGTGCCCTTGGTTTTTTAGTGTTTCCCCCAACTGGTCCTCCTTGGCACCCTCTTGCATTATGATGAGCTGGTAGCTTGCACCTCCCACAAATCCTTTGCTTCTTGGCAGGTCTTGGTGCCTCATCTGCTTCCTTACTTCTAACAGTCTTTGGTCTCCCAGGTTGCCTATGTCTACCAGGTGGACTAACCTCATATGGTGGCTACAACATGTAGAATAGTGAAAGTAAAGAGAAGCCTGCATAAGGAGAAGCCTACAGAAACCTATAGAAGCCTACAGAATCCAATAGCCTACTGAATCCCATAGCCTACAGATTAGTTAAAGTATAGAGAAGCCTACATAAGGGACATTTGGTATTAAGAGAAACTTACAGAACCCCATAGGCTTTGTTCAGGCAAAGGAACAATCTTTCCAGCATAAGCCTCCATGTAGGTTTTGGCATGATAGTAGGGACTTGTGAACCTTCAGCAAGAAAAACTCTGATTAGTGTATAAGTAAGAAAAACTCTGAAATATGATATTAGACAAACTCTGAAATGTGATACTTACATTGACCATGTAGGCCTGCTAGGTAGCAGTGCAGCAACAGCATGCACACAGGGGATCCCAGTTAAATCCCATACACAACAGTCATATTTTCTTTCATTGACATCAACAGTCCATCTGTTCTCAATGGAGAAGACACTAGTGACACAAAACATCCCATCATCAGCACCATTGACCTGATACTTGTTGACTTGCTTTGACCTCTCCTGGATGATCTTTATAGTCCTTGGAGTCAAGTCATCTCACCCCATGCTCTAGAAGTAATCTTTCTTTCATAAATCAATTTCATCACCATCAAGTGAAACATTTCCACAATCATTGTAATTGGCTGACCTCTAATTTCTCCTATCCAGTTATTGAAGCTCTCAGAAAAATTGTTGGTGATATGCTCACACTTTGTTGTCTTTTCAAAGTATGCTCTGCACCATCTGCCCAAGTGCTCTTTCATCAAATACTGAAGACCATCTGGACATTGTTGACCTATTGCTTCAATCCACTTAGCATTGTCTACTTCCCTATATGCTCTAGCTGCACCCCATGTAAGATGCCTCATCTGTAGGCTACCATTGATGTGGGACTTGAAGTTTTTGTACAAATGTCTAAAGAAAAACCTGTGGGGATGCCCATAGAATTCTTTGTCAATTGCATTGCCTAGGCCTTTCTGCCTATCAGAGATGAAAGAAATCTCTTCTGGATGTTGCAGCAGCTTCTGCTTGATCATACTAAGAAAATGGACCCATGTAGCTTCACTTTCTGATGTGCAGAGGTAAATGGCAAGTGGGAACAACCCATTGTTGCCATCTAAAGCTGTTGCAGATAAACATACCCCACCATACTTCCCTTTCAAATGACACACATCTAAACCAACTAAAGGTCTACACCCATTTCTGAATCCAGTGAAGCTTGCCTCATACCCTATGCATAAATAAGCAAACTCTGTTGTCCCAGGAACATTCCCACAATAGGCTACACTACCAGGGTTGGTTCTCAATACCTGCTTTGCAACTTCAGGGGTTTTTCTGTAACTCTCATCATAACCCCCAAACATCATCTCCTTCACTCTGAATAAGGCATTGTGTGCATTCCAATAGGAGACTTTCACTGTAAACCTAGCCCACATCTGCTTTTGAACATCCTTTGATTTCCATGAACTGTGGTGTGCCTTAATGTCCTCTTCTAAGACCTGAGAGATGAATTTGCTATTTGCCATCTTGTTCTGCAGCTTGGAGGAGTGCTTGCAAGTGTGTTCTTCATTAAGTTGTCTCAGTGTACAAGTAGTCTTATCTGGTGAGATCCTCACCCTGCACATCCATGGACAGGTTTCCTCTTGACACACACCCCATATCCTCACCCCTTCATTCATCACATATTTAATTTCAAACCTCTTCTTTGTAGCATATGACCTTAAATACATTCTGCATTCACTTGGATTCATCTACTGCTGGCCTAGGTAGAGATCATTCACCCCAGGAACTCTGTATTCCTCCTCACCCATCTCCTCATCATTGTACAAGTCATCAAATTCATCCCCAGCTTTTTCAGAATCAGTTGAGTCACAGCTTTGGTATTCTTCTTCATCATCAAGTTCATCAATTGCAACTGTTCTTCTTCTCTGCAGCTCTTCCCTCTGGAACTCTGTTTCTTCCCCCCATTCTTCCACATCTGGTTCTGGAATGTGAACATTATTTGACATTACTTCATCATCTGAAATTGATGGTACATCCTCCTCATCATCTGTTTCTTCAATCTCTACTCCTTTCTCACCCTGTCTGCCTACTGCTTCCTCACCCTGTGTGTCAAAGTCTTTCTCACCCTGGGGTTCATCTCCATGAAGTTGTGTCTCAGCCTGTGTGCCATATTCTTCCTGACCCTCTGTCTGTGTAGGAGCTACTTGGTCAGACCCTCCAGCAACTGCATCTAAGCCACCACTTAAGAGCCTTGTGGGCATTTGATCCAACTCCTCCTCAAGAAGGTCCAAATCACTGTCATTAGGTAGTGGACCCAACTGCTCCTCATGAAGACCCTGGACATGTTTTCTAACTGGTTTGTGGGCTAATTTCTTAATCCTCCTAGTCTTTCTTGGTGTTAATAACTCAGTAGGCTGTTGCTCTTCAATTGCAGGGTTGCCATATTCTTCTAAGAATATGTGTATCTCTCCATTCTTGTCAGGAAGTTGTTTACTAAACATGTTCAACAACCCAGCATCAGTGAGGAGCTTCACTGTTTCTCCATTCTTCAAGTCATCAATCCAGTAGTACTTATAAACCCCCTCTAAATGGTTACTCTCAACTGTATATGGTAAATCCAGCAGGCTAATAAAGTCTGGATCCACTTCAACAGCAATTGAACTACCCTTAAAATGGACCCTAAGCATGTACTTCCTGTATAATACAGATATGAACACTACATTTAACATTTGAACCCTAATTTCACATATGAACACTACATATGAACACTACATACAGATATGAACACTACATTTAACATTTGAACCCTAATTTCACATATGAACACTACATACAGATATGAACACTACATTTAACATTTGAACCCTAATTTCACATATGAACACTACATATGAACACTACATTTAACATTTGAACCCTAATTTCACATATGAACACTACATATGAACACTACATACAGATATTGACACTACATTTCACATTTCTGAACACTACATTTCACATTTGAACCCTAAATTCACATATGAACACTACATTTCACACTGTTATAGACAAACAATACATTTGAACCCTAATTTCAGATATACAAATTAAGGGAAAGTCCTAAAAACGATTACTTTCCTACAGTGATTATAGTCATACATTAAAGATTACTTTCATACAGTGATTAAATTCATACATTAAACATTACTTACATACAGTGTACAATTTAAGGGAAAGAAACCCTAATACGTAACCTAAAAACCCTAACAGTGCACAAATTTAGGAAAAACCCTAATCACTTTCATACAATAACGAAATACAAATAATTTCCAGTGTGCAATTTATGGAAAATCCTGAAAAACGAAAAATAATCGAATAAAAAGTTGGAAAAGAAAGGGAAAGAAACCCTAATTCGTAACCTAAAAACGCTTTTAGTGCACAATTTTAGGGAAAACCCTAATCACTTTAACAAATGTAAACAAATACAAATATTTTCCAGTGTACAATTTATGGAAAATCCTGAAAAACGAAAGATAATCGAATAAAAAGATAGAAAAGAAAGGGAAAGAAAGGGTTCGCCATGGGTGTACCTGGGTGTTTGGTTCGCCATGGACTCTCCTGGACGTTTCGACTGACAGAAATCGGAAAGAAATGGAAATGATCGATATTTCAGCGTGGTTATGCGAAAGAGAAAGAAGGGAGAGAAGAGCGAGGTCGGTTTCATACCTGGGTCTTTGCTACGACCACGACGTGCGGCGACGGGGAAAATTTCGACGGGAGAGAAGAGGGAGTGGAAGAGAGAGAGGTGGGTTTTGGAATGAGAGGGTTTCTGTTGGGAAGAGAGAGGGAGGGAAGAGAGAGGGTCATTCAAAGGAGAGAGGGTAGTTTAGGGTTTTTCCATTTAATGTCACTACCTGGATCACGCGAGGGTTATTTTGGTCACAAATAACACCCAAAATCGGTCAACCCTTAGTCTTCGACGGGAAACGTGTGAAGTGGGGGGTGTTATGCATTAATGTAATCATGTGGGGTGCACCTTAAATAAGCGTAACAAATGTGGGGTGCCACTCAATTTTTTCCAAAAAAAAATAGGTGAAGAAAAAGCCGAAAAAATGATTTTATTTTTGTTTGGTATAGAAACAGTGGAAGAAAGAAAGTTTTTCCTCCTAAGAAATGAGTCCCTCCAAAAATAAAAAGATAGAAAAAGTGAAAAAAAAAAGTTGTGACTTATACTAATCAACAATTATACCCGTATAAATTATATTATTAAAAACTATTTAATGAAGTCAAATTGTAAATAACAAAGCCTAAACAATGTTGCAGTTTTAGTTTAAATTTTTTTTTAAGATGTCCGACGATACGCACGAGACTTACTAGTTTTAGTAAATGAATGGAAAGAATAATACGTTTCCGTGGCTCGATCCACTGATCTTCTGTCATGCAGTCGAAATCTTATACCTCTTTTCGATAACCACAAGAGTCACTCGAAATAAGATAAGATCGGATCTATCATTGTCGGGTTGTTGGATTCTACCGCCAATATGGAATTAATTTTAGTTTAAGTTTGATCATACTATACTCTGATCTGATCTACAATCCGAATCTAAATTTTGAGCCATCCCAATATTTATTCTCCCACTTCCATCATTCATAAGTAGGCCCCTGCCTCAAAATAATAAATAACATATGTACCATGTCAAGGATTAGTATCAAAATCTGGGACGAGTGGGGAATTTGATGCAGTCAGCCCAATTTTCCAAATATGCCCCCATCATCCCCCCACAAATTCATTTACTATCATTCTTCGTCCATCACTTGGCAGATTAGCGACCACAAAATGTTAACACAAATTCATTTACTATCATTCTTCGGTCATGCAGACGTAACGCTTTACAGCTAAATCACATTTTTTTTTTTTCGTCCTTTCAGTGACTCACCGCTATTTTTTTATTTATTATTTTTAAAAATTTTGACCGACATTCCAATATTTTTCTACCATTTTTACGGGACATTCCACATAATTATAACAATGTAAGATACTTTCACTTTTGACGAAAATCGTCTCCAATTTACGGTCAATCCCTTTGACCAATTTTTTTGGACCAAAATACTCTCTTATTCTTTTCCGTGTCCCCCCATTTTCCGTGGCTGCCTTTCTCTCCGCCATGGTGTGCCTCCACTTCTTGCCGCCGGCATGCCTCCGCTCCCCCCTCCCCTCCTCTCTCCTCCCAATTACCAGCACCACCACCACCAGCACCATCACCACCACCTTCACGCCGCCCTCTGCTACCCCCCCCCCCCCCCTCCCCCCCCCCCCCCCCCCCCCCCCCTTCCCTCCGTGTCCCCTCCCACACCACCGTCCGCGTAGCCCCCTCTGCCCCCCCCCCGATGTTGCCGTCGCTGCTGCTGCTGTTGCTACTGCGGGAGCGGCGGTGGTGGTGGGGGGGGGGGGGGGGGGGCTCCGGTGGCACGGAGGGGGGAGGGGGTGCTCTGGTGGACGAGGAGGGTGGGAGCCTGGGGGGCTCCGGTGGACACGACGGTGGGGGGTAGGGGACAGCAAGTGGGAAACACGGAGAAAAAGACGGAGATATTTTGGTAAAAAAAATTGATCAAAGGAGTTGGCCGTAAGTTGAAAATGATTTTCGTCAAAAGTAGAAAGTATCGTATATTATTGGAATTGTATAGGATGCAACTTAATATGATAAAAAAAATGGGATTCTTCTTTTTTTTTACCAGTTTGATGGCGATAACGATTTTAGACAGTACGGAATATTAACAAAATGCGTCCAACGAAACGAATGAGAGACGTGCGCTACTTTTTATACTCTGCACTGCAGCTATGACGTCATCATCTGCTCTGCTGTAAGGAATATGTATATGTACTGAATTTTTGGTGCACCTTACAATAATTTGGCTGGCTGCCGCCTGCTTTCGTACTGTAGGTTTAAGATATTGAATGGCAATGATGACATATCCAACCATGGCAATTGAGACAACAAGCCTACTTAACTATTTTAGCTCGGAAATTTTCCATAAAAATTCTTAGAAATTGCAATCAAACCACAAAGTTGTTAAATAAAGAAAAAAATGTTATACAATCTTCAATTTTCTTCGGATATAAATCTGCAATAAAATAAAATTAATTAAATTGTTACCGGTCTTCGGGGAAGTCGTGCACGTAGCACTGTCCTAAGAGTTAGCTCGGGTCTATGTGCAGACAGAATCCGAACGCTCCTAGTGGTAAAATCTCCACTCTACCGGAATCTCGTTGCCGCACACGACGTGGAGAGAATGACCCCGACTTAGCTCCGTCCAGAGCGACAACAAAGAACAGCAGCGATTCGAGAAGATGAAAATTGCAGAGAGTTTAGAGAGAGGAAGTAATTTTCTGTGTCTTTTGGAGAAGAAAGAAGTGATGTATATATAGGCTGGTGAAAAAGGTTGCCAACGGATAGGAAAATAATGACCATTAAGATTGGACGTTACAAATATACACAGCAGCACAAGGTTCATTGAACCTAGATGGAATTTAAAATCCAACCGTTACAAAAAATAAATGAGTGGTAACGGTCAGAAAAAGAAAGAAGTAAAAAATTCTTTAGGGTCTCAGTCCGAACCCAAAGTAAAAATTGAATCGGCATTCGGCGCCCGCAGGTGTGGGCACGTACCCGCACCCGTTACGCGCGCCGAACCGAACCGAGCCGAGCCGAGCCGGGCGGCGGCGGCGGCGCGCGCGTGTGGCCCATGGGGCTCCCACACAAAGCTTTTAATGAAGCAAAGAGGGAGAGGGGAATAAATACACAGTGAAGGCCAAGCACTTGGCCGATGTGGGACTAAAAGGATAAAGTGGAATTTAGCTTTTGAGCAAAGCACAGCTTACAACCCCCAACCCCCCCCCCCCCCAGAAGCTCAAGTCCCAAGAATAATATAAAGAAGGAGAATAAGATAAGAGTAAGATAATTTCTGGGCAGTTGTATACTATGCATAAATGAGATGGACTACAGCCTTGAATCTCACGTAGTGACTATTGTCTTTGTCTGAAGAAGAGCTTGATGGACTACGCCTTGAATCAGTCTTCTTGAATCAGACTCAGAAAATAGCACACATAGTATGCTAGAGGTACTTGGGTCTATCGGGTGGCGCGCGTTTGGTTGGCCATGCGCACTTTTACACTTTCATGAGAGTTGTCTAGGATCGTCCTGTCCTATAGTCGCGGCCCTCACGACCTCTCATATAGGTAAGTCCTTAAGTGTTGGTGATAGGAATCAACCCTGCATATCATGCTTGGACTTATTAAGAGTTAAAACTCAACCTATCCATATCACAAAAGGAACACTGTCACCATAGGGATGGGGTATGAATGTACACATGTACAGCCTCCAGGACTTTTATTTTAAAGAGAATTTAATCTCAGGTCAGTGTTCCATAATAGTCACCTAGTCCATCTTGTTTCTACCCATTGAACCGGCTTCTTGGGATCTCCAGTCAGACTCGGTTGGGTTGCCACTGCTGGTGACTATACTATGGGCTTAACCCCATCCCCCTCGATGATTCTAGGATCAATGTCCTAGACAGACCCTTCGTCAAGTGGTCTGCAAGGTTCTTATCTGACTTTATATAGTCAAGAACCACATATTTGCCCAATAGGCTCTTTATTGACTTGAAGCGCAGCTGTAGGTGCCTGTTCATCTTAGCATTCACAGAGTCATGTTTTAGTAGTTCAATAACAGACTTATTATCACAGTTTATGGAAATTGCAAGAACAAGATGAACAGAAACAGGTATATGCATAATAAGGTTTCTGAGCCATTCGGCCTCTGTACATGTAGTATCCAAAGCTATCATTTCAGAGTCCATTGTACTTCTGGCTATGATAGTTTGTTTACATGATCCCCAGGAGATTGCAGCTCCAGCTAGGGTAAAAATATATCCAGTAGTGGATTTCACATCATGTGAATCAGTTACCCAATTTGCATCGGAGTAACCTTCTATGATATCAGGATGTCTAGAATAATGAAGTTTATAATCTAGAGTACCCTTAAGATATCTAAATACTCTGTCTAATGCAGTCCAGTGTGCTTGATTTGGGTTACTAGTATATCTACTTAGTCTCCCAATAGCAAATGCAATATCAGGTCTAGTCCTATTTGTTATGTACATAAGGGACCCTATCATATGAGAATATCTATGTTGTTCTATAGGAGATCCTTCATTCTTCTTGAGAACAACATTGCTATCATATGGAGTAAGGGCAGGTTTCTTGTCAAAGTGCTCAAACTTTCTTAGCATTTTCTCAATTGAATGTGCTAAGGATAGAGTATAACCTTCTTTGCATTTGGACACTTGCATTCCTAGAATCAGGTTTGCCTCACCTAGGTCTTTCATATCAAATTGGTTAGATAAATAATTCTTAGTGTTATTTATCAATTCCAGTGAAGATCCTAAAATAAGGATATCATCAACATACAAACATAAGACAACACAACTTTTATTTGTATTTTTGGAATACAAACATTTGTCATATTTATTTGGTACAAAACCAAATTCTATAATGACTTTGTCAAATTTGTTGTGCCATTGCTTGGGAGCTTGCTTTAGGCCATAAAGAGATTTTACTAATCTGCAAACCTTCTTTTCTTGACCTTTAGCAATAAAACCTTCAGGCTGCTCCATATATATCTCTTCTTCTAAATCTCCATTTAGAAATGATGTCTTTACATCCATTTGATGGATCAGCAAGTCATAAATTGAAGCTAAGGCTAGGAGGGTTCTAATAGAAGAAATCCTAGCAACAGGAGAATAGGTATCAAAATAATCTAATCCCTTTTTCTGGGTAAAATCTTTGGCCACTAATCTAGCCTTATATTTTTCTATGGTACCATCGGCTCTAAGTTTCTTCTTAAAGATCCACATACAACCTATTGGTTTGCTGCCTAAAGGAAGGTCTGCTAAAAACCAAGTATTGTTCTCCATGATGGAGTTGTACTCATTGTTAATAGCTTCTTTCCAGAAAGGGGCATCAGGAGAGGATATGGCTTTTTCATAAGTTGAGGGATCACCTTCTATCAAAAAAGTGAAGAATCCTTCTCCTAAATTCTTTTTAGTCCTTTCTCTTTTACTCCTTCTAGGTTCTATGACTTGTTCAGGTTGAGAACTGGGAACTCGATCACGAAAACTAGTAGATGGAATGAGAGAAGGGTTAGAGGAAGATGAAGGGGTTCTATCCTTGAAGGAAAAAATGCTCTCAAAGTAAACTGCATCTCTAGCTTCAATGATTGTGTTATTAGAGATTTTATTTACTTCAGAATGGGTTACAAAAAATCTATTAGCATTACTATCTAGGGCATATCCTATGAATACAGCATCTACAGTTTTAGGTCCTATCTTCCTCTTTTTGGGTTCAGGAATTCCTACTTTAGCTAGGCATCCCCAAGCTTTGAGGTAATTAATCCTAGGGGTTCGACCTTTCCATAACTCATATGGTGTCTTATCATTAGTCTTACTGGGTATCCTATTAAGAATATAACAAGCTGACAATAAGGCTTCTCCCCAAAGATTATCAGGGGCACCTGAGCTGAGAAGCATGGCATTGACCATATCTAAGAGAGTACGATTCTTCCTTTCAGCAACTCTATTGGATTGTGGTGAATAAGGAGCAGTTACCTCATGAATAATTCCGTGCTCTTCACAGAAGTTAGTCATTTCATTTGAGGTATACTCTCCACCACGATCTGATCTAAGGATCTTAATCTTCCTATCCAACTGGTTCTCAGCTTCAGATTTATAGACCTTGAATCTGTCTAGAACTTCATCTTTGGTCTTAAGGAGGTAGGTGTAACAATACTTTGAATGGTCATCTATAAAAGTTATAAAGTATTTTCTAGCGCCTCGGGTCAAAACCCTATTGGAATCACAAACATCACTATGGATAAGTTCTAGGAGTTCAGAATCTCCATAGACAGATTTGAAAGGTAATCTAGTGTGTTTGGCTAGAACACAAATCTCACATTTGTGTTCATCATCTATAGGAGTCTTAGGGATAAGATCTAAGTTCATCATTCTTTTGATAGATCCTAAGTTCACATGACCTAATCTACCATGCCAAACATTTGATGATTCAACATTTGCAACAAAAGAAGGATTAGAACTTTTATTTATAGTACTTAAAACAAAAAGTCCATCTTTCACAAATCCTTTTCCAATAAACAGATAATTTTTAAAAAAACTACTTTATTTGCCTCTATTACAATTTTATACCCTGAGACTGCAATGAGGGATCCACTAACAAGGTTTCTTCTGACAGACGGTACATGAAGCACATCATGGAGAAGTAGAATTTTCTCTGATGTCATCTTCAGATCTATTCTTCCTCTTCCCACAATTTGTGCCGTTGAGCCATCTCCTAGGGTCACGCCTCCTCCACCTGATTCCTGGTAGGTTGAAAAACATGAGCGATCAAATAAAACGTGAACATTAGCTCCAGAATCCAACCACCAATTATCAGAATGGAAAAACAGGTTTACTACAGGTTGAAAGCTTACAGACCTGAAAGAGCTGGAAGACCCATTCAGAATCATGTTAGCCTCTGGCTTGCTTTTACCCTTGAAGGAGTTCTGGATAGGTTCTTTCTTTCTTTAGAAGCAGTTGATGGCTGTATGGTTGGTTCTACCACACACAAAATAAAATCTTCTTTGATCCTGAGTCTGACCAAAGGTTCTAGGTTTTTGAGGTTGAGGGTTTTGGTGGTGATGGTTTTGGTGAGAATGATTTTTGTGATGATGGTTTTGGTGTGGAGGTTGAAAACTCTGCTTCTTTTTGAAGGAGTTTTTCTTGGATTTGAGATGGTTGTTAGATTTAGGTTTTTCATGGCTTTCTACAAGGTTTACCTTAGCTGTGACATTTGACCTAGCTTTGGCCTTGGACCTTGTGAAATCCGCTTCCTGGGTTTAGCTAAATATTATTGGTGATTATTATTGTTTGTAGTATTATTATTTATTATTATTATTATTTCGGGAATTGAAACTATTTTCAAAATATTAGTAACATGGATTTTTGATTGTTAGCCCGTCCCGAACCTGGTTTCCGGTTCCGGTCCCAGCTCGAACCCATTCTTTTACTTCTTTTAAAATCTGATTATTTTTTGTTAAAAAAAAATCGTTGGGGGCCTGGTCCCTACGACCAGGCCACTGATCCCCTTACTTCTCCTCTAAATTCTCCACTACATTAACTCCTCTCCACACAACACCATCCCCACTCCTCTTTAAAACACAACCCACGTTCTCTTCCACCACCACTCAGGAGCATACACCAACTCCCCATACTTTTCCATCTCCTTCTTCTTAACAAACTCACTAACCCACCCCACCAGCACCACTCCTTCCCTCAACACTCCATCTTCCTTCCCAAAGAAAACCATGTTCCCTCCAGCACCCGAGCACCCGACCCGAGCGGCTCCGCACCTCCCCGGGAGCCTCCCCAACGCCGGCCCGCGCCTGACGCCGACACCCGAGCCACGCCCCCGGCCTCCCCGATCAGGACCCGCGAGTCCCCCGGCCCTTCGTCGGCACCCGAGCCCCGCTCCCCGGCTTCCCCGCGCGCCCGGCGCTGTCTCCAGCGCCACCCTTTCTCTGGCACGGTTTCCCAACGTCGCCCCTTCTCCGGCACTGTCCTGCGGCTGTGCCCTAGCCGTTCCCATGCTTTTTGAAAAGTTCTGCGGTTTGCTAATTCTGGAACTTTTTCGAGCTCGCGGAATCCATTTTTCTTTATTTTACATCTGAGAGCTCTAGCCGAGCAACCCAAGGTATAATTTGCTTTCTCCATTTCCTTTTCGGTAGTCGATGATGATTTTTGGTCCCCGATTCCTTTTCGAGAATTCGGATTCGGTTTACGTTATAGTTACGGAATTTCCAAAACTATTTTCTATGTTTGGTTCTGTGGTTTTTATAGTTTTCGGGTTCTCGGAATTTCCGAGGTAACTTCGGAAAGGTTCTGTTTTCTATGTTTCGGAATTCCGATTGTAATTTCGGATTTTTCCAAACATTGTTGGCTTGAGAGCTAACTATTTGTTGATAGTTGCATTATATGGTTCTGTGGGTTTACGTTTTTTATTTTGGAATTTTCGAATATGTCGGATTAGGTCCTGTGTATTTTTTGTTCTCGGAATTTCCGAGATTAGCCCTGGAAGTTCTGGGATTTTGGGTGAGTATTTAGTTTTGGATTTTTTCGAATATTAATACTCTGGTTCATTGTTATATTGCGGTGGTGTTTCCGATCCTATTTCTGGTTTTCCGAATATTTTCGGGAATGTTTCGGTGAATATAAATTTTTATATAAAAATGGTTATGGAATTTAATTTATGGGTTTTCCCTGGTTTGGGATTTAAATTGGATGTTGAGGCACATTTTTCCAGTTTTGGGTTGTCCCGAATATAGAGGGAATGCTGCCCAAATTTTTATAAAATTTTATAATATAATCTTAAAAATGGTTTTTCAGAAAATAATATTATTTTGAATTTTTTTGGGCGACGACTGTATTGGTCAATGGGCCCTGGCTAAGTGCAAACGAAACCGACTTCGTCCGGACGTTGAGGCATTAACCTATATGACGATTGGACCAATATCTGAGACTCACTATTGTAATTATTTTTAATTTAAAATTATTAGTTTATTTTAATTTGTAGGAAGATTACAGGACTAACAAGTTTATTTCTTATTTAAATTCATTGGTCTGTAAGGGCATAAGCCCATTTATTTTCTGCAAATTTGTAATAATTTTTTTTGGTGGATGTTTCGAAAGCGTAAATTTAGGAATACTGATAATAACTATAAGATTTTTAGAAATTCATGTTATTCTCATTTAAAGAAAAATGTATTTTTTTATAGATAATTATAAAAACCAAGTTTTTCCGAATAAACTGGTAAATACAAGTTTTTCCAAAATTAAATATAAATTGATGTTTCATAATTGTAACGCACCGATAATCGCATTTTGTTTATGTTAGCTAATTAAAGATTAAAATTAATTAGGACAAAACTTAGATATTGCAACTAGCGCAGTTAGCACGGCGATTTCGGAATCTGAGATGAATTTCTCGAATGTAGGAATTCGAGGACGATCCTAATTCCCATCTTAAAGTCTTCAACCTTTTCAGTCCAGTCCATTTTGAGGCAAGTACATTTCGTGTTAGTTTACAATTATTTAGTAATCGTTTTAATGCAAGTTTAAACCACGATGCAACACGGAACTCTCTCTGAGAGCACTGACTGTAACTACTGTAACTGTTTGGGGACTGGGGGAGTAGTGTAATGATTATGACCACATCCAAAACAATAACTTAGGCCAGTATTAGCTTACCCATCTTACACACGGGGATAAGCCGAATCGTATCAATAGGATACAACTGTACAACCCAAGCCGGTCATATTCATTGCCTATTCAAATCACACTGTTTTACTGCTAAAAAACTGTTTACTTCAAATTGTTTAAAAGTGCATGATTCTATTATTATTTTAATTATCAAATTAGCATGAATTGTACTTTGCTCCCTCCTGACTAGAGATAACATTTTTAGGGAACATTGAGGATGCTGAGCTGTTATACTATACAACAGCTAATATGACCCGGTTCTGTACCCCGTGGTGCTGCCAGAGTTCCCATTGGAGGACGCAGGACCTGAGGCCGATGAGCCGAATGCTTAGATAGATTTTTTTTTCCAATTTTTTTTTTGTTTTGAAATTCTGTTTATTTGAATTCAGTTTTTTTCAGTACTTTTAAATTCCAGTTGTATTTATTTCAAATGTTCAATAAAGTTTTCAATTTCCAATCATTGAGTTGTGACAAATATAGATGTTATTGTGGTTACCTGCTAATGGAAAAGCTTACTGCCGCCGTCTCAACAACGGTGCAGGCTGGGCATGATCCGGTTTGACCCAATTATTTGGGATCGGGTCGTGACATTTTTTTAAGTGGTGGCCCATGCAGGTCCCAACAACAACTTAGGAAAACATACCTAGAAACAATTAGAACACTAGAACATTGATTTGTCACAACATAGGTCCGAGTTATATATAAATAAATATTTTTGTTTGATTATAGACTGGTAGGCTACCTTGCTTATGTGTGTATCCTAAACCTTCCAGAGAATGACCATTGGCAAGACCAATCCTTCTGGCGATGAGGTGTCATCTCCGGATCATACCCCATCTCCTCAACCAAGTCCAGGATTTATTCCCTCACAGCTGATTGACCGTCCTCATAATGCATCCAGTGAAGTTTCTACTACACCGGCGGATCCTACCTCTTCTCAAACTGAGCTGTATTTCCTTGAGGAAGTACCCATTCCTGATGCTCCACCAGTACCAGCGAACACCTCCCAAATGGTTGCCCTATTTCAAGAAATCCTGGAGTCCCATAAGGCCCAAGCCGAGGCCCAGCAGAAACAGATTGATATTACGAGAGATATTATGAAAGATGTCAATATCGTAGCCTTTGCTATCTTAAACCGAGTTAGTGCGGAACCTCACCCTAGAAGGTATACCCCTGAATCTAGAAGATATTTGGGTCCCATCATATACTCTACTATCCGGCAGTCTTGTCGTAAGAGGCTATTGACTTGTGACTATTGCAAGAGGCCTGGTCATCAGGCCGTTAGTTGCCGCAAGAGATTGGGACAATGTTTGGCATGTGGATCCGCTGAACATCGGGTAAAGAACTGCCTCTTATCTCCCCATTATACCAGAGCACCTATTCCAGCAACACCTGCTATGCCGCAACCTGGGGACTTTCTTCCTATCGAGCAGACCTTGCCTCCAACACCCATTGCAGAAGGGCATGATGCAGACTCGAGGATCATAGAAGAAGATAAAGCAGTTGGAGACTGCTCGTACAAGAGCCAGAACCATGAGGATTAATACCTAGAACTGCTGAGTAGTAATATCTATTGTTATAAGAAGTTGTAACAGGATGTCCTTAGAATAATCATGAGAGTCTTGCTGTAATTCTCCTTTATGAATAAAATTCTTGGTTACACCTTTATGGTAGATATCTTTGCTAAAGTCTTTCCCTTACGATACAATTTATGAGGATTATAATCTTAAAGAGAAGGTATGTAAGGCGACATTTATCAAGGATATATTGGTGATTAAGAATTTGAAGAATAGTATTTTGGAATACCCAGATATTAGTTGGTACTTACAACAATTGGGAGTGATAATGACATAAGGAGTGAATTTTGACCTTAACCAGTTTAGGCCGATTGTATGAAGGTATATGTTACTACATATTTTATTTTCTAGATTTTTGTATCTTTTAGTGTCCCATGATTTTCGGGATTATCTCCTTTCCATATCTTTAACAAATTTTTAGCATCCCTTAGGATCTATACTTTTTGCTATTTATGGACCAATATTAGAACTCTTCAATCTCCTTCTTCAGCAAACCTATTTTTTAACTTCTCCATTTATTGATCAAATCTTATATCTCTACCTTTATTTGGCATCCAGACCCGTTCGCCATCTAGAGTTTTAATTCTTATAAACCCTTATCTATCCGAGTACTTCTACGACTCATGTATCCAGCATTCGCCTTAACCTCTCTTAATTAACCTTCTCGGAACTTGTCACGCCCCGACCCGGAATCACCCGAATCATCGTCCTCGCTGGGGCGTGATGCCGCACGAGCCTGGAGTTACGCTCGTGCAAGGCAAGATGACAAGTTCTCAAATGGTTATCTTTGAGTTGAACGTTAACAACGAAAGGCAAAACAGAGTATACGAAACAAATTCTCTTTATCGATATTCGAAATTAGATTACAAAGGCTTTCGATAGCCCAACGGAATTTGCCAGATTGGCTACAACACTCAAGTTCTCTCTTGCCCACAAAGGATTTCACCGTTCCATACATCATGCCTTCTATATCTCGGCCGCATCAATCCTGTCGCGAGTCCGAGCGTCAATGCGATCGCACGCTTCAATACGCTTCGGCATTTCAAGCCTCAACGCGTTTCTAGCGAAGCTCCGCCGCGAGCAGACCAATCCCTGAACCTGCTAGCAAACTAGTGGGGGATTAGTACTTTCGTCCTCGCTGTACTGATCAAAAACCCACTTAACAAACCGACATTTAGTATTGTATTGATTCATGCAAACATACAATTTAGTTCTCTTTCTATGTTCTCCTTAGGATGAGTTCATGGCATATTCGAAGACTGTAAAGCATGGCAAGCATGTTATTCAATTCGTATAAGTAAACAGGCAAGCAATCTCGTGTTTGATTCGTGGCACAACTTAGCAATATCGACGCACTCGCCCTTGTACCGACGCGATGTGAATACGCCTATCCGTTTTTCCTGTCATGTTATAAGTGCCCTCTATTCGGATCTATCCATGCAGGATACGTATACCTTGCACTTCCAAACCCGTCGCCCTTAACTATATGAAGGTCACTAGCTTTTCGGGCTAGAATGGACTTATATTTATCGAATCGAAACATAAGACGATGTTAACTCTGTGCGGTTGCTAACCAATATCAGAGGCCACCGAAATAATCGCAGCAAGTAGCTTATCACATTCACCAGACGGTCGCTACCCATCTAAATAAAGTGCACCAACAATACCATAAACGAATCCCTCCTAGGCCGAACGGTCCCAGCGCCCTGGCGCGCCGCGTTCGAGGGAATACCCATGTACGGGTTTTTATATCTTTAAGTCCATTTGACCATGCAACGAATCTTATATTTCATACAACCAAGCAAGTTCGCTTATCTCTATTTCAATTGGCACAACGCCCGAATGTTCTCATCGAACGCCCGAAGGCCCCGAACATTTCGAAGGGCACCATGCCGTATTATCGTCTCGTATTTCTTTCGTTAACTTTCTATGTTCTTACGTCTCATACTTCGTTTCAATGTTTCAATGGCATCATGCCTCAACTCAATGCTCGTCAACCGAACGACCCGAAGGTCTCGAACACCTTTCGAGGCATTATGTCATATCCGACAGTTCCGTCACATTCATACCACAACTGTATTCTTTCGCAACGAAGCCATCTTTTATTATCTCGTGCACGAAGGCACGCTTCGACCGTATTTCCGATGTTCTATGACTTAGCATTCAATGTCCGTGGCTTGCGCGCTAGGACACTCGCCTATTGTCTTTCAATGTTCTAGCCGTTCTAACTCGTGCGCGAAGGCACGGTATGGTCCGTGCACTAAGGCACTCGCCGAGTACAGTTATCCCATGTTCTTGCGGCTTATGCACCGAGGCGCTCGACTTTGCGATATCCAATGTTCCATAGCGACTCGCACGTCTGTCGTACGATTCATTTCAATTGTTCTATCTTAGTGTTCGACACGCACTACGTTTATCTCGCTATCGAGCCACTCCCGTGGCGTTGATAGATTAACTCAGCATTCAATGATATGTGTTTTACTTAAGCATGACGGAGTAGAAAAGAGAGTTAATGTCCCCCCACCTTGAATCAATGTGCCTTGTCGTTTCGCCGAGCCGTTGCGGCTCGATTTTATAACTTTATCGCACGGGTAACTCTCCTGACTTAGCCATTCGAGGACTTTGTACTTCATTGAGTTATACGTCCGATTTGCCTTAGCGTGCCAATGCTTCCGTCCGTCGCAAGGCGACGATTTGCTTTTGCGGACCTCTTACTGAATAAGGCAAAAGATCGACCTCTAATATTTCAGCGTAAACGTATAGCCTGCACATGAAACCAACTAAAATTAATACTTGCATCGATTCGGACTTGCGCCTTGGTCGGTTCGATTTCTTAGAATCTTCGAGCCGTCTCAACGAACTTATCCTTCGAGGCAACGCGGCGCTTCGCATCGATTCACTCGATGCATTCTTTTGGACAAGGCAACTCTTCGCATCGACTTAGTTTGATGCATTCCTCGGGACAACTCAACACTTTGTATCGATTCGCATCGATACGTAATCGGGTCAACGCAACTCTTCGAGTCAACGACTCAGCATAATGTACCGTGCGGAGCGGAGCATTACAGAATATACCACTTAAAACAAGGTTCGTCCCGAACCGAAACCAATACTAAATTTCCAAGGGTTTCATTAGATCGTTCCACGACCTTGTCTCACTATCGTTTGGATCGTACAACTTAGTTTGGAATCATACACATATTTTAGGCGTCCGACCAATATATGCATTTTAGCCGAGCTCAGTTGTAAGATATCGGAACAATGCAAACACGTAACTCTTATTCTCAATTACTTGCCATCTCGTATTCTCGATCGGACTTGGATCTATTACTTGTTCTCGAAATTCTAGCACACATGCATGTTGATACATATGCGATTTGCCAACAAATATTAAGGCATACGATACGATTCAAAAATCGAATTTCTTACTTTGTGTGTTTCATCGGGACTATCAATTCTACGCGTCGCGTCAAGCCGTCGTGCATCCGATCGCAAAGAGTCTCAGCAATGCCTTGCGTTCGGCGTCACTATCCAACGATTTTCGATGTTTTACTTCGTATCCTATCTCGACATAATTCTCTTTTGTTGACTTGCAAAAGTATCAACATTCAGGACTACGTCCGCTAGGTGACTTACCTAGACACCGTGCTCAAATCCTTCCGACGTAAGTTTAAATTGAAATTGTACAAAGGCCACAATCTATCCGACACAAAGTTTACATCAAGGCGACGGTGCTCAAGACAACGATCGCCTTGACACGAAGGTCCTTACGATGTGCCTTACGTTCGATTTCCTAACGAGTAGGAATTCACTAGCCAAATTCCCAACTTATCCGTCAGGCAAGATCGAATGTAAGTTTCGATTCACGCAAGCTCAATTGCAAGGTGAAGTAAGTCATTCCCTTATCGTTTTCTCTCGTGCATAGCACAATTCTCTCAATCGCCTATCCGAATCACCAAGTTCGTTGGTGAATTTCTAGTTTGACAGTCGACCAACATAACCATTCAAATATTCATCCGACGAATACTCAATCTAACTATATCATTCTCAATCGAAAGTTGTTCCAACAATTCTCGATCGCCTAGACTTATCGTCAACATGCATCATATTGTATTTGTTATCGATGCAATCTCATATGCGATATCGCATGGGTCATCTTACGGTCTGCAGCATTCAATTTGATTTGGCGGTCAAGTCTTCTAGGGTCAGCTGCCCCGAACCTACGCTCGATAATTGTGGATCATCATCGAAGGACAGTTTACTACGAACCATGCTATATCTTATTTCGGAGCCAAATCACGTTTCGACGATTTCTACGCGACTTTCCAATTCCGGACAGAACCAATTCTATCGGCGCAACTGATGCGCAACTATCCTCCGAGTAAAGTCATGCATGGCCGTCGATGATTCCGCAATTTACGAAACATCTACTCGTATCAAGTTCGAGTCTATCTTATTTCGCGGTCGACACACGAGATGCTATACGCATCGAACAATCGTCGATGACTTATAGTCTCGTCTTTGATCAATCACAAAAATTTACGATCAACCAAGTTCGTTCATCCTCGTATCGTTACTTACAAAATTCCATAGCACGAGGCACACTCTATTTTGTATTCTCACATCGCTTACGTTTCCTTACGTTGTAACTCCACCTCCCAGTTTTCCTAAATAAATAAATTCATTTAATGTATACTTGTTAATAATTTCAATTTATAATTTTAGAAACATTTTTTTTGAATGGATTATTTCTGGAAAACTTTTCAAATTGGAAAGTTGTTGTGACAACTTTCTAGTTGTTTCTCATTTTATTGTAACCATTTTATTATTTTAGTATTTCAAAAACTGTCTAAATAGGGCAGGAGGAGCTTTTTGTAAAAATTTCTAATTGTTTTGGTGCGGGTTGTAATATTGAAAAGGAAGAGGGGGTCTATGCTATTGTGTTTAAAGCGGAGGGGGTTAATTGCATTTTTTTCCTTTCTCTTGTTTTATACTGGTCGTGAGAGAGAGAGTGACGACCATTCTGTCCATCTGTCTCTCTCGATTCTTCCACCGCCTCTTCGATTCCTCCGCCGACCTTTCGAGAATACCGCCGTTCTCGAGAGTTCTCCGCCGACCTTTGGGTTCCTAATTCCGCCGGCGACTTTTGACGGCGACTTTATGGCGACGGCGACCTTGGTGGTGGTGTCGACTGGAGCAGAGCGGTGACCATTCCGCCGGCAACTTTTTGACGACGACTTCGACTCTGCTGGTGATGGCGATGGCGATGAAGACGACGGCCATGTCTAGGCGAGCCCCTCGACGCCTAGGCGCTGCTTCGACCGGGCCTTCCTTTCTAGATCTGACTCTTCTCTTCTTCTCCGACGAGCTTCCGAGGCTTCGACTTCTTGAGGGTAAACCCTAGCCTTCTGTTTGTAGATCTAGGTCAGATCTCTAGATCTGACCGTTACCTTTCCTTCTTGCAAAGATCTATGATGAGATCTCGAAGAAGATCTCTAAGATCCGCGGATCCGTGATGAACTTGACTAAATTTTGAGGATCATTCCGACTCTGTGTTGATCTCGAAAAGGTTTCTGAGATCCTTAAGATCTGTGAGAAAATCTTGTAGATCGTTGCATGCTTATTTAGATCTATGATGTTCTTCATAAGTTAACTAGATCTTGTTGATTCTGTTAATGCTACGTATGTGTGGGGGATTTATGGATCTGCTATGTTCGGTAGTTGATCTCTGATTTTGAAGATCTATGCTAGATCTAATGGTTTGTCGAAGATATTCTGTTCCCTTACAGATCTGTGACAGATCCGTAGATCTGAGCATTGTTCTTCTGTGATTATTTGAGATCTGTTGTTATGCATGCAGAATCGATTTAGATCTATGGGTTTAAAAACTTAAATCTGGAAATCGGGACAAGTTCTTCACAGAACTTGTAGATCTGAGAATTTGGGTTCATTTCTGAAGACTGAGATCTTGTGTCCTGACACTCTTGTGTCGGACACTGCATGCATAATTTTATTCGTTCTTCTGTGATGGAAGTTTACTTATTAGTAACCCTTGTTTCTTTTTTGTTGAGCTACTCTGGGTGTTCGTGTCGGTTTGGACTTGGTGTCGTGTCCGAATGGACGGTTGGATTTTTGTGGACCACTGCTTGGAGTACCTGCTGTTGAACTTGATGATTGTACCTGCTGTTGTACCCGTGTCGTACCTACTGTTGTATCCGACGTGCGTGTCGGATACGAAGGAGATGACCTGACGTGTGTACCTGCTGTGCTGTTGGACGGTTGATGGGCTGACCTTGGGTTGGATTTGAGTTGGGCTAGCTGTTGGTTTCAATTGTTTATTTCATTATCAAATTTGAAATTTTAATTATTATGTGGGCTGGATCAGCCCACTGGGTTGTAATATTTTGTATATGTTTTCTGTGGGTGTGGGCTGGCCATAGGAATTTAGTGTTGGGTCAGTTTTTGAGTTAGTTATGAGCTGGATTTATGGCTGAGTTAGGAACTATAGTGTTCTTTGACCGAGTTGGGTTGGTTGGGCCAGACTTGGACCAGTGGCTGGTTGGACTGTAGCAGTGTATTTTCATTTTTTTAAATAAATTCTTTTGTTTTACTTTTAGTTAAATCTCTTGCAACTGATTTTCAAGAGCTGAGTTCTGATATTTTAATAAAAGGTTTTACAAAATTCTGGTAATTAACTCATAACCAAAACTGTCCTTCCAATGAAAGACAGCCCTTTTGATTAAGCATGTTAATTATTAAACTGGAATTAATCTTCTTAAACTAGTTAACTTTGATAGCTAAATATATTCTTCTTGCAATTGCAGTAGTGCAGTTGCAATTGCAGTAGTGCAGTGGAATCCATTAGACATATAGTTCATTAGTAAAATAGAATAGATAGTAATATTTTAGAACTAATAGTTTAGATCTTAACCAACTTGTAATCATTATTACATACAGGAGGACATCCAGTTTCTTGGTTACTTGTACTTTTCTGGAGCCAGGCAAGTACATTCTATGGTTTTGATCAGTGCATTTTTCTTGTTCTTTATTGCTGACACACTGCGACACGTTCATGATCTTTTCTAGCTTGTTCTTTCATGATCTTACTTGTTCTTTCATGATCTTACTTGTATCTTGGGGTGGGGAAATACTCTAGATATGTGACCAAACCCGGATACTTATTCATGATCTTTAGCTTAGGCCTCGCACAGTGCACGCGGGTCCTAAGCCGTACCTACATGATCTTTCAGGATCTTTCATGCTCTTTCATGGTCTTACCCAAGCCGGTCACATATCATAGAAGTATTTCAAAATTATAACACACATGTTCAGGATTTTGTTCTTACATTAGTTTCCATGATCCTGATCTTGATTTTAGCTATAGTCATGATCTTTCCTGCATCTTTATATAGTCATGATCTTTCATGTATCTTTATAGCAGTAGTTCATGTTCTTCATGTTCTTTACATACCTTGTTCTTATCCTGTTCTTTCAGCATTTATTTTCCATACCATGATGTTATTGTTCATTACCTAGAACTGTACTTTGCTCCGCTCCTGAATAGGATATGTTGCAGGTATGCTTGCAGGACATTGTTCTACTCTATGGGCCAGAGCCCAGGATTAGCTGAGCAGGATGAGGCTTAGCTTGAGATTTCAGGTTTAGACTGTTAGCTTACTCTTAGATATTGTCTTTAGAATTCATGTACATTTCATTCTTGATGACTCGTACATTTACACATCTAGATTTGTGGATTATGGTGATCATTATGGGATACGTTTTTAGATGTTGTGATTCTATATTTTCATGTTTATCTGGTTAGTTTCCCTAGCTTGGTACAGCTTACTTCGTCGTGTCTAACGACGAAGGCTGGGCGTGTCCGACTCGTGTCCGATTATTCGGGAGCGGGTCGTGACATGTTTTTAGTGGTGGCCCATGCAGGTCCATCCTAATGGTACCTAGGACTTAGTGTACTATTGGGGGACTTGATTATACTAGGGAAACTTGATCACAGCATAGGAAAATCGGAAAATAATGGTATATCAGGTATATCAGGTGTATCAGGTATTTTAATATTCTATAAACACTTGTTGTATGTAGGTCTAGGTTATTTTAACAGTTTTCTGTTTTGCAGATAGTTCTAAAGCACGCGACACCGGGACAGTCGATCCACTTATACTTGAAGGTTTCGAGCTTCCACTATCTTCTATCGCCACTATTCTTCCCATGGGTAGTACGCAGTTGACAAAGACGTTTCAAGAGTTCCTTGACACCAGCAGGCCGTCCTTTCCCAATCCAGACTTGCAAATACATTTTCCGAGTTACAGAGGACTTCCAGACTATCAGACCTTAGATTTTCCCGACACTGAGCGCATATCCTGCACCGAGGAGCAGATCAAGAACGTGAAGCCGCCACCGAAGTCATCCAAGTTTCTGAGGACTCGATTTATCTGAAGATTAGAACCACCAACCAGGAGATCCAGAATGTAGCACAGACAATGGAACGGAACGGGAAATTGAAGCTCGAGAGGAACATGAAGACATATGATGAAGATAACAACTACTGTGGATCCGTAAAGCGTCGCCACACTCGGACAATACTTCTTCAGCCAGCAGGAGATTCAGATTCAGTCGGCTATCTTTTGTATTTTCTGCCGCAGCCCAGGACACCACTACGACGAATGCCACGAAAGACGGAGATTACGCTTGTACTGAAGATCGCCTGCCCACCAAGTCAAGATTGTCCGGAGATCATTGATCGCATTGCCCGAAAACAAGCACGAAGAGCACCAGGACTGCAGCAGAAGGACCCGTCTCTCCAGATTCAGCAAGCAGCATGGAGCACTACCGCAAGGACCAGCCTATATCAGAACAGCTGAAGAAATTGAAGTAATTTTAGCCCCGGAGAAACACTGAAGATAGACTGAAGACAGAAGACTCTTTTGCATGGTTGGAGGAAACCATGGATCATGATTCATAATCTAGTTTTCCCTTAGATTCCTCTTGCACCTAGTTTGTTTCTTAAAAACCTCCTTATTTCCTATTTAAAGATTATTATATTTTATTTCCTCTTCTGAAACTTTGGTCGCTTTCGAGATGTATTTGGAAATTTGTTTCCATTCTTGTTCAAAACTTTGCTCTTATTCGAGATTTCCTTCCTACTCGATAACTTGTTTCCATGGCGTCGTTTCCTAATTCAAGATTTGGGTATACTCGAATTTTATTCCCCATTCAGACCCTGTTGACATTTAAGACCTTACTTCGGAATTATATTCCTATTCAAACTTATGCCATTCAAAACCTTGTTTGAATCTTGCTTTTATTTGAGATTTCAATTGCAGATTTCGTTTCTATCTTGAAATTTTGACTCGTTCCCTATGAGATTTTATTTCTTATTCGTGAATTGTTTTTCATTCTATTCACAATCTTGTTGATCTTGCCTCGTATTTTAAGATTTCACTTGTTCCGTATCCGCTACTTAATACCATGTTTTCATATTCATCTTTCATGACTTTGTTTTCTATTTTCTGTTCCCAACTTTGTGTTGATCTTGTTTCCTATTTGAGGTATCGCTTGTTTCATGGATATTGTTGTACTCACCCATCGATTCTTTTTCCTACTCGTAACTTGATTCCATTCGAGAATTTAAGATCCTGTTTTCTATTTCGAGACTTTGTTTTATTCGTGATTTTGCCTCCCATCCAAGATTTACCGGACTTTGAATTTCAGTTCCTACTCGCAACTCATTGAGACTGTGTTCCCTATTCCAAATCTTGTCTCCTCATTGAGATTTTCTATTCGAGAATTTGTTCCTTATTCACGACTTTGTTGATACTTGATTTTCTATTTTCCATTGTGTACCTTATTGGAGAATTCCTTTCAATTCAAGTTTTGCTCGAGATTTCATTGTTATTCGAGATTTTATTAAAACTTGTTTCCAGTACGGGATTTTATTCTTATTTTGAAACTTGTCTCCTATTTGACATCTTGCTTCAGTTCCTCCTTCGAGACTTTGTTATTCCTTCGGGATAATGTTCCATATATGGAATCTTGTTACCATTCCAGATATCAGTTGAAATCCGTTATAAGTTAAAACTTCGTCCTGTCTGAAATTTTAAATCCCCCTGGCTGCCCTTTTGTACTCACTGATCGGATCCCTTATCATTTTTAGTACCTAATAAACTCATGTATTCTAACAGTCAGGTAATTTCACCAATTCCGTGACTTGGACTATTGAAATTCATTTTGAATTCCTTGAGACTCTTTTGAAATTCCTAGGGATAAAGTCGAGAGGCTATTCGATGACCTACTATGGCATGACAGTTGCGCGCTGCAGCCATTAGCTGGATTATAGAGACTGAGGGTTCACTGCAGCCAGTAGCGCACTGGCGAGGCAGGAACTCTAAGTTGAAGTAATTTCAGACACCCATAGGTTTTCGAGTATTGACGAGACTTGTCATATTCTTCATATCTTGATCTGTTGGGTTGTTTCGTCAATGATTGTTGGAAAATGGATAAGGTTGATAGAGTATTTGGAGATATATTGTTATTTGAGTCACGGAACCGAAAGTCCACTGCAGCCAGATACATGCTGGCGGGGTAGGGATCCTAAGCAAAGTGATTTCAGATACCAACATGTTCTTGGATATTCTGGAAACTATAATCCCTTTTCATATGATTATTGGTTTTCGAGAATCACAAATCCTTGCATGTTCACCCTGATTTGATACTGTATCTCCTGAGTATTTCGTACGTTCCTCAAATCAACCCTTGCTAATTACCTTCTAGTATTGTATCGTTAGATCATTGATTTCCTCAAATTATACATTACCAGATTATGATTAAATATTTCGTTGTGTCTTGTCTAAACTTCAATCTTAAGTCATGTCTATCTGACAATGATTTTCTATCTTGTTCCAGTCTACCTGTGTTAAACTATCGATTCTTGATCGTACCTAATAATTGTGTCTTCATTATTTTGCTTCTCTAAGATGTAATTGAACTTCGTTCCATCTCGTGCCTAGTTGATTATGATCATTGGTAGATCATGTTATTTCAACTTCTTGTGTGTAATTATCGTATTTGGTCTCAAAGGCTCAGGGCATCTCAGAGTTGCACAGGATCGGCAGAAGCACTGGACGGACAGCAGCGGACGGACACTTGAGTTCGAGGGTGGAGACAGAGTATTCATGAAGATCTCACCAACTAAGAGGCGTCATCAGATTTGGCAGAGACGGAAAGCTCAGTCCGAGATTCATCAGGCCTTTCGACATGGCTGCACAAATTGGCGAGGTGGCATATCGACTAGCGCTTCCAGCTAGATTGGAGGGAGCACTATTCCACTCGGTTTGATTGATTTGATTGTACCCTGTTTTGTGGATTTCTATTTTCAATAAAAACTGGAGTTTGGATCTTTTTGGGAGTTGTGTTGGTCCTTTGAATTTCGAGGACGAAATTTTTTAAGGGGGGGAAGATTTGTAACTCCACCTCCCAGTTTTCCTAAATAAATAAATTCATTTAATGTATACTTGTTAATAATTTCAATTTATAATTTTAGAAACATTTTTTTTTGAATGGATTATTTCTGGAAAACTTTTCAAATTGGAAAGTTGTTGTGACAACTTTCTAGTTGTTTCTCATTTTATTGTAACCATTTTATTATTTTAGTATTTCAAAAACTGTTTAAATAGGGCAGGAGGAGCTTTTTGTAAAAATTTCTAATTGTTTTGGTGCGGGTTGTAATATTGAAAAGGAAGAGGGGGTCTATGCTATTGTGTTTAAAGCGGAGGGGGTTAATTGCATTTTTTTCCTTTCTCTTGTTTTATACTGGTCGTGAGAGAGAGAGTGACGACCATTCTGTCCATCTGTCTCTCTCGATTCTTCCATCGCCTCTTCGATTCCTCCGCCGACCTTTCGAGAATACCGCCGTTCTCGAGAGTTCTCCGCCGACCTTTGGGTTCCTAATTCCGCCGGCGACTTTTGACGGCGACTTGATGGCGACGGCGACCTTGGTGGTGGTGTCGACTGGAGCAGAGCGGTGACCATTCCGCCGGCAACTTTTTGACGACGACTTCGACTCTGCTGGTGATGGCGATGGCGATGAAGACGACGGCCATGTCTAGGCGAGTCCCTCAACGCCTAGGCGCTGCTTCGACCGGGCCTTCCTTTCTAGATCTGACTCTTCTCTTCTTCTCCGACGAGCTTCCGAGGCTTCGACTTCTTGAGGGTAAACCCTAGCCTTCTGTTTGTAGATCTAGGTCAGATCTCTAGATCTGACCGTTACCTTTCCTTCTTGCAAAGATCTATGATGAGATCTCGAAGAAGATCTCTGAGATTCGCGGATCCGTGATGAACTTGACTAAATTTTGAGGATCATTCCGACTCTGTGTTGATCTCGAAAAGGTTTCTGAGATCCTTAAGATCTGTGAGGAAATCTTGTAGATCGTTGCATGCTTATTTAGATCTATGATGTTCTTCATAAGTTAACTAGATCTTGTTGATTCTGTTAATGCTACGTATGTGTGGGGGATTTATGGATCTGCTATGTTCGGTAGTTGATCTCTGATTTTGAAGATCTATGCTAGATCTAATGGTTTGTCGAAGATATTCTGTTCCCTTACAGATCTGTGACAGATCCGTAGATCTGAGCATTGTTCTTCTGTGATTATTTGAGATCTGTTGTTATGCATGCAGAATCGATTTAGATCTATGGGTTTAAAAACTTAAATCTGGAAATCGGGACAAGTTCTTCACAGAACTTGTAGATCTGAGAATTTGGGTTCATTTCTGAAGACTGAGATCTTGTGTCCTGACACTCTTGTGTCGGACACTGCATGCATAATTTTATTCGTTCTTCTGTGATGGAAGTTTACTTATTAGTAACCCTTGTTTCTTTTTTGTTGAGCTACTCTGGGTGTTCGTGTCGGTTTGGACTTGGTGTCGTGTCCGAATGGACGGTTGGATTTTTGTGGACCACTGCTTGGAGTACCTGCTGTTGAACTTGATGATTGTACCTGCTGTTGTACCCGTATCGTACCTGCTGTTGTATCCGACGTGCGTGTCGGATACGAAGGAGATGACCTGACGTGTGTACCTGCTGTGCTGTTGGACGGTTGATGGGCTGACCTTGGGTTGGATTTGAGTTGGGCTAGCTGTTGGTTTCAATTGTTTATTTCATTATCAAATTTGAAATTTTAATTATTATGTGGGCTGGATCAGCCCACTGGGTTGTAATATTTTTGTATATGTTTTCTGTGGGTGTGGGCTGGCCATAGGAATTTAGTGTTGGGTCAGTTTTTGAGTTAGTTATGAGCTGGATTTATGGCTGAGTTAGGAACTATAGTGTTCTTTGACCGAGTTGGGTTGGTTGGGCCAGACTTGGACCAGTGGCTGGTTGGACTGTAGCAGTGTATTTTCATTTTTTTAAATAAATTCTTTTGTTTTACTTTTAGTTAAATCTCTTGCAACAGATTTTCAAGAGCTGAGTTCTGATATTTTAATAAAAGGTTTTACAAAATTCTGGTAATTAACTCATAACCAAAACTGTCCTTCCAATGAAAGACAGCCCTTTTGATTAAGCATGTTAATTATTAAACTGGAATTAATCTTCTTAAACTAGTTAACTTTGATAGCTAAATATATTCTTCTTGCAATTGCAGTAGTGCAGTTGCAATTGCAGTAGTGCAGTGGAATCCATTAGACATATAGTTCATTAGTAAAATAGAATAGATAGTAATATTTTAGAACTAATAGTTTAGATCTTAACCAACTTGTAATCATTATTACATACAGGAGGACATCCAGTTTCTTGGTTACTTGTACTTTTCTGGAGCCAGGCAAGTACATTCTATGGTTTTGATCAGTGCATTTTTCTTGTTCTTTATTGCTGACACACTGCGACACGTTCATGATCTTTTCTAGCTTGTTCTTTCATGATCTTACTTGTTCTTTCATGATCTTACTTGCATCTTGGGGTGGGGAAATACTCTAGATATGTGACCAAACCCGGATACTTATTCATGATCTTTAGCTTAGGCCTCGCACAGTGCACGCGGGTCCTAAGCCGTACCTACATGATCTTTCAGGATCTTTCATGCTCTTTCATGGTCTTACCCAAGCCGGTCACATATCATAGAAGTATTTCAAAATTATAACACACATGTTCAGGATTTTGTTCTTACATTAGTTTCCATGATCCTGATCTTGATTTTAGCTATAGTCATGATCTTTCCTGCATCTTTATATAGTCATGATCTTTCATGTATCTTTATAGCAGTAGTTCATGTTCTTCATGTTCTTTACATACCTTGTTCTTATCCTGTTCTTTCAGCATTTATTTTCCATACCATGATGTTATTGTTCATTACCTAGAACTGTACTTTGCTCCGCTCCTGAATAGGATATGTTGCAGGTATGCTTGCAGGACATTGTTCTACTCTATGGGCCAGAGCCCAGGATTAGCTGAGCATGATGAGGCTTAGCTTGAGGTTTCAGGTTTAGACTGTTAGCTTACTCTTAGATATTGTCTTTAGAATTCATGTACATTTTATTCTTGATGACTCGTACATTTACACATCTAGATTTGTGGATTATGGTGATCATTATGGGATACGTTTTTAGATGCTGTGATTCTATATTTTCATGTTTATCTGGTTAGTTTCCCTAGCTTGGTACAGCTTACTTCGTCGTGTCTAACGACGAAGGCTGGGCGTGTCCGACTCGTGTCCGATTATTCGGGAGCGGGTCGTGACATGTATCAATCTCGATACGCCGTATCCATTTCGATAACGTAAGGGTCAACTTCGAATCCGTTTCAACGTCAACTTAACTCGCATCGCATACATCCAAGTTCGTAACAAACTTTTTCCATACACATCGACTCGTTCTCCGATTTGCCGCATCCCGCTATACTTCGATCGCGTAACTGAGTTACCGATTATCTAACATCGAACCCTCAAGTCATACGATCTCGCCCTCTAAGTTTTGCGTGTTTTCAGTCGTACTCAAATGAGTTTCGCTGTAACGTAACCAACTATTTCTTAAGCACGATTACTCGTGTCAACCAACTTTTCACCAAAGTCACACATCGTGCGATTCGATTATAATTTGCATCGCCCAACATTCCTATCGAAATCGTAAGTCGTACGATTTGATTCGTCTTGTCCAATATTTCAATCGGGATCGCAAGTCGTGCGATTCGAATATAATTTGTAACGTCTAACATTTTTATCGAGCTCACAAGTCGTGCGGTTCGATTTCAACGTTTCGAGTTTCCTATCCCGTCGATCCGATTGTTGCCTCAAGGCATAATCGTTTCGCTAATTTCCATCATTCGACCGACACATAAATTTTTCAATCGACGTATCATTCAATGTTACGAGTCCCGTCTTACCGTTCTAACCGATCATCGAAGAACACTTGCATCAACATGCCGTCGTACAAATTCTCAATCGAGTCTCGGTGCTATCCCGTCCGTTGCGGACAAACCTTCCGCAATTCTCACAAAACGCCGAAGCAATTTATCGCACAAGTGGTATTGCATATACCACTCGGAATCGAGCCATTCATTGCATCGGTGGTATGCCATATACCACCCGAAAATCAAGTTACTTCCGTCGCAACTTACTCTTTACGAACCGACGATCTCTTCCAACTCACGATTTTCGCAGTGATCTTGCTTGATCACAACCGTAACTCTGATTAATCAAAATCCGACGCAACTCGGCCAATGCATTCATTTGCCAACACAGCTCGGCGCGCAACCGAACCGATTTCGTTTCTCGATTTATAACTTTTATTTTCTTCTGTTGCATCTTGTGCAATATTCATTTTCGATATCCGTTGCACTTCGTGCATCGATTATTTTGATACGCGTTGTACCACGTGCAATAATTTTTACTTTCAATACGCATTGCACATCGTGTAACGATTTATTTTTGATATTTACCGCACCTCGTGCATCGATTTCCTTTCAATACGCATTGCACATCGTGCAAAAATTTATTTCTGACATTCAAAGTCAATGCTCAAATCCGTTCAACACATTCGATATTGACTTATCGCTTTTCATCGCAACGCACATTCGAAATCGATATGTGAATCCGTTCGACACATTCCATGTCAACTTTCATTTCTTTCAACGCATCGTTTACAATCAACGCGTGGCAATTGCTGCAGCAACATTCCACGACTATCATTGTATCGATGCAACCAACATTTCTCTTATCGTTCGTTGTAAACAACGAATATCTCAAACCACAATTCACGACGTGTTGCATCTACGGCAACAAATTCTCGAATTCATATCTCGCAACTTGTTGCACATACAGCAACAAACCTTTTCCGACTTTTCCAACTAACACCATGTAATTTCCAAACAACACGCGACAAAATTACATGATTTGTATTAGACTTATTGTATGGAATATCCAGTGCGGCATCGAGTAGAGTCAAGAGTGATTTCGATTGGTGGTGGACAACTCTTAGGACTGAAATGAAGTAAGCGTCCAGAGGAAATTGAGCCTAGAGCTCTGATACCAATTTGTCACGCCCCGACCCGGAATCATCCGAATCATCGTCCTCGCTGGGGCGTGATGTCGCACGAGCCTGGAGTTGCGCTCGTGTAAGACAAGATGACAAGTTCTCAAATGGTTATCTTTGAGTTGAACGTTAACAACGAAAGGCAAAACAGAGTATACGAAACAAATTCTCTTTATTGATATTCGAAATCAGATTACAAAGGCTTTCAATAGCCCAATGGAATTTGCCAGATTGGCTACAACACTCAAGTTCTCTCTTGCCCACAAAGGATTTCGCCGTTCCATACATCATGCCTTCTATATCTCGGCTGCATCAATCCTGTCGCGAGTCCGAGCGTCAATGCGATCGCACACTTTAATACGCTTCGGCATTCCAAGCCTCAACGCGTTTCTAGCGAAGCTCCGCCGCGAGCAGACCAATCCCTGAACCTGCTAGCAAACTAGTGGGGGATTAGTACTTTCGTCCTCGCTGTACTGATCAAAAATCCACTTAACAAACCGATATTTAGTATTGTATTGATTCATGCAAACATACAATTTAGTTCTCTTTCTATGTTCTCCTTAGGATGAGTTCATGGCATATTCGAAGACTGTAAAGCATGACAAGCATGTTATTCAATTCGTATAAGTAAACAGGCAAGCAATCTCGTGTTTGATTCGTGGCACAACTTAGCAATATCGACGCACTCGCCCTTGCACCGACGCAAGGTGAATACGCCTATCCGTTTTCCCTGTCATGTTATAAGTGCCCTCTATTCGGATCTATCCATGCAGGATACGTATACCTTGCACTTCCAAACCCGTCGCCCTTAACTATATGAAGGTCACTAGCTTTTCGGGCTAGAATGGACTTATATTTATCGAATCGAAACATAAGACGATGTTAACTCTGTGCGGTTGCTAACCAACATCAGAGGCCACCGAAATAATCGCAGCAAGTGGCTTATCACATTCACCAGACGGTCGCTACCCATCTAAATGAAGTGCACCAACAATACCGTAAACGAATCCCTCCTAGGCCGAACGGTCCCAGGGCCCTGGCACGCCGCGTTCGAGGGAATATCCATGCACTAGTTTTTATATCTTTAAGTCCATTTGACCATGCAACGAATCTTATATTTCATACAACCAAGCAAGTTCGCTTATCTCTATTTCAATTGGCACAACGCCCGAATGTTCTCATCGAACGCCCGAAGGCCCCGAACATTTTGAAGGGCACCATGCCGCATTATCGTCTCGTATTTCTTTCGTTAACTTTCTATGTTCTTACGTCTCATACTTCGTTTCAATGTTTCAATGGCATCATGCCTCAACTCAATGCTCGTCAACCGAACGACCCGAAGGTCTCGAACACCTTTCGAGGCATTATGTCATATCCGACAGTTCCGCCACATTCATGCCACAACTGTATTCTTTCGCAACGAAGCCATCTTTTATTATCTCGTGCACGAAGGCACGCTTCGACCGTATTTCCGATGTTCTATGACTTAGCATTCAATGTCCGTGGCTTGCGCGCTAGGGTGCTCGCCTATTGTCTTTCAATGTTCTAGCCGTTCTAACTCGTGCGCGAAGGCACGGTATGGTTCGTGCACTAAGGCACTCGTCGAGTACATTTATCCCATGTTCTTGCGGCTTACGCACCGAGGCGCTCGCCTTTGCAATATCTAATGTTCCATAGCGACTCGCACGTCTGTCGTACGATTCATTTCAATTGTTCTATCTTAGTGTTCGACACGCACTACGTTTATCTCGCTATCGAGCCACGCCCGTGGCGTTGATAGATTAACTTAGCATTCAATGATATGTGTTTTACTTAAGCATGACGGAGTAGGAAAGAGAGTTAATGTCCCCCCACCTTGAATCAATGCGCCTTGTCGTTTCGCCGAGCCGTTGCGGCTCGATTTCATAACTTCATCGCACGGGCAACTCTCCTGACTTAGCCATTCGAGCACTTCGTACTTCATTGAGTTATACGTCCGATTTGCCTTAGCGTGCCAACGCTTCCGTCCGTCGCAAGGCGACGATTTGCTTTCGCGGACCCCTTACTGAATAAGGCAAAAGATCGACCTCTAACATTTCAGCGTAAACGTATAGCCTGCACATGAAACCAACTAAAATCAATACTTGCATCGATTCGGACTTGCGCCTTGGTCGGTTCGATTTCTTAGAATCTTCGAGCCGTCTCAACGTACTTATCCTTCGAGGCAACGCGGCGCTTCGCATCGATTCACTCGATGCATTCTTTGGGACAAGACAACTCTTCGCATCGACTTAGTTTGATGCATTCTTCGGGACAACTCAACACTTTGTATCGATTCGCATCGATACGTAATCGGGTCAACGCAACTCTTCGAGTCAATGACTCAGCATAATGCACCGTACGGAGCGGGGCATTACAGAACTAACCCTGAACCAAATTCTTCTGGAACTATTAAACCTCAAGGTTAATTATTACCAAAAGATTGGTTCAGCTTAGTTAGCCCATGATTTCCCTAAAAGATATTTTCAAAAAAAATAATAATTTCAATATTGATTGTTATCTCTTAGGTTATTCCAAATATTTTATTCCCCTCCACTCAACCCGAAATCCTACTCTCTCTATGCAACCTCTTGATCAATTCAAGGCCTAGACAGCTTTTAAACTCAATGCTTGAGTATCGTGAAGTACGAACGGTCAGAGAATTGATTCCATCCTATTATTAAATCTTCTTTAATCATTGAAATACTTTTAATTTGTGAACCATCCCCTTGTTGGCTTTACTAAACCATTTTAAACCTGACTTCCTTGACTCCATAAAGACATACTCCTTTTGTGTCAACCCTACTTATCTATCACTTTCTCAAAAAAAAAAAACTTTCCTTGGATAAGAAATTATTTCTTCGAATCATTTTGGTAACTGTCTGTATCCTTTAAGTGATTTGTCGGAAATATTATCAAAGGCTTCTTCAACTCAACTCAAAGCTCTGATTCTTCTACTTTATCCTGTGTCCAACTCAATTGGTCATACTCAAGTTTGATCAAATTCTTCAAAATCAAATCTCTTAAATCTCAAGAGCTACTGGAACACTTATTTACCCTGATAAAATTTCTTGAAGAACATACATCAATATCTTTTCCTATCATGACTGGAACCGTAGAACTCGTTTGAATTTTTCGGAAACTCCTTTGAAATTCATATGGACAAAGTTTGGGAAAATATTCCGTGACCTAATATGACTTTGCACATTGCGTTATAGTCAATTGTCTGAATTATGGAGACTGCGAGTTTACTGCAGCCAATTGCGCACTGGCGAGGCAAGAACTCTAAAGTTGAAGTAATTTCAGGTGTTCACAGGTTTTCGAATATTATTATGACTGTCCTAAAGGTACCATGTTGATCTTCTTTGTTGCTTAGCCATGAAATGGATAAAATTGAAATATTATTCGGTAACCTAAAATTATTCAAGTTATTGGGTCAAAAATTCACTGCAGTCAGGTGCACTCTGGCGAGGCATGAATTTGAGACAAAATGACTTCAAACATATTTGGTTTCCGAATACTATTCAGACTACATTCATACCATGGTTGTCTTTTGCACTATCAAATCATTCTGACTTCTGCCTGATTAGAGGATTTACATTCTAGCGGTTGTCTCCAATTCCAGAAATCTCTTGTCACAACCAGAGATAAAAGATTTTCTACAAAATTCTACTTGATCGTCCTAAAAACTTATTAGGACCATATCAATCTTTTTGCCTTAATCTCTTTTCTGTTTCAACCTTAGTACGTTGCATACATATATTCTTATATCTTATTTAATTAGTTATTTATTTATTTATTATTATCTAGTTACAGATTTTGGAAGCCATAGATAGTTATCTTGTAAGTCTTTTCCCGCATATCTTATCTTCTGACTGTTGAACAGTGAAACGACATACTTTCTATCCTCTTTGATCATCACTCGGCCCTCAATGGAAATATTTCACTTGATTATGTTCCTATCATAGGTATATTATTCTAATCATCTTTAATATCCTACTATCGTACGACCTTTCTATCCTTCCCGAGTCACAAATCTTTATACCCCATTCCAACTTGATTTGACAATTAGGTTCCTCATCTCAAAAGATTCCATTACCTTCTGCCTTCTCAATAAAATGTTGACCTCCGCTTCTTTCTTGCCTTTCCTGTTTCACGAAATCTCATTTGGTTCCTTCCTATTCTATGATCCTGGTTGACTAGGTTCTTTCTCGTGCCTAAAATGATTTTGATTACAACAAACATTCCAATCCCATTTCAGATCATATTCTGATAATTCCGATCGTGCCTACTGATTTAAAGTTCATTTTTTTGTTTAAGGCTATATTTTTTGATTGTACCCCGGCCCTTATCTTTGAAATTTCGAGGACGAAATTTTCTAAGGAGGGAAGATTGCGAAATCCGCTTCCTGGGTTTAGCTAAATATTATTGGTGATTATTATTGTTTGTATTATTATTATTTTTTATTATTATTATTTCGGGAATTGAAACTATTTTCAAAATATTAGTAACATAGATTTTTGATTGTTAGCCCGTCCCGAACCTGATTCCCGGTTCCGGTCCCAGCTCGAACCCATTCTTTTACTTCTTTTAAAATCTGATTATTTTTTGTTAAAAAAAAATTCGTTGGGGGCCTGGTCCCTACGACCAGGCCACTGATCCCCTTACTTCTCCTCTAAATTCTCCACTACATTAACACCTCTCCACACAACACCATCCCCACTCCTCTTTAAAACACAACCCACATTCTCTTCCACCACCACTCAGGAGCATACACCAACTCCCCATACTTTTCCATCTCCTTTTTCTTAACAAACTCACTAACCCACCCCACCAGCACCACTCCTTCCCTCAACACTCCATCTTCCTTCCCAAAGAAAACCCTGTTCCCTCCAGCACCCGAGCACCCGACCCGAGCGGCTCCGCACCTCCCCGGGCGCCTCCCCAACGCCGGCCCGCGCCTGACGCCGACACCCGAGCCGCGCCCCCGGCCTCCCCGATCAGGACCCGCGAGTCCCCCGGCCCTTCGCCGGCACCCGAGCCCCGCTCCCCGGCTTCCCCGCGCGCCCGGCGCTGTCTCCAGCGCCACCCCTTCTCTGGCACGGTTTTCCAACGTCGCCCCTTCTCCGGCACTGTCCTGCGGCTGTGCCCTAACCGTTCCCATGCTTTTCCCAAAGTTCTGCGGTTTGCTAATTCTGGAACTTTTTCGAGCTCGCGGAATCCATTTTTCTTTATTTTACATCTGAGAGCTCTAGCCGAGCAACCCAAGGTATAATTTGCTTTCTCCATTTCCTTTTCGGTAGTCGATGATGATTTTTGGTCCCCGATTCCTTTTCGAGAATTCGGATTCGGTTTACGTTATAGTTACGGAATTTCCGAAACTATTTTCTATGTTTGGTTCTGTGGTTTTTATAGTTTTCGGGTTCTCGGAATTTCCGAGGTAACTCCGGAAAGGTTCTGTTTTCTATGTTTCGGAATTCCGATTGTAATTTCGGATTTTTCCAAACATTGTTGGCTTGAGAGCTAACTATTTGTTGATAGTTGCATTATATGGTTCTGTGGGTTTACGTTTTTGATTTCGGAATTTTCGAATATGTCGGATTAGGTCCTATGTATTTTTTGTTCTCGGAATTTCCGAGATTAGCCCTGGAAGTTCTGGGATTTTGGGTGAGTATTTAGTTTTGGATTTTTTCGAATATTAATACTCTGGTTCATTGTTATATTGCGGTGGTGTTTCCGATCCTATTTCTGGTTTTCCGAATATTTTCGGGAATGTTTCGGTGAATATAAATTTTTATATAAAAATGGTTATGGAATTTAATTTATGGGTTTTCCCTGGTTTGGGATTTAAATTGGATGTTGAGGCACATTTTTCCAGTTTTGGGTTGTCCCGAATATAGAGGGAATGCTGCCCAAATTTTTATAAAATTTTATAATATAATCTTAAAAATGGTTTTTCGGAAAATAATATTATTTTGGATTTTTTTGGGCGACGACTGTATTGGTCAATGGGACCTGGCTAAGTGCAAACGAAACCGGCTTCGCCCGGACGTTGAGGCATTAACCTATATGACGATTGGACCAATATCTGAGACTCACTATTGTAATTATTTTAATTTAAAATTATTAGTTTATTTTAATTTGTAGGAAGATTACAGGACTAACAAGTTTATTTCTTATTTAAATTCATTGGTCTGTAAGGGCATAAGCCCATTTATTTTCTGCAAATTTGTAATGATTTTTTTTTGTGGATGTTTCGAAAGCGTAAATTTAGGAATACTGATAATAATTATAAGATTTTTAGAAATTCATGTTATTCTCATTTAAAGAAAAATGTATTTTTTATAGATAATTATAAAAACCAAGTTTTTCCGAATAAACTGGTAAATACTAGTTTTTCCAAAATTAAATATAAATTGATGTTTCATAATTGCAACGCACCGATAATCGCATTTTGTTCGTGTTAGCTAATTAAAGATTAAAATTGATTAGGACAAAACTTAGAGATTGCAACTAGCACAGTTAGCACGGCGATTTCGGAATCTGAGATGAATTTCTCGAATGTAGGAATTCGAGGACGATCCTAATTCCCATCTTAAAGTCTTCAACCATTCCAGTCCAGTCCATTTTGAGGCAAGTACATTTTGTGTTAGTTTACAATTATTTAGTAATCGTTTTAATGCAAGTTTAAACCACGATGCAACACGGAACTCTCTCTGAGAGCACTAACTGTAACTACTGTAACTGTTTGGGGACTGGGGGAGTAGTGTAATGATTATGACCACATCCAAAACAATAACTTAGGCCAGTATTAGCTTACCCATCTTACACACGGAGATAAGCCGAATCGTATCAATAGGATACAACTGTACAACCCAAGCCGGTCATATTCATTGCCTATTCAAATCACACTGTTTTACTGCTAAACAACTGTTTACTTCAAATTGTTTAAAAGTGCATGATTCTATTATTATTTTAATTGTCAAATTAGCATGAATTGTACTTTGCTCCCTTCTGACTGGAGATAACATTTTTAGGGAACATTGAGGATGCTGAGCTGTTATACTATACAACAGCTAATATGACCCGGTTCTGTACCTCGTGGTGCTGCCAGAGTCCCCATTGGAGGACGCAGGACCTGAGGCCGATGAGCCGAATGCTTAGATAGATTTTCTTTTCCAGTTTTTTTTTTCAGTACTTTTAAATTTCAGTTGTATTTATTTCAAATGTTCAATAAAGTTTTCAATTTCCGATCATTGAGTTGTGACAAATATAGATGTTATTGTCGTTACCTGCTAATGGAACAGCTTACTGCCGCCGTCTCAACGGTGCAGGCTGGGCATGATCCGGTTCGACCCAATTATTTGGGATCGGGTCGTGACAGACCTATATTGCTCTTCAGTTCTAATTCTCTGTAGAGCTTGAGAGTACGTAATAGATCCTTGTAGATATAGAAGGTCCTTTGCCACTTTAGACCAGGAAGGAGGGAGGTTATCTATCAAGCATCATATTTTGTGCTCAGTAGAAAAGAAAGTTCCTTTGGCTTGAACCTGCCTAAGGTGTTCTTGGAACTCATGGATTTGGTCATTGATAGGTTTGTTATCTACCATGACATATTGGTTGAATGTGGTGGAATTGAATCTATCAATTCCAGCATCATCACACCCATACTCATCTTCCAAAGCATCCCAGAGTTCTTTAGCGCTTTTATACTAAAAAAATATGTCGTAGAGTGACTCCGACATAGCGCTTAAGATTCTGTGGAAGCAGTGGTAGTCAATTTCCTTAGGAGTCTTGGGCTTGGTAGAAGAGGAGGACTTGGAAACTCCTATGTCAGACTCAGTCTCATCAGAATCATTTGAGATGGGTGTGGACCCATCAATGGCAGAAATTAGGCCTAAAGTGGTAAGCCAAAATTTCATTTGGATTTGCCACCTCTTGAAGTAGGTGCCATTGAATTTTGCAGGCTTTGCAGAAAAAGTTTCTTCCTTGGAAGTCATGTTTTCTAAGGTCTGTAAAAATATATATTCTCAATAAGATGGCTTTAAACTAAGTTAACAATTAAACTAATTTTAGTAATAAACCTTTAAATTTTTAGTTTTTCAAGTTTTGATAAGGTTGGGTTAGCTGTAGGGGCCGGATCCCAACAAGCGGAGGTTCACTAGGAACTCTTAAGTACCGGTCGCTTAGACGATATTTCGCCTTGTTGACAGAAGGGCCCTTTCGGCTTGTTCCCAAACAAATCTTAACTTTAGAACTTTAAAAATAAAGAAATTTTTTACTAAATTAATTAATTGTTTGATTTAGCCTAAATTGATATATTGAGCAAGAAAAATAGTATTGACTAAAGATAGTAGCACAATAATGTTATCTAAGGTGTCAATTCTAGAGACAGTGAATGTTGAATAAAATGATACTTAAAAGATGACAAATATATAAAATAAATTGTCTAGCAATGATTTGTGACAGCAATTATTAAAATAAGTTACGATAAGCAACTTATTTAAGACAATGTAGTAAATTGTTATATTGACAATAAATAACAATATGAATAGCAATATTAATGACAATTTATCACCCAGATTTTTGCCTTGGTCCGAGTGGCCCAATATTCTGGTAAGCAAACTTTTGTATGGTAAGCAACCTTTTGTTTATACCAGTTTAGGAAATTAAGTTGTTACCAGGGCCTTTGTTTATAAACAAAGTTTTATATGGTAAGCAACCTTTCAGTAAATGATAATTCTATGGTAATATGAGTGAAAAACAAAAACACTTTTAGCTAATGATAATTCTATTGTTCACAGAACCTTAATTTTTTTTAACAGAACCTTAAGTTGTTAACAGAACCTTTTATATGTTAACAAAGGAATTGTTGGCAAGGCAAAAAACACTTTTGTGAAAATGCAGTTAACAGTATACGCTACAGTTAAATAAGATCAATTTTTTCCTTAACAGAACAGAATGTTAAATGATTTGATAAGGAGATAACTCTTAGATTGTTATACAATCTTCAATTTTCTTCGGATATAAATCTGCAATAAAATAAAATTAATTAAATTGTTACCGGCCTCCGGGGAAGTCGTGCACGTAGCACTGCCCTAAGAGTTAGCTCGGGTCTATGTGCAGACAGAATCCGAACGCCCCTAGTGGTAAAATCTCCGCTCTACCGGAATCTCGTTGCCGCACACGACGTGGAGAGAATGACCCCGACTTAGCTCCGCCCAGAGCGACAACAAAGAACAGCAGCGATTCGAGAAGATGAAAATTACAGAGAGTTTAGAGAGAGGAAGTAATTTTCTGTGTCTTTTGGAGAAGAAAGAAATGATGTATATATAGGCTGGTGAAAAAGGTTGCCAACGGATAGGAAAATAATGACCATTAAGATTGGACGTTACAAATATACACAGCAGCCCAAGGTTCATTGAACCTGGATGGAATTTAAAATCCAACCGTTACAAAAAATAAATGAGTGGTAACGGTCAGAAAAAGAAAGAAGTAAAAAATTCTTTAGGGTCTCAGCCCGAACGCAAAGTGGAAATTGAATCGGCATTCGACGCCCGCAGGTGTGGGCACGTACCCGCACCCGTTACGCGCGCCGAACCGAGCCGGGCCGGGCGGCGGCGACGGCGCGCGCGTGTGGCCCATGGGGCTCCCACACAAAGCTTTTAATGAAGCAAAGAGGGAGAGGGGAATAAATACACAGTGAAGGCCAAGCACTTGGCCGATGTGGGACTAAAAGGATAAAGTGGAATTTAGCTTTTGAGCAAAGCACAGCTTACAAAAAAATCGTACAAAGTAGAGAGATTCTTAGAAACTGCAACAAAAGCAAAAAAATATTCATATATTTTAAAACAATAATGTTATGGGGACACATTTTTTTTGACACACTCTATAACTATATTGATGTGGCAGTGCATTATTGGATATCAAGAATTTTTTTAAAAAAAAGTACTAACTCATATCCAACAATCACTGCCACATCAGTATCGCTATAGGGTGCTCAAAAAATGTGTTCCCATAGCATTACTCATTTCAAAAAACAGCACAAAAAGAACCTTCCAAAAGACGTTCTGTAAAAAAAAAAAAAAAAAAAAAAAAAAAAAAATCCAAAACGTCCTTTCGAATGGCGTGGAAAGGACATTTTTCATTTGAAGAAAAGATAAATTTCTAGGAATTCGTCACTATAATTTTATTTTCACCCCTAATATGTGTCACTAAGTTTTAGTTGTCACTGAAAGTCCAAAGTCGACACTAAAAAAAATCTTACTAAAAGTTTCGTCCCAAGTTAGAAAAAAAAAATAAAAAAAAAATTTTTAAACGTCTATCATCACTAAAGAAAAGTTATTTTTGTCACTAAAAGTCTCATTTCATTACAAAGTCCAAATTCAACACTAAAAGCAGCAAACTTTCTTCCCAAGCCACGATTTTTTTTAATGTTTACAGAACGCCCTTCGAAGGGCGTTTTTGTATTGTTTTGAAATATTTGGCTTTTGTTACAATTTCTAAGAATTTCAATGCTTTGTACAAAAATTGTCGTTTAAAATATTTCAAAAACAGCACAAAAACGCTCTGTGGAAGGGAGCTCCGTAAAACAAGTAATTTTTATTTTTGGCTTAATTGTAATTTGACAACCTCAATTATGTCGTTTTTTCAAGTTGACACCCTAAACTTTTTTTTTTCCAATTTGATATCATGTAAATTTTTTCCCCGAAAATACACTTCCCTCCTCTCTCTTCCCCCACCCCACCCTCCCGCTGCCCCCGCCCCCCTCCTCCCACAGCCCCCTTAGTCGCCCCCAACCGCGCCCCCGCCCCCGCCCCCGCCCCCGCCCCCGCCCTCGCATCCGCTGTTGCGCCCCCCGCCCCTGCCTCCGCTGCCGTGCCCCCCGTCCCTGCTCCACCCCCTCTCTCTCCGTGGTGCCACCGCCGGTTGCACGCGCTCCCGGGGAGAGAGGGGCGTAGGGATGGCCTGAGGGGGTGGAGCGGGGGGGGGGAGGCGGAGGGCGAGACAGTGGAGGCGGGGGTGGGGGGCAGCCGTGGGCGAGAGAGGGCGGGCATGACTGGAGGGTGGGGGAGGGCAGGTGGGCGGAGGGGTGACGGTAGGGGAGGCGGGGTGGGTGGGGCAGCCGTGGGGAGGGGGCGGGTAGCCGATGGGGGGTAGCGGAGGGTGCAGCAATGGGGGAGGGTGGGGTCGGGGATGGCCGGAGGGGGGAGGGCATGGGTGGCCAGAGGCGGGGAGGAGTTAGGGGACATGGGTATTTTGGTTTTTTTTTTTTTTTTTTAATTTTAGGGTATGAAGCTGAAAATGTATATTAGTTGATGGTATTAAGTTGTTAAGTAAAAAAATTTAGGGTATCAACTTGAAAAACCAAAATAGTTGAGGGTATCAAGTTGCAATTAAGCCTTTTATTTTTTTCCCATGACTTAGGAAGTTATTTTTAGTGACAAATTTGGACTTCCATGACAAAATGGGACATTAGTGACGAATATTAGTGACGATTTCCAATGGAAAACGTCCATAAACGAGTGTTTTGAATTTTTTTTCAGCCTGGGAAGAAATTTTTAGTGACGATTTTGGACGTTAATTGACAAAATAGGACTTTTAGTCCCGAAAATAAATGTTTAGTGACGAATTCCTACAACTTAAATTATTTTAATGGAGAGCGTCCTTCGAAAGATCATTTTGAAATTTTTAATTTTTTAACAGAACACCTTTTTTTTATTTGCCCATCGTAACTCATGGGGCTGTGTGCACGCAACTTGCATGCCATTTGAACTTGTTGTCCTCAATTTTTAGACACACCTACCTACTCCTCTCCCACGGTTCGATCTCGAAACCGCCTGCCAAGCTAAGGAGGTTATACCTCTTCTCGCTGACCACAAGAGCCAGAGCTTCGGTACAAAATGCCCTTTAGAAGAACGTTCTTGTGCCGTTTTTGAAATATAGAAAAACTTTGTTCTTTGGTTGCAATTTCTAAAAATTTGCATGATCAGTACAAAAAATTTCGATTTTAGTTATTGATTATACACAAATTCTTTTAGACAATTACTGTTAGCTATCCATATGTTCCCGACTCATTACAATACCATCTTTATTTTGAGACTAATTACACGAACGACTCCTATCTTCTACTATATAAAGAGGCTTCAAAACGGCTCAAAAGTGAGCCTTATAAGCGTTATGTTTGTCATGGACCATTTTATTTATTTTTAATTATAGAAGACTAAAATTAACTTCCTCATTCATCATTTATTAAAAAAATTATGGATAAAAACTAACTTTTTCACATTAAGTCCGTACAAATATATATTTAAAAACTAAATTTAAAAACTGTTTAAAAACTAAATTTAAATAAAAAATATCAGAAAATATTTAAATTGTTCAACAAATCTTAATTCAAATATAGTTAAATATTGAACTATTTTTCAACAATATCATAAAAATATTTAACCATAACAAATTTAAATTTAAAAAAATATATATTTATTTATATTTATATATATACACAATAAATATTAATATTAATTTAAATATTTAAATTATTTTTTGATAAGATTAGAAAGAAAGAAATAAATAAAAATGATTTAACGTTCCACGTGCATCTTCTAGTGTTTTATAAAAAAAAATTTGTAGAAACTTATAACACTAACCATCCTTATTTTAGAAATAAAATATATAGTAGATGGGTAGTACGTGTAATTATTTTCGAAATTGGGGTAGTCCTTGTAACATTCATGAAACATAGGACGAGTTAATGTATTTATTTCCAATTTTTTCAACCAATCAAACTTTACAAAAAAAAATGACTGAAAGGAAAAGAGTTTGTGAACTTTCAAAGAACTTTCAAATTTGACTGAAAGGAAAAGAGTTTGTGAACTTTCAAATTTGACTTCCACCATATAGTATGTATGGCTAAATTTTGACTCATGCTCATGAGTTCCACCACTGAATAGTCTTTCTTATTCTTATGAGCATGTTCGAAGTTGATTTCCGTCATATGATATGGCTAAATTTTCGTTTCAAGTCACAGCTTGATTTTAGCCATATCATATGGCTCAATTTGAACATATTTAAATTCTACTAGACCGACTGACATAATATATTGTCACTTGAAAAATTTCTCGCTTTTTGGTCATTTTCGTCCTTTTTAAATCATTTTTTGTTACTTTTTGTCACTTTTTTTTATTTTTTTGTCGTTTTTATCTTTTTTTATTTTTGTCATTTTTTTTGTCAGTTTTTTTTCTCTTTTTTGTCACTTTTTGTCAATTTTGTTGTTTTTAGTAGTTTTTTTTTCCTTTTCTGTCTTTTCTGTTTTTTTTTTGTCATTTTTGTCATTTTTTTGTCGTTTTTCTCTTTTTTGTCCATTTTTACCGGTTTTTACCGATGTATTCGATTACAAATTAAAATTTCGTGTAAATTTCGATATATATTCGATTAATGGGCGGCGCAGCTTGATTTTTAGCCTCTACGATAGTCAATATATTCGATTACAATTAAAATTTCGTGTAAATTTGCAATACATCTGACGAAGTGCATTCTTTATCTCCATTACCATTGCTATTACCATACAAGAACATACATGACCGTTTTGAGAGAGTGCAAGATGTGTGATCACACATGGTTCAAAAAATCGAAAGGTCACAAATTTTAATCTTTATATATATATATATATATATATATATATATATATTGAGTAGTTAAAAAAATATATATATATATATATTGAGTAGTTATATTTTTTTAGTATTTATATGTGGTACTTAGGCAATCCCCAATAGGGAATTCTCTCTCCCCTATTTATATGGTAGAAATGTTATTCCCGAAACGTAATTTTAAGATGAAAAACTGAATTTGACAACACTTCGAAGAATGTGCACTATTGCGATCCCGAAGGATTCAACTAGACAAAATCAAATGCAGCACTTCGACAAAGGCACAAATGATTTCGTAGTAGCAACGTTGATAGCCCACAGAAAATTTCTGATTAGATCAGAATAAATCTCGAACGAGATTACAAGTAGAGAAGGAAATGAAAAAAATAGAAAAAAGACTGCTGGGATGGTGAATGATCACCGACGCTCAAAGCTAAATTCGCCCCACACGAACAGCTTTCAGGAACCAGCAACTTCAGAAAAGAACTTATAGAACACTGCTCTCCTGACTCCACGGATGGCAGACTCCTGGGATGGCGCAAAATGACGCACTGTTACTCTCTTCTTTGCTCTCTGAAGATTCGTAAGAAATTGTCTGGAATCAACTGTTTAATGAATGAGAGAGAAGAGAACAACTTATATAGTGTCACGACCCGCTCCCGAATAATCGAATACGAGTCGAACACGCCCAACCTTTGTCGTTAGACACAACAAAGTAAGCTGTACCAATCTAGGAAAACTAACCAGATAAATATGAACATGTATGAAATCACAGCATCTATAAATGTGTCCCAACCAGAGTAAAGTACAAACTCAGAATTTATTACATTCCAGCAAATGAAAGTAAGTTTACTAGTCTCAATACAGGAAATATAAAAAAGCTAATGGTAAACTCTAGGCTTCTGCAGCCTCTAAGTCACAAGCAGCTCCAGTTGGCTCAGCAAGGAAAGCAATATCCTGACCATAGTAGGTGTCACACAGGGCCTCCAACTCACCTGCAACATATCCTATTCAGGAGCGGAGCAAGTACAATTCTATGTAATGAACAAGACATCATGATATGAAAGTACAAGGGAACATGGTATGTAAAGTACAGGAAAGAACATTGTGTATAAGCACAGGAAAGAAGATGGTGAATAAGTACATGAAAGAACAGGATGTGTAAAGTACATGAAAGAACATGGTATGTAAGAACAGGAAAGAACATGATATCTCGGAATCACAGGAAATAAGTACAAGGTATATCTCCTGAACATGTGTGTACAATATTTGAAATATAACTAATTATGTGACCGGCTAGGGGTAAGCACATGAAAGCACATGAATGGTACGGCTTAGGACCCGCGTGCACGATGCGGGGTCTAAGCTAAAACACACCTGAATTGTTTTTGGGTTTGGTCACATAAATAGTCTATTTCCCCACCCCAGGTACAAGTAATAAGAACAAGGAACATGAGCACCAGAAAGTACATGACGTGTTGCAATGTGTCAATCAAGAAAGCACAGGATATAATAAAATGTACAAGACCGTAGAGTGTACTTGCCTTGCTCCAGGAAAGTACAAGTAGGCAAAAGAGCTAGATATCCTCTTGTAATTTAATAATGATTTACAATGATAAGTCAACAATCTTAATATAGCTAAATTCTTAATCTAGCAAAGTCACTTAATATTTATTCTAAGTTCTAACTTGATAAAACAAGTTACTCTATAAAAGATTATTCTATCTAATCTATTTTAGGCTAACACATTAGTTAAAGATTGATCCTATTAAAACCTATCAAGGCCCCCATATACCTTAAGTGAAAGTAAAGCAATTAAACCTTATTCAACGAGTGAAATCTTCCAAAAGTTGAACTCGTTTGGAAGACAATAGTTATAACAGGATTTGTTATAAACAGGAAACCTTGTATTATGACCTGGTTCCAATCATCAGTTCATAAGGTGGCTCCTAGGAATCTAAATGTTCACTGGGCTAATCCTTGCATTGGTTCCAGGTTCCCTTGACCCCTAAAGAACTTTCAATGAATTAAAAAATGACTTATAAAAGGGATTCAAGTTCAGGAATTGACACAAAAGTTATGATTAGAGAATCCTAGGGTGAATGTTCCAATGAGATGTAATTTTCAGTTCCTGAGTTCAACTGGATTGAACCATTGGGAAATGATCTCAGGTTCCTATATTTCACAGGGCTCGAATTAGTATAAACACCAAGGTAACCCAAGCCTGAAATAATTCCTGGGTTTTCTAGGACTGTTAACAATCTATCAGTTTACAAATCAGTCCAACTAATCCTAGTGTCAATTCAGTCCAATGTCCAATGTCCATACCACTATGCATCAGTCCTACAGGTATTTAAGTAAATGGCTCAATCAGTCTATTCAATTTGGCATTATAGTTCAGTCCTGTGAGATCCTTACTCCAAGTTCAAAATTAATACACTGATGAAAATCAGTTCAGTTAAACTGAACAATCAATCTCAGTCTCAAAACCTACTAAGGTTGCGTTTGGTTCATTGTAATGTAATCGTAATTGTAATGGAATTGGATTTATAATGTAATTGGGTTTGTAATGTAATGGAATTACAATTACATTACTATATTTGGTTGAAACATGTAATCAAACCATGTAATGTAATGCCAATTGCATTCATATGTTTGGTTTACCATATAATGTAATTAAGTTTCTAATTTAATATTTTTTTAAATACAACATAAAATTTAAAAATTGGATCACTAAATTTTTTTAAAAAATTTAAAAAGAAAAAAAAAACTAAAAATAAATAATAAATAAATAAGGAAAAAATGGTTTGTTTTCTGCTAAAAAGACAAAAAACGAAAAAAATGACAAAAAATAAAAAATACAAAAATGACAAACGAACAAAACAGAAGGAAAAAAAAACCAAAAATGAAAAAGCGATAAAAAAAGAAAAACGACAAAAAAAAGATCAAAAATGTGAAAACCATAAAAACTGACCAATAATGATAAAAAAAAATTGACTAAAAAACAAAAAAAAAATTGACAAAAAACAACAATAAATGAAAGAAAAAAAAGACGAAAAAGACCAAAACAAAAAAAAGGGCAAAAAATGAACAAAAACGACAAAAAAAAGAAAAAAATGACAAAAAAGATAAAAAAGAGCAAAAAAAATATAAAACGATACAAAGGAACAGAAATGATTAAAAACGAAAATATGAAAAAAGACCAAAAACAAGAGGGAATTAAAACGAGCAAAAAACAACAAAAAGATTAAAAAACGAACAAAAACGTATAAGGTCAACAAAAATCGATAAATAACATGCAGAAATGACAAAAAATGTTCAAAATCGACAAAAAAACGATAAAAAACGTAAAAAATTGAACAAAAACGATAAAAAAAGGCAAAAAAATGAAAAAAAAAAAGACAAAAAAGGGCAAAAAGAAAAAAAAAAAAAAGGGACAAAAACGACAAAAAAAACGAACAAAAATAACCAAAAACGAACAAAAATGACCAAAAACGAAAAAAAAACGACAAAAAAAGGGACAAAAACAACAAAAAAAGGACAAAAACGACAAAAAAACAAACAAAAACAACCAAAAATGACAAAAAAAGAACAAAAACGACAAAAAAACGAAAAAAAAGGACAAAAACGATAGAAAACCGAACAAAAATGACAAAAAAAACAAAAATAACAAAAAAAGGACAAAAACGACCAAAAACGAACAAAAAGACCAAAAACAACAAAAAAAGAGATAAAAACGACAAAAAAATAAACAAAAACAACAAAAAACGAATAAAAATGACAAAAAACCAAACAAAACGACAAAAAAGGACAAAAACAACAAAAAAAGGACAAACGACAAAAAAACAAATAAAAACTAACAAAAATGACAAAAAACGAACAAAAACGAACAAAAATGACAAAAAAACCAAACAAAAACGACAAAAAACGGACAAAAACGACAAAAAAAAGGACAAAAAACGACAAAAAAAAAACAAAAACTAACAAAAATGACAAAAAAACGAACAAAAACGACAAAAAACGAAAAAAAATGGGCAAAAACGACAAAAAAATCGAACAAAAATGACAAAAAAACGAACAAAAATTACAAAAAACGAACAAAAACGACAAAAAATGACAAAAAACAAACAAAAAGGACCAAAAACAACAAAAAGGACAAAAAAAAACAAAAACAACGAAAAACGAACAAAAATGACAAAAAATGAACAAAAACGACAAAAAACGGACCAAAACAACAAAAGAGAGGACAAAAACGACAAAAAATAAAAAAAACAAACAAAAACGAACAAATATGACAAAAAACGAACAAAAACGACAAAAAAACGGACAAAAACAACAAAAAAGGACAAAAACGAACAAAAAACAAACAAAAACAACAAAAAATGAACAAAAATAACAAAAAACGAACAAATACGACAAAAAATGACAAAAAACGAACAAAAACGACAAAAAACAAACAAAAACAACATAAAATGACAAAAAACGAACAAAAATGACAAAAACGACCAAAAACGACCAAAAATGAACAAAAATGACCAAAAACGACAAAAAACAAACAAAAACAACAAAAAATGACCAAAAACGAACAAAAAGACCAAATTATAGCATACCAACATTCCGCTTAAGTTGTAATGTAATTGCGATTACATAGGTTTATGATGTAATTGAGTTTAGAAGAAATTGATGTAATGTAATCAAACTTGTAATCGCGATTACATTACATCTAATTTTTTTTGTCCAACCAAACACCCGAGTTAGATTGACAACGTAATGCCAATTACATTACGTTGTCCAATCCTGCAAACCAAACGGGCCCTAAATGCCTACCATTCCTATATTAGCTATTGTCCATAACACAAATTCTCAGTTCATGGTGAGAAAAGTAATTCAACAGGAACCTAAGGCAGGGCATGGTCTCATCCTTATTTCCAAGTTCAACATTTCAGAACAGTGTACTTGCTATGCTATTTTCACATAAGCTCAGCACAGGGAAGTGAACTCCTAACTAAAGCATTTAATATACACCTAACTACTCAGTGCCATCACCAGGATTTCTCAGGCTGATGTATACCAGTCTCAGTAAAGCCTGAGGACAGTCAGTCTCCAAGACAATCAGGATATTAAACACAACTGGCTCAAACCTCCATGTGAAACTGAAATACAAAATCGAATGCAGGGCTGAAACTCTCCATCCCAATCAACTTAATTGGTCCTCTCTGAATTAGCAGCAAATGTTAAATTGCATAATAGTGCACAATGCTTAAGGAAACTAGAATCTGTCATTTCAAAAAGACTAATCAGTCTAATACCAGAATTGATAATGATAGTCTGATATCAAGATTTGTTATATCTTTCAATGACCTTGGTTACATATCCAGAATTCAGTCCTAAAGCTCTGATACAATTCAGTCCAATATCCACTGCCTTTCTCATCCTTAGCTTAGGTATTCAACAGACAAACATTAGAGAAGTAATGCAAAGCTGTCTACTAGGCCCCAATGTAACCCAGTTCACAATTTCACATGTCCCCAAATCCAAATGAAATGACATCTAAAAGTTAACAGGAAGAAATCTACTGTTCCATATATGAAAACACATATAAACTCATATATGAAAGCACATATAAACTCATATATGAAAGCACACATAAATTCATATACGAAAGCACATATCAATCCATATATGCAAACACATAGAAACTCATAAATGAAATCACACATAACAGGGTTCTCAGTTTAAAACACAAGGATCAGTTGAAATCATAAGCTAACTACCAGTCAGTCCAATTATCAGGACATCACTATGGTTCCCAACCACTGCTATACTGTCCAGTACAGTGTACTGAGACATCCCCTGTTCCTGTGTACCAAGGAGTTCTGATACAAGGTGTTAAGCCAATATCTCACAGCAAACAATTCCACCCATCCTGTAGTTCACAACCTGCCATCCAAATCCTATCTAACAGTCTTAGAGACAAATGTAAACTCAGAAGACATAAGGGTGGTATGAACTAATTAAGACAGTGATAACCCAGTCCTTAAATCTTTGCTCTGAATCCAGTTAACATCCCAAGCCTAAATTCACTTCATCATTACTCTATTTCATCAAACTATCAATCATGATATTTAATATTTTGACTAAATTCAGACATGAAACGTCAATCTAATCCTAATCTATTCTTATGCATCTAACAAATCTGATTTGCAAAGGTTAGAAGATTTTACCTGAAAATAGCCTTGGGTTGATGTCTCGATGACACAACCTTCAGTGCTTGGACAGGGTCCTCGTGTCCAACTGATCTAAAATCTGAGTCAAACCAAGAACAAAGGATTATCATATTGACACATCCTTTCCTGACACAACAGATGAGTCGATTGATCATACTAGCCTATCTAGAATCAATCTAAGGGAAATGAGACAAGGTCATCAATCTTACCAGGCTCAAATGGTTGGGTAAAACAATCAAACGGTTGGAGTTCTCGATCCACTAAATCGTTCGAGCACAGAGCAAAATCAAATTACTCCTCAACCCGATCTACAACTCGATACAGTAAATTGAGAATAATCAAAAGAGGAACATATTTGAGATTATTACTATTCTGAACAATTAATTACCTCAACAATGGATCGATTGATCCAGCCAAAAATAGATCAAACCACGAGCAGCAATTTGATGAAAGAAAATCTTGAGAAGAAAATCGATCACTCTCAAAATTAGATATACGAAATGAGATCAGAGGAAGAACCAATAAATTCTTCAAGGATTTAGTGCTTACTGTTCTAAATCTCAATGAAGGATTGATGCTGCTCTAAGAAGCTGAGAATGTCGTCGTCTTCTTCTCCAAGGATCTGCCATTCGCCATCTCTGCTCGAGCTTTCTTGCAGGAAGTTGGAGAGGGATGAGCAATGATTGAAGGAGAAAAGGAAACTTAAATAGCTGAAGGTTGGCGTGAGGATTAGGCTAACCTATTGGCAGGAATTTGGCTCTGACAAGTTTGTTAGAGAGGAGAAGGAAAGCACATGGCTGCCATGACCGTTAGAATTTGAAATTGGAAAAGGCTTTCAATGGATTGTGGGAAGTAATCCTTTCCACATGATTATATGTTATGGATTGTGGGCTTCCGTAATGGGCCCAACTAAGATAGTTTTTTTTTTTAAAAGACTTAAAGCCCAAATAAAAATTCAAATGGTAACTAAGCTCTTCACCTATATTAAATATAATAAAAATTCCCAAATCATATTTAATATAAAAATTTAAAATTCTACAATATTTAGAAAGGTGGAGTTACATATAGACGGGTGCAGTAACCGTCCAGTATGCAAAACATTCAAGACGTGGTCACATTACGCCTCATGAGCCCATGAGTCAGAGTCCGAGTCGTAGGGGCTTAGTGCCAATGGAATAAATTCCAAGAGCATGACAAAAAGCATTAATGCTTTATTATTGAGTTAGCATTTTTTCCACTAGAAAAATACCTCCACATGGCATCCATGTACCACTCCACACCTCATGTGCTTCTCTCCATACAAGCAAAGCTATATATGGAGATACCACCCATTTGGCCTAGGCAATGTGGGACTATTTATTCTAGTGTTCAAGGCCAAACACCAACAAGAAATCCATTTTAGAAAGAAAAAAAAATCACTCCCAATGGAGAGTTATATCCCAATTTCTATCATATGTAGCGGTGATGTAGGATAAAGACTTTCTATGAAGATTTCTACATGTAGAAACTCTCATAGAAATTTTCCATCTCTCTTACTAATTAATATTGGGTCCCATAGAATTAAATTGATCATTTTATTTATTGCCACGTAGGATAGAAATGGATAACCATTAGAAAGAGGTTTTTTAGTGTGCGATTTCTTATAGAAACTCTACGAATAGGATAGAAATTTTCATGCATAAAGTATAAGATAGAAACCCAATTTCAAAAACCCAATGGCATCTCCAATCAAGGTTTCTATCTCCCTTATTTCTATGGTAGAAACACAATTTAGAAAGAAAAAAAAAATCTCACAATGGTGGTTACTATTTCAGTTTCTTTCCTATGTGGCGGTGATGTAAGATGGAGAGTTTCTATGAGGGTTTCTACGTATAGAAACTATCATAGAAATTCTCCATCTCTCATGCTAATTAATATTTGGGCTCAAGTCATTAGATTGATCCTCTTGTCACGTAAGATGGAAATGGAGAACCATTGACGAGTATATATTTTTTTTTGGAATACCAGTTCTATATAGAAACTCTACCAAGAAACTCTACCAACACTATCATAGGAATTTTCTTAAAGTACAATGACAAGTAGCATATAAACTCAATTTACTCCGATGGGGATTTCTATCCCCCTATTTCTATGGTAGAAATCTAAGAAAAAACTTCTCCCCAGTTGGTTTCTATCTTACTTTCTATCCTATGTGGCGGTGAAGTAGGATGGGAAATTTCTATGAGGGTGGGTGTCTACATGTAAAGACTCTCAAAGAAATTCTTCCTCTCTCATGTCAATCAATATTGGGTCCCATGTCATTAAATTGATCCTTTTATCTGTTGCCATATAGGATAGAAATGAAGAACTATTGGAGAGTGTTTTCAGGTATATATACTTTCTACATAGAAACTCTGTCAACTAGGATAGATCTCTCCTTAAACTACACTGACAAGTAGGATATAAACTCAAATTTAGAAATCCCCAATGGAAATGGTATGGAGATTTCTAAAATTGAGTTTATATGCTACTTGTCATTATACATTAAGAAAATTTCAATCATAGTTGGTAGAGTTTGTACACACAAAAAAATACTCTCCAATGATTTTACTTCATCATCTTGAGGTGCTTCTAGGCTTGAAAATTTTACTAAGCTCTGTCGAAACCCCACTTCTTAACTTTTGACCAGCATGCTTGCCCCCTTTCTTCCAGTTCAGTACAAAATTATTGTCTTTTTTAATTTGAATTTGTTCATTCTTATGGTATTATGTTCCTCTTTAATGATGAAAGAAAAAAAAAAACAAAAAACTTTAATTATAGTGCTGACCCCTCAAAAAAGTTTCTGAATGCCTATTGTTCTGACTTTAATGGTATTTGAATTTCAATTGTGATAGAGATGGTCCATTATCAACAGAATGTTATGGAGATAGCGAGAAGAAACTCCACCACTCTTGGAGTTTAGGGAGGGATTTAAAAGTGAGACTTCATGGTTGCGTGAATAGAAAATATATAAATTTCTAAATGGACTTTATCATTTTTTTTGTGGATACCTATTTTTCAATCAATTTAACAAATAAAATTTCCTAAGAATAATAATAATAATTGATTAAAAAATGATTAGTTGAGTAATTTTAGTGATATTTTATCCAAGAGTCGAACAAGATTATTTGGAGACAAAATGACAAAGTAATTGTTAAAATGTTAAGCTTTAACATGATACCCTCAACTATCCATGTTTGGCAACTTGATATTCTAAACTTTCAAAATAGCCAACTTGATATCCTGAAAAATAAAATTTCCAAAATACACCCCCACCCCCCTCTTTTCCCGTCGCCCCGTTGCTGCTGCGCAGACCCCAGCACTCGCCACCCCGCTACTGTTGCGCCCTCGCCCGTGTGCCACCCCACCCGCATGCGCCCACTGCTGCCGGTGCCGCTCCCGTCGGAGGGGGGGGGGGGGAGAGAATGGAGGGGACATGGACATTTTTCGGTTTTTTTTCTTTTTAAGGGTATGAAATTGAAAATATTCAATAGTTGATGGTATTAAGTTGACTATTTTTAAAGTTTAGAATATCAAGTTTGTCAAACATAAAGAGTTGAGGGTATCAAATTAAAATTTAGCCTTGTTAAAATAATAAAAGATATCTGAAAAAATAAAAAATAAATTAGTTGGTCTTATGTATATGCATTGTATCATACACATTGTTTTCTTTTCTTTTTAACAATAATTGATCAATTTTAAGATCAAATCCAGAAAAACCTAAGTTTTCAACAGTAGTTTATTCAGCACGGAACGGAGTACAGCTAGATTTTAATATTTAATAAATAAGGTAAATGTTTAGTTGCATGGGAGTATATGGAATGATAATGAGGCCTCGTTTGGTTCGCGGAATGGAAGCAAAGGAAATCAAATCCTTTCCTTTGAATTTTTTTAATTTTTTTTTATTTTCTTTTCCGATGTTTAGAAATGCCAAAGAATTTAGAAAGGAAAGTGAATACTTCAATATGAGAAAGTAATTTCTTGCTTGGATGAATATAATCATTTTTCTCCCTAATTTTTCTTCCATTGGGAATCACTTTCTTTTCCTCCTCAATTCTTTTGGCACCCAAACATAGGAAAGTAATCACTTTTCTTTTCCAACTCAGAGATTCTGCGAACCAAACGAGGCCTGAGTTCTACCAGGTGGTGTAACACAGTTTTTCTGACTTTTAACCCCCTACTTGTGTTGCGTGCATTGCATTCTTTCTTCATTTCAGATTCGTCTCTTTCATTGTTAATTATTTTGAAATGTAAATCTAAACTAAGGTTGTGTTTGATTCACTGTACTATAATCGTAATCGTAATGTAATTGAATTTGTAATGTAATTTAACTTGTAATGTAATGGAATAAAATATATATATATATATATATATATATATATATATATATATATATATATATATATAAAGCACATCGAGTTTTTGGTCCGACCCATGTGCTTCGGTTCAACGATGATGAAAGGACTAAATTGCTCCTCTCTATAAGAAAGGAGGAGGTTCCATGTTGGGTGCGGAGCAACCGGTTGTTCCAACGACACCTCCGTCTCCAGCTCCTCTTGCACCGCCACTCCCTCCGCCGCCTCCGCTCCATCCTCGCCCACGTCGTCGTCGCCGGCCTCTTCCGCAACCCCTTCGTCGCAAGCAGCCTCCTCCACCGCGCCGCCGACGTCGATCCTTCCTTCGCCGCCTCCCTCTTCTCCGCCATGACCAATCCCAACCCCTTCTCCTTCAACACCGCCATCGCCATCTCCGCCGACCCACTCTCCATCTACTCCCAAATGCTCTGCCGTCGCGTCCCTCCCGACTCTCACACCTTCTCTTTCTTGCTCAACACCACCGCCGCCGCCGCCACCACTAGGTCGCTCCACGCACACGCCCTCCTCCTCGGATTTCGGTTCGACCCCTTCATGCAAACCGTCCTGCTCACCGTCTACTCCCGACGCGGCTCCGTCGACCACGTCCTGCGGGTGTTCGACGGAATGCCGCACATGGACATCGTCTCCTGGACCGCCGTCCTCGGACGTCCCGCGACGGTCCTGCGCGTCTTAGCCTCCATGAGGCCCCACGTCGTCCCGAACGCTGCCACCGTGGTCTTTGCCGTGTCCGCCTCCGCCGGGCTCGGGTCCCTGGCGCTGGCCCGGTGCCTGCACGCCTACGTCGAGAAGGCCGGATTCGGAGGCCGCGTCTCCGTCCGGAACTCTCTGGCGCTGGCCCGGTGCCTGCACGCCTACGTCGAGAAGACCGAATTCGTGTCCGTGCCATAATTGCACTTTGATACCCTCAACTATTTCAGTTTTTCAACTTAATACCCTAAACTTTTTTACTCAACAACTCGATACCCTCAACTATTTTATTTTTTCAACTTAATACCTAAAACACAAAAAATCCCAAAAATGTCCCTGGCTTTCTCTCTCCCATGCAACCCCCCTCCCCCCCCCTCCCATTCCGGTGACCACCTCCCCCCCCCCCCCTCCCTCTCCGGCGATGGTGGAGTCGGGAAAGGAGAGGAGGGCAGCGAGAGAGGGAGGGGGGAGGGGGTGCGGGTTGCCGGAGGGTGCAGGCGGGGCGGCGGAGGGGGAGGGTGCAGGCGAGGCGGGGCGGCGGAGGGGGAGGGTGCAGGCGAGGCGGGGCGGGGCGGGGGGGGGGGGGGGGGGGGGGGGGGGGGGAGGGGAGAGGGGGGGGGGGGGTGGCCTGGAGTAGAGGGGGGGAGGGGTGAGTGGTAGTTTTAAAATTTGGGTAAGGGCATTATTGTCTAAAAAATTATCTGGGTATCAAGTTGTTACAAAAAAAAGTTTAGGGTATCAACTTGAAAAAGCGTAATAGTTGAGGGTATCAAGTAGCAATTAAACCAATATTTTAAAGTGAAAAAAAAATAACATTCATAGTATCATATAAACTTGAGCATTCAATAAACTCCATTCCATCTCAGAAAAAAGTATCCAGTAACCAAATAAAATAAAACATCACATTGCATCATGTAAAAAGGTTATAAAAAAAATTGACATAAAATAAATTATATTCCATCTAAGAAAAAACAAAGTTCAAAAATAGTTATAAACCAGAACATTCATATGGTACCATATAACAAACTGGTCAGAATAATATCACATCATATCATGTAAACGACATATTCGGTAATCAAATAAAATACACAAAATTCTACGCAAATTCTGAAAGACTTTTCACCTAATTTTCTCATACAATCAAGAAAACCCAGCCATTCCACATATCATTCAGCACATCATAACATTCTCTGAGCTGAAGTCACAAGCTACAGTTTAATCAATTGAATCGTCATACAAACTACAAAGTTAATCCAACCATTTCTTTCCTGATCATCTAATCAAATAATCAGTATTCTTAATTTAGCAGATTACAAACTTGCATCAGAATAGAAGAAAATGCATAATTCCATATCACTCGTTCAAGGAACCCGTAAATTTTCGACGCATCAGTCGAGATTTCTCTGTAAAGAAATGAACTTTAACAACTAAAATCCGTAAATTCTTCCACAAGAATTATTATCAACGATGCTCACTGACGTCAGTCACCAAAGAACAAGCAAAAGGAACACTACAAGATGAGTAAAATCATCAGATTGTACCAGAGAAAGTAGGAACCGAAGCCCGTTCCCACCTGGGGTTTCATCCTGACAACCGACACGGCTCCAGTGGTCCGGCACCAACACGGACCCAATCTAAGGGTTTCGTGGAGGAGGATTGCAACGGGGAAGAAGGAATCACTACGAGAAGAGAGTCGACGTTGCTGCCGCCATGGGTTTCGTCGTCCCCATCTCCTATGAATTTATTATGATAAAATCAGTCTCTTGCTAGTACAGTGCACAGGAGGAGGAGGCTTCGACAGCGGCGAAGGGAGCGGCGGAGGGGAATCGGAGAGGATGGGGAGTGGATTTTTTTAGATCTGTGTTATTTTTCTCTTATCGGAATTCATCGGGTTTCGAAGAGTTGAGAATTTATTAAAAGGGTAAAATTGTAATTTAGAATCTAAGGATGTAATGTAATTAGGATTACATAGGTTTGATGATGTAATTGATTTGAATATAAAGTGATGTAATATAATCAAGTTTGTAATCATAATTACATTGCACCTAGAAAAATATTTGTCTAACCAAACATCCGAATTAGAATTACTAATGTCAATTACATTACGTTGTCTAACCCGATAAACCAACGGGCCCTAAATTTGTTTTTGCTGCCCAAGTATATCCTTGCAACAGTGTTGGACACTCTTGCATTGCTCCCGCATTTTATCAAATTCTTTGGAGATGCCAAGCATCGTTCTGCTTCAGCTAGCTCTCTTGCCATTACATTCCTAGCATTTAGTAAGCGCTTTATATAACAATTTTGTTACTTTTAGGCCTTGTTTGCTTCGCGGAATCATGGAGTTGATAAATGAAAGTGATTACTTTCCTATGCTCAGATGGCAAAGGAATTGAGGAGAAAAGGAAATTGGTTTCCAATGGAAGAAAAATTAGGAAGAGAAATGATTCCATCCATCCAAGCAAGGAATCACTTTTCCACATTGAAGTATTCATTTTCCTTTTCAAATTTCTTGACATTTCCAAACATCGGAAAAGAAAATCAATGGAAATTATAATTTCCCAAAGGAAGGGAATTGATTTCCTTTTCATTCCTTTCCGCCAACCAATCGAGCCTTATCATTTAGGGGACGTTTGGTACGCGGTATTTTTTTTTATTCCCGGAAAAATTTAAGATGTGAATCTATTACCACGTTTGTTTAGCTTATAAAAAATTTATTTCCGGGAATTATAAATACCCGGATAAATAGTTTACCCACAAAACATGGGAATTCTATCCCTTGAGAATAGGTGGGTATTTTTTTTTTTGCCCCGAAAAAAAAAATTGTCTAAATTTTTTTCTTCTTTTTTGATCAATTTTGATTAGTTTTGAACAATTTTCTTTTTTTTTTTCGTTTTAATTGCTTTTTTGTCGTTTTTACCATTTTTTTTGTCGTTTTAAGCGATTTTTGTCGTTTTTACCCATTTTTTTTGTCTTTTTTGTCACTTTTTGATTATTTTTTGTCGTTTTTATCGGTTTTTTATCATTTTTACCAATTTTGTCGTTTTAAGCGATTTTTTGTCGTTTTTACCCATTTTGTCTTTTTTGTCATTTTTTGATTATTTTTTGTCGTTTTTACCCATTTTGTCTTTTTTGTCGCTTTTTTTTCAATTTTTGTCGTTTTAAGCAATGTTTTGTCGTTTTTGTAACTTTTTTTGTTGTTTTTACCGATTTTTAGTCATTTTTTGTCGTTTGTCGCTTTTTGGTCATTTTTACTGATTTTATGGCATTTTTTGTCTTTTTTTTCGCTTTTTTTTGTCGCTTTTACCGATTTTGTCATTTTTTCGCTTTTTGGTTATTTTTTGTCGTTTCAACCGATTTTTGTCCTTTTTTGTCGTTTTTATCGATTATTTTTCGTTTTTGTCGCTTTTTTGTTATTTTTTTGTTGTTTTAACCAATTTTTTGTCGTTTTAACCGATTTTTTGTCGTTTTAACCATTTTTTTGTCCTTTTTTGTCGTTTTTATCGATTATTTTCGTTTTTGTCGCTTTTTGGTTATTTTTGTCGTTTTGACCGACTTTTTGTTGTTTTAAGCAATTTTTTTATCGTTTTTAACCGATTTTTTGTCATTTTTTGTCGTTTTAACTGATTTTTTTGTTTTTTTTTGTCGATTTTGCCGCATTTTAGTTTTTTTTGTCGTTTTTACCAATTTTATGTCGTTTTTGTCGTGTTTTGGTTATTTTTGTCGTTTTTACCAATTTTTTGTTATTTTTTGTCGTTTATACATTTTTTGTCATTTTTGTCGTTTTAACCGATTTTTTGTCGTTTTTCATCGTTTTTGTCGTTTTTTGTTGTTTTTACCATTTTTTTCGTTTTACCGATTTTTTGTCGTTTTTACCGATTTTTTTATATTTGTTCATTTTTTTCGTTATTATTATTTTTTATTTTTTTCCCCGGGAATATTTATATTGTCACCAAACATGGGAATGTAATTTTCCAGAAAATTTAATTCCTTGGAATTTGATTCCCGGAAATATAGAATTCCCGGCTATACAGTATTCCGCATACCAAACGTCCCCTTAAGGTATAATTTATTGCTCTCTTTAATGTGCAGACAACATACCTTATCATTTTCTCTTCTTTTGTCCTTAATTTGGCTTTATCACTGATCCTTCTCTGTTTTGTGGTCATGCACATCTCTCTTCTATTGAGCCATACTAAGTACAATTGAGGTATGCATATTAATTTGGTTCTTTGAATTGGTATCACAATAATTTAAACTATTGTCAGTTAGAACGCTACCATGTGTTCCTCATTTTGAATTTTGTAATCGGCAGCATTGACGAAATTTTGTTGATACCTGCATGAGAGAGCTAACACAGTATATCCATGTGTATAGACAGCCAGCGATTGATCACTATTAAAAGAGGACCAATTGGCCAAACACCCTGACAAAGAGTTGTCAACTAGTTGAAGCGAAGACAGTAATATTACTCAAAAACCAAGTTACTATGTGTTGAAACCAATTCCATGGACTACAGACTAATATTTCTAACAAGCCATGTTACTATGTGTTGACATCGATTAGGAACTAGTCTAGGATAAATGCCACATGGCATAACTTTTCATCAAAAGCAATTGAAAGGCGTCGTACTTGCAGTGTCTAAAATGCACTATACGAAAAGGAAACTGTAATTGCCAAGTAAGCTTTTACAATGTCCACGGATTTTCAAAGTTGGTTACCAAAATTAACCTTAATTTATAAGGGAAGCTATATATTTAAGGGAAGATTTATGAAATGCCCAAAAACTAAAAAATTTTATGTAAAACCCACCGCTAAAAAAACTTTCATCGCGTGCCCAGAATTAGAGAAACTTATCCAAAGCGGGTTCCAAATGACACTTTTGCCCTTCCTTTTAATTTATTGGAAACACCCACAAAACTGCTCTTAAAAAAACGTTTCAATACTCCATCTTCTTCCATACGCTGCTCACTTTCGAATCTAGGTTTTCTCCTCAAAAATCTTTAAAAACTCGTCGAAAAATTTCGGAAAGACCGGGACGAACGGCAAAAGTGCTAAAACGGAGGTCCAAACATCATTTTTTTTGCGATTCTAAAATTTCGGAAGGCCGTCTAACAGTGAAGCTGTTACTTTCAGTCTCCTCGACGATACGCTCATTTTGCGACAAACGGGACCTCGTTTCGACCTCCCAGTCAAAAGTTATGGCCCTCCAAAGTTTCAACTGACCATAAAATGCAGGAGAATGGTCATTCTCCGTTTAGAACACAAAAAATGTTAATTTTCGCATGAGGGTGGTCATTCTCCGTATTAGTAACACGGAGAATGGCATTCTCCGTCTTAATTTACACGGAGAATGACCATTCTCCGTGTTAGTAACACGGAGAATGACATTCTCCGTCTTAATTTACACGGAGAATGGTCATTCCAGTGTTAAAACGCAGGAGAATGACCATTCTCCGTGTTAGAAACACGGAGAATGCCATTCTCCGTGTTAAATAAAACGGAGAATGCCATTCTCCGTGTTAAATAAAACGGAGAATGCCATTCTCCGTCCTAATTAAGACGGAGAATGGACATTCTCCGTGCTAAATTAAACGGAGAATGACCATTCTCCGTCTTAATTTACACGGAGAATGCCATTCTCCGTGTAATTTATTACGGAGAATGGTCATACCAGTGTTAAAACGCAGGAGAATGACCATTCTCCGTGTTAGAAACACGGAGAATGCCATTCTCCGTGTTAAATAAAACGGAAAATGGCATTCTCCGTCCTAATTAAGACGGAGAATGGTCATTCTCCGTCCTAATTAAGACGGAGAATGGTCATTCCAGTGTTAAAACGCAGGAGAATGGTCATTCTCCGTGTTAGAAACACGGAGAACGGCATTCTCCGTTTTAAATAAAACGGAGAATGGCATTCTCCGTGTTAGTTTACACGGAGAATGGTCATTTACAGTGTTTAAAACGTTAATTTAGTTTTTTCATGAATAAAGAGTTTCGTTCTTCTTTCAAAACGATGATAATTCTTATGGAAAAGAAGAAGAAAGATCTTCTCTCCACAATTGACCTAATCGTCGAAAAACTTCAAATGTCTCCACGATGAAGATGATGATGATGGTGATGACGAGCGATGATCTGAGTTCGACTGAAGAAAAACACACCGAACTACGAACGATTTTTGCGATCTCTGCTGAATATGAGAGCAATGGAATTCAGATTTCCCGTGAAGAAGAAGAAGACAAAAATCGCAATCCAGATCTGAGTTTTTTGAATTCAAATACATATAGATGACCAATTCGCGCGGAGGGGTAGTTTCGGTATTATAAAAATAGCATTTCCCAGCGGGTGGCATCTAAAAGGGAATCTTGGAATATTTAACGTGAAAATACTTAATTCTGGGTATTTCATAAAACTTATGCAGCGGGTGGGCATTTCATAAAAGCCCACCCCGAAATTGGGTTTCTCAGCAATTTCCAGTATATTTAATTTCTAAAAGCTGTAATAAATTGAGTTTTTGTAACCCAACTTGAAAATCCGATAACATTGTAAAAATCTTACTTGGCAATTGCAATTCCCTACAAAAATTCAGGATGAAAGCATAATGGCTGAGATAGAAGTAATACGCAAATAGACTTACTTACATATAGAACAATGACGGCAGAGTGGAGGTTTGCCATTTTGACAGCGATTGCTGTAGGGAATCTCTCTCTTTTCTGGCCCTTCTGGGGAAGATCTAGCAGTGGCCCTGGTTTCAGGGGCAATATTACCAGTCAGTGTCATGGCATTTGCTATTCTCAATCTCTCTTCAATATTCAGTATCCAATTTACAGGAACAGAAACCAGGATCACGAGAAACTACCAAAAAATAATGCCATGCTGACAAAAAAAAAAGCTGCAAGAGAGAGCTATTTGTCTATGAAACAGGATTGGAATCATTGGATAAGAGAGGCAACATAAATACTGACACTAATAAGCTTCATGTGTATCCATAATCACGTCAAAATGCATAATTAAGCCGATAAGATGGCTAGAATTGAACACAACAAAATCAGCAGTTGGAAGTCTGGCAGAAAGAAGAATCCATATTCAGATTGGCTTGCTACAAGTATCCCCTGGGATAAATTAAGACACTAAATATTGTGTATGGAAGCACAGCATGCACTTCCAGCATTGTAAGAAGAGTTTTGACAACAGAAAGGAAAATTCAAAGTTTTATGTATGAATCTCTCTTTTTCTAGCAGAGATACCAGCTGCAGTAAGTTCGTTATGGTGTACACAGAAAAATTCAAAAAATGTCAAGTAGAAAAGGGAATCTCCACCTAAAACATGAATACATAGATCCGACTGAAAGAGGATAGCTTGACAAATAATTGATCAATTTTAAGATCAAATCCAGAAAAGCCTAAGTTTTCACTGGTAGGTTATTCAGCACGGAAACTTAGCGCAGCTAGATTTTAATATTTATTAAATAAGGTAAATGTTTAGTTGCATGGGAGTATACCTCCATGGAATGATACTGAATTCTACCAGGTGGTGTAACACAGTTTTTCTGACTTTTAACCCCCCACTTGTGTTGTGTGCATCGCATTCTTTCTTCATTTCAGATTCGTCTCTTTCATTGTTAATTATTTTGAAATGTAAACCTAAACTAAATTTGTTTTTGCTGCCCAGCTATATTACTTTCCTTGCAACAGTGTTGGACACTTTTGCATTGCTCCCGCAATTTATCAAACAAAAAGTCTTCTCAGCCCGAGACAAAAACCGAAAACCAAACCGAAAGGGACACGTGGCAGCTCCGGATTGGGTCAAAAATAAAAAAAAATAACATCAACCTCCGCTAACATAGGCTGGAAAAACCGGCCAATCAAAGACCGACACGTGGCTGCAGTTTCAGCCACAGTTAAAACCGCGGTCCGTGTAGACCTGTTGTTTATCAAATTCTTTGGAGATGCCAAGCATCATTCTGGTTCAGATCATTCTGCTTCAGCTAGCTCTCTTGCCATTACATTCCTAGCATTTAGTAAGCGCTTTATATAACAACTTTGTTACTTTTAGGCCTTTTTTGGTTCGCGGAATCATGGAGTTGAAAAATAAAAGTGATTATTTTCCTATGTTTGGGTGCCAAAGGAATTGAGGAGGAAAGGAAATTGGTTCCCAATGGAAGGAAAATTAGGAAGGAAAATAATTTCATCCATCCAAGCAAGGAATCACTTTCCCACATTGAAGTATTCATTTTCCTTTTCAAATTCCTTGACATTTCCAAACATTGGAAAAGAAAATCAATGGAAATTATAATTTTCTAAAGGGAAGTAAATGTCAAGGAATTGATTTCCTTTCCATTACTTTCCGCAACCAAACGAGACCTTATCATTTAGGCTATGTTTGGTAGGAGGGAAAAATGGAAGGAAGGAAAATGGAGGAGGAAAAAATGGAGGGAACAATTCATTTGATATTGTTTGGTATGGAAGAAAAATTGGAGGGAAGAAAAAGTGGCGGAATTGCTTTCCCTTCGTAACCTAAGAAATCCAATCACTCCAAAAGTGGGAGAAAAAGTGAAAGAAAAAGTAGAGACTTATATTAATTAACAATTTTACCCCATATGAATTGTATTATTTAAAAATTATTAATGAAATCAAATGGTAAATATGTGTTTTAGTTGAAAATATAATTGGTATAACCTATATTTTTCTATTGTCTTTCTTTTCACTTTTTTTTTTCCATACCAACCAAAAATAAATGCATCTCTTCTCTTTTCCATCATTCCAACCAAACATAAATGAAGGAAATGATCTTTCCTTTCCATATGGATGAAAAATATATCATAATCTTTTTCTTCCTTCCACTTTTCCATCCTTCCTACCAAACAAAGCCTTAAGGTATAATTTATTGCTCTCTTTAATGTGCATACAACATACCTTATCATTTTCTCTTCTTTTTGTCCTTAATTCGGCTTTATCACTGATCCTTCTCTGTTTTGTGGTCATGCACATCTCTCTTCTACTGAGCCATACTAAGTACAATTGAGGTATGCATATTAACTTGGTTCTTTGAATTGGTATCACAATAATTTATACTATTGCCAATTAGAACGTTACCATGTGTTCCTCATTTTGAATTTTGTAATCGTCAGCATTGACGAAATTTTGGTGATACCTGCATGAGAGAGCTAACACAGTATATCCATGTCTACAGACAGCCAGCGACTGATCATTATTAAAAGAGGACCAATTGGCCAAACACCCTGACAAAGAGTTGTCAACTAGTTGAAGCGAAGACAGTAATATTCCTCAAAAAACCAAGTTACTATGTGTTGAAATCAATTCCATGGACTACAGACTAATATTTCTAACAAGCCATGTTACTATGTGTTGACATCGATTAGGAAAAGCAATGCAAAGGCGTCGTACTTGCAGTGCCTCAAATGCACTATACAAAAAGGAAACTACAATTGCCAAGTAAGCTTTTACAATGTCCACTGATTTTTAAAGTTGGTTACCAAAATTACCCTTAATTTATAAGGGAAGCTATACATTTAATTTTTAAAAGCTGTAATAAATTGAGTTATTTTAGCCCAACTTGAAAATCCGAGAACATTGTAAAAATCTTTCTTGGCAATTGCAATTCCCTACAAAAATTCAGGATGAAAGCATGATGGCTCAGATAGAAGTAAAACGCAAATAGACTTACTTACATATAGAACAATGACGGCGCACAGTGTGGAGGTTTGCCTTTTCGATAGCGATTGCTGTAGGGAATCCCTCTCCTTTCTGGCCCTTCTGGGGAAGATCTAGCAGTGGCCCTGGTTTCAGGGGCAATATTACCAGTCAGTGTCATGGCATTTGCTATTCTCAATCTCTCTTCAATATTCAGTATCCAATTTACAGGAACAGAAACCAGGATCACGAGAAACTACCAAAAAATAATGCCATGCTGACAAAAAAAAAAGCTGCAAGAGAGAGCTATTTGTCTATGAAACAGGATTGGATAAGAGAGGCAACATAAATACTGACACTAATAAGCTTCATGTGTATCCATAATCACGTCAAAATGCATAATTAAGCTGATAAGATGGCTAGAATTGAACACAACAAAATCAGCAGTTGGAAGTCTGGCAGAAAGAAGAATCCATATTCAGATTTCCTAAAGCCGTGCTTGCTACAAGTATCCCCTGGGATAAATTAAGATATTAAATATTGTGTATGGAAGCACAGCATGCACTTTCAGCACTGTAAGAAGGGTTTTGACAACAGAAAGGAAAATCCAAAGTTTTATGTATGAATCTCTCTTTTTTCTAGCAGAGATACCAGCTGCAGAAGTTCGTTAAGGTGTACACAGAAACCATTCAAAAAATGTCAAGTAGAAAAAGTAATCTCCACCTAAAACATGAATACATAGATCCGACTGAAAGAGGATAGCTTGACAAATAAAGATTTTGGGTCTAGTTAATCTTAAATTATAGAGAATCTACGTCATCGGAACCTAGGTCACCATCCTCCTAGCCCCTCCCTGTTGGTTACATTGTGCATCCTGCTCAACTGGTTGCAAACGTCCAAAACATGAGAGAAATACATCATGACTGGATTGGTCAATTAACCTTGTTCTATAACAAGTGGATGCCTACTTATCTGACAGTAGTACTTGTTACTGTTCATAGTAAGGCTGAGAAAAAATCGTCCCTAATAGAGGTATCACACTAAAATAAAGATTTAAGAAACCTACATAACAGTATTTTTTTGTTCTGCAGCAAACTTTGAGAGAAATCAAGAAGTGATACTGTCTCAGCTTTAAGAAAGTTAAGAACAGGGTCGGCCCTGGTCCAGGGCGAGCGCCCAGAGCCCACAGATCGTGAGGGGCCCAAAAAAATTAGTTTAAAAATAAATATGTTAATAATTTTGTATCTCAAATAAAACTAGTATGTACCATAGGCCTTTTAGATTTAAAGTTATTGTGGTGTAGTGGTTAGTACTTTAGACTTGTATACTAAAGGTCCTAATAAGTTCAATCCTTAGTTGTAAATATTTTTTTTAATATTTTTTACATTATGTATCCTTATTTTGAAAGTTCGTCTTGGGCCCCCCTGAGCTCAAGGCTGCCCCTGGTTAAGAAGTTATCATAGAGTGCTAATAGCCAAAAAACTTTGCTAATAGTAAAAAAAAAACCTTTGCTTCAAAATACAGGGAAACGCTATGTAACTAGTAAAGCATGGCATTTGCAACAGTAGCTGGATTACAATAAATATCTCCAAATTAAATTTAGGGGTACATGAGAGTGCAAAAAGTCTTGTTCCTGAGCCAACGAAGGGTTCGATCAAGAACCAAAGTGCCCTCAAGTGTAGAAAATTGTCCGGATGTGTCATCAACAGAAGCAATCGTCTGAAAGTGTGAGCTGGAAAGCTTCAGATGAACAAAATATTTGATTTCTCAAGGTCAAATTTTGAGTTTGTCAATACTCATGGGTAGATCCTAGGATGTGATTCATTGCCCTCCTAGAGAAAGCTCTTCAGAGGCACCTCACTAGAAACAAGGTTATTAGTATTAAAGTATTTTAGAGTGGCAGTCTAATATGTTCATGAGGTCATACATTAACACTCTTGTTTACACACCTCAGCATGATTGATGTGAAGAGAAAGAACTGACAAGTACTGAAGGTTGTTAAGGCAGTTCAAGAAACATGCCTTTTTATGGAAGAAGTATTGGCTATTCACATAATTCCAACTTCATATTGGCACAATAAGGGAGCATTTAAGCCTTCTTGTTTATTAAAGAAGTATTAACTATTCACATGTTTCCAACATCTTAACACAATATGGGAGCATTTGCAAAAGGTTTTTGAGTCACTTGAAAATTTGGAAATGTATGTTGACAGCAGCTGCCCAAATGTTGAAGTTGTATGGACAAAGCCGCCTAACCACCTACATAATATTGGCCTAGGATGAACAATACGAAAAACCAAATTTGTATCTACATGAGGCATTTACAACAAAACAAGCATGCCCTAGATGATATCCACATTTCATGGTTGCTAATACCTTATATAGGAGATTTTGTCACTCCTGCTACAAGAATCTTTATTATACTTTGGGACATGCCAATGGTCCTTACCCATATCCGGTTTCTTTATTTTGGTTGCATGTAACTTAAACTGAACAACACTAGAGCAATGGAGAGGCAAAGATACGTGTAGACTATTGGTTGCCTGGACAATTGGGAAGGTGAAACTTCACTCAAGAAGAAAACAAACCTTTGTCCTGTTGAGTTACCTGAAATTGCAACAAGTTGATATGCAAGCTGCCAAGAAGCTTTGCAGTAGAAGGATTAGAGTTTCTTTTATATGGGAAGATGAGAGTTTGGGATGGATTAGGAGAAGGATTTGGACAAGATTGAAAAAAAGGAGATGCTGAGTTATCTTCTATTTAAAATACAACAAGAAAACCTTTGTCCCATATTTTTGGAAGTTGTTTCAATTATTTTCTTCCATTCAGCTCTCTTAAGGACCATGTCCCCTGTATCTCCTATTTAAATGATATACTTAAAAAAAAGATATACTTAAAACAGTAATAGTAAAACATAAGAGAAAAGATTAGTCGTTGAGATTTTCTCTCTTTCTCTAATTCAAATTGAATGGATGAAGATGAAGAAGTGGGAAGTGGGATCCCACAATGCTAGCTCACCTTGAACTCCGCTAGGCACTTTTCTCGATTTGATGATGACTTCGAGTAAGTCCTCACTTAAGATGCAACTTGAAATATCAGGTTCGCAACCATCTTGACTGGGGGATCGAATCGAGTTGAAAGAAACGACATGTCATATTCTCCGATGGGATAATCGACACCTCGACCCAAGTGGATCATCATGTCCTTAAAGTGGATTCAAATTTAAATGCAAAACAAATTCTTTTGATTAACGACTCAAATACCAAGCATTTGTGCATATAGTTAATTGTCCAAATGGTGCCTGAGGAATGTCATGATTGTTATTTTGGTGATCGAACTTTTTTTTTGGGGTTAAGTTGGTACCTAAGCTTTATATTTTGGTTTAAAGAGTGACTCAACTAGTTTTCGTTGGTATTTTGGATGAAAATCGCTAAAAATGAACATGTGATGGTCACGTGCCTTATTTTTATCATGACCAGCCGATACGTTGCCATAATTGATTGTAGAGCAGTCATTTTGTATTTGACAAAAGCTATTTGTTTATGCAAAATTCATTCGAACACCAATATTCTTAGTCGAAAAACAAAAACATGACAAAATAACTGCGAAAAATAAGGAACGTGATCATCACATTTTCATTTTTATCAATTTGCATCCAAAAATACCAACAAAATCTAGTTCTAACACTCTTTAAACCAAAATGCAAAACTTAGGTACCAAATTACCAAAAAAAAAGTTCGATCACCAAAACGGCAACTACTACATTCTTCAGGCACCATTTGGTAATTATTTCTTGTGCATAATGCAACATGCGGAAACTTAAGAGGGGGCATTTTGGGACATCAAAATTAGGTATGGTCAAGCATGCCAAATTACCCTTCATTCAAATTCCCACAAAGTGTATTTTGGTAATTTTGACCATAGCTAATTTTGGATGTCCATAGAGGTGAATCTTGTGATCCATCGATATACTTGCTGCTAATTGTTAAAAACTTGATACTAAAGATGCTCACAAGAGTCTATCTGACACCAAAGTGCACCAAAAGGGTTACTACTTACATCTCTTCACCTCCGGTTAGATACTTGAGTTCAATCCATTTTCTTCGGAAATCAGGTCTGGCTTTTTTGAGGATGAAAGTCTGCCTTGGGAGAAATCTCCTATTTTAGCATTATGAATCCAGAATTCCCCCTCTTGTACAAAAAATGAATGCCAGTTGACTGACTGTACCAAGGATTTCATCAGGAAGCAGCCCCAGCAACCAACTCATGTAAACATCCAATTGCCCATTTTCCTCCTAGTAGTAGTGTGTGACATCTTATAGCTTAACAGCATGACCTTGTTGAACTGTTTTGTCCTCACACCAAATGTGTTTTATGTACAAAAAATGAATGCCAGTTGACTGACTGTACCAAAGATTTCATCAGGAAGCAGCCCCAGCAACCAACTCATGTAAACATCCAATTGCCCATTTTCCTCCTAGTAGTAGTGTGTGACATCTTATAGCTTAACAACATGACCTTGTTGAACTGTTTTGTCCTCACACCAAATGTGTTTTATGTACTCTATTCTTTCCCCATCATTTTATTTGTTCTTGATTGCTGCATCCTTGGTTCCTTCCAAGTTATGTGAAATTCTGGTTTCTAGGTTTCGGTAGAAACTAACTTGGGCATGACTACTTTACCTTTGATACCACCATCGTACCACTTTCCTGCAAGCCTTATATTTCCACTTGTCATACAAAAATGTACAACAATTAGTGTTACTTGCATTCGGATTACGAGGTTGGTCTAACAATCTAACTGCATATGGGTTTCATCTCCATCTAAGTCAAAAACTTTACTCAAACCTTTACCTTTAGACTCAATAAGAGTCGAAAAACGTGAGAAACCAAATATGCAGAGCATAGTCCAAGACAAACAAGGACTGCCTCATGCTTACCATGTGCCACCATAGAGTTAGTTTGGTTTCCATTTGAAATGGAGTATTTGTCGTTTTCGTCGACATCTTGGTCAAAACGGCAAATGAGAAATGTTTGGTTCCCAACATTTGTTGTTTTCACCATACAAAAATAATAATAAATGGCAAATGACAAACGCCCGTGAGAGCACCATTTGCCATTTGCCATTTGAAATTGGACCATTTGTCATTTCAAATGGAAATCAAACTTGCCCCTACAATCAAGTAGCCAATCTTGGACAATAAGGGGAGAGGAGAAAAGAGATGCTGCAAGTCAGTGTTTGGTAGACATCGTCACATGGAAAGAATCCATTTAACATAAATTCTCCTAGAATTGATTGTAAGTTTGTAACATATCAAAAGAAGCCTCTCTCTCTCTTCGAGTGCAATGATATTAGTATTCAAAGATCACATAGACTAAAGGAGACTCTTCAAACCTGCCTATGCATATTTTTGACGAAGGGGGCATAAGATGGAAGAAGTTGTGCCAAACCTGAGGAATTTAGTGCGCCAAAATACTAGATGTTACTGGTCTCCTTCACGAGTTAACCTGGACGACATGCAATAAGGCCAAAGAACCGAGCAAGGGGCCTCAGTCTTGACCTCTTCGACGTTCAAATTAGAATCCCTTAGAGAAAATTCTAGCAAAATCTCCTTAGGATCAAGAGAGTTTACCTTTTTTCCCCCTCTTTGGCACACTATTTGTAGTAGGAGTAAACTTAATTTATTTTTGGATTCCAAATTTGAATAACTCCACTTATACCTGTGGATAGTTTCTTTCTTAAATACCATGTCTGGTTATTTACTAAATTGTCACTAGTGGTCTTCCATGACAAATTTCTTTTAGGATATTCTCCTTCTAGATTGATACTTCCTTGTGGACTTTATGGACCATATCCCATCGCTTGATACATGGCAATTGAGTAAAAAAAAAAAATGATATCCAAGAAAAGAAAAATATCTATATGTACAATTGTAATTATCCAAACTTAGAGCCCAAGAATGAATCTCCTTTATTACCATTACAATTATTGACCTAAAATGAAAGAGAGAGACCTTCTCTTGATCCTAGTGAAATTCTGTTAAAAAAAATCCTACAAGATTTTTGTTTGAACATCGGAGGGATCGGAATTGAGGATGAGGACTCCATGCTCAGGAACAGTTCCTGGCCTCCTTGCAGGTTGTCCGGGAAAGCCCGTGAAGGAGCTTAGCACCATCTTATATTTGGTACACCGACCTATGTTCTAAACGCCAACATCCTCAACAGTCAACACTAGCCCAACGTCATATACCATCTTAAATTTCATAAACAGGCATCATTGCAACGCTATATTGATCCTACTCTTCACAGATGCAATTTCCAGTTTTCAGAAGTTTTACGTGTATAATTAGAGAGCTGCTCCGTTGACCGCCCGGGGAGCTGGCCCGCCCCCACGTGGCAGGTTGCCATTGGCTCCCCCACCCGGGGTGGGGGCCCAGGTTAGCAGGGGGGCAAATGGCTACCCACCACGTGGGCGCGGGCCAGCCCCACGGGCGGGCAAAATAGCCTTTTCGGTATAATTAAGAGACTACGGGGAAAGGCAAACCACATTTTTTTACTTGAGACTATGGATCCCAAAAATATACTCAACTAGACCTCGTTCTGGAGCAATTCTTCTCGAGGGATGTCGTCGGGTTATCGACGAGGCAATACTCCTGCTGATCGCAACTAAAATCGATGTAGCTTAACAAACCCTACTATAAAAACACTCATAACCTACATTTGATTGTACAGATGCAAGCCCTAAACTAGAAAGTGGAAAGAGGTGATACCAGGAAATGGAAGGCGGCGAGGATGGGGAAAGCGAGAGGGGACCCGCGGAGGAGACGGGGGCCCCACGCGACGGCGGCGGCGGCGACGAAGGCCGCGGCGTAGCAGTAGGTAACCGCGGCGATGAAGAGGACCGTGACGTCGTAGCCGAGGGCGCGGAGCCCGGGGCAGAGGCGGCAGTCCATAGCGGGGTCGGAGGAGGGATCGGTGCGGGCGCATCCAAAGAGCAGGTGGAGCACAAAATTATATAGCCCAAATTTGTAATAAAAAATAAAGTTTTTTTTTTTAACTTTCTTCCCATTTATTATTATGAATTTCTACATACATTCTACTTTGTGTATTTATTAGACTTACATTCTACTTCTTATCACGAAAAAAGTTTTTTGTGACAAAACGGATACTTTTTTGTAAAAAAAAAAATGGAATATAAGTCTAATAAACACAAAAATATGAAATATAAATACAAATTCATATTTATAAGTGGGATCAAAGTCAAAAAATTTCAAAAATAAATATAGAATAAGTTTGATTTGTATGAGAATAATAAACAAATAATTTTTGAGGTCCAGCTTAAATGAATGGATATAGATCCATATGTCCTCCTTCTTTCTTTCTAAAAAATAATATAAACTCTATAATCTATAATCTAGAGATTGAGACTTCAAATTGAGCATTACTATTCTACAAAATGAGTTCCTATAATGTAGAAATTCTAAGGCCCAGTCTATAGCTCATGTGGCTAGACGGACCATCATGAAACTATGATTGAACGTTACTATTATACAAAATGGACTCCTACATTTTGTATCTAGAATCTAGAAATTGGAATGAGCCTGAGTATTGATGCTCTAAGGCAGGGCGGCCAGGGTGACCGCCCAAGGTCCCACGAAATATTAGGGTCGAAAAAAAATTAATTTAGACATATATCTATATATATTAATAATTTTGTATCTAAAATAGAACTAGTATGTAACATGACCCACTTTTAATGCAAAAAAATTGTGAGGTAGTGGTTATTATGTTATACATGCACAAATAGAGGTCATAGGTTCAATTTTTGGTTAATAACATTATTTTAATTTACTTTTATTTCAATTTTTAATTTATTTTATATTTATATGGGTCTCATTTTGCCTAGGGCCTCCATAAATTCAGTTAGAAATTGCTGAGAAACCCAATTTCGGGGTGGACTTTTATGAAATGTCCACCCGCTGGATGGGTTTTATGAAATATCCAGAATTAAGTATTTTCACGTTAAATATTCCAAGATTCTCTTTAGATGCTCTGTATTTACAAAATTTGCCATTTTCATAGTTCCAAAAATACCCCTTCGTGCAAATTTGGTCATATATATATATAATTTTGAATTCGCAAACTCAGATTTGGATTGGGAAATTCGTATTCTTCTTCTTCTTCACGAGAAATTTAAAATCCATTGATATCATCTTTATCAGAGATCGCAAAATCGTTCGTAGTTCACTGTGGTTTTCGTCAGTCGAACGTCGATCATCCTTCATCATCATCGATCATCATCATCATCATCATCTTCGTGGTTTCCGGCGATAGTTCTGCCTTTTTGTGACTTTAGATAGTTCTGCCTTTTTGACCTTGGATTTGTAGAATACATCTACGAAATTGTAGAATCCAATATTCTTCAAGGATTCAATAACTGCATCAGGCAAATAGCCACCCTTTTTCTTCACCTCATCCATAAGAGAGAGTACTGGGGTGAATGTTGCACAGAAAACTCTTTCTTTTTTGTTTCTGACAGTTTTTTTCCTAAAAAAACAACAATTAGGTTTACGTCAACATTCTTCTTTATTATAACACGGAGAATGACCATTCTCCGCTATTCAACCACGGAGAATGATCATTCTCCGTGTCAAAATACACGGAGAATGACCATTCTCCGTGTTCTTACCACAGAAAATAGAAATTACTATGTTAAAATACACGAAGAATGATCATTCTCCGTGTAAATCACACGGAGAATGACATTCTCCGTGTATTTTAACACGGATAATGATCATTCTCCGTGTTAGATACACGGAGAATGGCCATTTCTAGGTCAAAATACACAGAAAATATCATTTTTCGTGTAAAAATACACGGAGAATGACATTCTCCGTGTATTTTTGACACGAAGAATGATCATTCTCCGTGTTAGAATCACGAAGAATGGCCATTTCTAGGTCAAAATACAATGATCATTCTCCGTGTTTCTAACACGGAGAATGTCATTCTCCGTGTTAGATACACGGAGAATGGCCATTTCTAGGTCAAAATATACGGAGAATGACATTCTCGTGTATTTTAACACGGAAAATGATCATTCTCCGTGTATTTTAACACGTGTTAGATGCACGGAGAATGGCCATTTCTAGGTCAAAATACACAGAAAATGTCATTCTCCGTGTAAAAATACACGGAAAATGATCATTTTCTGTGTATTTTGACACAGAGAATGATCATTCTCCGTGTTAGAATCACGGAGAATGGCCATTTCTAGGTCAAAATACACGAAAAATGACATTCTTCGTGTGTATTAACACGGAGAATGGTCATTTCTAGGTCAAAATACACAGAAAATGTCATTCTCCGTGATCATTCTCCGTTTACTTTAACACGGAGAATGATCATTCTCCGTGTATGATACACGGAGAATGGCCATTTCTGTAACGCCCCAGAACCAGAATACTGGAGAGCGGGGGCATACATAGCCAGCTACGTATAATGAAATGGAATCCACCCCACTATACGGTCACGGCTGTCTAGATACATGAGGGCTTAACTACAATCCATCAGTCTCCTATGGTCAATAACAAGCCTAATTGTCTCAATCTCAAGCAAGCAAGTAAAGTTACAAGATGTAAGATCACCAAATATACAATAATAAGGCGTCTCAAACATTACATATCCAGTTGATCATGAAGCTAGTCGTTACAAAATGTGAGGACTAGCAAGAGTTTAGTCATACATGATCAACCCTAGGATCTGTCAATCATGTTACAGCCCGTGGGCAGACAATAATAAGGTATGCAATACGAGCTAACAAGTACTCGCCGGCTAAACGCCTCAAAATAAAATTTTTACAATAGAGTGGAAGAGCAAAAATAAACCCACTCGTTGCCCTGGTCACGCCTGATGGTCACCATCGGGCTGGAAGGTCGGTAGATCCTCTGAGGTAGCTCCGAAATCTGGCCACATAAAACCAGCTGGGTCAGATCCCAGAAAGAGCAAGTGCCACAAAGGAGGCTTCACTTAAGAACTAAAACCAGCATATCAGAGAATGTATAAAGCAGTTAAAAGAACTGAAAGTAAAGAGATAACAACAGTCATAATAGAGTACGAGGGAACCATTCAAGTAGCCAGGTCACAACCCTTAAACCAAACAAGGACCGGGGTTGTAACCCTTCACTTGAATAGGACTCTGTCTCCAATCTCTGTTGGTAAGGTAAAACTTTACAAGCATGACGTGGGGTACAATAAGACAATAAACAAAGAGAGGACTTAGAACTGTCCCGGAAGCCAGGTTACAACCCTTAAACCAAACAAGGACCGGGGTTGTAACCCTTCGCCTGAACCGAACTTAGCCTCTGATCTTTATTGTTAAGAGTGACAATCATGCGATCAAGCTGCAATAATCGAGCACTGAAAAACCATACCATACAATCGTTCTCGGCCAATCAGTGACTACGGCTTTCTACATTAACTAACTAGGATTATCACAACATGCAGTGAGATGTTCCTCCAGCCACAAGCCCTGCAGCTAATCCAGGTTATCCAGGCGACTTGGGTTCATTACGCAGTACATTGTTCTTTCCATATATCAGTGAGTTGGGACTTGTGCCCTACTCGTCGGCAGGCTGCAAGTCCCACAATGGTGGCCGGAATAACGGGATCGCCTGTAGCTGGGGAAATCTCTCATGACTACGGAATTATTCTAGTTATTAGTCTTAGCCATTTACAGTGGGTACCCCTGACCGTGGTACTCAGGAATCCCTGTCCTAGATATGATACAAACATTTTTGGTTCAATTGTACAAACACAATTATCCACGGTATCCAGGCCATCCAATCTTGTCATGTCATGCTTACTGTTAGGAGTGCGCCGCGTCGGGCCACTATCATGTCATGTCAAAAGTGCACCACTACGGGTCACCATCGTGTCAGAGAACAATTAATTAGCACAAGTACACATTTAGTAATTAAATATTAAAAGGGACAAGGGCTGTGGGGGACCCATGCGGCTCGGGAAATTTTTATGCGGCTCGGGAAATTTCCATGCGGCCCGCAGTCACTTAGCCATGCGGCTAACCAATTAAAAGAAAAGAAATGCTAATCGTAATATTAAAGAAATGCAGTAAGGAAATGCGTCCATATGCATTAAATACATCCGAGAAGGCCATGCGGCTGGTGCCAAGAAAGGCTTAAAGCATTAAATATAATTTACTAAAGCCTTAAGGCATAAAGCATTAAGTAAGAAGATAAGGACTTAATTGCATTAAGCAATAAAGTCAAGGACTTATTTGTATAAACCATTAAGTCTCCAGAAGCTTATACGGCTCCAATGCATTAGTTGCATTTCCTAGGGATTAAGGCATAAAATATAAACTTTTAAGGCCCTAAGTTCATAAAGCATTAAGAAAGAATATAAGGGACTTAAATGCTTAAAGCATTAAGAAATAAATGCTAAGGACATAAATGCTTAATGTATTAAGCCTCTGAAGCCTATGCAGCTATGATGCTTAAAGCATTAAGAAAAGAAAGAAAAATGCTTAAAGTATTAAGCTTCTGAAGCCTATGCGGCTATGATGCTTAAAGCATTAAGAAGAAAATATGCTAAGGACTTAAATGCTTAATGTATTAAACCTAAGAAGCCTATGCGGCTATGAGGTGTAGTGCCCCGCTCCCGTTGGGGCGAAGCACTATGTAATAGGCTCGTGCCAAGTCAGACATGGTCGGGAACATAGATGGCTAGTCTGACTCGGCGGCGAGTTTGGTATACAAAAACTATGGCATCAATAAAATCGATTTGGACGAGTGATATGAGTACCGTTCCAACTAATGGATCGACTACTGTTGGAATGAGTCCTAGATGCGGTAGGCGGCGTCTTGGCGAAGGAACTCTAAAGGGAGCGACGCAACCCGTCTGCCGTAGGTTTTATTGGTTTTCTTGGCTTTCTAAACAAATTGTTGCGTGGATTTGATAGTGTGCTTTCGCGTCGATTTCTGAATGCGTCCTTGAGAATTTCGAAGGAAGAATTGAAGGAAGGGTTCTAATTCGATGCTCGTGCCATTGCAGGAGTTCGTGTAACTGACGCTTGACCATCGCGAAGCGTTCTCCTACTCTCGGCGCAATCTCCTTAGGTGGGTGGTTCTTCGGCCCCTTCTTTTCTACTCCTTCCCGCCAACTAAATTCTTAAAGTTCAACGTTCAAATCGATGATGCTAACGGGATGTATGCTTGCCACTAAGATAAAGAGCTTGGGATAATATATCAACCTAAGGAGGATGTGGTGCCGACCGCCACTCTCCCGAGGTACCTGCCGAGGTGTCGGGGTGGACGACGGCGACGACGCAGGCGGAGGAGAGTGGAGAGAGGGAAAGGGAGATGACGGAAGAGGGGGGCGGGGTTTTCTTTCTGTGGGCTGGAGAGAGAGGAGAGGGAGAGAGTGATTTATATTGTAATAATAATAATAATAATAATAATAATTTAAATTAATTATATGTTAATTAAAACTTTATTAGTGTGTAATTTTTAATCTCTACACACAATTATATTTACTAATTATATCAATTAATTGCATGAAAGAAAACAAATCATATTTACTAACTAAATGAAAATGGGGTAACCATACCTAGGTTTACCATACCTCCAACCAAACTCCTTTTTTTCCACTTTCAACAACCATCCAAACAACGAAACTCCTTATTCCTCCACTTTCATATTTTTCAATTCCATCAACCAAACAACTTTTGGAAACTCAAAATTTATGCGTACGCATCGCGTGCGCAAGTTTCGTTTTTCCACTTTCGCACTTTCATACACTTTCGTGCAACCAAACAGGCCCTTGGGGAAAGGCAAACCACATTTTTTTTGAAACTACGGATCCCAAAAAACACTCAACAGCTAGACCTTGTTCTGGAGCAATTCTTCTTGAGGGATGTCGTCGGGTTATCGACGAGGCAATGCTCCTGCTGATCGCAACTAAAATCGATGTAGCTTAACAAACCCTACTATAAAAACACTCATAACCTACATTTGATTGTACAGATGCAAGCCCTAAACTAGAAAGTGGAAAGAGGTGATACCAACAAATGGAAGGCGGCGAGGATGGGGAAAGCGAGAGGGGACCCGCGGAGGAGACGAGGGCCCCACGCGACGGCGACGAAGGCGGCGGCGTAGCAGTAGGTAACCGCGGCGATGAAGAGGACCGTGACGTCGTAGCCGAGGGCGCGGAGCCCGGGGCAGAGGCGGCAGTCCATAGCGGGGTCGGAGGAGGGATCGGTGCGGGCGCATCCAAAGAGCAGGTGGAGCTCAAAATTATATAGCCCAAATTTGTAATAAAAAATAAAGATTTTTTTTTTTTTTACTTTCTTCCCATTTATTATTATGAATTTCTACTTACATTCTACTTTGTGTATTTATTAGACTTACATTCTACTTCTTATCACGAAAAAAGTTTTCTGTGACAAAACAGATACCTTTTCTTTAAAAAAAAAAAATGTGGAATGTAAGTCTAATAAACACAAAAAACTCAAAAATTTTCAAAAATAAATATAGAATAAGTTTGAATTGTATGAGAATAATAAACAAATAAATTTTAAGGTCTAGATTAAATGAATGGATATAGATCCATATGTCCTCCTTCTTTCTTTCTAAAAAATAATATAAACTCTATAATCTATAATCTAGAGATTGAGACTTCAAATTGAGCATTACTATTCTACAAAATGAGTTCCTATAATGTAGAAATTCTAAGGCCCAGTTTATAGCTCATGTGGCTAGATGGACCATCATGAAACTATGATCGAACGTTACTATTATACAAAATGGACTCCTACATTTTGTATCTAGAATCTAGAAATTGGAATGAGCCTTAGTATTGATGCTCTAAGGCAGGGCGGCCAGGGTGACCGCCCAAGGTCCCAAAAAATATGAGGGTCGAAAAAAAATTAATTTAGACATATATCTATATATATATTAATAATTTTGTATCTAAAATAGAACTAGTATGTAACATGACCCACTTTTAATGCAAAAAAATTGTGAGTAGTGGTTATTATGTTATACATGCACAAATAGAGGTCATAGGTTCAATTTTTGGTTAATAACATTATTTTAATTTACTTTTATTTCAATTATTAATTTATTTTATATTTATATGGGTCTCATTTTGGCTAGGGCCTCCATAAATTCAGGACGGCCTGCTCTAAGGATATGTACAAATGATCATTTTTTTTTTAACTATTCAAAAAAAAAAAAAAAGACTTTCTAACAATCTAAAGACTTTGTTACTTCGTAATATTAAAGGCATGGCCTAAATTTAATAATGGAGATTTCATGAGTAATATATATGAAGTTATGTGCCAACAACGGTGCAACATGGCACAACAGGAAATGGTCGTGTAGGCGGTAGCACAAATGTTTATTTGTACTAGTACGACACAAATGTTTATTTGTACTAGTAAGACACAATAGGGACAAGAGTTGGAAAAACATATTGAGCTTCGTCCTAGGCTAAAGCCTGAATGTAAAAAAGAGGAAGTTAATGTGATAACTAAAAAATATAAACAAATCTACACAACACAAACCCAATCCAGGAATCGAACATGGGATCTTTAATATATGCACCCAACTACCCAACCAATTAAGATGTAGTTCCAAGAGATTATTTTGTTTACGTCCGGACTACAGCCCAGGACATTCCCGGTTGGGTACACAAAAAAAGTTTTGATCAGCCCACCAGTAGATCCGTCACTGGCTAAATCTACGTCGACATGATACAATAATATGTCCCTGACTAAATCTATCTTTCAGCAACTAAATATTCATAGTAGCTTCACAGAGAGTACAAAAAAAGAAAAGAAAATATGAACTTTCCTAAAATCACTCTTAACAAATCATGATGGTTTAATAGTTATTAGCGGTTTTAATTGTTGTTAAAACTACTAGCAAATTTACTTGTTTTTCCAATTTTTTGGTTCAGTCTTCTGCAATCTTTTACAGACAATTTTTCGATATTTCCACACCACTAATTTGTGCTTCGTTATCTTGTATTGTGATCCATCTATAACTTGTTATCTTAACCCATTTCTGTAGGTAAATTAACATAATGACCATATAATATTGAAAAAATTTGAGTTGCACCCTCACTTTCTTTACCATTATTTAAGGTACACCGCAGTCAATTACCAAAATGTATAACACCATCCACTTTTGACGGAAACTGTCTTTCACTAACGGTCAACTTCTTCGATCAATTTTTTTGGACCAAAATACCCCTCCCCTACCCTCCCTGTTGCACGCCCCCTGCTCTCTCACCGCTGCGGGCAGCCGGAGCTCCCCAGCCTGAGCCCTGCGGTCGACTCAAGGAACGACGACGACACTTCCCCACCGCAGAGGACACGCATCCGTGGCCGGGTCAGTCTCCCCGCACACGGTCAGCGTCACGATCGACTTCGTCGGAGAGTGGCATGGCGGGGCGGGACAGCACAGCGGGGAGGTCAGCGACGGGGTGGGGGACATCGGCTCCTCGAGATCGTCGGCGGCGCAGGAGGCGGCGAGGTGGGCAGAGAGCACTAGGAGTCGGAATTTTTTTTTTTTTTGGTTCCAGAAGACGAGGAGAATGGTGAAGCGAGATCAGGATAGGGATCGACGACGTCGCTGTTCCTGGAGTCGACTGCAGGACTCAGGGAGGGGAGCTCCGGCTGCCCGCGGTGGTGGGGGAGCGGGGGACACGCAACGGAGATGGTGCGGTAGTTGCGAAGAAGACAACGGGAGAAGAATATTTTGGTAAAAAAAAATTGGTCAAAGGAATTGACCATTAGTGGAAGACAATTTCCGTCAAAACTTAAAATTGGGAGTGTTATACATTATGGTAATTAACTGGAATGTATTTAAATAATGGTAAAGCAAGTGGGTGCAACTCAAATTTTCTCTATAATATTTTACAAGTTAATATCCTCCTGCATCCCCTAGTCCCCTTAGGCCTCGTCTAGTTCGCGAAAAGGAAATCAATACTTGGCGTTCCAGTTTCTTTGAAAAATTTTATTTTTTATCGATTTTTATTTTCGATGTATTAAAATTTAAAAAAAAATAAAAAAGGAAGGTCAGTACTTAAAGATGGAAAACTAAATTCTTGCTTGGATGGACGAAAATTTTTCTCCTAATTTTTTGGCTTAATTGCAACTTGATACCCTAAACTATTCCAAATTTTCAACTTAATATCCTAAACCTTTTTTAGTAACAATTTGATACCATGAAATTTTTTTGGACAAAAATATTCCTAATATAAACTTAAAACTACCCCTCCCCCCACCGGTCGCACCCTTTGGCCACTCACCCGCCCACGCCCCCCCTCCGGCCACTCGCCCGCGTGCCCCCTCGAACCCTCTCTCCCCTCCCCCCCTTCCGGCCACTCGTCTCCCCTCCTGCAGCCACCGCGCACGTCCGAAGAGGGGGGGGGAGGTGTAGCCGGGGTGGGGTTGGAGGAGCAGGGATGGCGTCGGGGCAGCAGGTGTCACGTCCCGATCCGGGAAATCGCTCGTCCTCGTTAGATTTCACCTGAATCATCGTCCTCGCTGGGGCGTGATGCCGCACGAGCCTGGAGTTACGCTCGTGTAAGGCAAGATAACAGTTCACATAGCGTTTATCCCAAATTGATAACATAAGCAGCGGAAGAAAAACAGAGTATGACATAAGAATCTCTTTTTATTGATAACGAAATGAAGATTACAAAGGCTCTGAATAGCCCAACATATATGCCAATTGGCTACAACGCTCATGATCTCTCTAGCTCACAAAGGATTACATTGTTCCATACATTATGTCTCTTTATAGCCAATAAGTTGTCTTCGGCCGAACATCTCCATGTCGCAAGTCCGAACGCCTATGCGGAAGCTCCTCTTGAACGCCAAGGACTCCATGCCTCGGCACGTCCAAGCCAAGCTCCGCCCCGAGCCGATCATAACCTGAGCCTGCACATAAACTAGTGGGGGATTAGTGCTTTCGTCCTCACTTCGCACTGATCAAGACCCGCTCGCACCCAAACCAAACATTAAATCACTTTAGTGAAACATGCATCATTATTGGTGATCTTTCTACTTAGCCTAAGGATCAGTTTCATGGCAATATTCGACATAGCAACTTAACATAATTGTGTCCGATACCGTGTTCCTGCAGCAGATACAGTTAGACATAATCTGAACATAAACATAGTGATCGTGCACATCTCCGTCCCGTTTTCTTAGCCTGCACTGGTTAGAACTTAAGTATGAAACCATATATTTCACGCAACATTCCAATCATAAACTTAGACCATGCATAAGGGTCGCAGGCCCTGCGCCTGCACCCAACTCTCATCTCAGCCCACCGGCCCTATCTATATGAAGGTCACGGTGTTTCGCACCGTAATGGACTTGGCATCTCTTATGTGTAAGCCTATGATCACTTCGATACGGGTTGCTAGCCCAGTATCTGAAGGATCCCAAACTTACGGATATCATAGCTTATCACAGCACTGGACGGTCGCAATCCATCCGAATGATGTGCACCATAAATACCACACATAATTTCCTCCTAGGTCGAACGGTCCCGGTGCCCCGGCGTAACCGTCCAAGGGAAGCCGCACCCGTGCACGGGCCATCCGAGTCCATTGACCATGCAATACGTACCATAGCATACAAGTCATACATTCCAACCCATCTCGTATTCCATAAACATAGTCCCGTTCCGTAACATATCCGCGTCTCATAAACATAAGCCACCATCCATATGGGGAGCTCCGTCGGCGTTATGCCCCAACACATCCATATTGATGCACGATGCCCAACGGCTTAGACATCTCGTACTTGTATTCAACGCGTACCATTCGTAAGTTATTCTCATAGCATAATTTCGTAGTTACTTAGTCTTTTCGTAGCATAAGTGCCCGAGGGCACGCTCAGCGCCATATTCAATGTTCTACGCCTAGTGTTCAATGTTCTCGGAGCCGTGCACATGATGCACATCTCAATATCGTCTTTCAATGTTCTACCATCATTGCCCTACTACGACTCGTACACTTGATGCACGTCGCTTCAATTGTTCGATTGTTCAATGTTCTACCTTAGTGTTCAACGCATATTTAGACACTTACTCGTCGCGCCACGCCCGCTAACTCGATAACATATTACGCATACAATGATATCTCTTATTAGACGTGAAGGAATAGGGAGAGAGAGTCAAGAACCCGCCCACCTTAAGTCGATACGCCTTGCCGTTTCGCTGAGTTGAAGCGACTCGCTTCCATAACTTGGTCGTATAGCTAACTCTCGGACTTAGCCATTCCTTTGAACTACTCGGTTGATTTGGCCTATCGTGCCCACGCCACAATCCGTTGCAAGGCCACGATTTGGTTTCACGGACACTTCATTGCATAAGGCAAAATGCCGACCTCTTATCGTCCAGTGTAAAAGCATAGCCTGTACACCAGATCAACTAAAATTAGCACTTGCTCAATGGGACTTATCCTTTGCATCGATTCGATCCATAGATTCCAATCGACTCAAAGCTTACCTTTGGCCAACGTAACTCTTGCATCGATACCTCATCGGGTCAACGCAACTCTTCGAGTCAACGACTCATCGTAATGCACCGATGCGGAGCGGGGCATTACATAATATACCACTCAAAATCAGGTTCGTCCTCGAACCGAAACCAACACTTAAATCCAAGTGTCTCGCCAGATCGTTTCACGATCTCGTGCTACTATCGTTTGAATCATACAACTTAGTTTGGATCATACACATATTTTAGGCGTCCCACCAATATATACATTTCAGCCAAGCTCAGTTGTAGGATATCGGGACAACTAACAAGCTCAACTTAGATCTCAAGTACCAATCAGTCCGTACTCGACTTAGTCATATCTTAGCGCCTATTCTCAAATACTTCTCGTATGCAGTATCCTATAACATACGATCATCTTCCAACATCTTGCACATAACTTAACTCGAAACTATCACTTCGATCCCGTAAGTTTCTCGCCGGCCATCTAACACATGCATTGCATCAAGTCATTGCGCATCCGATCACAATAATTCTCCACAATGCCTACTCGTCCAATCGTTTCCTATCTCTCACATAAATCAAGTCTTTCATCCAATCATTCATAACATTTGGCCTTAACGACATGGACTAAGTCCACATGTCACAAATTCTCTTGCCTACAATCCGCACTAAGTCTCGCATACAACTATCCATACGTGATTCACATTCTCTCGCTCTATCCATACATTGCGTCTGGGGCTACCCCCGCTAGGTAACTTATCCAGATATCATGCTTAATCTCTCTCGACACAAGAAGTCAACTTGAGTCTACGATGCTCAAAGGCAACAATCTTTCCGACCCAAGGTCTCTTACGACATGCCTATCTCTGATTCTCGACCGAGTATGACTCCTTACTCAATTCTCAAATCAATCCTGACCCGTACGTTTCGTAATATCGATGGTGCACTCAACACACATAGCCTAACCGTTTCCTCAGTCGGTCTACGACACAACTCTTAGGGTCATTCTACTATTCGTTGCTCTTGCGCATTGCAGAATTCTTCCAATCGCCTTACCGCGTCACTACGCTAAGCACGTTCCTTAACATCTATTCGATCATCGACCAACCAAGTCTACTTATGCACTCATTCGATCGATCATAACTTTTCTATTCGTCTCGATCTAGTCGAAGGCTACTCGCTAACTTTCGATACGCGATACTCGCTCGCTTAGACTTATCCTCAACATGCACTACATCATTCCTCCTCCTCGATAAAATTTCTTACGCGACTTCTTCAGGGTCATCCTATGGGACTTCAACGCTCATTTGATTTGACGGTCAAGTCTTCTAGGGTCATCTGCCCCGAAACTACGTTCGATAATTGAAGATCATCAACGAGGGACAGTTAACACGAACCATGCTATATCCTATCGCAGAGCCAAATCAGTTCCCGACAATTCCTATGGGACTTTACCCAATCCGACATACTAACCCATAATTTTTCTACTCCCGCGCAACTGATGCACCGTTGCTACTCGAATGACTCATGCGCTTGTGCGCCGTTACTACTCGAATCACTCATGCATTACCGTCAACAATATCGCAACCGAGCAATATTTGTTCGCCTCCGTACGAGTCTATCCACTCACGGCCCATATCTGACACACTTCTAGGCTTATCGCACAATCCTCAAATTCCACCTTCGTATCAAACCACAGGTCCATATCAAATTTGCCACGCCTCGCAAGTTCGGTCATCCCCGCTGGATGAATCACCATACCAGCGCTCACGCAGAATGATCGCTCTAATTTGACGTGACGCATGTACGAGGCTGATGTTGCGCTCGCTCAAGACAAGAATGTCAACATAGTGGTGATCTGCGAAGCAATCCATACACTTTCGTTTTCTTCCGAGTAACATCCATCGACTCTCAAATTTCCCGAAGCATTCCTACCGTTATCATCCCAATTGCCATAACTTAACTTGCATCTTATTCATCCAACAACAATGCTCAACATAATTTTCGTTCATTCGATCAGAGTATCCCTGAGTTATTGCATATCGTCTTTGATACGCCTCAATACCATCGTCGATATGCATAACTTGAACATTTTCCTTTCTCATAAGCTCAAATTCGTTGCAATTACTGCCTTTATCCAAACTCGAATATGAATCAAGTCTTGCGCACATCAAGATCCATTCCGTTCTAACTCACCACCATAGTCGTGACGCAATTTCCAATTCATATATCCATTCTCATATCCCTAACTCGTACTTCCAAATCGTGCTACCGACTTATCGCACTAACTTGAATTCGTTTGAACGATTCTTTCATACTTACTCAATTCATTCCGAATGGTTTTCGTACTAACTCAACATAAACTTAACGTAATTCGACCGGGTCGACTATTTCCTCGACGTAACATTCCTTTCCATATGCTCCATCTATCGTTCGACTTACCCTTAAGGACTCCTCGTCCGACGTATCATCCATAGGTACGACTTCGCACATAATCGTTCAACTTAATTCATTGAAGCACACTTATATCGACTTCTATCAAGTCATTCCCACTCGAGTCTCGGTACTACTCCGTCCGTTGAAGACAAACATATCGTAACGATACAATCGTCTCGACGTAACTTATCGCAAGTCACCAACCGGCTTAACGTCGCTATCGCTAAGTGGTATCCCATATACCACTCAGGAATTGTCATAGCCATGATTTTATTTATATATATATTAATTGCCTAATTATTTATTTAATGATCTTTCAAAAACTTTTCCAAAATAATTATTTAAAAAAAAAAAAAAAAAAACCAAATTCCTTTTTCTTTTTACCACTTATGCAAATGCAAAATTTGCATTCTAGCATAAAGGGCTAGGTGGCTTTCATGCATGGACCCATGCCACTTGGCATCACCTTGCCATGACATGGCTGGAAGGGCATTCTGGTCTTTTTCCTTTCTTTTCATTCCTTTAATTAGAATGAGGGAGAGAGAGAAACCATTCTCTTTTCCTTTCTTCTTCCTGGTAAGCTCACTCTCCTCTTCTCCTTCCTTTCTTCTCCTTCTTCTCTCTCTCTCTCCCTTACTGCTGCTGCTGCTGCTGCTGCCGCTGCTGCGTTGCGCTGCTGCCGCGGCTGCTGGCGCCAGTGCTGGCGCCGCCGGCGGTCGGCCGCCGGCCGACCACACCCCCTCCTTCCTCTTCTTCTTCTTCCTCTTCCTTCCTTTCAATTTTCCTTTCCCCTCTTCTCTTCAATTTCTTGATAAATTAATTCTAGGTTTTGAGATTTAACCCCCCAATCCCAATTTTTGTGTAAATAGGTTCTGAGATTGGGAGAATTTCTCTCCTAAGGGAAACATTCAAGGATCAAGGCAAGTCCTCTCCCTTCTTTTTTTATTCTAAAATTTTCCATCAAAATAAAAAAGAATGCATGTTAATTATTGATCTCAATTTTTGGGATAGAACTACGTATATTTATAATTTGTTTGTTGACCTTGAATGTAGTAGTGTAGAGTTCATTCCTATCTCATAAATATACTTTACCGACACCTTAGTTCTTCATGACACAATGAGTTATTACAACTTTGTGGTTTTCTTTATGAATGAAAAGATAATGAGTTTATATATATTCATAAAGAGGACTTGTATGAATTCTTGTTAACATCATGAAATGCAAGATTGTATTTTTTTTCTAGGCAAGGGTCATATGTATATGCATGTTTACTAAATTCAAGAAGAAATTGGCCCAACATAGTTGCCTTGCATGGAAGTACCTCTAACTATCTTCAAGTAAAGTTTTTATGAAAAATTTTCATTTATTATTATATTGTTTAATTCTGTCCAGGATTATAAATTACACTTATTTGACATAATTATAATGATCACTTAGTTAAATTGTGTATTTATTGATACCAGTACATTATGGTACCCTCACCTATAAGTTCTCAAGTCAAAATAACCAATTTGTGCCCCCTAAAAGATAGTTTTATGTATGGATTTATTTTGGACATGTTAGAATTGATTTTGATAACTCATTCATTTCGTGACCTTCCTTAGAAAACCTTCTTATATAAGTTATACTACAACATGTATTTTTAAGCTTGAAAGACCCAAGATACATTTTTGCGCATAAATAAGAATGCTAGCTCGCTAAGGTATGTTGTAAATTCCTTAATTTCAATATCGCTTGTTATAAATTGCGTGGCCGGTGTTGAGGGTTGCTCCACCGAAGGGGTCGGCGTACCCGGTTATATATTGCGTGTTGCCGGTGTTGAGGGTTGCTCCACCGAAGGGGTCGGCGTGCCCATGTGTTTATTTTGTTCTGAAAATGTTTCCGGGTCAGTAAATACAAAGGAGACTCTGCCGAAATTTCTAAGAATTTCCAGAGTTAGTCTCTTTTGTGGAAAACCGGGTCCTTTAGGATTTTGACATTAAAGTCTAGTCCCTAAAACCATCCGACTCCGATCTACATCTTCGGAGGGATTCTTGGAAATCATTGATTATATTGATATTTTGGGACTACCTTGTTCCGACTCTTTCTTGGACTATATTAGTCTTAGAAAAGCCAATTGTAACTTAGATGCGACTTGACTTCTAGGACTCCCGTCTTGGGGATAGTCCTATGGTAATTAAAAGACTAGATTAGGTTGCATGGGGTTTGGGAGAGAAACCTGGATCACACCCGGCTGACTTCTTTGCAATATGATTTTACACTTTTCATACTGATCAGTCCCTGTTACGGTGTTCGTGCGGCCGCGCGATCTTCACCGGGGTGAGGCTTAGCTCACCTTCTTGTTTTGCAATGGGGCATCTATGCCCTGAGTCTCAGCTCAGAATACCCATTTGCATCTATCACGTGTTTTGCAATGGGGCATCTATGCCCTGAGTTTCAGCTCAGATTACCCATTTGCATTAAATTCATTAGGCATCTATGCCCTGAGTTTCAGCTCAGACTACTAATGAATGGGTTCGATATTCTTGGAAAAGTTCAAGTCATACGAACTTCCTTTTATAGCTCATGATTCGATGATTCGAGCCAGATGATTCGGAACTAACTCATGATGCTATCCTGGTTTAATCACATCAATATGTGATAGTACAGACGGCTGGAGAATCTAAGCACCACCCGTTTTGTGCGAGCCTGATCCCGGGCCAATGGGATTATTGTAGAGATGCTAGGCGTGGGTGTGTGATCCAGAGAGTTTCTCTAAATTTGCATTTAGGTTTAGAAAGTTTGATTTTTTGTCCTTGTGACATTAATGTGAAAACGACTCGTTTCTTGATTAGTATTACATGTATGGACTTTAAAATGATCAAGTTTACTCCATTTTGTATTTACCTGCCTTATCATTCCACCTTCATAACTTGCTCCTTTGACCGAGGGCTTGCTCGTCGTATTGACGACCTAGTTTTGTTCACTAGGGACTGAAGCAGATCAGGATGAAGGCCAGGCATACACTGAGGCAGAACTTTATGAATGATATAGGACTGAGGGTTGTAGCTTTATTCTGGGAACCTCATAGCTATGTGACTTATGTATTTGAAGAAACATGAATGCAATATGTAAGTTATGTATTTTGAAGAACAATGAATCCAAAATGTATATATGTGTTTGATGATGAGACTTGGGCTATGTTGTAACATTTTGGGATAAATGAATGTTATGCTCTTTTGTGGAAAATCGTATTATTTCCTTAACTCTATGCCTATCCAGGACCTTACAGGCGACAATCGCGGGATGCAATTGGGTTCATGTTGTATGGTCGCGTAGCCTGGGGACGTTGTACGTACTCGGCTCGCCGTATTCTGGGAGCGGGGCGTGACACGTCTTTTGGTTGGTGGCCCATGCAGGTCCACTCTTTAAGGGTAGTGTATAGGTTAAGGAGATGGTATAGGTGGATATCGAATATTATCTTAAGGATTTACTTGGACTTCCCTAGGATAGGAATAGATGACAATTGAAGGTTGAACACAAAAATCTACTAAGGTTTGGGGATATGAATCTTGATCAAAATTTATTTAGAATTTGATGATTTTATTATGGTAATCATTTTATGTCATAAAGTTCTCATTCGAGAAAATTTTCGGATATAGGTCATGGCCCGATTCCTGCCGAGCATCTATTGGGACGGGAGCCACCGGACTCATTACGGATACGAGCAATTTGCTCGGGAGGCTTGGAAGGTGTTGCCCGACGACGACCTTCCGGTGAACAGTGTATTTTTCGAGCGCCTATGCCCCAGAATCCGTGATGTGGAAGATGGAGCGGAAGTATATTGGGAAAAGGAACTACGACTTAGGTTCTTCCTTGCGAAGGACGGTCCTTCTCCATTTACTCATGGGTATGAAGGGACCATTGAGGAATGGGTAGAGGCCAATCCTTATGATAGGATCCGCGAGATCACCTACATAAAGCTGAGATGGTGACGCATGACAGTTAGGACTGGGGTAGTTTTTGTCTGCTGCACAGCATTTTGATGGATCAGCAGATAACTTATAGATATGATGTATGGAAGAAAAAGGGAAAATTTTTGTCTGTTGTACAACATTTTGGAATTACAACAGATGTAAATAGTTTTGTATAAGGATTAGAGTATAGAAGTTGTAATGACTTCCTAGTGAAGCATATTGTAATCGTGTTTTGTGAAATGAATGAAATATGCTTCTTTTGGTTATGGCTTTATATATATATTGCAATTATCTTTTCAATCTCCTCTAGTAAATTAGGTCCTCTTTAAATTTTGTATTTAAGAATTTCCAATTCTTAATATATAGGAAATGGCTTCTCAACCGGACCCCAATACCTCACAAGTGGAAGCCTCCGGGACACGACCAACTGATGCCTTTGAATTCTTTCAAAGGGTCTTGGAGGCCAATACCCAACAAATGCAACTTTCCCAAGCCACCTCAACAAAACTACTAGAGAGATTGGATGTCACTCCTACACAGAAGACGGGGGCCCTTTCAGAGTTTAGGACAATCAAGCCCCCAGAATTCAAAGGAACTGAAACCCCTATGGAAGCAGCGCAGTGGATTAGAACCACAGAGGCGTTACTAAAGGGCGTGAAGACCCCGCCAAATGACATAGTTTCATTAGTAAGGATTCAATTAAAAGATGTGGCTGACATATGGTGGAGCTCATTACATCCAGAAGAATCTGATGAAGTTGTGACTTGGGAGAAATTTAAGGAAGAATTCGAAGAGAGATTCTTTCCCCCAAGTGCCAAGTTGGAGTTGGAAAGGAGATTCCTTTATCTGAAACAGAACAAGACCTCTGTCGACGAATATTCGGCGGAATTTACCAGACTCAGCCGGTATGCTCCAAGCTTGGTATCTACGGAGAAGGCGAAGGTAGTCCGGTTCATGGAAGGACTGGATGATAAATTGAAGATGAAGGTGGCCCCTTACAAATGTCAAACTTATGCTGAAGTGGTCGAAGCTGCAAGAGACCAACAAAGGATGCAAAATGACAAGAACAACGCGAAGACTGCAGGGCAAAAGCGGAGTCTGGAAACTGGTTCGGCCCAGGGAAGGACTTCGGGGCAAGGGCAACTAAGGGGTGCCCAGCATGAGCAGAAAAGACCCGTACCAAGTTGTTCTTACTGCGGAAGGCCGGGACACACGAAGAATAGTTGCAGAAGACTTCATAGGAGATGCCTGAAGTGTGGATCTTCCAACCACCAGTTGAACCAATGCCCTCAAAGCAATAGAAGGCCTGTAGTGCATAATAATGCGCAGGGACAGAGAGCTACAAGTCAAGGATATCAGCAGAGGCCTGCCTTCCAGAACAATGAGCCCAGGCCTAATACAACTACAGGATATCAGCAGAGGCCAGTCTTACCAACTCAAGCACATCAATTCCACCAGGCACAGAGGGCAATTCAGAACCACAACAACAAGAAGAAGAACAAGAATCACGGCCAAGCCTTTATGATGGATAACAATGAAGCAGGAATACCAGGAGACGTGGTGACAGGTACTATACTTGCTTCATCTAGTCCTGCATCAGTGCTATTTGATTCTGGGGCTACTCATTCTTTTATATCTGCATCATTCATATCTGAGTATAAAATAGAGACACAACCTCTGGCTAGAAAATTGAAAATCCTTACGGGCAATGGAATTGTAGAAGTAAACCGAATTTGTAGAAATTGTCCAATTAAAATGGGAGGAGCAAGCTTCCGAACAAAACTATTAGTCTTTCCTATGGACAACTATGATATAGTATTTGGCATGGATTGGTTAATAGCAACCTCAGCGATTATTGATTGTGGACAAGGAAAAGTACAGTTTTCCTTACCCAGTAGGAAGTCGCATGAATTTGTTAGAGCCCAGAAGGAGTTTGACAAAGAGGAGTTAGAAAAGTTCGAACTAAGGAGTCTCCAGGGTCAAGTGATAGAGGAATGGCCAAGAGTTGTAGATGAGTTTAAGGATGTATTCCCTGATGAATTACCCGGATTGCCACCGGATAGGGCAGTTGAATTTAGCATTGATCTAATTCCTGGAGCGGCCCCAATTGCTAAGAAGATATACCCAATGAATAAGGAGGAACTAGCAGAGTTAAATAAACAAATCAAGGAATTGCTAGCTAAGGAGTTTATCAGGCCTAGTGTTTCTCCATGGGGAGCACCTGTACTTTTTGTAAAGAAGAAGGATGGGAGTCTGAGATTGGTAATTGATTATAGAGCACTGAATGAACTAACAATCAAGAACAAATATCCACTCCCTAGGATCGATGAATTATTCGACCAACTTGGAGGAGCAACTGTATTTTCCAAAATAGATCTCAGATCAGGCTATCACCAAGTGAAGATTAAGAAAGAAGACATACCAAAGACTGCTTTTAGAACTAGATATGGACATTATGAGTTTCAAGTCATGTCTTTTGGATTGACAAATGCTCCGGCCATATTCATGGATTTGATGAATAGGATATTCTATCAATATTTGGATAAATTTGTGATAGTGTTCATTGATGACATATTGATTTACTCGAAGAACGAGGAGGAGCACGAAGAACACTTGAGGATAGTACTTGAGACTCTATGACAGGAGAAGCTATATGGGAAGCTAAGTAAATGTGAATTTTGGTTAAAAGAAATTCCTTTCTTGGGACACATAGTCAGCGGAGAAGGCATAACAGTAGATCCTAAGAAAATAGAAGCAGTTAAGTCATGGCCTACTCCAAAAAATGTAGCTGAAGTTCGAAGTTTTGTTGGTTTGGCTGGATACTATAGAAGATTCGTGGAAAATTTTTCAAGAATTGTTGAGCCGCTTACTAGATTGACTCGGAAGAATAAAAAATTTGTTTGGACTGATAAATGTCAAGCGGCATTTGAGGAATTAAAGGAAAGACTTGTCACTGCACCAGTACTAGCTTTACCCTCAGGATCAGGAGGTTACGAGATTTACAGTGATGCTTCTGGCAAGGGTTTGGGCTGTGTGTTGATGCAGCACGGAAGGGTGATCGCTTATGCCTCGCGCCAGTTGAAAGTTCATGAAAGAAACTACCCAACACATGATCTGGAGTTAGCAGCTGTTGTGTTTGCACTGAAACTATGGAGGCATTACTTGTATGGTGAACAGATCAAGATTTACACAGATCACAAGAGTTTAAAATACGTGTTCACCCAAAAGGAGTTAAATATGAGGCAACGTAGATGGCTCGAGTTGCTTAAGGATTTTGATATGGAGTTGCAGTATCATCCAGGCAAGGCAAACAAAGTGGCAGATGCTCTTAGTAGGAGGCCTGAGGCTTTCTTTATGAACACGCCCAAGGAGATATTGGATGATCTCAGAAAAATGGGGATTGAAGTGATATGCCCAGTTGCAGATGGAATTTGGGAAAGTTTACAAGTTCAATCTTCTTTAGTGGAGAGAATTAAGGAGGCACAGAAGAAGGATGTGAAACTGCAAAAATTGTGGAGTCAAACTGAAGCTGGGATACAAACTGGATTGATGAAGCATTCTAATGGATCCTTGAGGTTCGGGAGTCGATTGTGTGTACCATATGGAGAACTCCGGACCGAGGTTATGACTGAAGCACATAGTTCTCAGTACTCCATTCATCCTGGGAGTACGAAGATGTACCAGGATCTGAGACAAAACTTTTGGTGGCATGGAATGAAGCGGGAGATAGCTAAATTTGTCTCGAAATGTTTAGTATGCCAACAAGTGAAAGCTGAACACCAAAGGACTGCTGGACTACTGCAACCACTCCCAGTACCTGAATGGAAGTGGGAGCATATTACAATGGATTTTGTATCACGACTCCCAAGAACACAAAAAGGTAACAATGCCATCTGGGTGATAGTGGATAGGCTTACAAAGTCCGCAAGATTTCTACCATTCCGAGTTGGACAATCTACGGAGCATCTAGCGGATATGTACATGAGGGAAGTTGTTAGTCACTATGGGGTACCGGTAAGTATCGTATCAGACAGGGATACTCGGTTCACCTCCAAGTTTTGGAGAAGCTTACAAGATAGTCTTGGCAGTCGCCTGAAGTTTAGTTCAGCATATCATCCACAGACCGATGGGCAGTCAGAAAGGATGATACAAATCTTAGAAGATATGCTAAGAGCATGCACCCTAGATTTCAGAGGATCATGGGATGATCATCTGCATCTGATAGAATTCTCCTATAATAACAGTTATCAGGCCAGTATCAAGATGGCGCCATTTGAAGCACTATATGGGAGGAAGTGCAGATCACCTATATGTTGGGGTGACGTCGGAGAACGACAGCTTCTAGGGCCAGAATTGGTCACTCAGACTGTGGACATGGTCAAGGCAGTTCGAAGTCATCTTCAAGCTGCGCAGGACAGGCACAAGATGTGGGCAGATAAGCATCGGAGAATCTTGAATTTCAAACCTGGTGATCATGTATTTCTGAAGATCTCACCAACTAAAGGAACTATCAGGTTTGGAACCAGAGGAAAGTTGAGCCCAAGGTATATAGGCCCATTCGACGTCCTGGATCGAATCGGTGATGTTTCTTACAGATTGGCCTTACCACCATCCCTAGAAGGAGTCCACGATGTTTTTCATGTATCACAACTGCGGAAATATGTACCAGATACTAGTCACATATTGGATCATTCAGAAATCACTGTTGGCCCAACACTCCGCATCGAGTAGAAGCCAGTGAAAATCCTGGATCGGAGACAAAAGATTCTTAAGAACAAGACCATCTCATTGGTTCGAGTATCTTGGAACAAGGACTCACCGGGAGAGTCTACTTGGAAAAGAGAAGATAAAATGCGGCGACTTTACCCCTACCTTTTTGATGATTAAGGTACCTTAGCACCTTTCCTTCCTTCCCTTAATCTTTTCCATTTCCTTAAATTCCGAGGACGGAATTTTATTAAGGTGGGTAGAGTGTCATAGCCATGATTTTATTTATATATATATTAATTGCCTAATTATTTATTTAATGATCTTTCAAAAACTTTTCCAAAATAATTATTTAAAAAAAAAAAAAAACCAAATTCCTTTTTCTTTTTACCACTTATGCAAATGTAAAATTTGCATTCTAGCATAAAGGGCTAGGTGGCTTTCATGCATGGACCCATGCCACTTGGCATCACCTTGCCATGACATGGCTGGAAGGGCATTCTGGTCTTTTTCCTTTCTTTTCATTCCTTTAATTAGAATGAGGGAGAGAGAGAAACCATTCTCTTCTCCTTTCTTCTTCCTGGTAAGCTCACTCTCCTCTTCTCCTTCCTTTCTTCTCCTTCTTCTCTCTCTCTCTCCCTTACTGCTGCTGCTGCTGCTGCTGCTGCTGCTGCTGCCGCTGCTGCGTTGTGCTGCTGCCGCGGCTGCTGGCGCCAGCGCTGGCGCCGCCGGCGGTCGGCCGCCGGCCGACCACACCCCCTCCTTCCTCTTCTTCTTCTTCTTCTTCCTCTTCCTTCCTTTCAATTTTCCTTTCCCCTCTTCTCTTCAATTTCTTGATAAATTAATTCTAGGTTTTGAGATTTAACCCCCCAATCCCAATTTTTGTGTAAATAGGTTCTGAGATTGGGAGAATTTCTCTCCTAAGGGAAACATTCAAGGATCAAGGCAAGTCCTCTCCCTTCTTTTTTTATTCTAAAATTTTCCATCAAAAAAAAAAGAATGCATGTTAATTATTGATCTCAATTTTTGGGATAGAACTACGTATATTTATAATTTGTTTGTTGACCTTGAATGTAGTAGTGTAGAGTTCATTCCTATCTCATAAATATACTTTACCGACACCTTAGTTCTTCATGACACAATGAGTTATTACAACTTTGTGGTTTTCTTTATGAATGAAAAGATAATGAGTTTATATATATTCATAAAGAGGACTTGTATGAATTCTTGTTAACATCATGAAATGCAAGATTGTATTTTTTTTCTAGGCAAGGGTCATATGTATATGCATGTTTACTAAATTCAAGAAGAAATTGGCCCAACATAGTTGCCTTGCATGGAAGTACCTCTAACTATCTTCAAGTAAAGTTTTTATGAAAAATTTTCATTTATTATTATATTGTTTAATTCTGTCCAGGATTATAAATTACACTTATTTGACATAATTATAATGATCACTTAGTTAAATTGTGTATTTATTGATACCAGTACATTATGGTACCCTCACCTATAAGTTCTCAAGTCAAAATAACCAATTTGTGCCCCCTAAAAGATAGTTTTATGTATGGATTTATTTTGGACATGTTAGAATTGATTTTGATAACTCATTCATTTCGTGACCTTCCTTAGAAAACCTTCTTATATAAGTTATACTACAACATGTATTTTTAAGCTTGAAAGACCCAAGATACATTTTTGCGCATAAATAAGAATGCTAGCTCGCTAAGGTATGTTGTAAATTCCTTAATTTCAATATCGCTTGTTATAAATTGCGTGGCCGGTGTTGAGGGTTGCTCCACCGAAGGGGTCGGCGTACCCGGTTATATATTGCGTGTTGTCGGTGTTGAGGGTTGCTCCACCGAAGGGGTCGGCGTGCCCATGTGTTTATTCTTTGTGTTTATTTTGTTCTGAAAATGTTTCCGGGTCAGTAAATACAAAAGAGACTCTGCCGAAATTTCTAAGAATTTCCAGAGTTAGTCTCTTTTGTGGAAAATCGGGTCCTTTAGGATTTTGACATTAAAGTCTAGTCCCTAAAACCATCCGACTCCGATCTACATCTTCGGAGGGATTCTTGGAAATCATTGATTATATTGATATTTTGGGACTACCTTGTTCCGACTCTTTCTTGGACTATATTAGTCTTAGAAAAGCCAATTGTAACTTAGATGCGACTTGACTTCTAGGACTCCCGTCTTGGGGATAGTCCTATGGTAATTAAAAGACTAGATTAGGTTGCATGGGGTTTGGGAGAGAAACCTGGATCATACCCGGCTGACTTCTTTGCAATATGATTTTACACTTTTCATACTGATCAGTCCCTGTTACGGTGTTCGTGCGGCCGCGCGATCTTCACCGGGGTGAGGCTTAGCTCACCTTCTTGTTTTGCAATGGGGCATCTATGCCCTGAGTCTCAGCTCAGAATACCCATTTGCATCTATCACGTGTTTTGCAATGGGGCATCTATGCCCTGAGTTTCAGCTCAGATTACCCATTTGCATTAAATTCATTAGGCATCTATGCCCTGAGTTTCAGCTCAGACTACTAATGAATGGGTTCGATATTCTTGGAAAAGTTCAAGTCATACGAACTTCCTTTTATAGCTCATGATTCGATGATTCGAGCCAGATGATTCGGAACTAACTCATGATGCTATCCTGGTTTAATCACATCAATATGTGATAGTACAGACGGCTGGAGAATCTAAGCACCACCCGTTTTGTGCGAGCCTGATCCCGGGCCAATGGGATTATTGTAGAGATGCTAGGCGTGGGTGTGTGATCCAGAGAGTTTCTCTAAATTTGCATTTAGGTTTAGAAAGTTTGATTTTTTGTCCTTGTGACATTAATGTGAGAACGACTCGTTTCTTGATTTGTATTACATGTATGGACTTTAAAATGATCAAGTTTACTCCATTTTGTATTTACCTGCCTTATCATTCCACCTTCATAACTTGCTCCTTTGACCGAGGGCTTGCTCGTCGTATTGACGACCTAGTTTTGTTCACTAGGGACTGAAGCAGATCAGGATGAAGGCCAGGCATACACTGAGGCAGAACTTTATGAATGATGTAGGACTGAGGGTTGTAGCTTTATTCTGGGAACCTCATAGCTATGTGACTTATGTATTTGAAGAAACATGAATGCAATATGTAAGTTATGTATTTTGAAGAACAATGAATCCAAAATGTATATATGTGTTTGATGATGAGACTTGGACTATGTTGTAACATTTTGGGATAAATGAATGTTATGCTCTTTTGTGGAAAATCGTATTATTTCCTTAACTCTATGCCTATCCAGGACCTTACAGGCGACAATCGCGGGATACAATTGGGTTCATGTTGTATGGTCGCGTAGCCTGGGGACGTTGTACGTACTCGGCTCGCCGTATTCTGGAAGCGGGGCGTGACAGGAATCGAGTCTATCATCATTAATACAACACCTTGCTACACTGATCGCACAATTGGTATTGCATATACCACTCGGAATCGAGTCATTACTCGGCATCACATTCCGCATAGGTCCGACATCTATTCTCAATCAACTAACACGTATGGCGATCCTTCCGATCCCAGCTCTAGCGTTTGCTTACTCGAGTTGGCACAACAACTGAACCAACATGCCCTATCGTTCGCTCAAGTTCGACATTCATTCAAATCTAACCATGCCTTAGCGATCATTTCGATCACATACACAACATTCACTTATATTCAAAGTTCAACGCGACGTACGGCCAATATACACGTTTGCCTACTCGATCTCGACTTAGCGACCAACTCGACTCGTACAATCGCATCCGCGATCTTCCAATCTCACTCGTTGCAACTCGTGCAACAACTCATTCTCGATACTTAAGGTCTTTACTCAATCTCGCGCAACATATCGCTATCCATCCGCATAGCCATACAACACGCATCATACCATATCGACTCGTTGCACCGATGCAACGAACGATCCACGACTTGCTGCACTCCGTGCAACCAACAACACATAGCTGTTCGTATAGCAACATAACAAGCATCGCCTCACATATCGACCCGTTGCACTTTGTGCAACCAACAACACATATCTCCTCGCACTTCGTGCGACCCACAACACATAACTCCTCGGATTTCGTGCGACCAGCATTCCATAACTCGTTGCACTTCGTGCAACCAATATCCCATATTCGTTGCACTTCGTGCAACTAACACTCTCCGATGGCACCCGGAGATAGCGTGATAGTCACGACATACTTGTGGCAGACATACACACTTAATATAGACTTATTGTATGGAACATCCAATGTAGCGTCGAGCAGATCCATGAGCCATGCGGTTGCGGAAACAACTTAGAGTCAACTGAATTCGATAGCGTAGCAACTGAGGGTCAAAGAGATTCACGCACGGTCCAAAGGATGGAACCGCTCTGATACCAACTTGTCACGTCCCGATCCGGGAAATCGCTCATCCTCGCTAGATTTCACCCGAATCATCGTCCTCGCTGGGGCGTGATGCCGCACGAGCCTGGAGTTGCGCTCGTGTAAGGCAAGATAACAGTTCACATAGCGTTTATCCCAAATTGATAACATAAGCAGCGGAAGAAGAACATAGTATGACATAAGAATCTCTTTTTATTGATAACGAAATGAAGATTACAAAGGCTCTGAATAGCCCAACATATATGCCAATTGGCTACAACGCTCATGATCTCTCTAGCTCACAAAGGATTACATTGTTCCATACATTATGTCTCTTTATAGCCAATAAGTTGTCTTCGGCCGAACATCCCCATGTCGCAAGTCCGAACGCCTATGCGGAAGCTCCTCTTGAACACCAAGGACTCCATGCCTCGGCACGTCCAAGCCAAGCTCCGCCCCGAGCCGATCATAACCTGAGCCTGCACATAAACTAGTGGAGGATTAGTGCTTTCGTCCTCGCTTCGCACTGATCAAGACCCGCTCGCACCCAAACCAAACATTAAATCACTTTAGTGAAACATGCATCATTATTGGTGATCTTTCTACTTAGCCTTAGGATCAGTTTCATGGCAATATTCGACATAGCAACTTAACATAATTGTGTCCGATACCGTGTTCCTACAGCAGATACAGTTAGACATAATCTAAACATAAATATAGTGATCGTGCACATCTCCGTCCCGTTTTCTTAGCCTGTACTGGTTAGAACTTAAGTATGAAACCATATATTTCACACAACATTCCAATCATAAACTTAGACCATGCATAAGGGTCGCAGGCCCTGCGCCTGCACCCAACTCTCATCTCAGCCCACCGGCCCTATCTATATGAAGGTCACGGTGTTTCGTACCGTAATGGACTTGGCATCTCTTATGTGTAAGCCTATGATCACTTCGATACGGGTTGCTAGCCCAGTAACTGAAGGATCCCAAACTTACGGATATCATAGCTTATCACAGCACTGGACGGTCGCAATCCGTCCGAATGATGTGCACCATAAATACCACACATAATTTCCTCCTAGGCCGAACGGTCCCGGTGCCCCGGCGTAACCGTCCGAGGGAAGCCGCACCCGTGCACGGGCCATCCGAGTCCATTGACCATGCAATACGTACCATAGCATACAAGTCATACATTCCAACCCATCTCGTATTCCATAAACATAGTCCCGTTCCGTAACATATCCGCGTCTCATAAACATAAGCCACCATCCATATGGGGAGCTTCGTCGGCGTTATGCCCTAACACATCCATATTGATGCACGACGTCCAACGGCTTAGACATCTCGTACTTATATTCAACACGTACCATTCGTAAGTTATTCTCATAGCATAATTTCGTAGTTACTTAGTCTTTTTGTAGCATAAGTGCCCGAGGGCACGCTCAGTGCCGTATTCAATGTTCTACGCCTAGTGTTTAATGTTCTCAGAGCCGTACACATGATGCACATCTCAATATCGTCTTTCAATGTTCTACCATCATTGCCCTACCGCGACTCGTACACTTGATGCACGTGATTGTTCAATGTTCTACCTTCGTGTTCAACGCATATTTAGACACTTACTCGCCGCGCCACGCCCGCTAACTCGATAACATATTACGCATACAATGATATCTCTTATTAGACGTGAAGGAATAGGGAGAGAGAGTCAAGAACCCGCCCACCTTAAGTCGATACGCCTTGCCGTTTCGCTGAGTTGAAGCGGCTCGCTTCCATAACTTGGTCGCATAGCTAACTCTCGGACTTAGCCATTCCTTTGAACTACTCGGTTGATTTGGCCTATTGCGCCCATGCCACAGTCCGTTGCAAGGCCACAATTTGGTTTCGCGGACACTTCATTGCATAAGGCAAAATGCCGACCTCTTATCGTCCAGCGTAAAAGCATAGCCTGCACACCAGATCAACTAAAATCAGCACTTGCTCAACGGGACTTATCCTTTACATCGATTCGATCCATAGATTCCAATCGACTCAAAGCTTACCTTTGGCCAACGTAACTCTTGCATCGATTCGCATTGACATCGGGTCAACGCAACTCTTCGAGTCAACGACTCATCGTAATGCACCGATGCGGAGCGGGGCATTATAGCAGGGAGTGGTGAGCCGTTAGGGGGGAGGGGAGAGAGGGTTTGGGTTCGGTTGGTAGGGGTAAGTATTCGGTTTATTCGGTTCCAACCGAACCGAATAACCGAAAACCGAATTCGACCGAAACCGAATAAGAAAAACCGAAACCGAACTGAATTGGTCAATAACCGAACCGAACCGAATTAAGTCGGTTCGATTTTCGGTTTATTCGTTTTTTTGATTTTTTTGTGTTTTTTTGTTAATATATATATATATATATATATATATATATATATATATATATATATATATATATATATATATATATATATATATAATACCCCCCTCTCTCTCTCTCTCTCTCTCTCTCTCTATATATATATATATATATATATATATATATATATATATATATATATATATATATATATATAAACTAAAAAAATTTATTCGGTTTTCGGTTTTGGACCGAAACCGAAACCCAAAACCGAAACCGAATAAGAAAATTTAGTATTTTAAAAACCGAAACCGAACCGATTTTTTTCAAAACCGAACGAAATCTCTTATTTGGTTCGGTTCGGTTCAATTTTCGGTTCAAAATCGAATAATGCTCACCCCTATCGGTTGGGAAGTGAAGGAAAGGATTAATTGTGTCCTTTTTAAAATTTTGGGTATTAAATTGAAAATATTAAATAGTTGATGGTATCGAATTGTCGAGTAAAAAAGTTTAGAATATCAAGTTAAAAAACAGAAATAATTGAAGGAATAAAATTGCAATCAACCTTTTTTTTTCGTCCGAGAATTACTTTTCTTCGCTCCTCAATAACTTTGCCATCCCAACATAATGTTATTGCCGTCCAAGCATAATGACTTTTTTTTTTTCTTTTCTTCCAATCCCATATTTTGCGAACCAACCAAACGAACCCTTAATCTGGGAAGGCACGACTCATACGCCATCTTCCTCCACAATCCAAACCTCTTCCATGTTATATTTAATCTTTTACTATGTTTTGTTGTCGCCTCTTACTAATACACACCACCAAGTAGTTGAGAGAGAGTGATGACCATTGGTCCATTGGGGAAACCACGTCGATGAAGTTACCAATATCCTAATTGAGTTCCACTTTCCTAATCAAGCAACATCTTAACTAGCTCTCCAGCATCAACTAATTCAAACAAACCAAGAACACGGACTAGTGCTCTCCCCTTTCGTATGAATTCATCACTCTTCTTTCCCATAAAGTCCATTAAGTCAAGGCTATAGTTCCCTTAATAAATACACAATTGTGTAAGTTGGCAATGGTAGCCAAAACTATGGGGGGATGGTTAGCCAGGGGAGTTCAACCACCACCTACCTCTTCCCCCCTTGTTCAACAAACGTTTTAATGAAACAATCAATTCCTTCCTCTCCTCATACTTACCATTTAACCCCAACTCTCCATGGCCGGTCCTGGGATAAGTCGAACAAGACTTGGAACTTAGACAACTCCCCTATGCTAGAAAAACCCCCAAGACTCCGTATTATCCTATCAAAGGTCAGGATCACGGATGACCACCAGAACCAGTTAACAATAAGAGTCCAGAGACAACTAAAATTAGCTCCAGAATAGGAGCGCTGGCCCTCCTCTCCACACCCCTCCCCCCCCCCCCCCACCCCACCATTTAACCCCAACTCTCCACGGCCGGTCCTGGAATAAGCCGAACAAGACTTGGAACTTAGACAACTCCCCTCTGTTAGAAAAACCTCCAAGACTCGGTATTATCCTATCAAAGGTCAGGATCACGGATGACCACCAGAACCAGTTAACAATAAGAGTCCAGAGACAACCAAAATTAGCTCCAGGATAGGAGCGCCGGCCCTCCTCTCCACACCTCCCCCCCTCCCCCCCTCCCATTTAACCCCAACTCTCCACGGCCGGTCCTGGGGTAAGCCGAATAAGACTTAAAACTTAGACAACTCCCCTCTGCTAGAAAAACCTTTAAGACTCGGTATTATCCTACCGTAGGTCAGGATCACGTATGACCACCAGAACCAGTTAACAATAAAAGTCCAGAGACAACCAAAATTAGCTCCAGGATAGGAGCGCCTTCCCATTCCAGTTGGTTGAGCACCTTTCCCATTCCAGTTGGTTGAGCAGTACAGCTGGAAGAAGAGCTCAGCTCAGCTCAGCTCAACTCAACTAAGGTCAGCTCATGAGCTCCTCCTTAAATAAAAGCTTAAAGTCGGAAGGAAGCAAGTAGGAGGAACAACCAACAGAACCTACATTCATTCATTCATTCATTCATTCATTCATGTCATGGAACTAAGCTAGCTAGTCGCTACTTAGTAGTGGTTACTCGAATTCGAACCTAGCTCGATCGATCGATATCACGATGCTGATGGAGGTGCGGTTTGCTGCGTCGCTGGCGGGGCACATGCTCAACGACGTCGTCAGCCTCGTCGTGTTCTCGGCGCTCGACCTCCTCGACGTGCTCCTCTGCCTGGTCTACAAGCTCGCGGACTACGCCCTGGAGTCGGAGTGGAGGCCCTGCTACTGCTCCTCGTCCGCCACGGACGTGATCACCAGCCGCGGCGAGATACTGGTCTCCGAGACGGCCAGCGGGGCCTCCAAGGTCGTCTGCCTCTCCTCCTCCTCCTCCAAGCTCCTCCAGCTGGAGGACGTCTCCGACACGCTCTACTCCCGGCGCTCGCTCGTCGCGGACATCTCGCGGAGAGCCGTCGAGGGGCTGCGGCGGCGACGGGGGACTAGATCGGACGGCAGCAGCAGGAAGGTGACCACCACGACGTTCACTATCAACTCCACCATCGTGCAGATGCTGCAGGGGAGGATCGGCGGCCAGCAGTCCCACCCGATCCCCCGCTGGTCCGACTGCGGCTGCAAGACCTGCAACTCCTGGAGCTCAGCCCCGCAGCCAGCGAGAAACTCGCTCTATCTCCACGCCGAAACACCTCGCGGTACGCACTTGAATGATACTAAATCAGTTGGCTCTTGTGGTCAACGAGAAGAAAAATAGACAACAGTCTCGGTAACCACGAAAGTGGACCCATCCCAAATGATATGCTGCATGCAATGTAGCGTGTACAATTCCATGCGTTACATCGGACATCTCAAACAAAAACTCATTAGCTAATCTGATATAATTTTTTTTTTCCTAGAGGGATCGGTGGCGAAGAACAAGGAGGACGTGCTGTTCATCCACGGCTTCATATCGTCCTCGGCGTTCTGGACGGAGACGGTGTTCCCGAACTTCAGCGAGAGCACGAGGTCGCGCTACCGGCTGTTCGCGGTGGACTTGCTGGGGTTCGGCCGGAGCCCGAAGCCCGCGGACTCGCTCTACACCCTCAGGGAGCACGTCGACATGATCGAGAGGTCGGTCTTGAAGCCCTACAAGGTCGAGTCCTTCCACATTGTCGCCCACTCCCTCGGCTCCATACTGGCGCTCGCCATTGCCGTCAAGTACCCGGACGCCGTCAAGTCCCTCACCCTCCTCTCCCCGGTAATAATCATTAAAAAGGGTTAATTACACCGATCTTTCCTATATTTCATGAGTATTACATGAACAACTTCTATTCCGAAAATAATTATATTGATCACACATCTCCTTTATAAATTTTATTAACCACAAGGGTGGTCAGTGTTATTATTTTCTATAGAAAATAGAAACTACAGGAGGGTGTCCATGTAATTAGTTTTAAAACAGAAGTGGTTTATGTAATAAGTGTAAAACATAGAAATAGTTAATACAATTAACCATATTAAAAAATTTACAGTGCCACGAGGCTCCTTCTGCTTATGGTCAAGATATGTACGACTTGATCGTACATCTCGACCCTCCCTAAATCATTTGTCGCATGCATCAATCATCCATAAGCGGGAGCCTAGTGGTACCACGACGTCCTCTTTTTTTTTTTTTTTGGATTTATGCATGTTGGGCTAGTTTTTCATACGTGAGTTATATTGATACTGTGATATTAATTGGTAATTTGGGATGGTTAGCCCTACTTTCCGGTTCCGAAGGGCGAGAAAGGGACGCAGTACGTGCTGAGGAGGGTGGCGCCGAGGCGGGTGTGGCCACCGATCGCGCTCGGGGCGTCAATCGCTTGCTGGTACGAGCACATTAGCAGGACCGTGTGTTTGCTCATCTGCAAAAACCATAGACTCTGGGAGTTTCTCTTCAAGCTCATCACAATGAATAGGTAACGCACTACTCAGTAGGGGTGAGCATTATTATTCGGTTTCGGTTCTAAAAATAATTATTCGATTTTAATCTAAAATCGAAAACTGAATAAATTTTATGCAATTAAATAACTACCATTAATTTTATACATATTTTATGATAAAAATGTGTATATTTTCTATATATGTTGAAGGTAACAACGATATGTGTATTTTGAAGTCTAATTTTGGTAGTTAATAATTAGTTTAATTTTGGATCCAATTTTGAAATACAACAAACCTATGTATAAAATTTTTATTTTTAAATATAATTTAATCATATTTCCAACTTAGGTCCGGCCATAGTTCAACCGAATCGATTATCGGTTCGGTTCGATTTCGGTTATGATTAATTTCGAATTGATTTTGATTCTAAATTTTTAAAATTTTGATTTATTTCTTTTGATTATTTCGACTTGATTGAAACCGAATGAACCTAATTCATGGCCCCCTACGTGCTCACGCACTCTCAGTTTTTCTTTCGTTGTTCAGCTCTTTTCACCTGTCACCTTTCGTATTAGAATAAATGCAGTTGAGTTTAGTTGGGTCTGGCTGCCTGCACCAATTACTGGTCCGATCCAAATTGATAGCTCCATAATCCTCGAGAAAAAATTGATCAACTTCTAATTAATTCTGAAATTGTGTCACTTTCGTACTTCTGTAAGTCCAACATGTCACACTACGTACTATAAGCTTGAGATTGCCTCAATATTTGAGTGTTAGCACATCAGTTTAACATCTGGCCCGGCATGGCGGGTGCCATGTTTATGACTGATGTATGAGCTATGAACAAGATAGGGACTGCGCCATAAAACCTATCCAGTTGTTTCCCTGGCCCATCTCTACCTAACTCATTGTTCGTGTCTCAAAATCAATTCCATTCAATCATACACCGTCCCAAACTTAATGTTACATGCCAAGTCTTAGACCGTAACGGAATTTTTTTACGTCGGCTTGTTGTTTGCATCCTAAAAAGAGTTACCATATATCGACTAGGGATAAGACGACTTAAATCTTATAGCCAATTCATTAATTAGCACTCTCGTGCTCTGGAATGGTCTTCTTCTTCTTCTTCTTCTTCTTCATTTTTAACTACGAAAAATAGATGAAAATTATGGACATCTTAGGTGGTTGCCCTCCGCATCCCAATCAAAGTCCATGTCAAGAAGGTGGTCTGATCACACCAGCCTCTCTTACGTTTAATCCGTCTTTTTCTGTTTTAATTATAACTCACACACACCTACACATCTTTATAGTTGGAAGACTCGAATCCTGCCGACCAAGTCTGATGTATAATATGTCGCCTTACAATTCTTTTATTTTTTTACATTTTGCTTATCTAGACCACGTCAAGAGGTGAGATGTTATTGATTTGGAAAATAATATTTTGTCCCCCAAAGGGGGTGATTGTCGCTGACCCGCAGCCACCCATTGCCCTCCCTATATCTTTGAAATCCGTACCAGAGAGCCAATGGATGGCCGCCACGTGGTCACGGACCATCTGCGGTCAAAATAGCATCAATAATGCTAAGTTTACTACCAAACCTTCACAACCTTCTTACACAACCTACTCTACCCTCCTGCTAACATGGTTCCACCTGGCCCCACCTCTTCCCGTAGCGTCCATTGGTTGTAGTCATAGCATATTACTCAGATAGCATAGTCCTATTGATTTAGTCATGTTATATATATTATAGATTAGCTTAATGAAAGTACTCGTCTTTGCTTGATAAATCAAACAGGATGAGGACTTTCCTGATGGAGGGGTTCTTCTGCCACAGCCACAACGCCGCATGGCACACCCTCCACAACATAATCTGCGGCAGCGCGGACAAGATCGACGGGTACCTGGACACGGTCAGGGACCACCTCAACTGCCGCGTCACCGTGATCCACGGGAGGAACGACGACCTGCTCCCGGTCGGCTGCAGCGCCGCCGTCAAGTCCAGGATCCCCCGCGCCGAGGTCAGGATCGTCGAGCACAAGGACCACATCACCATCATCGTCGGCAGGCAGAAGGCCTTCGCCAGGGAGCTCGAGGAGATATGGAGCGGCACCAGACCCGCCGAGAACGAGAACATGATCCTCGAGAAGGAGAGGAAGCTCGCCGACGACGGCAACAATGGCTACAAAAGTCGATGAATCGATCATTCATACAGCACTTTCCCTACTTCTTCTTCTTCTTCTTCTTTTTTCTCATATAAATTTCTAAATTATTATGATTCCAAGTGTTCCGCGCGCGCGGGAGTGTGTGTTTGTGTAAAATGTATTTGTGTCTATTGTGTCCACAGTGTACCACACGGGAAATTAATTGAACTCATAATGCAGGCTGTCGTTTGAAATTTTATTTTTGTCCTACACCCCTATTTGTTTTACTGTAATTTAAGATGAATAATGATATTTGTACCTCCAAATCGTCCCTGCTTACGTGGCAGCTGACGTGATATGTTGATATGACAGCTGACGTAGCAAATTTTAAAATTAACATTAAAATTAATATTATCGTTAACATTAACAATAATATTAATATTAACATTAACATTAACATTAATATTAACATTAATAAATATTAATATTAACATTAAATTAACATTAATATTAACATTAAATTAATATGGACAAAATTAGGTAATTAATTTTTTGGGTTAAAATTTGTCATGTCATCGGTCATGTCAGATGACACATAATATTATTTAACATGCCACGTCAGCTGCCACATAAGGAGGGATGTATTGGAGGGACAATTTGGAGGTACGAATAGCATTACTCAATTTAAGATGTATTTTAATTGAAAAAGAATTTTAAATTGTACCCCCACTTGTTTTGACCTAATTCATTAAACATCTAACTTTTAACCGAATCCGTCAATGACTAGCCGTCAACTCCTTTGACCCTCCCACATGGATACTTTTGAGACCAAAATATCTTCAATGAGTTGTTCCCATTTGGCATCTACCTATGCACATCTGAGTGTGCCGCTACCTGGGACCAAGGAGGTTTGGTCTCAAAAGTGTCCATGTGAGAATATTTTGGTCTCAAAAACGTCCACGTGGGGGCTCAACGTGATTGACTGTTAGTCATTGATGATTTGTTAAAAGTTAGAGGTTTTATACATTATGGTAAAATAAGTGCAGTGCAATACAAATTTTTTTTTTAAAGTGGATTGCACATTAAGTTATGGTAATACAAGTGGGATGCAACTAAAATTTTTTTATATTATTTTTACTAAATTTGTACATTGATTACTATAGTATTCATGTAGATATTTAAAATCTAAATTACCTTTTTCAGAATTATATGATTTCTTTTTCTTTGTTGTTACACATTCAAATTAATTGTTGTAGCTCAATAGTAAAATAAAATTACCTTTACTTTTTTTTTTTTTGTTGGATTTTTGTAAAATGATGTGGCATGCAGGTTCTTTGCCAATCAAAGGAGTGGCAGAATGCATTAAATCAAAAAGTGGTCACCTAATAAATGTAAGAAATCACAGAAAATTACTTGCATACCGAGCTAGCTGTTTCCCACAGATTGTATTTATGAATATTTCACAATGAAAGATCTAGTGCCAAGTGGCCACCTATGTCTCATTTTTACAAAGGAATGCCACCAACCATTGTTGGTTCGCCGGACGTTCACGTCCTGGGTTTCAAATTGGTTACAGAAAATTGGGTAAAGTACATTTAAACCCTCCTTAGATATGATAAAAATACAATTAAAGACTTATAGTTTGAAAGAAATCTTGTTTTTTATATTTTTGTTCAATTCAGCTTTCTTGCTGTTAATAACCGTTAAAAATCGTCTAAAAAGACGATTTTGTCCCTCCCCTCCTCCCCCTCTCTCTCCAGTGGTGGGGGCGGGTCGAGGGGACTGGTCGGGAGGGGGGGGGGGGGGGGGAGAGGCAGGTCGGGAGGCGAGGGCTGGCCGACGGAGGGAGGAGAGGGAGGTGGGGGTTCGGGGGCTGGCCGGCGGAGGGAGGAGGGAGGGGGGGGGGGGGGGGCAGGTCGGGGGTGGGCTGGCGGGGGGTGGGGGGGGGGGGGGGGGGGCAGGGCTGGCCGATGGTGGGAATGGGAGGGGGGAGGGGGGGGGGGGGGGGGGGGGGGGGCTGGTAGGGAAGAAAGAAGGGTAGTTTTTTTTTTTTTTTTTTTTTTTTAATGTTATTAACAGCCATTTCTAACGGCTAATAGACGGTAGGGACCTTTTTCTTCATGCGAACAATTTAAGGAAGTGCAAACTGCTTAAGTTTTCTAAAAGGTTTTATTTTGCTAATGAGACAAATCTAAGGATGATTTAAATGCACTTTACCTTAGAAAAATTTGTACGAGAGAATAAAATTTGATAATATATTTGTATTAAAAAGGACAAATCTTAATAATTTGTATATAGAGGATGAGGTCAGATGGTGGATTGTTGAAAACATTATCTCTAATTTTGGCACAACCAAAGCATGCAATGATACGCCATTGTTGTTGGCATCCCGCATTAAAATAGGAAGCAGGAAGCCATCAATGTAACGCCAACTCGAGTGGCATTCTCATTGTTTTTGTCAACTCCAGTGACCCTCCCATTGTTTTTGAATGAGTTGAATGGGCAGGGACGAATCCAGAGATTGAAGCTGGAATGGACTACAATAGATTATGGTGGACTAGAAGTAGGCTAGTCCATATAAAATAAGTTATAAGGAAAAAATAAATATACTTTTTTGGGGTGGGTTATAAGAAAAAAATGAATAGTTTTTTTTTTTGGGGTGGGCGAGCCCCACCCCACCAAAAGGTTGGATGCCCCTGTGAATGGGATACCATTGGTTTTGGTCAAAGCATGCAAAGGGGCTTCGTTGTTGGCATCCCGCATTAAAATAGGAAGTGGGACGTCATTAATGTGATGCCAACTCCAATGGCGTCCTCATTGTTTTTTGCCACTTACAGTCACACTCCCATTGTTTTTTTCCTAACTATTTTTTTTTCTCACTAAAATTATTTTCTCGAGACTCTTACGTGACAATGTAAAACATAATCTATTATTTAAAATTTCAAACTAGATATGAACAATTTAAACACAATCTCTTATCTAATTTAATATTTTAATCTATTATCTAATTTAATATTTTAAATATTAGAAGATACATATATCCATATTAACTTTTAAATATTAGATAATAGATTAAATATTAAATTAGATTAGATTAATTTAAATCTAGAAACTTTGGTTAAATTCATCTTCTAATTTATATAAGTTAACTTAATCTTATCTAGTTTTAACTTAGCTAATTCAAGAAACTTTGTTTAAATTGTTTATATATAGTTTTAAAATTTAAATATCAGATTATGTTAATTCCGAGAAAATAATTTTTTTGTGGTGGAAAAAAAAATATTAGAAGTCTTAGACAACAATAATAAAACCATTATCCCAAAAAATCTTGGGTTGAATTAGAAGTCTTAAAAAGAAAAAGAAAAAGAAAAAGAAAAAGAAAACCCCAAGCCTCCTCACTATCAAGGCGAAGCCAGAAAATGCATTGATCATGATAGAGTTTTTATTTTTTTACTTTTTAATGGTTAAATGCAGCAATGAAAAAAAAAAATTCTACGAGGAAAAAAATTTAGAAAGAACTTACTTCATCAAAACATGTACCTATGCAACTATTCTTCTCCTTCTTTTTCCCCCTTAATATTTCATATCCTATAATTAGTAGAATAAAATTAGAGAGATTTGATAGAAATTTGTTAATATGGAAACGCTAATAATTTATTTAAATCTAAAGATTTGATATGAACCATATTAAATAGAAAATTTTACAGATATATTGGGATGTTTTATACTATATAAGCAATCAAACCATATCAAAAATCAAAAATGCTATTTGGCTCTCAAAATATTTGGGTGATGCCATCTTCCATTATATGTCATATGACATGGTTGCTGACATGGCAGCTGACATGACAAAATTTAACATTAGAATTAATATTAAAATTAATATTAAATTAACATGATAATTAACATTAATTTTAACCTTAATATTAAAATTAACCTTAACATTAAAATTAATATTAATATTAATATTAATATTAACATTAACATTAATATTAAAAAAAAATAGATAATTAATGTTTTGGATTAAAATTTGTCATGTCAGCAGTAATGTCAGCTGCCATATCAGATACCATATAATGGGAGATAATATTATTCAAATATTTTGGAAGTCAAATAATATAATTGATCAAAAATTGCTGCAGAGTTCTCTCCTCTTCCAAAGCATTAATGTACATCCAGGGTTACGCTTTCATAGCTGCATGCCACTGCAGTGCACGTCCTACACTATTCACTTGCTTAAAGTCATCGAGAATTCTGCAGTACTGCCTACACGTTCTTCTCAAAGAGCAGACAGACAAGGGCATGCTTGCAAACTTAAAAAAAAGCATAGGTTGCAGTATCGGTTCATATCGATTCGATACGGTCAATATTGATACGGTTTGACATGTACTGATTTGATACCGATCGATACGCGATACTGGCCTATACTGACCGACATTGGAAGTATCTTTTTTCAGTCAATTAGCAAAGAAAATTTAACGAAAAAAACCAATAACAAGGGTGTAAAACCAGAGTAAGGTTATTGTAGAAGCATGTAAAGGTTGCAAGTAAACCTATTGACAAGGGTGACTACTATTTCATTGAATTGCAAAAATACTAAGAAATAACACATGAAATACTTAAAATTATGCATAAATGTATAATTTTTTTTCCCCCTAAAATATTAATAATTAACTTTCTTATACCAAAAATTTCAGGTAATTATATATAGGGGGGTGGAGTTTGCCAAAATTATAAAAAAGAGGATAAGTTTGCCTAAATTATAACTAAAGGGATGAGACGACATTAAGGATGGCGCCACACTATGGGCCATCTATCCGGCGACATTAGTGATGGCGCCAGGGCCTCCCCCCCTTGGCGCCATCAGTAATGTCGCCGGACTACTTTTGCCTATTTTGTTGACTTTTTCTCACTCTCTCTTCTCTCTTAGCTCCATCCAATGTCACCAACGCTCTGCCAGAGAAAATATTAAATCTCTGTCGTGCACCAAGAATCGAATGTCATCTATATATCCAAAACCAAATACGTTAACTAAGCCCTTGTATTTATCTCCCATGTTCCGTAGTTTGTAGCGTTACGCCATTGTCCACGTTCACGCAACCGTACATCCGGCTTATAATCAAATAACTACAAGCGAAACGAACTATATAAATAAACTCAAATTTAATATATAATAAAATAAATAATAAATATTAATTCCTGAAAATTATCCTGTAAACACCAATCGAGATATGTGATTCTTCCGTTCTTGCTCCTCTCTTTCAGTCGTCGGCCCACCGGAAATGCGACCATCGTTGATTGAGGTAAATGAAATTAGGATGGCGGCAAGTGGGGGGGGGGGGGGGGGGGGGGGGGGGGGCAATATTTCCGGCGACATTAGTGCAGGGCCGGCCCGGACGGTTGGGTTGCCCTAGCCGAAACTAATTTTGGTTGCCCCTTGACTTTTATTAAAAAAATTATTACAATAAAAACGTATAGATAATTTTTTTGATAAAATCAAGATTACATTGTGCATTTAGCTTGAACTATATCATAAATATTGATTACAAAAATATCAAAGAAAAGTAAGTCCCATCATGATACTTTATAAACTAGTACAATCCGATTCAAAGAAAAATGCTTCTATTTGTATTTTTTGATACAAATTCTTCAATTAAATGATCATACTCAAAGCTTCTCTAATAGCTCTTTTTTAATTGAGATAATAGCTAATCCATTCAATCTTTGTTGTGACATTGTCGGAATCTCACTCGATCCTTGTCATTTTCATTATTCGTCATAGTACCTATACAAATACAATATTACAATTCTATTTCAAACTATAATTACTAAGCTATGTAGTTATACTTTAAATAATTATTTCCGCCATATGACAAAGGGACAATTGTTGGACTCAGTGCTCACCCCCCATGTTGTGTGGAAAGAAATCCTTATTGACATTATTAACAACATTTATAAGAGACCTAGATGCTAAAATATGACCCATGTGACCATGTCACCCAATTCTTCAAAGTTTGCACAAACTGACAAACCTTATCCAATTCCAATGTATAGCACAAATAGCTTGATTCAGAGACACGAATCACTAGCACAAAACTTTGAATCACTAAACAATAAAATAGCACAGATAAAGCTAAAAAAAATAATTCAAGCACAAGTGCACAACATCACTAACTTGATTCTTATTTGTGCTACACGATTACGAATCACTAAACAATAAAAATAAAACAGTTTACATACCAGACGGTCCAGTCTCCACTCCAGACCCTAAGCTTTGAATCCGCAAACCCTGAAGTTGCAGACTTGCAGTTTCTCGGTTTCTTCAACCGACAATAAATAGAGTCTATAGAGAATCAGAGATTAAGATCAAACTTAGAAGAAGAAGAAGAAGAAGAAGAGTAAAAAAAATGACCGGGGTCCGGAGAATAAAGAGGGGTCGATTTTTCCAGCCAAGGAAGAGAAGAAAGAGGGGTTTCTTCAGCCAAGGAAGAGGAGGAGGAGGGATCGATGGATTTGGAATTTGGATCTTCCAACACATGGCTGCTCTCACACTATTGGTGGACCTAGGAGTGGTGGGCTGGTAATTGGGCTTTGGATTTTTTTTTTTTTTTTGGGTCTGGGGGGTTGCCCAAGCCCAAGCTCTTTCCGGGCTTACCTACGGGCCGGCCCTGCATTAGTAATGGCGCCGGGGGGAGGGGGGGGGGGGGGGGGGTGTCTGGCGCCATCGCTAATGTCGTCCGATGGGTTTAGTGTGGCGCCATCCTTTATGTCGTCCCATCCCTTTAGTTATAATTTAGGTAATCGATACTCATAGGACTTAAAAGCAACATATATGGGTTTGAGGGAAAAGTGGGTGAAAAAATAAAAGCTGTGATGTTTGACAAGAGGGGAAAGAAAATCGAGGAGAGGAATTTGGGAGAAAAATTTATGTAGGCCCCACCCAAAAAATTTTCTTCCAAGAATTGAAGAAAAATGAACACACAAGAGGGAATCTTGATAAATTTATCCAACTATCCTTCATTTAATTTGTTGTATTTTTCTATGTTGAGAAAATTAAAGGTTAAGTAGTAATTTTATCTATGTTCCAAAAAAAAAATATTTAATTCTTTACTTTCCTTTCATTACTTTTTTGTCATCCAAACAAGAAAAAGTAAAATTAATTTTCTTTCCCCTCCATTTTTCTTCCTCTCAATTTTTTCTTCCTCTCCGTTTTCCTTCCTCTCAAATTTTCCTTCCCCTCCATATTTTTTTTTCACTCTCAGTTCCCAAACATAGTGTTAGTCTCAAAGTGGCCAAGTAGTTAGGGAAGAAACCCAACCGGCTCCTACGTAATAATTAAGTTATTAACAACCACATAATAGTTGGTTTGGTGAGCTACTATATATCAAAGAATTGCAGATGATGGGAGTACCGGGGATTTGCAATGTTAGAAGTATATAAATGAAATTTCCTTAAGGAAATAACAGTACTATGTTGTCCGCAGATTTGGACTACGGTACTGATCCACGGACTATGTGTCATTTCTCTATTGGAAGGGAACGCGGAATTCACAAACATGGGCGGAACGGATGCAGAAGAAAGAGAGGAGAGGAGACAAGAGGGATGACACGTCGGCTTGTAGTCACGCGCGATACTCGTCCCCAAGGAAAAGGACTCATGTAGTAGTAGACATGACTTGTGAGGTGGTGTTGAAGAAGCTAGCTAGTGTTGTTGGCTGCAATTAATTAAGCATTATTTTACAGTGCGCTATGGAATGATCGTGATTGCATATTTAATAGGATTTATACGTGTAACTATATCATCCGAACTGTTGTCTGAAGTTATTAATCACTGCAGGTCGTAATCAAATTTAAGGAGAGCCTATTTTTTCGGAAGGGATGTTACACTAATTATGCAGGGAAATGCAATAAATTAATGATATTGTCTTCGAATGCTCACTTGCATCACCCAGATTATGAGTCATGGTCCATGGATTCATGGGTCGTAATCATATTAAAAATAGCCTTATTTTTTTGATGGGAAGCAATTAAGTACAATGTAATGTTATAACAAGAAAATTTGATTTCTGCATGTGACATGTAAAGTTGTCACAGAATATGTGAAACACGTCGCAGCACATCTTCTATATGGAGAGTTCTCAGCGGCCAGGACGATCGTCCAGGACCCCATAGAATTTAGGGGTCAATAAAAAATTAATTTAAATATATACATATATATATTAGTAATCTTGTATCGAAAATAGCACTAGTACGTAACATGATCCTCCTTTATCACAAAACAAATGTGCTGTAAAGTTAGTATGTTAAACTTGCACACTAGATGTCTTAGGTTCAAATCTTTGCTGTAACATTTTTTTAAAATATACTTTTAGTTCAATTTTTTTTTAATATTATATAGGTGTGCTATTTTAAAAATTTTGCCTAGGGTCCACATGAACTCATGGTCGGCCCTGTCAGTGACAACGTATTTTTGTTGCATATACCTCTAGCTAAAAGACAAGTGACGACAAAATACATGACATCACAGAAAATTTTCAACCGCTACAAACAAAACTTGTCGCTGATAGTCTTTTTTTTTTTTTTTTTTTTTTTTTCCGACTGTGACTTCCAAAATTCTTCGATAAGAATTTGGATCATCGAAAAACTCAATGGTGTATTGGACTGTTTTATTGGCTCGAAGGACCTTTGAACTTGGATTTATACGGATAAATCATTCAGAGAATGCTCGGTTGAAACTGCTTCATAAATGGTGGATGGTTTTTATCCTCCTCTCATTTATCTTCAACTTAATAAAATTTAACTTTGCTAGTTTGGTATATAATATGAGTTTGTTAATGTTAGAGAGTAATATTTTTTTTTTGTTAACCTATTATTTAGATACATGGACTATTAACCTGCTGTTATAGATATGGATTAATGGTTAAATTCACATTGATCTCTCTTACAATCTACCCATAAAAATACAATAAAAAATCTATTTTAGGTTATAATAGAAGTCCTAAAAATAATAATCCACTATTAAATATGGCCGTCAAATTGCAAGGAAGCGGACAGATGTTTAGGGGTGCAACTCGGACGGGTTGGGTCGGGTTTGAGGTCAACCTGAGCCCAATCCGATGAATCATAAGCCTAGTCCGAGCCCAAGTCCGACCCGACCTCGGGTTAAACATATGAAGCCCATACAAACTGAAATAAGATTTACGATAAGAAGTTGAAGAGTTTGGGTAGACAAATTTAGAATTTGAACTTTTTATTTAAGAAATATATATATATATATATATATATATATATATATATATATATATATATATATATATATATATATATATATATATAAGTCGGGTTTCGGGTTCTTCGGATAATCCGACACATGAATCCGAGTCCAACCCAAATTTTGATCGGGTTCAAATATTTAACCTATACCCGAATCCGAACCCAAGTATCTTCAACCCTAACCCAACCCATTAACGGTTTACCCGATCGGGCTCGGGTTTAGCCCGTCCAAGTTGCACCCCTACATATGTTTGGCGATGAATGATCTATCATCATGATTATATATAATTTAATAGGAATTATATATATATATATACATTTAACTATATCATCCGACTGTTGTCTGAAGTTATTAATCACCGGTCGTAATCAAATTTAAGGAGAGCCTATTTTTCGGGATGGGATGTTTGACTAATTATGCAGTGCAATGCAATGCAATGTTAATTAATGACGTCTTCGGATGCGATTACTCGCATCACCTTAGATTATGAGTAATGGATTCATGGGTCGTAATCATATTAAAAATATCCTAATGTAATGTTATTACAAGAAAATTTGATTTCTGTATGTGACATGTAAAGTTGTCACAAACACGTGAAACGCGTCGCAGCACATCTTCTATGACGAGTTCGGTGACGACGTATTTTTGTTGCATATATCTATGTAGCTAAAGGAAAAGTGACGACAAAAAAATATGACATCACAGAAAATTTTCAACCGTTACTAGCAAAGCTTATCGCTGATAGTATTCTTTCCGACTGTAACTTCCAAAATTCTTCTATAAGAATTTGGATCACCGAATAATTTTGATCATTCTTTCATTTATCTTCAACTTAATAAAATTGAACTTTGCTCGTTTTCGTTGGTATATTCCATGAATTTGTTAATGTTAGAGAGTAGATACTTAAACGAAAGTGCACAGAGGATCGTCCAACATAATCCATTTGCTAGCTTAAAGTCATGGAAATTTAAAACTGCAGTACTGCCTACACAATAATTCTTCTCAAAGAGCCTCCAAGTGCTCCACTTGAAGCGTGGATGCTGCAAGCCTGCAACCTGGCAAGTAGATAGGGAAGAAACCCCACATAACAGTTGGTTTGGTGTGTTGGGAAGAGAGACGTCCCACAAACGTTCCCATATCGTATTTGAAATTGGCCGCTAAAGTTTAGACCAATTTGTTGGAACTCTTGTTTAGTTCTGTTGGAATTATTAAGGAATCACACATGTAAAATTAATTATATTTGGACTATCTAAATAATTAAGTCAAATTAAAGTGGTCTATTTGAAAATTGGCTTAAGGGTATAATTGTCATGGAATTAATGTGTAGATACCGGAGATAATTCTAATTTGATGAGGGACCAAATTAGAAATATCAAAAACACACACATGTGTGTGTGTGTGTGTGTGTGTGTGTGTGTGTGTGTGTGTGTGTTTGTGTGTATTCATTAGGGTTATGGTCCCCAACTTATACGGCCACCAAAGAGAAGGTTCTCTCTTTCTTTTTTTTCTCTTCTGCATCCCCATCAACAGAAAAAAAGGGACAAAGGATTCAGATTCACCTTTGTCATTAAGGGTCGTAGCAAGTTGAAAGATCGAACCCAATAAAGAGACGATCGCTTCAACATCCTGTTGGTGTTTTTGCCTTTGGACTAGAAAATATAGTCCCACATCGGCTACACCAAATGGTGAGTATCTCAATATAATGCATTGCTTGTGTTGAGGTGTGCACATGAGGTGTAGTGGGGCACAAGTTTCTGCCATGTGGGAGTAATTTCCTAGAAGGAAAAAGGATTAAATCCAACAAGGATGCAAGTTAATTTTTGTTGTGCGGACTCGGACTCGGACACGGACTCCAGGATGTCTCGTACATGCACGGGAGTGTTCGGGGGGTAGGCGTGGACTGGCACACTTCTATGCTGATTGTGGGATGATCTAAAATATCAAACTCTATTTTTGAGTATTGGTATTTTAGTCCCACATCGGATATGAGAAGAGGTGAAGTCTCAACTCCACTCTATAAATAGAGCTCCTTGGCCTCCTTTGAAAGATGCACCAAGAAGAGAAAAAAGGGAGTCTGTAAAGTCCAGGAAGCCCGTTCAAGTCTCAAATATTGACTTACGAGCGTTCCAGAAGTTCTTCATGAATTTGCTGGTTCCTGGAAGCTGTTCGTGCTCGTGTGGGACGAATAAAGCTTTGAGCAACGGTGGTTCATTCACCCCAGCATCTCATTCTCGCCTGTCATCGCTGCTGTTGCCTTTTACAGTAACTTCTTTTTAGAAGCTCTACTGCCGATAGTCGCTTGCACAAAGTCTCTTTAGATTTTTTGTGTATTACGTAGAATCTTTTTAGATCCTCGTAATTCAGAATCCTCCAGGATCTCTGTTGCACATCTTCTTTAAGGTGTTGCATTTGAAACGTTGTCTGTACAATTGTTTCAGATTCAGAATTTTCCATCAAAAATTGTGCCTCGGTACTAACAATCTCAAAGCTTTATTGAGAAGATGGATAATTCTCGTGCTTCGCTCATCGATACCGGCTTTAACAAGTTGGAGAAATTCGATGGCGAACACTTCCAGATATGGAGACGAAAGGTCACTTTAAATCTTCAACTCGTGAATGTTGATCACGTGCCGTCAGAAGAAGAACCGATCGTTCCAACCACTGGATCTGCTGCGGCTGTGGCCGCTGCTACGACCAAGCAAGCGAAGTGGAAGAGAGAAAATAGTATATGCAAACTACTGATACTCAATTCCATGGAAGTCTCTCTGGCAGAGTCCTACTCCAAGAAGACATCTGCCAAAGTGATATGGGACTCCTTGGAAAAGCTCTATGAAGATGACGAGAACCGGTCCAAGATCTTCATGGTAGAAAAATACCACAAGTGGACCTTCGAAGATGAGAAGGCGATGCTGCCCCAAGTGAAGGAGTTTCTGAAGTTGCGTCAGAAACTAGAAGACGAGAACATGCCCCTCGTCGATAAGTTTGTCGTTGGAGGGATCGTCGCAAAACTTCCTACAGAATGGAGCAACTTCTATGCAAGGATGCATCGAAAGAAGATGGAAATTAGCTTGGAAGATTTCTTGCAAGAGATCCATGTTGAGGACGAGATACGCTCTCAACAGAAGATGGATACTCTGTCCAAAGAACTGGTGAAGGCAAATCTGGTCCAAACCAGAGAGTACCAGGGGAAGCAGGCTGCTTCTCATCGCAAAAAGAAGGACTTCACGAATCTGAAAGTGAAGGGTCCTGCTTTCAAGCAGCAGAAGTCCAAGTCCCATGTGACTTGCTTCAATTGTGGCAAGAAGGGCCACTACAAATCCGAATGCAAGTCCAAGCCCAAAGAACAAGGTGAGCCTAGTAAGGTTTCTTTGATTACTAATCTAGTTGCCATGATAGCACAGGTTGCAACTGTGGGGGCTGACTTGGAGTGGTGGATAGACACTGGTGCGACCTGCCATGTCTGTTCAGACAAAGACTGGTTCGTCTCTTATGAGCCAACTTCAGAGAAGGTCATAATGGCAAACCAGGCACAAGCTGAAGTACTGGAGATCGGGACGGTGGAGCTGAAACTCACATCGGGGAACACTCTGACGCTTCAAGGTGTGAAGCATGTTCCAGTAATTGCTAAGAACCTGATCTCTGAAAGTCTGCTCTGCAACACAGGCTTGAGGATGGACATCAATGCTGGCCAGTTGGTGATGTCCAAGAAGGGTACATTCTTCGGGAAAGCTTTCCAAACTGAAGGAATGTACAAGATTCAGCTTGTTGTAACCCAGCATGATAATATAAATGCAATCACTTTTTCTGATTATTCTCTTGAGTTGTGGCATAATAGGCTATGACATGTTCATTGTAAAAGGATTAACAGAATGTCTAGTCTATGACTTATCTCCAAGTGTGGGGGTAAGATAGAGAAATGCGAAGTATGTGCTCAGACGAAGATCACAAGAAAACCCTTTCACAGGGTCCATCGATGCACAGATCTTCTGGAGTTGGTTCACTCAGATATCTGTGACTTCAAACAATTCTCTACAAAGGCCGGGATGAAGTATTTCATTACTTTCATCGATGACTTCTCAAAGTATGCTTTCGTTTACTTGCTCAAGTCTAAAGACGAAGCATTCGAGAAGTTCATGGAGTTTAGGGCCGAGGCTGAGCGACAAACTGGACAATAACTCAAGAGGTTAAGGAGTGATCGAGGCGGGGAGTATCGGTCTCATGAATTCTTATCATTCTGCAAAGAACATGGAATCATCAATGAGACAACGGCTCCGTACTCTCCTCAATCCAACAAAGTAGCAGAAAGGAAGAACAGAACGTTGACAGAGATGATGAACTCCATGCTGTTGACTACGGGTCTTCCAAAGTGCTACTGGGGAGAAGCTGCACTAACGGCAACGTTCATTCTGAACAGAGTGCCATATGCAACTTCTGACATAACTCCTCATGAACTCTGGTTCAAAGTCAGACCTAACTTGAATGTCATTCGAGTGTGGGGGTGTCTGGCTTATGTGAAGCTCCCGGATCTGAAGATTCAGAAGCTGGGGACAAGGACTACGACGGCGATCTTCTTGGGGTATGCCGAGAAGAGTGATGCTCGGAGATTCCTTGATATCGAGTCAAACCATATCATCGAATCTCGCGATGCTGAATACTTTGAAGACAAGTTTGCAAAACACAAGAATATTATTCTCGCGAATCTTCCAGAGAATGATGAGGGTACAAAGCAGATAGAAGTCTTTAATGAACCAGTAGTCCAAGATGAAGCTATCGTCAAGGAGACACCAGCTGAACCAGAACTCGCTGAGCCGTCAACTAAGCGAACGAGGAGGCCGAAAGACTTCGAAGATGACTTCATCACCTATCATGTGGAAGCAGATCCGCTTACCTATGATGAGGCGATGAAGACCAGAGATGCTGTATTCTGGAAGGAGGCGATAGACAACGAGATTGACTCAATCACCTCCAACAACACATGGGTATTGGTTGACCTGCCAGAAGGAGCAAGACCCATCGGATGCAAATGGATCTTCAAGAAGAAGATGAAAGCAGATGGAACCATTGACAAGTTCAAGGCCAGGCTAGTGGCCAAGGGATTTGCTCAGAAGCAGGGGATCGACTACTTTGACACTTATGCTCCAGTAGCTCGGATGACAACCATCAGATTGCTAATTGCTCTAGTAGTAATACACAAGCTGGTGATACATCAGATGGATGTGAAAACGGCATTCCTTAATGGCGAGCTGACCGAAGAGATCTACATGCAACAACCAGAAGGTTTTGTCGTCAGAGATCTGGAAGACAAAGTCTGCAAGTTAATGAAGTCTCTGTATGGTTTGAAACAAGCTCCCAAAATGTGGCATGAGAAGTTTGACAAGGTGATAAGGTCAAATGGCTACAGGGTCAGTGAAACAGACAAGTGTGTCTATACGAAGTTTGCTGACGGAAGAGGAGTAATCGTTTGTCTTTACGTGGACGACATGCTAATCCTAGGTACGGATTTAAGCTGCATCACAGAGACAAAAAAATTCCTCTCGACCAAGTTCAGTATGAAGGACTTGGGGGATGCCGACGTAATCTTGGGGCTCAAGATCATCCGGACAGGCACTGGAATAGCGCTGTCACAATCTCATTATATTGAGAAGATGCTCACTCGCTACGGGTATCAAGATCTTCCTTTTATTGATACACCGTACCGGAGTGATCAGAAGCTGGAGCCAAATTCGAGCGAAAGTGTCATGCAGTTGGAGTATGCTAGCGTCATCGGAAGCTTGATGTACGCTACTACTGCCACAAGGCCTGACATAGCTTTTGCCATGGGAATGCTGAGTCGGTTCACTAGCAATCCAGGCGTTGAGCACTGGAAAGCTGTGAAGCGTGTTATGAGATATCTCAAGAAAACTCAGACATATGCACTTTTCTACAGCGGAGATCCGTCAGTAGTGGAAGGCTTCAGTGATGCTAGCTGGTGTTCAGATATGGAGAGCGAGTATTCCACAGGTGGATTCGTATTCGCCATGGGCGGAGCTGCTATATCGTGGAAGTCGAAGAAGCAGACTATATTATCTCGCTCCTCCATGGAATCTGAATTCTTTGCATTGGATGCTGCTGCAGATGAAGCAGAGTGGCTTCGGGAGCTCATGTATGATCTTCCGGTGGTTGGGGCTCAGATACCGGCAATACCGATATACTGTGACAACCAGGCGGCATCAGCAGTAGCATCAAATGACCTCTTCAACGGGAAGAAGAGGACTGTGCGATTGAAGCACAGGGCAGTACACGATCTTATCAAAAGAGGTGTAATTACAGTGGTTGATGTTCGAAGTCAGGAGAACCTGGAAGATCCGTTCACAAAGGACCTCAAGCGTGCCAGTTGGTCGATGACACAGCTTGTAAAATGGGCTTGAAGGCATTCTGATAGTGTGTCTTTGTAATTCTACCATAAAGTTTTATGCTATTAGTTCAAAGAGAAATCTACTAGACATTTAACTTTTGGTTCAAAGGAGGATCACTGACTAGAAAACTATAAGGTAACAGTGGGTACTTGTTCTCTGGAACATGGAAGGGATACGGACCCATAACCACTGTTGTCTACTATGTATTTTTTCTGCAGAAAAAACAGATCCTGTGGAAGGTTGGCTTAAACGCCTTAATGAGTTCTCCGGCAGAGTGAATGCCTGGTGTGCTTTACAGGAAGCACGGTAGAGCATCACTACAAGGAGTTATTTGTAAAAACAAAAGTTGATGAACTTTATTGATACAAACTTTGTAAAAGATTATAATTTGAATTCTGGGAATGGTACAACTTTAGGAATCCAATCTAGATGACGATTGCTTTATCCCTTGGACGATGTGAACTCTGAAGACGAAGCCTCGGAAGTTGAAAACAACTCTGGAATTGAAGACAAAAAGCCTCGGAAGTTGAAGGCAAAAGTGTCACGACCCGCACCCTGTATAGGGGCACGAGAAGTGGTTACGTCCAGCCTACGCCGCAGTGTCGGCGGTAGTAAGCTATTCTAGGTTGCTAACTAATCTCATGCAGTGAATATAAAAAGTACTTGTCCAGATATCAGCTCCGAATGGAGGGCAAGTAAAGGGTATGATCTACTCAAACACAGTCTAAGCACGAAAAGATAACACAGAAGTTATACCTAAGGAATTAAAGACAACAACAACTAACTGCTAAATAATACTCCAATATCTCAAACCAACTTAATACAGACTCAATATCTTAACTTTAATACAACAAGCCAAAACATGAAAGCTAAAGTAGTCTACTAGCTAATCTCCTGAATCACTCCTGAGAGTCAGAACCAAAGGTAGCTAATCCCTCGCCAGGTCCACGGTAAGCAGGGCATGTGTCCTCAGGATTATCATCTGTAATATTTTCAACAGGTCCAATCAGGACGGAAACGAGTACAACTCATCAAGAAAAACCCAAGTAAATGACAAAGAACTATAAAACAGTTATAGACAGTTTTATTGATGAGCATGGCAGTTCTCTGCATGTAATGATGGCACAGAGACACAGTAGGATACAAGAAAAGAAAGGTAACTAAAACAAGAGAAGAATCATGGCAATGAAGACTGTAATAAAAGCTAACTGAACTAGAATATCATGTGTGAGTCCAGACAGTACGATATAAGTCTAATGTAATCCCAGTGTGAGTCCAGTCCATATAATCTGATACCAGATAATTTCCAGTACAAGATGAGTCCAACAGTGATCAATGAAACCAGGGTGAGTCCAACTATGATCTAAGAGTGTGTTTTAAAATACCGAGGTCGACATATAAACGGCTGTAGGTATCAGGCACATCTCTCACTGATCAGGCAAGAGATGGCTATGCTTCCAGTAGATTCCAGTTTGGAGATTCCAGATTTGGGGTATGTCTACATGTCTTACTCAATATTTTCCCGCCCAGCAAGTGAATCCAGTACAAGACACAAAAATCGAGATGAGTCCGGCCAAATGATGATTCCAGAAATGATTCCAGAATGATTCCAGTGATTCCAGTAATAGAGATCAGTAAGTAAGGTATGTGTCGCATACATAAATCCAGAAATATCCATACGTGTTGATACATAGAATCACATATAACTAACTAGAACTGAAATACAGTAATCAACAAATAAATGAGAGAATTATCAGAGAATGTACTCGCCTGTTACTCTGGAAAGAGTAGTGTAATATCAGATGTCTGTACCAAGGTCACAATGTCCTAAAATAGAGCAATACAGTTATGACATGTCCAAAATGAAGGTAAATAAAATCTACGATGCAATCTATATGAATTCTAAGCCAATCTAAGTCAAAGTCAAACTTGGTCAACACTACAGTCAAACTAAGTCAAATTAAGTCATACTAGGTTACAAGAAGTTAAACTAAGTCATACAAGGTCAAACAAGGGTAAACAAGTCTAATCTAGGTTAAAGTCAACTCCTGGTCAACACTCTAATCAAACTAGTCAAATACTAGTCAACATGATCAATCTGGGTCAAGTCTAAGTCAAACTTAGACCAACTAAGGTATTGGTCAAACAAAGACTAGTCAGTCAGGTAATTAGGTTAATCTTGACTAATGGTCAACATCCAGTCAAACTCTATAAGGCTAACTCACAACCAAACATAGGCTAACCTGTCTTAGGATACCTAAGATACTATACTACAATTACCTATACAAAGTATACCACACATAAATACATATAGTACAATACCAACCCTAATCCTATAATCAAGCTAATCCCATTTTCCAACTCAAGTCATGACTCAACTCTAAGTATCTCACTTAACCCCATACATATCTTCATCTATATAGGATTACCCTCATAATTTATATGGTCAACCTAATCATCTAGTTAGGGTTTAGTCAAACCTTAGTCATTAAGGTTAGTTTCAAGTCAAACTAGGTTGATTAGGTCAAGTTTGACCTAAGGTTGACCTTGGTCAACACTTGGTCAAACAAGGGGTAAACTAGTTAAGTCATGGGTATTTGGTCAATTAGGGTTAGCCCTAATGGCCATAGGCTAATAGCTATAGCCCATAGGCTAGTAGCTTAGGTCAACTACTTCTAGGTTTACCTATATAGATATATATATATATACATACACTATATAATGTAAAACCTATATATATAGCCACTATATATAAATACCCATATACCCCACATATATATATATATATATATAACCATATATACACACTATAATATATATATAACATATATACATACATAATGTATATGTATAATATACCTAATATATATTATATACAATATATATATAGAGAGAGAAGTAATGAGAGTGTAGAGAGAGAGGGAATCTTAGAGAGAGAGAGAGATGGACAGTGAATGAGAGAGAAAGACAGGAAGGGAGAGGGGTTCCTGTTCCTGGAACCAGGAAGCCCAAACACACACACACAATAGCATATATACATACATAGGTATAAATATACATATCTACCCAAATACACAACCATTTTCCCTCAAATTTCACCCACACTCACATATACATATATACTACATATATACATACTAATATACACTAGTACAATGGATTATTCATATCAAAATCGAGTTTGAAATTCGTTTTACAAAAACTGGAAAATATCCTAAAAACAGGAAAACTGAGACTGTGTAGGTAAACAAGGGTAAACCCGATTTCACCCACGAAACTAAGCTAAGACTCGATCCTATTGGTTGGTAATCGTGTCCCACAACATACCCTAGTGTCCTAGGTGCCTGACACGACACCACGACACGGATTTATGTGTCCAAACACTAGAAAACACTACACGGGTAAACTGGACACTGGGTTTGGGGACAACGTCGTGCGGGTGTGCACGCGTGTCGTGCACCCGACACAGGACTTCCAAAGCCTCGTGCTCGTGTCCATACTTAGTCTAGGTATAGATGCTCGTGTTCGTGTGCCTGAAATGTGTCCTCGCGTCGCCGTGTCAGAGAACCAAGACCGTATCAGTGGCTTAAAATGCTGTGCACTGTGACAGTGGGTTCCCCGTGCATGGGTGATTACTCACCAACCCGACCACGAGACGTCGTGAAATTTTGTATGTGGGATGGCAGACGATGCCCCTAACTACCCACAAAATCTTGTGTCAAACAAGTTCGTGTCGTGTCCTGTGGAGAGCCCGATATGCAGGGGATCGTGCACAGTCTCGTGCAGCGATGCAAGTGTCTCGTGGACACGACACACGCCACGTGGGGCCACGTGGTCTTGTCCACGTGTAGTCCACATGTGGGGCTACACTCGTGCAAACACGAGGTGTCTAAGTGGTGTCTAGACACGACACGAAGGCCGTGTCCTAGTGAAAAACTGGTCTGTGCTGTGCAGCCTGTGACCCGTGCGAGTGCGAATTCTCACTCGACACGACACGGTTTGACACGAAACTTTGGGGATGTCTTGTCAGACATTGCCCCTAGGTTTGTGTCAAGTTTTATGTGTCCACGTGTCCAGGTGAGGGAGAAAAGGGGGGTCGGGTTTCAGGGACAGTGCACAGTGTGTGCACAGCGTGTTCGTGTCCATTTTGGACACGGACACGACACGATAACGTGCTCAGTCCTAGGGTTTCGTGTCCTACATGTCTAGGGCTACCCAAAAATATAATTTGTTTTACAAAAACACAACATTAAACCCTAAGTGACATTTCACCAAATACAGTTTTAAACACACAGATACGTGTCCGATACGGACACCAAATCAAACCTAGTTCTCACCAAACTTGACCTACAGTTAGGACAGACCTATATGAATGCAATTATGAAGAAAAATCACTATATTAACTAGGTTTGATAGTATTTACCTATTAGTGCAAAACCAATGAAAAAACCCAATGTAGGGGGGGGGGGTGTGTCCACTAGCCTTGATGATGCCCCAAAGCTTGTGACCTTGTTGGCTAGCCTTCCACAGTCTCTTCTAGGTACTAGGATTCCAATGCAAAAGATTTGAGTGGATTTGGAGTTAAAATGAACAAGTTATGGGTGTTTGAAGTGGAGGGGTTTTCAAGGTTTCATGAAGTTGTAAAAATGGCTTGAATGAATGATGGGGTGTGCATATAGGATGGGGGTGTTGTTGGCTGCCATGGGGGGGTAGGGGTAGGCTATAGGGCCCCTTTCCACCTTGCAAAGCTTAGCCCCTAAGGCTTTGACTATGTAGATAGATATTTAGGTTTTTCTAAAATATCTAAAAAGTAATATCTAGATATTTATCAACTAGGTATTTACACATAAAGCTAACATCCTCTACTTAGTCTTCTAGGTTAGTGGCTAACCTCTAGATTAGTGCTAAACTAGGTTAGGGACTAACATGACACTAATCAATAATTAAAATAATAATAAAAACACATAAATTCAAATAATTCTAAATAATTCCTAGAAAATTACCAAAATACCCTTTAGGCCAAAAAGCCCTAATTTGATGTTCTAAACCTATGGCTAGGCTCACATGATCATGGTTAGTCTCAAAGTTATGAAATCTCTAGGGTTTACACTAGGGTTATACTAACAAAGTCACAAAGTCATAAGTCATGACTTATGAAATAGTTTTAATATAACTAAAAATCACCAGAAATCATATCATGACTAAAACACCATTAATAAATAATAAAATAATAATTTTTCAAAAATACCCCAATTTCAGAAAACTGGGTCTTACAAAAAGCCTCGGAAGAATGCAGCAGCACTTGGGCAAGAACTCCTGAACTCTCTGATCTCTGATTATTGATTTGTGATCCCCTTGAATGGAGACTTGAAACTCTATTTATAGAGTTGTGAGAAATAACTAACTTTCAGTTATTCTGAACTGCGCATGATGGATTGCGCAGGCAGTTGCTGGATCATGGGTTAACTGTCTTGGACACATGGCATCATTTGATTAAAATACGTATGATCATGCATAGGCAGTTGCCACGAAATGAGCAGTTGATGGCATGAATGCTATGTGTATTTTATCATTTGTAATGGTGGAACGCGCACATTGAACTGCGCAGACTTTGGATTGTGCCAACTTGATTTGTGCAGGAAATGGATTGCGCCAACTCGGATTCTGCCAACTTGGATTGCGCTGCCAGCTGTCCTCGAGCGCCGTGCTGCACGATTAAACGAACGGCTGCCTCGATCTTCATGCTGTCAGTTGTCAGGAAGATTTGATTGTGTCAGGTAATGATGACTTTTGCCACGTCAACCAGCGCAATTGAGAATGTGCGCAATCGATCCTGCGCCATCTGAATGGTGCGCAATCAGTTGTCTACGCAAGTCATCTGAAAGTTGTTTTTTTGATTTTCTGACTTTGTTGATGTGTGCCACTTGATTTTTTAGGACCTACAAGACCCCCTTCAAAGTTTTCGAAAGTTGAACTTATTCAAAATTTCGAAATACTTTAAATTTTGAAATTTGAATCAATTTGCGCATGATGTAAACTGGCTGCACAATCTGAGGGATTGTCCCTAATTTTAGGCACAAACTGAGACAGCCGTTTCGTTTTCGAAAACTATAAATAGCTCTCTTCTTCATTTCATTTCTTTACTTTGCCTCCTTTTGTGTTTGAGAGAAAGAAATTTCCGAACGAACTTAGACTTCCTTCTCCGACGATCTTCATGGCGCCCCGACGATCCTCCGCCGCCGCTAAGGGCAAGGCCCCGGCCGAATCATCAAACAGGGCTGCACGACTAGCTTCTCGTCATGAATCTGCGCATCCTGCAATGTCAGGTAGAGAACTTTTAATCAAAAACCTTTTTAGGGTTTTGATCTCACTATTCTTCAAAATCTATCTCTTTTTAGAGATGTGATTATACTGCGCCACCCTCTTTAGGGTTCTGGTTGCACAAATCAGTTAACTCTTCATTTTTATGAAGAGCGACTTTCTGCGCAATCGGTTGAACTGCGCTGGCAGATGTCAGCACAATCTGCTGATTTGTGCGAGATGGTCAGCACAAACTGATGGCTGTTTGTTCGCGCAGTCTGATGTTTGCGCAAACTGATGCTGCGCAATCTGATGTTGCGCATTCTGATTTTGCACAAACTGATGACAGAATCTTTGACTTGACTTGTACTGATCTTTATTTTCTCTGTTTGATGCAGTTAATGTGGGAGAAGATCCAGAATATAAAACTTTTGTGGGAACTCTTTCAGAGTCGGAGTATAAAGAGGATCTCTTCCATGTACATTATCCTCAGTATGATCTACCGACCTTCCATCAGGCGATTCTGATATCTCAAGACAATGAGACTCTACTATGTTTAATGAATGGACAGCCCTTGGAATCAGCAGACGCTGTTATTCATAAGAAATCTTCATTCTTGTTTGGTGAGGCTTTTGAGAAAAGCTCTCAACCAAGGCCGAGGATGGAGGAAAGAATAGTCCATCAGGAAGATAGGTCTTTTTTCATACCAGATATTGCCCGCTGTCTCCCTTTATTCCGGTATGCTCATGCGAGCTATCCGAGGAAGATGGAGTGGAACATCACTCTTTTTCAAGATGCCCGTGCAGGGAAAATTTTCGTGAAGAAGGGGCCAAATAAGAAGGATATGTTCTACAGCTCCTCTGATCGATACTGTGTCTTGTTGAGAGGCTTGAGACCTGGTTGCATTCCGCCAGAGAACTCCACTTTGTTGATGCCTGTCAGAACACCGATATTTGCAAACGAATTTGCGAAAGCTGAAGGGAAGTACCCCGAACAGGATATCAGATTAACTGGATTGGTGAATCCAGATTACAGGAGATGGAACTGTATTGCAAATTGGATTCTGACAACATTTGAAGACAGACTTCAACAGATCAATCTGTACCAAGCAGTGCACGCCACTGTTTATGGTTTTGCACCCAATTCACACATGTTCTTGGCCTTGGCTGAAAGATACAATTATAGAACGGGAACTTTCATGACCCCTGGTGGAGAAATCGGATTTGCACTCCACGAGATGAAATATATCTCGTACTTGCCAATGGCAGATGCTCCATATGAAGTGTTTGTTCCAACCAATGATGAGTTGGACAAACTTAGAAGGGAAAATGCAGCGATGGTAGCAGTATTCGAGGAACTGCTATGCCATTACAAGATCTGCTCCTTATTTTATAAGAGTGCTACAGCAAACACCTGTTATTCTTCTAAATGGTTACCCTATCTGTTCCTTCACCACATAGAAGAGAAGAAGACTAAGGAAAACGACAAATGTTATCCTGATTTCTTCAAACCTTTGAGCAATACAGAAGTTATGAAGCTGATGGAAGAGAGTGATAATTTTGATAAACAAATGAAGGATGATTATCAATACCCCCCTTTGAAGACAGGGGATACTCTGGAGAGTTACTTGAGAATGGGTTATAGACCCATGTCAAAAGAAGCCCAACTGGCAGGGTTTCTGACATACTGGCTTCGGCGGTTTGTGGTTCCTGGATCCAGTGCGGTGGATCGCTTTCATCGCGGCGTTCTTTTTGCCGCGGTTAAGTTAGTCTTTGGCTACAAGGTGGACCTGTTATCAGCAATGACTTGCAGATTAAATGCCAGTCTTCGTTTGTATGTCGATCTGATGCTGAAAGCAAAAGGAGAGAAAGAATTTCCTCGCCTAGAACTGCCATACACATATCTATTTGGACGGTTACTTCTCCATTATCCCAATTTAATGGACCCCGGCATGGGACCGGTTGATGGCAGCTTTCTGCGAAGGTACTCTCAGGGTAAATGGAAGTACACTTCTTTGAGCGAGTGTAGATATGTTCTAAATCTGAATAGAGGATGGAACTTTTGTTGTGCTCCTCTCCCTGTTGGACATGATCAGATGCCAACAAACATGGTGGACTCAAAGATGTAACCTCTAAACCGTGCAGCCTTTGAATGGTTGAAGATAATTCGACCATCTCATTTGGTATACCGGTTCGAAGAGGAATGTTACTTAGAACCATATCTCCCCAGCCGATTTGCTCGGCAGTTTGGATATGATCAATTCATGTGGGGAATGCAATCACCTACCTCCAAGGCAAGGGTTTTTTGATAGACGGGGCCCGAACCTGGGCTTACTATAATGCCCGTGATACGAAGGCCATATTCTCGATGCCAACAAACAGCACTCATGGTCCTCGGATGTTATTTACTTATTCAGTATTTTATACATCCGCGAACACTTTTGCTGAGAATTTTAACCTCGCAGATAGTTTCGCTTCTTCGACGAGATTGACGAAAGGAAGAGTTGCTCTGTCGATCCCTATAAATGATGAGGTGCACGAGCCAGCAGATGCACCTTTAGAAGTTTCGAGGGATATTATATTCCCTCAAGAAGTAAATGCAGCAATGCGTATCTCTCTGAAAGTGGGTAGATCTCCTGCAAAAAGGAAAAGAAGAGAAGATCCTCCTGCTCCAGCAGCAAAGAAGAAGTTGATCTTGGATCACTCTTCTGAAAAGATCACTACCCGATCTCAGTCTCAGCAACTGGCCGAGTCAGCTCAGCAAGAAGAGGCTTCAACACCAACCTCTATCCAGAAACAAGTTGAAACTATCAATATAGAGAGCCTTGAGAGGCCATTAAAAAGAAAGAAGATGGCCCATAGAAGGAATCGGGCCTTGTCTTCAATGGTGATGGATGCTGCAGCTGGATTAATTTTGCCCTCTCCTACTCCTGTTTCAGAGCCTAGGAATAAAACTCCTAGTCCTGAACATAGAGTGGAGGTTGAGCAAAGGACAAATCTTGCTCCCAAAACTGAGGTCGATGAGCCTAAAGGAAGTACTGCGGAGGAAGTGAGGGAAGAGCAATTACAGATTGTTGAACTTCCGCCTACTCCGAGAACCCTTCGCGAAGAGGAAGATCGCAAAGTAATTACAGCTTTAGAAGATTGTATCTACAGTCCTCTGGATGACTATGGTGACCAAGCCGTGACTACCAGTGAGAAGGCACCAGAAGAAGACGAGGATGAGGAGAGCTCTTCATCTGAAAATATTGATGACTACATGCAAGATCTTGAAGATGATGAAGTGCACGCATCTCCTGCTGCTGTCAATGATGTAAATGATGAGGATATTGAAATCCCAGAGAATGCTGCTGAGACCTTAGATCCTGAAAAGGATGTTGAGGTTCTCAAAAAAGCAATAAATGAAGAAGCCCTGGAAGAAACTCCCGCCAATGATCCTCAAGGTATAAAATGAAATTAGCAATCTCCTCTTGAATGAATTGATAGCTAATGTCTTTATTTGTATTTCCTGTAGATCATGAGATTCCTCCAGCACCTCCGACGTGCACGGACATAGTGCCCATAACGACGGTGGTTGTTAGTAGTAGTCATCATTTGTCTTGTGGTTCTGAAGCGGGTAGTAGCCAAGCTGTTATAGCTGAAGTTACTTCTGTTCTGCCAGAGTCTACTCCTGCAGGGGATAAGCTCATTGCTGAATCGAACCAAGGTAAGACTGCCTTCATTTGATCTTTTTGGTTATTTTGGCAAACGACTAGCAAAATAACAATTTTACTTTTGCAGAGGAACAAACAGGAGGGGCGAATAGCTCCACTCTGGCTCCTTTGTTTAAAGAGCCTGCCATCCAGACACAAAGGATTGAGCATCCTGCTGCCTCGTCTTCAACAGGAGTAGCTACAACTCCTGGGACTCTGGCAATTAATCAACAAGTTGTTAAATCATTCACCAGATGCTTCTTTGAATCGCTGAGACCTCTAGTTCATAAGATGATAGACAAAGAGGGAGCTGATTTTTTTATGGTTAGAAACCCAACTTCTCTTTTAGTAAGGGCTATAAGGGAGCAAGGAGACGAAGCTCAGGCCACTCTGCTTGATCACATATTGAATGAATTAGAAGTCTCCATAAAGAAATATAAGGAGCTCAAAAAGAAGGAAATAGAATCTCTAGTGCAGGCTGAGTTCGAGAGAATGGCCCAAGCAGCTGATATAGAAAGGATGAATCTTCAAAATCTTTTGGAAGCTTACTCCACAAAGTCTGCTGAATACAATTCCAAGCTAGAATCAGTAACTTTGATGGCTGAAAGAAAAGGATAGAGAACTGCTGAACTGAGAGCAGAAATTGTTCGTCTCCAGCAAGAATTAGAAGAAAAAACTGCTAATCATCAACTTGTGATTGAACAATTCAATGCCTTGATTCAGGAGAAGGCTGAGTATGATGCAACTCATGGTGCAGAGATTACCCGCCGGACTGTAAACATGCCCGTTTTTAATGAAGAAACCGGGATGGAAGAGGCTAGGAGGAGGGTGACATCCACTCATGAAGAAGAGCTGCAGACTCTGAAGCAGCAGATTGACAATTTGATCATTCCTTCCTCTTAATAGAACTTTTTGTATCTTTTGTCTTTTGAAGTATGTGTTTTTTTTGTAATGTCTTATATTTCAATCAATAAAAGACATTTTTGCTGTGGCTCCATTATTTTTTGCATATCTTGTTCAGATATGAATAATAGAGATAGAAAATATATTCAGAGGTACAAGACATGATATATTTCTTGATAATTTTGTAGAAAATAATTATATTCATTATATCTGCTCAGAGGTAATATGGACATGGCAGAATATACTGAACATTATTATTTCAATTGAAAACTTAATCGAAACGATAAGTTGTTGATATGGATGTGAAATAAACGGGAAAACCGTCAAATGATGGAACGAACGGACAAACCATCAAAATAATGAACGGATGAACCGTCAAATGATAATGAATGAACGGACGAACCGTCGGATGAATGTGATGAACGGACGAACCGTCAAGGGAATTAAATGAACGGATGAACCGTCAAAGGAATTAAATGAACGGATGAACCGTCAGATGATAATAAATGAACGGGCGAACCGTCGGATGAATGTGAATGAATGAACCATCGGATGAATGTGTCGCTTCATTGTTTTGAGAAATCTCGGTCCATAAATAAGACAGACATCTGACAGGAATGAGCACTTTCACTTTTCAACATAAAAATATCATCTGAAGATGCACTCAAGAAGACTGAGTTCACCCCGAAGGTTGAAGAAGACGTTAAAGAACGTCCTGTCGATCCAAATCAGCCAAAGGAAGCAGAAGCAGGCGAAGGTTCGTCTGCACCCAAGCCACCGAGAGACATCCTAGACTTTCTGCTTGAACCAGGAAGGACTGAAGAAGAAGAAGCCATGAGGATGGCTGCCTGCAAGTTTCTCGTGGGTTCCAGCAAAGAGGTTCTCGGTTCTTTCGCTGACCATGTTTTTGAAAAGGACGGTAGTGGTCCGCGTCCAAATGTAGAGAAGGATGATAGTGATCTTCCTTAATATCATGTACTATCATTCATGATTAAATAAAATTTTATTTATAAACATGAACTTGTCTTGATGATTTACAAGTATTTACATTTATATATAGTACTTTTTAAGGAATTTGCCATTGATAGGCATTATTGCAATTCGTCCATCCAGTTCTGAGAGTTGATAAGCTCTATTTGAGAAGATTTTGCTCACAATGTATGGACCTTCCCACTTTGCGTCGAACTTGCCTTTGCTCATATGAGTCATAGTCATAGGACGTCTGACTGTTAAAACAAGTTCTCCTTGCTGAAAGGCTCTGATTTTAACTTTGCGGTTGAAAATCTTCGAGATGCGGGCTTGATATAGCTCAATATGTTGCTGAGCCATTAATCGCTTTTGGTCGAGTGCTTCCAATTCTTGAAGTCGAAGAAGGTCATTATTCTCTGTAGTGAGCTCGTTAGCAATGGCAATCCTTAAAGAAGGAATTTGAAGTTCCAGAGGAAGAACAGCTTCACAGTCATATACCAGAGAGAAAGGTGTAAAACCTGTAGGATTGCGGACCGTAGTTCGGTAGGCCTATAGACATTCGTCAAGCTTTTCACTCCAATTCCGTTTGTTAGTGGATACAAACTTCTTGAGGAGTTTTATAATAGTTTTGTTGAAGGCTTCGGCTAAACCATTAGCGGCAGGATTGTAGGCAGTCGAAGCAACGTTGTCAATACGATGATCATCACAGAATCTGGTGAATTTCTGGCTGATGAATTATGGTCAATTGTCATGAATAATTTGTCGAGGGACACCAAATCGATAAATGATATGATGTTTGACGAAATTGATAACACTACTGGTCTTGACCTCAGCCAAGGGTATAACTTCAGCCCACTTAGAGAAGTAGTCTGTTATTGCTAGAATGAACCGATGTCCTCTAGAAGAAGGAGGATTAATAGGAACTATGACATCCATGCCCCAAGCTTCGAACGGCCAAGAAGCGGCTGTCGGATGTAGAAATTCCGAAGTTTGATGAATGAAGTCTGCATGGATTTGACAGGCTCAACATTTCCTTTCATATTCGATGGCATCTGATACCATAGAGGGCCAGTAGTAACCCATTCTTCGGATGCGATCCTGTAGCTTAGGACCGGGCTGATGTGCTCCACAGACACCATCATGAGCTTCACGTAATACCTGTTTTGCTTCATCACCAGCTAGACAGCGTAGAAGAAGACCGTCGTAAGTCCGTCGATAGAGAGTCTTAGTGGTTTGGTTGTAGTAGAATCGTAGAGATCGTCGTCGAATACTTGTACCCTCCTTAGGATCTTCGGGGAGTATGTCGTGAACCACGAAGTCGATGAAAGGAGTTCTCCAATCTTCATTGATAACATTAATTTCAGCAAAATTACTGAACTCGATGTTACGATTGTTTTCAACACAAAACAATTCTCGATTAGAAATAACCACCACTTGTTGTCTTCGGATGGGGACAGCTAAGACTGCTGCAAGATTGGCTAAGGCATCTGCTTCAGTATTGCAAGCTCGACGTACATATTCAATAAAGAAAGCTTTGAATGATATAGCCATGTTGATTGCTGCTTCAAAATAAGGCACCAGATCTTGATGACGGACTTCATAAGTTCCTCTAACCTGATTGACAACCAGTTTAGAGTCGCCGTAAACTTCCAGATATTCAATGTTCAATTGCTTGGCTAATTGAAGACCAATAAGTAGAGCATTGTATTCTGCTACATTATTGGAACATGATTCATCTAGAGAGTAAGCTCTTTGGATAGTTGATCCGTCTGGAGAAACGAGAACAACTCCAACTCCTGCTACAATAGCACCATTGGGTCCGATTCTGGATGCTCCGTCAAAGAATAGACGCCAGGTTGGAAATTCTTCAGAGATCAAGTTGACTTCCAAAGTCTCATCTGGAATTTCGTCGTAGAGTTTAGATGTTTCTGGTACAGGATGAGCTGCCAAGAAATCTGCTAGTGCTTGACCTTTAACAGACTTTTGAGGAACATACACCATATCATATTGGGCTAGAAGGATGGCCCATGTAGCAAGCCGAGAGTTGAGTGTGCTAGGCTTCTTCATTAATACTCGAAGAGGATTGACTCGGGATATGACATGAATGGTTTGACCAATGATGTAATGTCTTGTCTTTTGAACAGCAAACATAAGGGCTAGGCATTCTTTCTCGACCGGACTATAACGGTATTCAGCACCAATCATAGTACGACTGAGGTAATAGATAGCCTATTCACGACCTTCTTTATTCTTTTGGGCGAGTAAAGCACCCAACGAATGATCCATAGCACGGACATACATTAAGAATGGAATGCCTGAGATTAGTGGCACCAAAACTGGTGGGTTCATAAGATACCGTTTGATGTCGTCGAATGCTTGTTGACATTCTTCAGTCCAAATAAAAGATACACCCTTCTTCATTAGTTGAGTGAATGGTCTGCAGCGTCCAGACAAGTTCGAAATGAATCTTCTGATGTACGCAAGTCGGCCTTGAAATCCTCGTAGCTCTTTTAGGTTGCGTGGAGGACGCATCTCTTGAATAGCTTTGATCTTCTCGGGATCCACGTGTATACCCTTAGAGGTAATAACGAAGCCGAGAAACTTACCACTAGAGACACCCAAGAATGACTTGGTGGGATTCATCTTGAGCTGATGTTGACGTATAAGATTAAAGATAGTTCTCAAGTCTTGGATATGATCTTCTTTTAGACGACTTTTAACAGCTATATCATCAACATAACATTCGACTATTTTACGAAGATGTTCTCTGAAAATGGTACTCATGGCCCGTTGGTAAGTTGCACCAGCGTTCTTGAGACCAAATGGCATCACCGTGTAGCAATAGACTCCCCGAGGAGTACGGAAAGATGTATATTTTTCATCTTCGGGATTCATCTTGATCTGATTGTATCCAGAGAACCCATCTATAAAAGATATTCGCTCGAACCCACATGTATTATCAATCATAACGTCCGTGATAGGGAGAGAAAATTCATCTTTCGGACATACTTCATTAAGATCCCGAAAATCAATACAGACTCGGACTTTACCAGTTTTCTTCAAGACTGGAACAACGTTGGCTACCCAATCAGGATGTTGTTCTTCTCGAATAAAGCCATAAGCGATAAGCTTCTTGACTTCATCATCGATTGCATATATCATTTCAGGCTTGAATCGCCGTTGCTGCTATTTGACTGGTTTAGCATTAGGAAGAATGTTCAGTTTATGAGTAGCAATTTTAGGATCTAAACCTGGTATGTCTTCGTAACTCCAAGCAAATACGTCAATGTATTCTTTAATGAGAAGAATCAACTCTTGCTTATCTGCTTTCGGAAGATTCTTGCTAATAAAGATTGGACGAGGCGATTCGCTTTCTCCTACATCAACTTGAATTAGTTGATCTTCAGTAGGAGGTTCTCTTTGTTCAAATCGGAGTACCCATTGATTATCCATCTGTTGAGCCCAAGGATCAGTTTCAGAACTTTCTTCAATGTCCTCATCATATCCTTCCGGAAGTTCAGCGAAGACCATATTAGAAGATACGATTACACGATGGACTTCACCAACGCTGGTATCAGAACCCCATGACCTGGAATCAGAAGAGTTAGAACATTTCTCACTATCAGAGTCAGAAACTGCTGGGGATAACATCGGAGGAGAAGCATATCCAAGACCTCTTTTGGTCCTGCTGTAATACATTTCTGACTTTCCTTGTGGAACAGCGGTACGGAGAGGAATCCTTCTGCCTTTACCATAATTAAGGCCACTTTTAAAGTCGTAACCCATCTTTCGGACGATGTCTTTTGATTATTGACTGTAACGACGGAATTGAAGATGTCCTGTGTCATTAACTTTGCTATCATCCGTGTAGCTAAATTTTTGTTCCGGTCTTTTACTAAAAAGTATTGGACGTTCACCTTTTTTGCGAGCAGGAACAATACGATATGAATCTTTTGGGTGTTCACATGAAACTTCTGTTTGAAAAGATTGCACCACTCCCATTGTAAATGATTTGAAGCTATCTAACATATACAAATAGCATTTAGTATGATAAATAACATCAGTATACTGGAAAGTAGATGCTTTTTCATTGACATGTACATCTGTATTTACAGCAGGACCTTTAGCCTTAGCAGGCTTGGTCAGATTGATTACAAGAGGGGGAGAAGAAGAACGTGGAAGAGACTTATTACGACGAAGGTCAATAACAAGTGGTTCAGAAGAGGTGAGCTCCCTTTTTTCCTTGTTGTGAGTTAAATCGACAACAAGAGGCTCAGAAGAAGTGAGCTGCTTTTTGTCCTTGTTACGACGTAAGTCAATAACAAGTGGCTCAGAAGAGGTGAGCTTCCTTTTATCCTGATCGTCATCAGTAGACTGCTGCTGAACTGGCAAGTGAATAGCCAGTGGTTTAGAAGACTGAGGGTGGGAAACACGCCCTTTAACAGGTATAATGAGAGTGTCATTGGGCACTGTTTCTTGATTTTCTTCAGTATCCATTGCCAATACCACCTTCATAAATTCCTTCTTGTACATACGAGCATCGTTGCAATACGCTTCAATGCCTTTGAAAGGATAAAGGTCTGCAACTTCTTTGTGGACTTGTCCTTTGTCATCAACATATTTGAAGCATTGATGCAGAGTTGATGGAACGATGTTATGTTCATGGAGGAAAGGTCTTCCCAAGAGAGCGTTGTAAGAACAACCATGATTGTCGATAATATAGAAGGTCACCTTTGTGCGAAGATTGCCTATTTGGAGTTTCAGGCGAATCTTACCCAACGGTTCACTCCTTCCTTGGTTGAATCCCAAGATAGTGGTGATTGTGCTTGAAAGACTATGCACTGGTATCTTTAATGCGTCGAGCATTGTCTTTGGCATGATACTGAGTGCAGACCCTGGATCTATCAGGATACGATCGACTTTCATCGAGTCGACATATCCTGTATAATAGAGAGGACGATCATGTCTATTATCCTCCAGCAGCATATCATCCTGAGTGAAAGTAATGTTTGGAATCAACTCCAGGACACTGTGACAATGGTGGCAAGAAACTGGCTCTGCTTCCAGTTTCTTGAGGAGAGTTAGGCAAGTTTCAGCCTGCATCAGGGCTTCACTTAGAGTTTCTCGAGTCTCTTTAGAAAGACGCAAGAGCTCGAAGATTGATAATCTAGCCGGTGTATTGGCTAGTTGAGCCAATATATCAAAATTGTATGGCTTTTCAAGTCCTGTAGGAGATGATTTCTTCAGGGGCTTGTCAAAGCGGACTTATTGTTTGCCTTTGTCAGCAATCACCGGCTTGGGAGGAATAGGCACTACAACTGGTGAGGATGTGGAAGGAATCTCTTCAGAGGAAGTAGATTGTACTGGAACAGGTTCAGAAGAAGAGGCAGGATTCTCTTGAGTATCAGGATACTCCTTCAAATACGCTTTCCCTGATCTGGTGCCTAGTAGGATTTCTTCGTCAATGATGGGTTCAAAAGACACCATGTTGCAGGTCTTTACCTTGCTTTTGGAGCGGTCTTTTTTTTAGAGGAAGAAGAGATTTCAAATTCAGAAATAAGATCTGGATAGACCCAGATAACTTCGCCGTTGTCAAGAGACGAGGGGACAAGACCTTCATTTGGTGGAGGCGGAAGATACTCAATCTCAAGAGTAGCTTTAGAAATTGGAATGACACCGTGCTGTACCATCTGCGGAGGAAAGTCATCGAATTGGACCGAAACCATGTTTGCAGTAACAGTCTTCTCATCTTGCTGCAGAGTGACTACACCAGCATTGACAAGCTCTTGAATTTTGCCCTTGAGCACGTAACATGCTCGAGTAGGATGTCCAATAAACCTGTGGTAAACACAATATTTAGGATGATCTGTCTTACCGACTTCATCAGGTTTCTTTGGATCTGGGAGTTGAATCTTGTTGCTTTTGAGTAAACATTCAAAGATGCTTGCAGTATCATTCTCGTCGAAGGAATATTCTACTTTTGGACGAGGTTCCCTTGGTGGAGGTGCAGATGGAGTAGGAGTGGAAGTAGGCTGAGCCACATTGACAGCTAGAGACTCTTTATTCTTGTTCAGATTGATGTTCAAAGTCTCTTTTGATTTACGGTTGTTCTGGCGGTTGCCACCACCTGATGTCTGGTGTTCATCCCGATCAGGGTTAGACATTTGTACCCCCAATTGTTTGAACTTCTCGGCACTTACTTCTGCAGCTTTGGCGTTGACAATGAATGAAGGCCAGTCTTAAAATTGGGTAGATCCCGTCCACATACTGATAATAGGCAAAAGGTTTGTCTTACAAGTATCAATAGTGACAGCAGCTGGAGTTCCGGGAGGCATTTTCAAAGCCTCACGGCGAAAACGTTTGATAAAGCTCTCAGCAGTTTCATTGTATTTCTGTTTGATTTTATTGAGAGCCGACATAGTCATGTCGTTGAACCCTTCATAGAACCGTTCCAAGAAAATTTGTTTGAGACCTGAGAAAGAAGTGATACAACCATCGGGCAAACTTCTATACCAGTCATATGCTACGCCGGCTAAACAACCGACGAACACTCTGGTAAGAAGAGCGTCATTTGGCTGAAGTTGAACGATCATCACCTCAAAATGATTGATGAATTGACTAGGGGAAGTACTGCCATCGAACAAAGAGATTGTTGGGATTTTGTACTTCGGTGGGAACGAGACTTCCTTCCATTCAACTGGATAGGGCTGTTTGATCTCAAATCTTTGCAAGTTGTCTTTCTCTTTAAAGGCTTCGAACTGGGTTCGTAAGAGTTTGACAGCTTCATTGGCATCTTCAGATGATGAAGAAGGAGCAGGTTGAGTTAGAGTAGTAGTAGGAGGAACAACATTGTAAGCACTACCCCCAGCTCCTGATTGACTTGGTGTAGTTTGAACTTGTACATGAGGTATTTCAGTAGGTGCTACCCCTAATCCAGTATTGACAGGCACTGATGATGCTATGATTTTAGGATTTGTAGGTAAGTACGGTTGGTGGTGTAGCATGTTGTGCCACAATGATAGAATGCATATTAGCAACCATTTCAGCCATGGTTTTTAGCTTGTCTTCAAGTGCAGCGATTCGCTGTTCTTGATTTGTAGAAGTTGAAGCATCTGGATCATCAGTGACAACATAAGCTGTCACTTCTCTTGGTACAGTAGAAGACACCGTCTGTTCAGAGCTTTCGCTATATGCACCATAGTCGGAGAAAGAGTCATCTCCTGAATGAGAAACAGGAAGACAACCTGAAGGATCTTGAGGAAGATTCCTTTGATCGATTGTATCTCGGCTTCGAGAACGGTATGTTGAAACACTCCTTCAGAGGATTCTTGGAGTAATTCTAAATACCGCTGACTTGGTTTACGGAGTCTACCGTATTTAGAGCATCTTTTACCCCCAGTGTCTCGGAAAGTCATGTTAACAGAAGCATATAAGACTTCGTCTTCCTCTGACATAGGTTCAGATTTAGCAAAAGTCAAACGATCGAAGACAGATCATTTTGTTGTTTGACAACAACATTGGATGATGACTTTGTGATTGCAATGATGATCAGATGGTTGAGATGGAGGTGTTGAGACATTGTTCCGTTTTTGTCTAAGATGTTCTCGAAGATCGGAAACAACAACAGGACGAGGAAAACTTTGAGGGACCGGTTCTTTGATAACATTCGGAACATGATTCCGATTCTTCAAATATTTAGTCCCTTGAGTATACAGGGAAGTGCTTACTTCATTGGCATAAGTGTCGGGATTTTTAACCCTGGAGATTTATTTTTGATGATGTTTGATCTTCGGCATTGGCTGTTTACGTTTCACCGAAGTGGGTCTTTTAAGATAAGTTCTGAGATCAACAAATTCACCCCCAGGAGTTTCTGTCTGAGACACTAACAGTTTTCCCTGTCTAGAACGGGAAATCTTGAGAGTCAGAAGGTCCTGGAATTCTGCTACCGGGGTAGGCAGAATACCTCTTTGGTCAGTACAAGTTCTCTTGTTATAAAGGAAAGACGAATCCTTGTTTGAAAGAGTTCTAGTACTGATTGGTGCCAAGGCACATTCAGATGGATCTTCTTCAGTAAAGACTGAAGAAGATTGAGAAAAGACCAAAGGGCCTTTTCCTTTGTTTTGTGATGAAGGGTTAGCTAAAGAGCGTTTCCCTTTGTTGTCTTCCAAGTCATGAGACAAGGAAGTTTGAGAAAAGACCAACGGGCCTTTCCCTTTGTTTTGAAGAGAAAGAGGAATAACCAAAGGACTACCCCCAGTAGATTGCGCAGGAGCAATAGTGTGTTTGGGAAGAGGAGCAGAATCTCTTCCTTTGTTGTGAGAAGAAGAGAGTTTAGCCAAAAGGCTGTCACTCTTGGATTGCGCGGGAATGCTTTGCGCATGAAGGGATGGCACATTGGTTCTGGCCACAGAGACTGTGGTTTGCGCATCAGGAGTTCTTGCCACAAAGTGCTTAGGTTGCTCTCTGGTTGCTGGAATATTGGTTTGCGCAGGAAGTTTAGCAGCCAATTGCGCCAGAGGCATAGGAGTTTTATACTTAGCCATAGCAGCATATGAAGTCTTTTGTGCACTGGCCATAGCAGACTGCACAGCAGTAGCAGAGACAGATTGTGCACTTGACTTGGTGACAGAAGCTTTGGACTGCGCAGCAGACTTGCTGGAAGATTGCGCAGAAGACTTGCTGGCTACATTGACAGAATGCGCAGCAGTCTTTGGGACCCACACTGGACGCACTTTGCTTGTGGCAGCAGTGTTTGCAGTGCGAGGAGTGGTCTTAGAATTGATCATAGATTCGTAGGCTGTCTGGTTGATCTTCACAACCAGTGTCTTCTGCGTCTTTCCGATAGACGCTACGTCACATTGAGTTGTCACTTCCTCGTCGGGGGAGAAAGTCGTCCCCAGCAGAGTCGCCATTTTGTTTGTAAAAATAAAAGTTGATGAACTTTATTGATACAAACTTTGTAAAAGATTACAATTTGAATTCTGGAAATGGTACAACTTTAGGAATCCAATCTAGATGATGATTGCTTTATCCCTTGGACGATGTGAACTCTGAAGACGAAGCCTCGGAAGTTGAAAACAACTATGGAATTGAAGGCAAAAAGCCTCGGAAAAATGCAGCAGCACTTGGGCAAGAACTCTTGAACTCTCTGATCTCTGATTATTGATTTGTGATCCCCTTGAATGGAGACTTGAAACTCTATTTATAGAGTTCTGAGAAATAACTAACTTTCAGTTATTCTGAACTGCGCATGATGGATTGCGCAGCAATTGGTTTGCGCTGTAATGGACTGCGCAGACAGTTGCTGGATCATGGGTTAACTGTCTTGGACACATGGCATCATTTGATTAAAATGCGCATGATCATGCATAGGCAGTTGCCACGAAATGAGCAATTGATGGCATGAATGCCACGTGTACTTTATTATTTGTAATGGTGGAACGCGTACATTGAACTGCGCAGACATTGGATTGCGCCAACTTGATTTGCGCAGAAAATGGATTGCGCCAACTCGGATTGCGCCAACTTGGATTGCGCTGCCAGCTGTCCTCGAGCGCCGTGCTGCACGATTAAACGAACGGCCACCTCGATCTTCGTGCTGTCAGTTGTCAGGAAGATTTGATTGTGTCAGGTAATGATGACTTTTGCCACGTCAACCAGCGCAATTGAGAATGTGCGCAATCGATCCTGCGCCATCTGAATGGTGCGCAATCTGTTGTCTGCGCAAGTCATCTGAAAGTTGTTTTTCTTGATTTTCTGAATTTGTTGATGTGTGCCACTTGATTTTTTAGGACCTACATGAGTGAAACTCCATACTACAGTGGGATGACTTCACCATGAGGTTCCCAGGTAGGGGTAATGCCTCGGCTTTGCAAGCCAAGTCATAGCGACGTAGCACCGCAAATAGGCAGGTAGCCTAATGCTGTATGACGTAATTAAAGAGTTGTAGACAGCACTACAAATGGGAGGATGGCCCCATGTTACAGTGGCACGACACCACGATGAGGTACCCAGGTAGGGGTAAAGTCTCGGCATTGCAAGCCATGTCGTTGCGACGTAACACCGCAAGGAAGCCTTAGGCTTCATGCTGGATAGTTTGGCACTACAAAGAGGCTTGTGACCTCATGCTACAGTAGTATGACACTACGATGAGGTTTCCAGGTAGGGGTAATGCCTCGGCTTCAGGCCATGTCATAGCGACGTAGCACCGCAAGGAAGCGCAAGGCTTCATACCATATCTCTTTAATAAAGAACTCACCTATAGTGTATGGAAAGAGATATCAGGCCGTCTCTTGAGGGCAAACTTGTAGACGCCCAAAATTATACTCTGAAACCAGGTTGGCACAAGGCCTTTAATGTGCAGCCAGAAGCACAGTTGATGTTATTTAACCTCGTCAGCTACTACTATGCCCTCAGTCCCTGAGAACTCCTTGGGATTCAGACCCATGAAGTCCTTGATCGTCCCCGCTCTCTGTCGTGGCTCTATATGTGGTGAGACCGCGGGACGTCCTTCAGAATGCTCCATGCTCTGGCGGAGTAGGGTAGTCTGCTCCTGATGGGTTGTTAGGAACCCCTGAATCAGTGTGAGCAGCTGGTTCCCGTCGAGGGTGACGGAAGCCTGGGTGGGTATAGTGATAGGGGGTGGTGGAAGTATCGGGTCCTGCTGGGCCTGGGATATGGAAGGTGGTTGTGGTATCTAGGTTTGTGGATTTGTGGAGTGGGGAAATGTGGTAGGTGAAGGTGTATCAGTCAACTGGTCAGCTGACTGAAGAAGGAGGGCCCCATTCTCGGGCGTAACATGCTGGGATGAACGAGTAAGCACCATCTAAATTACAAATAAAAGTACTTATAAGGATTTATTTTAAAGTAAGCAATCACATGCAAGGAAATCTAATTATAATAGCAAAGATGCGTTATATTTCCTATGTTGCAATCCTAGCATTCCTCTAGGTGTTCTAAGCGTCTTTCCTAATGTTGTCTAATTACCTTAAGTCCCTAATTGCAGGCATGCTTGGTATAATAACGTAACCAAACAGTTTAGTCAGGACCTGCGTGGGCCACCACTAAAAATATGTCACGACCCGCTACCCAAATTGTTGGGCCAGACCGAGTCATGCCCAGCCTACGTTGAGATAAAACGTAGTAAGCTGTTCTAAAGACAACATGATAAGACTAAATGTGCTAATAGTTCTATAAGTAAAGAAGAATCATAAATGCTCCAAACACAAAAGTCGTCGTATATAGTAAAATGTCCAAGTACAAGTGAACTGAAATATAAAACTGGATACATGTCCAGTTACAAAATATATAGTCTAATACATGTCTACTCTCAAAAGACTAAGTAAACAAAGACAACTAGGCGAGGTTTCCCGCAGGAACATCCTCGTAAAGCAGAGCCGGGTCCTCGGCAGTAACTCCATAATATGTGTCGCAGAGTAACTCCTCCTCAGTAAGGACACCTACAACGTTATCCTGTCAGGACGGAAGCAAGTACTGAATCTAGCAAACTAGCATATGAAACATGTAAATGAACATAAAAGGAAATAACTGGAAACATGGCATCACACAGTCTATCATGGCAAGGATACATATGTCATAGAGACAGATGTATATGTAGTGTTTAAAACTGTAGCAAGTACGTGATCGGTCAATAGATGTACAATGTACTGTAGCACATGTAAATAAAATGTACATACGTACAAGTCAACAGGCATAGGTGTACATCCGTACAGAAATGCGGGATAATGGCCTACGGCAAGGTATACATATAAAATGCGACCTCGCTCGCTACTATGGGGGGGTCATGATCACGTACTCTACCAATAGTTTCCCCATAACCCATATTTTAATTATGTGAGAGATACATCAAGACTGTTCTAAGCATGGTAGTAACTGAAAGTACAACATGTAGAGATCTAACTTGCTACCCCAAGGATCAGCATTTAACATGGTGGATTTTGCAGTTCATTTATGTGACAATATGTAAAGTTCGTAGAAAGTACTTGCCTCTAGCAAAGCAAAACAAAACAAGCTACGATAACAGTGCTATGGATGTCCGGTAACTCGTCACTGTAGAAATAAATACAATAACTTGGTTTTTACACTAAGCTAAAACACTAGGACACTAATTGGTGAAACACGACTTGTGACTGGACACCTAGCCAAAATGATGATTTTAGCTTTGGAGACCAATGTGGGGTGACACACTACTTTAACTAACTTTCTAGGGTCTTTACACTAGTGATGGGTGGGGTTCAACATAGCTAAAACTCAAAATAACACAAAAAGCTACAAGTCGTAATTAATCAATAAATAAATCAAAAGACCATTGTGTTCTAACAATTTGGAGATAGGCAAAAAGCCTAGTTTTACTTAAAGTAAAGTACTAAAGTGATCCTTGTTAATCATAGAAATTTATTATAATTTTTCTGGAATTTATTAACCAGTACAAATATTTTATAAAAATCAGTTTTCCTAAGTATACAGAAAATGAGTTTTGGTTTTATATGCCAAACTAGTGGCAAAACAGTAAATTAAATATTACAAAAATTATACTAAATTAGCTAACTTAACATAGTATCTAAATACTACTTTTCCATAATTTTAACAATACTTTAAGTATTTTTAAAAAATCAAAAACAGTACTACACACAATTGAAATTAAATAATTAATTATCTGCGTATTTTGTCCATGTATATAATTTGAAGTAAAGTTAAAATACAGGACCCAAGGCCATGAATCAAGTCCAATATGACTTGTACAGGTCTTGAATGTGTGAAAACACATTTGGGCCCAAAAATCCATGCTAGGCTTGGTCACCAAATGGTTGCAGTAATTTAAATACACTAAAATACAATTTTGGTAAAAGTACAAAATAAATATTATTATTTTAATATGGTAAAATTATGCATAGTGAAAATATACATACATATGTTTTAAAAGTATATATATATATATATATATATATATATATATATATATATATATATATATATATATATATATATATTTTATATATATATATATATATATATATATATATTATATATATATATATATCCTTACATATATATATATATATATATATCTATATATATATATATATTATATATATATATATATATATATATATATATATATATATATAATATATATAAATATATATATATATATATATATATATATAATATATATATATAATATATATATATATATATATATATATATATATCTATATATATATATATATATATATTATATATATAATATATATATATATATAATATATATATATATATATATATATATATATATATATATATATATATATATATATATATATATATATATATATATATATAAGAAAACACTTAATAATAAAGTGTATATAATAATATATATATACACATGAAAATATATACATATATACATATATGTATATATATATAAATTACAAACATATATATATAAAATTTACTAACTATAAAATATATATACATATATACAAAATACTGTCAAAATACAGTATATACATATATATATATACTAATATATATATATATATATATATATATATATATATATATATATATATATATATATATATATATATATATATATATATATATATATATATATATATATAAAACAGAAAAAAGAAAAAGAAAAGAAACAGAAAAAGAAACAGAAAAAGAAAAGAAAAGAAACAGAAAGGGGGAGGGCTCGAACCTGAGCCAGCGGGGGGGGGGGGGGGGGGGGGGGGGGGGGTTAACTCGGGTTGGGCTGGCCAGGGGGTCAGCCCGCTAGTCTTGTTAGGATTAGGGTTCTCGTTTATCTTATTTCGTTTAGGCTTATATTATATATAAAAAATAAAATATCGGTCCTGTGTCCAGACAGTTAAGGACACAGGTATCTACGTGTCTGTGCTATGCACGACACGTACGAATGCTAAAACGCGTGTCCAAGCACAACGTTTGGTTCGTCGTGTCCTGGCGAGTCTCGTGCGTGAAAACGAGACACGTACGACACGATTCGAGTCCCGTTACCTACGTGTCCGACGGTTGAGGATGTTTTCGAAGGGGCTGGCGGGCGGAGGAGACGTCGGGACGGCGGCGCTCCGGTGGCGCTGGGCGTGGCTCAGCGCGGCGAGTCGGATGGCGGTGGCGGATGGGGCTGTTGGTTGCTGTGGGGGTGGCACTGGGCGTCAGCCGGAGTTAGGGTTCCGGTTAGGGTTTTGGGGGGAAGGGCGGAGCTAGGGCGTCGATGGTGGTCGGGGGAAGTGGTAGCTAGGCTGAGGGGGCGGGGGGGGTTTAAATAGGGGTTCAAAGTCGGTCGGGGCAGCCGAAAATGGCGGGGGCTGCCCGTCGGCGTGGCAGTCGTCGGTCGGGGTGGGTGAGCCTGATCGTGGGGGGGGGGGGGTAGTTTAGGGTTTGTGTTTAGGCCCCTATAGTTTAGGAACTTGCACAAAAGTCCTAGCAATAGTCAAATGCAAATAATCATTTGCATTCAGTAGTTTAAAACATTTAAGAAATTGCAAATTGATATTAAATCAATTCTAAAAATTTCAAAATGCTTTTAAAACAATCTAATTAATTACAAAAGTTAATTAAAACTTTTTAGAAAATTTATAAATTAATATTTTAATATATAAAACTCATTTAAAAATTATAGAAAAATTCCTAAAAATCCTAATAATTATTTCAAGGCTAAGATTAACATCAAAAATTAATTAGCACTAATTTAACTAAAATTTGAAAAACAGGGGCTTACAGTTGGTTCCTGGAAGCTGTTCGTGCTCGTGTGGGACGAATAAAGCTTTGAGCAACGGTGGTTCATTCACCCCAGCATCTCATTCTCGCCTGTCATCGCTGCTGTTGCCTTTTACAGTAACTTCTTTTTAGAAGCTCTACTGCCGATAGTCGCTTGCACAAAGTCTCTTTAGATTTTTTGTGTATTACGTAGAATCTTTTTAGATCCTCGTAATTCAGAATCCTCCAGGATTTCTGTTGCATATCTTCTTTAAGGTGTTGCATTTGAAACGTTGTCTGTACAATTGTTTCAGATTTAGAATTTTCCATCGAAAATTGTGCCTTGGCACTAACACATCTATCATGTCTAGCAATGGATTCAGGTACGCTTTCGCAATCAATTTAATTTATGTTCTTCATCTCATGAATCGACAGGGCATAGTAAAATATTTCTAACAAGTGGTATCAGAGCCTCCCTATTTAATTTTTGAGATCGAAATTTCAGAATCAATTTTTGTTATTCAGGAACCCTAGATCGTTCATATATTTAATTTAGATTTTCGATTGTTGGATCATTTTTTTTCCAATCCATCGTGAGTCCCGGGTCCGATCCAGAGGATCTCCGGTCATCTCTCGTTGGTTGTTAAAGCTGGTAGACGTCGTTGGCTGCTTGCATATGTGGATTGTTAATTAGTTAATAGTTTTTTGGTTATTATTTGGTCACTTCTTGTTGGCGCCTATAGAGTTGGTTAATGCAGGAAACTGTAAAGATGTATAGGATCATCGTGTGCTCGGCCGGAGTGCTTTCGATGATTTTTTTTTGAATGAACCAATATTCCAATCAGCCACTCAACTATACCATTCATTTACTTTTATGATGTGGTCACACCACATCAGCATATTCTTACTTTTAATTCATTATTCTGTTATGTTAATTAACCAATAGGATTTTTTTTGTCGAGTAGTCTGTTCCTTTGTAACCAAAGGAAAACTTCATACTAATGTCTCATTTCGTCCCCTTCAAGAACATGCCATGAGAATATTTGATTCAAGGAAAACTTTCTACAGATCCTTGTCTATATTTAATATTTTGGACAATTATTTTTTGACCTAAGCGTACGTAAGTTAATGTTTCTTCACCAGTAAAAAGTTCTTGTTGTTGTTGAACAACCATATGCTCCTCCCTTGAGTAATTTGATGTGGAAAGATTTTTAAAGATCCAATCTTTACTGCTCATCTATTTATTTTAATAAATATAATTTGCTATTGTTGGTTATGATTCGTATTAAAAAAAAGGGAACGCTAGCTGCTGGTTAAGCATATAATGGGCACACATTGAGATTTTCTATATCTATATAATGTTGTGAACACAATGAATTCAATTTTCTTCCGGGAGTTCGTCGTTCCCTGTAACTTGACCATAGATGAATTCTTGGGCCTTTGTATAATCATTTGAATGAAAATTTGTTATTGGTTTGGTTTGAGAAAAGTTATCTCGATTTACTCTACATATATTAACATGTTTATGATTAGATTAATATCTTTTGGGCATAATTACATGATTCAGTTTTGTAAAATTTAGTCAACATTTAATTTTTTTGTTATCTTTTATGACTAGCAATAGTTGTCCAATATTCTAAGTAGACTCTTTAAAACAAGATGTCGCCAACGTGACCTCTCTTGCGTAGATGGTCTATGAGGGATGTTGGATGTTTGTGTGTGTACATTCATGCGGGTATTAACCGGCCCAAAGGAAGGTTAATACTTGGCTGAATTGCACACATACTTGTGGTGATAAATGTGTGACAATTATACGGTTTACATGTGAATAATAACCCGATCCAAAGATAGGCTTATTATTTGACATGACTTATTGTCAACGTTTGATCACTACACCAAGAGTACCACTTGCAGTTAATATCACTGTCCAAAGACTTGATATTAATAATGCACTAGGTATCTTGAGATGGGGTTCACCATTATTTGAATTTGTTTGACTATCTTTTATTCTTTGGTTATTAATTAGAGCATATTTGTTTATTTATTTTTTGTTCTCTTTTCAGCTAGTGTTGCTACAATATCTGCTAATATGAACTCAATTCCAATGCTTAACGGGCAAACTTCAAGGACTGAAAAGATAACATATATACTGTTCTCTGCTGCATGGATCTAGACCTTGCACTTAGGATTGAGCATCCCACTACTCCTAAGGATGACAGTTCATTTGGTGACAGAGCAAACTTCGAGAAGTGGGAACGCTCAAACCGTATGAGTCTAATGATCATAAAGCGCGGTATTCCAGAGGCATTCAGGGGTGCAGTATATGATGAGGTTACTAATGCCAAACAATTCCTTGCTAAAATCGAGAAGCGATTTGCAAAAAATGATAAGGCAAAAATAAGCACACTTTTGTTGCGCTTGATTACCATGAAGTATAAAGGCAAAGGTAACATAAGGGAGTATATTATGGAGATGTCTCATATTGCTTCAAAACTTAAGGCACTTAAGCTCGACTTGTCGGATGACTTGCTCGTTTATTTGGTATTGCTCTCACTTCCTACACAGTACAATCAGTTCAAGGTCAGTTACAACTGTCAAAAGGAAAAATGGACTCTAAATGAGCTCATTTCGTACTGTGTACAAGAAAAAGAGAGATTGAAGCAAGATAAAACTGAAAGTGGTAATTTGGCTACCACCCCTAAATACAAGTATAAGGGCACTAAGAAAAAGAATACAAAAGCTACTAAGGGTCCAGTGCAAAAGAAACAACAAACTGAGGCCAATGGTTGTTTCTTTTGTGGCAAGCCGGAAAACGTAAAGAAGGAATGTACAAAGTACCATGCATGGCGTGTAAAGAAAGGTAAATTTATTAATTTGGTATGATGTTAATTTAGCTTCAGTTTCAAGAAACACATGGTGATTAGATTTTGGTGCAACTACTCACATAAGTGTTTCTGTGCAGGGTTGCCAGATCAACCGAAAGCCAATTGATGGTGAAAGACACATCTATGTGGGAGACGGCAAGTCGGTAGAAGTGGATGCAATAGGAAATTTTTTGGATATTAGTTATTATTGGATTTGATAGACAATTTTATCTAAAGCTTTTATTGTACCGTCTTTTAGACGAAATTTAGTTTCAGTTTTTTGTTTGACAATCTTATTTATCATTGTTCATTTGGGAACAATAAAGTTTGATCTATCCTTAAATTCAAAATAATATTGGTATTTTTTTTTAAAATGTTCGTGACATGCTATTATCACTTAAAACTATTGCGTCCTATAAAAAAATCTTGCATATGGAACCACGTGGTACTAAACACAAAAATAAAGTTTTTTTTATTTTAGACGAGAAGTGTAATATTTTTTGAGGATGTTGAGTTTGGGGAAGAAATAAAGTCAATGACATTGTCTTTGAGGAGTAATCGAATGCAATTCCTACTATCACTTTTGACGATGTGCAAGATTCTGTACCTGTCATTGATCAAAAAGTGAATTCGGAGCCTCAATAAGACAATGTCGAATTACCTCTATAAGTCGATGTTGAGCTACCTCAACAAGACAACATAAAGGCACCCACATTCAAGATAAGGTAATTGTTTCTGAGGAACAAACTCAACAACCTCAAGAGAAGAGGAAGGGATTATTTTTTAAAGAGACTTTCTCTTCGGTTTCTTTGAAATACTCGTTTAAACCAATCATAGTACTTATTGTAAATTTTAATATTGAGTTACATAAAATGGATGTCAAAACGGTATTTCTTAATGGTAACATTGACGAAATAATTTATATGGTGTAACCAGAAAACTGTATCAGAAGACCCAAAGAATATGGTTCGCAAACTGACAGAATCTATTTATGGATTCAAACAGACTTCTCGTAAAAGATACTTTAAGTTTTACCAAGTGATTATCTCATTTGGTTTTGAGATAAACACTGTTGAAGATTACGTGTATCACAAGTTCAGTGGGAGTAGAAATAATTTTCTGATTTTGTATATTGATTGAAGTATTCAATGCAAACCAGGTGACACCTCTCGTTAAAGGAGACAAATTCGGTCTCAATCAAGTGCCCTAAGATTAGCCTTAAAATTAAGAAAATACAATAAATTTTCCATTCATGACCAGTTGTAGGAAGTCTAATCTATGCTCAAGTATGTACGCGTTAGGATATTGCGTACATATTCAGATGTTAGGCAGATATTTTAAACAAATATGGATGGATTATTGGGTAGCAGCCAAACTACTTAAGTAATTAATAGAGAACAAAGAATTATATGCTCTTTGTAGGTGATCGAATAATTTTGGAGTCAAAAGGTATTCCGACTCCGATTTTGTTGGATGCCAACACAGCAGGAGATCCACATCAGGTTATGCTGACTAATGGAGACATATTTTGGATGAGTGTCAAACATGCACTCATAATTTTTTCTACCATGACAACAAGGTTTATAACATGTTGTTAGACATCTATTCAGAGAATATGGTTGCAAAATTTTGTCACAAGGCTGCGCCTACAGGAAAGGGTGTTGAAAGACCACTCAAATTACGGTGTGACAATGAATCAACAATACTGTATTCCAAGAACAACAGAAACTTGTATAAGTCAAAGGATATTGACATAAAGTTTCTAATTGTGAAGAAAAGTATTCAGAATAATTTAAGTGTCCATATAGCACATTAGGACAAACTCCATGATTAGCGGATCCGTTCACAGAAGTATTATCATCCAGGATCTTTCATGAGCATACTGCTTATATGCGTGTTATCTTAATTAAGAATAGGACAATACAGTGGGAGTTTGTATTTTATGTATTTGGATGCTATTTGGTTTTGGACACATTTATGTATTAAAGTATTTTGGATATTTATCTGATCATATATATGGAAATTCAGTTCATTCTGTTTTCATTATGTTAAAGTATTGATCTCACTAAAGTTAAGGAGGACCAGTTGAAAATAGACATGTTTTGATCACATTGCGTGTAATTTCCATGCTACGCATCTATGATTGATCTATGTCGTTTAGCTATATTGGTATATGTGACCATTGATGGTTTAGTTACGCTATATGTGACGAAGGCCGCTTTGATCCTATGTTGATATGGTTAATGGACGAGATTGTCCGGATATACCCTAAGGATTAAGATAGCAATTTATGAGCTCACTAAGGTTAACACAATTATAAGGTTACATATGTGGCCCAGTGGGAGATTTTTGGAATTATTCAAAAATTAAGGGGCCACACATGTAAAATTAATTGTGTTTGGACTATCTAAATAATTAAGCCAAATTAAAGTGGTCTATTTGGAAATTGGCTTAAGGGTATAATTGTCATGGAATTAATGTGTAGATATCGGAGATAATTCTAATTTGATGAGGGGCCAAATTAGAAATATCAAAAACAGACATGTATATATATATGTGTATTTATTAGGGTTATGGTCCCCAACTTATACGGCCACCAAAGAGAAGGTTCTCTTTTTTCTCTCTTCTGCATCCCCATCAATAGAAAAAGTGGGACAAAGGATTCGGGTTAACCTTTGTCATTAAGGGTCGTAGCAAGTTGGAAGATCGAACCCACTAATGAGACGATCGCTTCAACATCCATCTAGTCTAGCAATGGATTCAGGTACGCTTCCGCAATCAATTTAATTTATGTTCTTCATCTCATGAATCGACAGGGCACAATAAAATATTTCTAACAAGTTCCACATTGAGTATTTCAAATACACCATAGACAAAAGGAAAGAGACTTTTGTTTAGTCCCACATCGCTTAGAACCCATACTTGTGAATGGGTTTATATATGTTCATACCTTCAACATGGTTTGTGATGAGTGGGTAGTAAGAGGGGTGCTCGCACGCCCGGAGGACATTAAGCTTGAACGCACCCGGTTTGGTTAAAAGCTCCAAAAAATCTTAATGTCCATGTGCGGACACGTTGCACGTGCAGGGGGATTGCAAATTGAGAAAAAAAACCAAAAGAGAGAGTCAGAAACGCTGTCGTTAGTAGGTTGCAAATAGGTACTGTTATCTGTAACTCGTTGTTGTATCCTAGAGGAAAGTCGTTGTTCGAGCCTTACAGTAACGTATAGGGACGAATCTTTTCTTGAGGATAGTGATCTACACGCCTCAACGAATCTGACTTGTGTTCTTCGAAGATATTACTCCATCACAATTCATATGAGATAACCAATTCCATCTAACACAAACGTCAAGTATAACGTATATGGTCGACGATTACGTCATCTGGACAAATCTCAATCTGTATAACTTAGATAAAATTATAAAATTGACAATCACTAAGAAAAGACAAAAATTACAATGAAACCACTCATCCTACCAGTAGTGATCTCCAGTCATGAATGACTAGCATTAAGAGCGAAGTATCGATTTTTTCTTAGATTTTATGTAGACAAGCACCCTGAATCTCTCCCTTGTACCGTGTTATTGTTCTTGTGCCTCCACGCTCTATCCATATAAATAAGATGAGAAACTTATTTGAGGTAATACTAGAAATACTAAAATTAATAATCCACTATTAAATCTGGCCGCCAAATTGCTAGGAAGCGGACATATGTTTGGCGAAGAATGATCTATCATCATGATTATATAAAATTTAGTAGGAGTTATATATACATTTAGGGGGCGTTTGGTATGCGGTATTTTTTTTATTCCCGGAAAAATTTAAGATGGAAATCTATTACCACGTTTGTTTGGCTTATAAAAAATTTATTCCCGAAAATTATAAATACCCGGGTAAATAGTTTACCCACAAAACATGGAAATTCTATCCCTTGAGATGCGAGGACCCTGATTTTTAAAAATTATTTTTTTAGTATTTCTAATTATTAGGTTATATTGCATATTTAATTATGATTATATATGTATTCTTCCGTGTCTTTGATTTTTGGAGCACAAGACATGCCCATCTCTTGAAACGTCCTTCATGAGTTTTGTAGTAGACATGATGACCTTCAACTTGATATATTATGTCCCAACCAAACTTGTCTAATAGCATTCTTTTGACTTCGCACAACTTCGGGTCAAATTTAGGCAATTAGATTATTTACCATAATTCCAGACCTAACTTCCCACGTGAGTTCGGGACTCGACATAAATCAAAACTATTCGACCCAATTATGGTTTTGACTCATTTTGAGCCTACGACGCAAATGCTAAGAGTGTGCCACTCAATCGAGTCTCTATGTGCTATTTAATTGTGAATGGCACAAGAGACTTATTGGTTGACTCTTAGAGTTCGATTAAATTAGAAAATATATATTTGGACCCTAACCTAGCCAATCCCACCAGGTAGGAAGCCATGATAGGTTGCCATGACAGTATAATTATTATAGATTTATTTTGGGATGTTATACAGTCAATTAGATTTAAATACAATTTTGTGTATATGATTATATTTATAATAGTCTAATATTATATATATGGCCATAGTTATGGTTAAGTTTGAGATACATATTGACTAGGAATTTTAGTACGAATAGTGTAGTCGTGTACTTTGACTAGTCTATTACCCATGCTAGGGAAGGCCGAGACATATGTGTGTTCTAACTAGGAAAACCAGGCAAAATTGCGACTTAACCTCCACCGATGATTTATTTATTTAATTATTAGATTATTGACTTTCTAGGAGACCCGGTTGTACCAATTTAGCCCCGACTTGACCTGAACCAAATCCCAATCTAAATAGACAAGTAGTACTCTCAAATACCTTTATGTTGATATATATTTTGTATATATATTTTATTAATATTAATATGTTTTTAATTTTGGAAAGTTTCTATTTATAGAAAGTGTCTACGTGTAATCCTAGTGTAATCCTAGTTGGTATTAGTTTAGATTTGACCCAAAGTCTAACCCAGACCTATGTAGGCATGTTGGGAATTAATATATATTAATAAATATATATATTGTATATTTAATTCAGATTTAGATTGCATTTATATTTAGAAATCTAACTAGTTCCATATTAGGAAACCTTTTATTTAAATCCACAATCAATCAATTAGCCAACTCATCAAATAACTAAACTGTGAGACCCGTCTCACTGTATCGATATTTTATACGGATACGTATTTATTTGAGCCGTATTTCGTATTTCTCGATTTGCGTGATATTTTAAAATTTTCCTAAGTGTAGGATTTTCATGACTTGGTTTAACTTAGACTTGGTTTTATTTGGTTCGGTTCCACTTTGACTTGGTTTGGTTTAGTTTGGTTCTTTATGAGAGGAGGTGTATGGCTTAGATTGAGTGGAGAGGAATAAATGGTGGAGATCACTTGAGCTTGTTATATAAGCCACTTTTTCTCTCTCCCTCCTCATTCACCATCATTCATTTTCTTTTTCCACCAAACCCTAGCCATTAGAGAGAGACAAGTACACCTTGTCGAATGTTGGACTATTTCAATTTCGTTTGTTCCATTCTCTTCCTTGTTACATTCTAAGCATGTTTAGAACTTGGATTTTCGGTTTTACCGAGTGGATTGTTGTAGATCTAGCTTTGTGGTATTTTCAGTTTTCATGGGTTTTGATCTGTTAGACTTGCGTATTTTTGCTAGTTGATGGTTCCATGTTGTAGAGAATTTCGTTCTACCCCATTTTGACCTATGAAAGTTTAGATTAGGACTCTGGATGATGGAATTATGGAACTTGAAAGTATGACTTCATGGTGTTTTTCTTCTCGGAATTGGAGGAGAAGAACAGTACTTGACCGCATGACTATTTCATGCGGCAAGAGTTCTTCCCTGCCGTATGGATAAATCCAGCCGCATGAGCATTTATTTATTGCCTTGGCCGCATGGCCATTTTTTTATCATTTGTTGGCATGCGTTAATTGCATGGCCATTTAATTAATTGTCTTGCATTGTCTAGCCGCATAGGCCAATGCCATGTATATTTTAATGCATAGCCTTAGCATTCACGTGCATGGCCCTTTTCTTTCTTTTATTGTTTATTGCATGCTTTAAAAAGGCAAGTTGCATGCATTCATGCATTAGTGAGCCGCATGTAAGCTGGCATGCTATATTGAAGGCCAGCCGCATAGCATTCTAGAGTGCATTAAAGAATGCATAGAATGACATTAATCTATTTTAGGCATTGTCCATGCATCAGCCGCATGGCACAACAAAAATTGCATTTAATGCATTTGCATTAGGATGCTTGCATTTAATGCATTTGGAGCTGCATAGCCTTTAGGGAATGCAATGGGTTGCATTCTTTAATGCATTATAAGCATTAATTAATGCTTTTGGAGCCGCATAAGGTTTCTAAAGACTTAATATTTTATTGCAAATAAGTCCTTGTCTTTATTACTTAATGCAATTTAGTCTTTACCTTTATGACTTAATGCTTTATTGCATTTAAGTCCTTATACTTTATATTTTTGCCTTTAATGCATTCCAATGCATTATTAAAATGAGTCAACCGCATAAGTACTCCAGGAAGGCACTTGTGCATTCTTAAATGCACTTTATGCATTATAACCCTTAATAAATGCACTTTTGCATTATAGCCCATATTCATGTATATATATATTCTAATCTATATTTAATGCATTATAATCTATATTTTAATGCATATCTTCAATGCATTGTATTTAATGCATGCATGCTTTTGCTTGAATGCTTGTTTATAGCTCAGCCGCATATGCCTGTTTGCCTGGCCATTTTGTCAGCCGCATGCAAGTAATTAATTGCCTAGTCGCATAAGCAAATGTTTGTTGGACGCATGGCCTTCCACCCATTCTTGGCCGCATGGCCATTGTACTTTTGGACTTTAAATTTAATATTGGTCGCATGGCTTTTATTGAGCTGCATGTACTTGCAGGATAAATTTTATTATATGTCATCATTGCTTAGCCACGTGAACCAATATTCAAATGGTCACGTGAACTTTCCTTATTGCATTGATTGTGGGGGGTCCCACATAGCTTCCTTTAGTGACTTGCTTGCTGAAGTGGGAGTTTGCATTTAATGGGGGTCCCACTATCTTTTGTCTTATTTGATTTCATGACCTATTTATTGTTTCCTGGCCGCATGGGTGGCCTCCCACTCTCTTTGACCGCATGTTTGTTCTCCCACTTTTGGACCGCATGGGTCCCACTTTGATTGTTTAAATGTTTTATTTGTCTAAATTATGGTCAGAATTTCTTCCCACTCCCAACATAAAAGTTGTAGAGTTTCTTTCTGGCTTCAAGAATATATATATTATTAATATATTATTATTATTTAATTATGCAAGTTTCTCTTCTCCTTGATAAATGGCATGACTTGATAGTGATCCGCCGTGGTGCACTCCTGACATGATAACTTGACATGACAACTTGACATGATATTCTTGACACGATAACTTGACATGATAATGACATGATAGTGGCCCGCCGTGGTGCACTCTTGACATGAGAAACCTGACATGATAGCTCTCGAAATGCTGTTGCGACGGCTAACACGACTTGACAAGATTGAATAACTTGGACACCGTGGACGATTGTGCTTGTACAAATGAACCCGTCTAGTCTTGCATCATGTCTAGGACATGAATTCCTGATTTCCTACGGTCAGGGATTTATATTGAATCTGGCTAGGTTAATGACTAGATTGATCAAGTAGCTCATGGAGAGACTTTCCCAGTTACCTGTTGCCCCTTTGACCCCGGCCTTATATATATATACATGGGATTTATTGCTATCCGTCGAGATGAGCGCACTTCCAGCCCGCCGTTGAGTGTGGTACCTTAGGACACATGTATCTTACTACAGTGTGTCTGCTATATCATACTATCTTTTTCTTTTCTTTGCTGGGGTCACTCAGGTAGTAACAAACGGGTAATTGGACTTGGAAGAATCTCGCTGCATCTTACTAGTAACTAGGCTTGTGATAACCCTAGTTAGTTAATGTAGAAAGCCGTAGGCAATGATTGGCCGTGATTGTTGGATGGAGTCCAATCTGTCTAGTCTTGTCTTGATCCTGTACTTGATTGTTACATGTCTTGTTTTCTTATTTTATCTTGCCGATAAATGGTGGGAGAAACCAAGTTCCGTTCAGACGAAGGGTTACAACCCCGGTCCTTGTTTGGTTTACGGGTTGTAACCTGGTTATCTGAATAGTCCCATGGTTATCTCATTGTATATCACATTTCCCAGTTCTATTTATTTAACATGTTCTCCAGTTTACTTTATGCTCAATGATGAATTACTTAATGTCTTCCTATGCTCGGAATAAGTGCATTGGTACTGCACGAATCTCGATCCTCCTTTACTTATTGCTCTCTCTCATTGTTGATTGCCTATGATTGCTGGTTTTAAGTTCATAGTTCGGCCTCCTTTGTGGTACTTGCTATTTGGGGTCTGACCCCACTGGTTTTGCATGGCCATGTTCTGATAGAAGAGCCCGAAGGATCTACCGTACCATCCACTCGACGGTGACCAGCCGGAGCACCAGAGTGCCTCAGTGGGCTCTTCTTCATTCTTCCACTGATATGTAAATTCTCTTCTTGTAACGTTTAGCCCCGAGCACGTGTTTAGCTCGTGTTTTGGTATTTTTCTTGATATTGTAGCCTACGGACATAAACATGATATGTGTATTCTAGACTATAGCTAGTCCTTATCATGTACGACTATTACTCTAGCTAGTCATCAGCTTTGTGGTACTAGCTTCATGATCATTCATGTATATATGGTTCGGGACGCCTTACTATGGTATGTATGATGATCGTACTCCTTGCTCTTGTATAATTGTCTATGATTGAGATACCTAGGATTGTTAAACCATAGGATTGACTGATGGCTTGTAGAGTAACCCCCATGTCTTGACAGCTTATACGTGATTTCAGAGTATTAACGTACTTTAGGATTACGTAGCTGGCTATGTCTGCTCCCGCTCTCCGGTATTCCGGTTCTGGGGCGTGACATGGTTTTAGTGGTGGCCCACGCAGGTCTCGATTTTCAGATTTATGGGGGTTACCATGTTTAGATATCTCAATCACGACTACCCTTATTGATCTCCTTCGGATTATTCTCTATCTCTGATACTTGACTTGATATCTGTTTTGATCGTTGGTCATTCCTGTTCCCATGATTTAATCTTGTGTCCTTCAACTTTCAAGGGCACTGTTCTTGATCCCTCTGATTATCTTGTTCGTGTTTTGTCGAGGGCAGCTCAGCATTCTTTAGCCCACTGAGGCACTCTGGTGCTCCGGCTGGTCACCGTCAAGTGGATGGTGCGGTAGATCCTTCGGGCTCTTCTATCAGAAGCTGGCCATGCAAAACCAGTGGGCTCAGACCCCAAATAGCAAGTACCACAAAGGAGGCCGAACTATGAACTTAAAACCAGCAATCATAGGCAATCAACAATGAGAGAGAGCAATAAGTAAAGGAGGATCGAGATTCGTGCAGTACCAATGCACTTATCCCGAGCATAGGAAGACATTAAGTAATTCATCATTGAGCATAAAGTAAACTGGAGAACATGTTAAATAAATAGAACTGGAAAATGTGATATACGATGAGGTAACCATGGGACTATTCAGATAACCAGGTTACAACCCGTAAACCAAACAAGGACCGGGGTTGTAACCCTTCGTCTGAACGGAACTTGGTTTCTCCCACCATTTATCGGCAAGATAAAATAAGAAAACAAGACATGTAACAATCAAGTACAGGATCAAGACAAGACTAGACAGATTGGACTCCATCCAACAATCACGGCTAATCATTGCCTACGGCTTTCTACATTAACTAACTAGGGTTATCACAAGCCTAGTTACTAGCAAGATGCAGCGAGATTCTTCCAAGTCCAATTACCCGTTTGTTACTACCTGAGTGACCCCAGCAAAGAAAAGGAAAAGATAGCATGATATAGCAGACACACTGTAGTAAGATATATGTGTCCTAAGGTACCACACTTGACGGCGGGCTGGAAGTGCGCTCATCTCGACGGATAACAACAAATCCCATGTATATATATATATAAGGCCGGGGTCAAAGGGGCAACAGGTAACTGGAAAAGTCTCTCCATGAACTACTTGATCAATCTAGTCATTAACCTAGCCAGATTCAATATAAATCCCTGAACGTGGGAAATCAGGAATTCATGTCCTAGACATGATGCAAGACTAGACAGGTTCATTTGTACAAGCACAATCGTCTACGGTGTCCAAGTTATTCAATCTTGTCAAGTCGTGTTAGCCGTCGCAACAGCATTTCGAGAGCTATCATGTCAGGTTTCTCATGTCAAGAGTGCGCCACGGCGGGCCACTATCATGTCATTATCATGTCAAGTTATCGTGTCAAGAATATCATGTCAAGTTGTCATGTCAAGTTATCATGTCAGGAGTGCACCACGGCGGGTCACTATCAAGTCATGCCATTTATCAAGGAGAAGAAAAACTTGCACAATTAAATAATAATAATATATTAATAATATATATATTCTTGAAGTCAGGGAGAAACTCTACAACTTTTATGTTGGGAGTGGGAAGAAATTCTGACCATAATTTAGACAAATAAAACATTTAAACAATCAAAGTGGGACCCATGCGGTCCAAAAGTGGGAGAACAAACATGCGGTCAAAGAGAGTGGGAGGCCACCCATGCGGCCAGGAAACAATAAATAGGTCATGAAATCAAATAAGATAAAAGATAGTGGGACCCCCATTAAATGCAAACTCCCACTTCAGCAAGCAAGTCACTAAAGGAAGCTATGTGGGACCCCCCACAATCAATGCAATAAGGAAAGTTCACGTGACCATTTGAATATTGGTTCACGTGGCTAAGCAATGATGACATATAATAAAATTTATCCTGCAAGTACATGCAGCTCAATAAAAGCCATGCGACCAATATTAAATTTAAAGTCCAAAAGTACAATGGCCATGCGGCCAAGAATGGGTGGAAGGCCATGCGTCCAACAAACATTTGCTTATGCGACTAGGCAATTAATTACTTGCATGCGGCTGACAAAATGGCCAGGCAAACAGGCATATGCGGCTGAGCTATAAACAAGCATGCAAGCAAAAGCATGCATGCATTAAATACAATGCATTGAAGATATGCATTAAAATATAGATTATAATGCATTAAATATAGATTAGAATATATATACATGAATATGGGCTATAATGCAAAAGTGCATTTATTAAGGGTTATAATGCATAAAGTGCATTTAAGAATGCACAAGTGCCTTCCTGGAGTACTTATGCGGTTGACTCATTTTAATAATGCATTGGAATGCATTAAAGGCAAAAATATAAAGTATAAGGACTTAAATGCAATAAAGCATTAAGTCATAAAGGTAAAGACTAAATTGCATTAAGTAATAAAGACAAGGACTTATTTGCAATAAAATATTAAGTCTTTAGAAACCTTATGCGGCTCCAAAAGCATTAATTAATGCTTATAATGCATTAAAGAATGCAACCCATTGCATTCCCTAAAGGCTATGCGGCTCCAAATGCATTAAATGCAAGCATCCTAATGCAAATGCATTAAATGCAATTTTTGTTGTGCCATGCGGCTGATGCATGGACAATGCCTAAAATAGATTAATGTCATTCTATGCATTCTTTAATGCACTCTAGAATGCTATGCGGCTGGCCTTCAATATAGCATGCCAGCTTACATGCGGCTCACTAATGCATGAATGCATGCAACTTGCCTTTTTAAAGCATGCAATAAACAATAAAAGAAAGAAAGGGGCCATGCACGTGAATGCTAAGGCTATGCATTAAAATATACATGGCATTGGCCTATGCGGCTAGCCAATACAAGACAATTAATTAAATGGCCATGCAATTAACGCATGCCAACAAATGATAAAAAAATGGCCATGCGGCCAAGGCAATAAATAAATGCTCATGCGGCTGGATTTATCCATGCGGCAGGGAAGAACTCTTGCCGCATGAAATAGTCATGCGGTCAAGTACTGTTCTTCTCCTCCAATTCCGAGAAGAAAAATACCATGAAGTCATACTTCCAAGTTCCATAATTCCATCATCCAGAGTCCTAATCTAAACTTTCATAGGTCAAAATGGGGTAGAACGAAATTCTCTACAACATGAAACCATCAACTAGCAAAAATACGCAAGTCTAACAGATCAAAACCCATAAAAACTGAAAATACCACAAAGCTAGATCTACAACAATCCACTCGGTAAAATCGAAAGTCCAAGTTCTAAACATGCTTAGAATGTAACAAGGAAGAGAATGGAACAAACGAAATTGAAATAGTCCAACATTCGGCAAGGTGTACTTGCCTCTCTCTAATGGCTTGGATTTGGTGGAAAAAGAAAATGAATGATGGTGAATGAGGAGGGAGAGAGAAAAAGTGGCTTATATAACAAGTTCAAGTGATCTCCACCATTCATTCCTCTCCACTCAATCTAAGCCATACACCTCCTCTCATAAAGAACCAAACTAAACCAAACCAAGTCAAAGTGAAACCGAACCAAATAAAACCAAGTCTAAGTTAAACCAAGTCATAAAAATTCTTCACTTAGGAAAATTTTAAAATATCACGCAAATCGAAAAATACGAAATACGGCTCAAATAAATACGTATCCGTATAAAATATCTATACAGTGAGACGGGTCTCACAACTCTCCACACCTTAGAAAAATTCCGTCCTCGGAATTTCCTGAGGCTAGTCGAGCAAGATAACAAAACAAAAGCTCCAGAAAACTCAACAATCTTAATAAATCAAGCATGGCAAGTAAGTAAGTAAAACAATCAGTAATGTAAATAAATGCGTAAGCAGTAAATAAATGCACAAAAACAAATACAATCATGATCAAGAAGGGCTGGAGGCATATGGATCAATATGTCTCCTGAGACAGTTGTGTAGAAACCAACGTCCTCGTTGGCCTAAGCTGACTCCCAAAAATGGATAAAAGTCAAGCCTCAAGGTAAGTCGGTACCAATGACTTAGTTTAAGACATGACTCTACCCAGGACGTATCATCGTAGTTGAAACAGATGCATGAACTTATCACCTGTCTCAAGATACGAAGACAGAAGAGACTGGCTGATCGAGATGGACTGATATCTCTGCCTGCATGCTGAGACTGATCCTCCATAACTGGCCTGGCTAAAGAATGCTGAGCTGCCCTCGACAAAACACGAACAAGATAATCAGAGGGATCAAGAACAGTGCCCTTGAAAGTTGAAGGACACAAGATCAAATCATGGGAACAGGAATGACCAACGATCAAAACAGATATCAAGTCAAGTATCAGAGATAGAGAATAATCCGAAGGAGATCAATAAGGGTAGTCGTGATTGAGATATCTAAACATGGTAACCCCCACAAATCTGAAAATCGAGACCTGCGTGGGCCACCACTAAAACCATGTCACACCCCAGAACCGGAATACCGGAAAGCGGGGGCAGACATAGCCAGCTATGCAATCCCAAAGTACGTTAATACTCTGAAATCACGTATAAGCTGTCAAGACATGGGGGTTACTCTACAAGCCATCAGTCAATCCTATGGTTTAACAATCCTAGGTATCTCAATCACAGACAATTATATAAGAGCAAGGAGTACGATCATCATACATACCATAGTAAGGCGTCCTGAACCATATATACATGAATGATCATGAAGCTAGTACCACAAAGCTGATGACTAGCTAGAGTAATAGTCGTACATGATAAGGACTAGCTATAGTCTAGAATACACATATCATGTTTATGCCCGTAGGCTACAATATCAAGAAAAATACCAAAACACGAGCTAAACACGTGCTCGGGGCTAAACGTTACAAGAAGAGAATTTACATATCAGTGGGAGAATAAAGAAGAGCCCACTGAGGCATTCTGGTGCTCCGGTTGGTCACCGTCGAGTGGATGGTGCGGTAGATCCTTCGGGCTCTTCTATCAGAACCTGGCCATGCAAAACCAGTGGGGTCAGACCCCAAATAGCAAGTACCACAAAGGAGGCCGAACTATGAACTTAAAACCAGCAATTATAGGCAATCAACAATGAGAGAGAGCAATAAGTAAAGGAGGATCGAGATTCGTGCAGTACCAATGCACTTATCCCGAGCATAGGAAGACATTAAGTAATTCATCATTGAGCATAAAGTAAACTGGAGAACATGTTAAATAAATAGAACTGGGAAATGTGATATACGATGAGATAACCATGGGACTGTTCAGATAACCAGGTTACAACCCGTAAACCAAACAAGGACCGGGGTTGTAACCCTTCGTCTGAACGGAACTTGGTTTCTCCCACCATTTATCGGCAAGATAAAATAAGAAAACAAGACATGTAACAATCAAGTACAGGATCAAGACAAGACTAGACAGATTGGACTCCATCCAACAATCACGGTCAATCATTGCCTACGGCTTTCTACATTAACTAACTAGGGTTATCACAAGCCTAGTTACTAGCAAGATGCAGCGAGATTCTTCCAAGTTCAATTACCCGTTTGTTACTACCTGAGTGACCCCAGCAAAGAAAAGAAAAAGATAGCATGATATAGCAGACACACTGTAGTAAGATACATGTGTCCTAAGGTACCACACTCGACGGCGGGCTGGAAGTGCGCTCATCTCGACGGATAGCAACAAATCCCATGTATATATATAAGGCCGGGGTCAAAGGGGCAACAGGTAACTGGGAAAGTCTCTCCATGAACTACTTGATCAATCTAGTCATCAACCTAGCCAGATTCAATATAAATCCCTGACCGTAGGAAATCAAGAATTCATGTCCTAGACATGATGCAAGACTAGACGGGTTCATTTGTACAAGCACAATCGTCCACGGTGTCCAAGTTATTCAATCTTGTCAAGTCGTGTTAGCCGTCGCAACAGCATTTCGAGAGCTATCATGTCAGGTTTCTCATGTCAAGAGTGTGCTACGGCGGGCCACTATCATATCATTATCATGTCAAGTTATCGTGTCAAGAATATCATGTCAAGTTGTCATGTCAAGTTATCATGTCAGGAGTGCACCACGGCGGGTCACTATCAAGTCATGCCATTTATCAAGGAGAAGAGAAAATTACATAATTAAATAATAATAATATATTAATAATATATATATTCTTGAAGCCAGAGAGAAACTCTGCAACTTTCATGTTGGGAGTGGGAAGAAATTCTGACCATAATTTAGACAAATAAAACATTTAAACAATCAAAGTGGGACCCATGCGGTCCAAAAGTGGGAGAACAAACATGCGGTCAAAGAGAGTGGGAGGCCACCCATGCGGCCAGGAAACAATCAATAGGTCATGAAATCAAATAAGACAAAAGATAGTGGGATCCCCATTAAATGCAAACTCCCACTTCAGCAAGCAAGTCACTAAAAGAAGCTATGTGGGACCCCCCACAATCAATGCAATAAGGAAAGTTCACGTGACCATTTGAATATTGGTTCACATGGCTAAGCAATGATGACATATAATAAAATTTATCCTGCAAGTACATGCAGCTCAATAAAAGCCATGCGACCAATATTAAATTCAAAGTCCAAAAGTACAATGGCCATGCGGCCAAGAATGGGTGGAAGGCCATGCGTCCAACAAACATTTGCTTATGCGACTAGGCAATTAATTACTTGCATGCGGCTGACAAAATGGCCAGGCAAACAGACATATGCGGCTGAGCTATAAACAAGCATGCAAGCAAAAGCATGCATGCATTAAATACAATGCCATGAAGATATGCATTAAAATATAGATTATAATGCATTAAATATAGATTAGAATATATATATACATGAATATGGGCTATAATGCAAAAGTGCATTTATTAAGGGTTATAATGCATAAAGTGCATTTAAGAATGCACAAGTGCCTTCCTGGAGTACTTATGCGGTTGACTCATTTTAATAATGCATTGGAATGCATTAAAGGCAAAAATATAAAGTATAAGGACTTAAATGCAATAAAGCATTAACTCATAAAGGTAAAGACTAAATTGCATTAAGTAATAAAGACAAGGACTTATTTGCAATAAAATATTAAGTCTTTAGAAACCTTATGCGGCTCCAAAAGCATTAATTAATGCTTATAATGCATTAAAGAATGCAACCCATTGTATTCCCTAAAGGCTATGCGGCTCCAAATGCATTAAATGCAAGCATCCTAATGCAAATGCATTAAATGCAATTTTTGTTGTGCCATGCGGCTGATGCATAGACAATGCCTAAAATACATTAATGTCATTCTATGCATTCTTTAATGCACTCTAAAATGCTATGCGGCTGGCCTTCAATATAGCATGCCAGCTTACATGCGGCTCACTAATGCATGAATACATGCAACTTGCCTTTTTAAAGCATACAATAAAAAATAAAAGAAAGAAAAGGGCCATGCACGTGAATGCTAAGGCTATGCATTAAAATATACATGGCATTGGCCTATGCGGCTAGCCAATACAAGACAATTAATTAAATGGCCATGCAATTAACGCATGCCAACAAATGATAAAAAAATGGCCATGCGGCCAAGGCAATAAATAAATGCTCATGCGGCTGGATTTATCCATGCGGCAGGGAAGAACTCTTGCCGCATGAAATAGTCATGCGGTCAAGTACTGTTCTTCTCCTCCAATTCCGAGAAGAAAAACACCATGAAGTCATACTTCCAAGTTCCATAATTCCATCATCCAGAGTCCTAATCTAAACTTTCATAGGTCAAAATGGGGTAGAACGAAATTCTTTACAACATGGAACCATCAACTAGCAAAAATACGCAAGTCTAACAGATCAAAACCCATGAAAACTGAAAATACCACAAAGCTAGATCTACAACAATCTACTCGGTAAAATCGAAAACTCCAAGTTCTAAACATGCTTAGAATGTAACAAGGAAGAGAATGGAACAAACGAAATTGAAATAGTCCAACATTCGGCAAGGTGTACTTGCCTCTCCCTAATGGCTAGGGTTTGGTGGAAAAAGAAAATGAATGATGGTGAATGAGGAGGGAGAGAGAAAAAGTGGCTTATATAACAAGCTCAAGTGATCTCCACCATTCATTCCTCTCCACTCAATCTAAGCCATACACCTCCTCTCATAAAGAACCAAACTAAACCAAACCAAGTCAAAGTGGAACCGAACCAAATAAAACCAAGTCTAAGTTAAACCAAGTCATGAAAATCCTACACTTAGGAAAATTTTAAAATATCACGCAAATCGAGAAATACGAAATACGGCTCAAATAAATACGTATCCGTATAAAATATCGATACAGTGAGATGGGTCTCACAAAATTCTCTTCTTGTAACGTTTAGCCCCGAGCACGTATTTAGCTCGTGTTTTGGTATTTTTCTTGATATTGTAGCCTACGGGCATAAACATGATATGTGTATTCTAGACTATAGCTAGTCCTTATCATGTACGACTATTACTCTAGCTAGTCATCAGCTTTGTGGTACTAGCTTCATGATCATTCATGTATATATGGTTCGGGACGCCTTACTATGGTATGTATGATGATCGTACTCCTTGCTCTTGTATAATTGTCTGTGATTGAGATACCTAGGATTGTTAGACCATAGGATTGACTGATAGCTTGTAGAGTATCCCCCATGTCTTGACAGCTTATATATGATTTCAGAGTATTAACGTACTTTGGGATTGCGTAGCTGGCTATGTCTGCCCCCGCTCTCCAGTATTCTAGTTCTGGGGCGTGACATAAACCAATCCATGTGGACCCCATATATGACCAACCAAAGATTATTTTCATGTAATTTTTGTCCAAAAATAATCTCCTACATTGGCGGGCCATGTCATGCATGGAAACACCCTCCTACATATATAAACTTAACCCATAGGCCCATATATATATCAACCCTTATCAAAACCCTAACCCTAACACCAAAAACTCTTATTTATCATCCAAGAGCAGTTTCTTTACCATTAATTTCGAAAATAGCATCCCCTTCCCTCTACTACATCATCTCCTCCATCACATAACTCATCCTCCTCCATAAAGGCTCCTTCTTTCATCCTTCTTACATCCAAACTCCACCAAACGAACCCTAAAAACTCTATCTTCTCCATCCAACCATCTAGAACCATTGCCAACCCCTCCAAACTCATCAAGATAGGATTAGCAAGCAAGGATAGCAATAAAGGTGGGAGCTTTGGCAAGGAGAAGCCTCCACAATCCAACTAGCAAGGACTTTTGGTAAGAAACCCTAATTTTTTCATCTCAAACCTATGCTATAAATCTGTAGAAATTATGGTATTAATTTTGTAGAAATAGTATTTTGATGTCTCTTGGGTAGTATTTTTCACCCATAAAAGTTTCATGAATTATGATAGCTATTTTCATGTTTCGGTAGAGCCAAAACTTACCATGTTGTGAAAGAACTATAAGTTTCTGTAGGAATTTTTCAAAACTGAATTTTATGTAGGTTAATATATTTAAAATAGGATTTAAAGCATTTTTTCACGAATTTATCAATTCAATTCTGGTCGGAAAAATTATAGGTCAAAATTAGTCATTTTTCGGATGACTTGTTGACCTAGAAGATTCCAAACCATTAGTACCATGAAACCCTTGCATCAAAATTTCATATTCTAATATTTAGGGCATTTTAATTCTGTTTAAATTATATTTTTGAGGATTTTAATAATTTTAGATAATTAATGAAGTTCTAGACAAATTTTCGGTAGACTAGTCGACCCGATAGACAACTTGTAGTATAATTCTTTAGAAATATAAATTCTAGAAATTATGAGATAAATCTATAGAAAATTAGTTTAAATAATATTCTTATTATTTTTATATGATTTTTAAGTATATGATTGAAGTAGCAACCTAACTGACTAATTGGGAGTTGGAAACCCAAAAAACTGTGTTCGGTGTCTCGTGGAGCATGTGTGTGATTGTATGGGTCTAAAGGATTCCACGAGAAATTGAATATAATCTTAAAAAATTATCTTGACTAATTAAGTCATATTGTAAGTTCATGAGTAGTGGGTTAATTTAGTTAATTAATTATCTAGGAGCGTCGGGTTCCGGCGGCGTTGACGCGGGAACGACGTTTCAGATTCACAGCGCGACACCAGGCAAGTACACCTTGCCAAACTTTACAGTATTTACATGCATATTCTATATTGTTATCTCTTTTCAGTTCTACTTCATATCTTTCATTCATGTTTATGTTACTTCTACTTTCTTATTTTACGTGCACGTTCCTTATTGAGTCATCTTATTGTAATGCCTGTGGTTCGTATTACGTATTTCTGGAATACGTGTACGTATTTTATTCTGTATTGTATGATTCCTTGTTTAGTTTTCTTCATGGCTTGGCTTGATTTATTCTTGGCCCGGGTTGGCTTGGTTCGGTTGGGATTATTTTGGTTCATCATGAACCACGGATGAACCCCCTACCTACCACCACCATTTGTATTTATTGCCATTTCTTCTTTCTCTCTCTTCATTACTCATCTTCTTCTTTCTCATTTACTTCCTTACCTACCAGAGAGAGGAGAGAGAGGTCTAGGCAAGTACAACTTGCTTTATGGAGGAACTCTAATTTTTATTGCTTTATTCTCTTCCTTACTGTATTCTAAAGCACTTTAGTACTTGACATTTTTAATTTCCATGGCTAGATTCTTGTAGATATAAGTTTATTTCATTTTCGGATTTCTTGAGTTTTGATCTACTTAATCTTGTTATTTCTATATTTTGATGATTCCATGTTGTAGAGTATCTCGTTCTACCCTATTTTAACCTAAGGAAGTTCGGATTTGGGCTCCGGATGAAAGTTTTATGAAGCTTGGAAGGCATGGGTTCTTAGTGTTCTTCCCTTCAGAATTTTGGAGAAGAAGAACAGTTCCCTGGCGCATGGCTGTACTTGACCGTATGAGTATTCATGCGGCAATTCGCCATCAGCCGCATGAGACCCTTGTACTTCTAAACCGCATGAAACTTAGACCCTAGCCGCATGGGCTCATTTCCCATCAGCCGCATGAGTCTACATGGACTTAGTCGCAGGGCTGGGAACGAACTCTTCTCGAGCTGCATATGCAACTGTTCTCCCCCCAGCCGCATAATCCATCGCATTGACCTAGCCTCATGACTTTCTCATGGTCCTGTGTACTATTATTTATCATGATAATTAAACACGACGTGATAGTGACCCGTAGTGGTGTACTCCTGACATGATAACCTGGCATGACCTGATAGTAGCCCGTCGTGGCGCACTCCTGACTAGTACACCTGACATGATAACCTGACATGATTTTTTGAATAGCTGTTGCGACGGCTACCTGACATGACATGATCTGTATAATTGATCCTGACACCGTGGACGATTGTGCTTGTACAAATAATCCAGTCCTGTCTTGCATCATGCCTAGGAGGGGACTCATGAGTACCACGGTCAGGAGTACCTACTGAATTGGACTAAGGTTAATGACTAGTATAATTCACTAGACATGAAGAGATGTTCCCCAGTTACAGGTGATCCCGTTATCCCGGCCGCAAATGTTTGGACTTGTAGCCTGCCGACGAGTAGGGCACATTTCCAGCCCACTGTCATGTGGGGCACTCCTGATTGTCACTTTAATGATTGAACTCTATTGTCTCTCTAATGTATTGAACTCTCTAAATTGTCACTATAATGATTGCCTGGATAACCTGGATAGCTGCAGGGCCTGTGACTACTTGGAGCATCTCATTGCATCTTGCTAGTAACTAGGATTGTGATAACCCTAGTTAGTTAATGTAGAAAGCCGTAGGCAATGATTGGCCGTGATTGATTGGATGGAGTCTAGCCCAGTATAGTATTGTCTAGAAGTGATTGATTGCAAGATTGTACCAGAATGATTGAATGATTGTCACTCCAGATTGTCACTATAATAATTGTACTCTATTGTCACTCTAGCGTATTGTACTCTTCATTATCACTTTTATCATTGTACTCTCTCCTTTTACCTTAATGATTGTCACCTTTAGCAATAAATGATCAGAGACTAAGTTCTGTTCAGGCGAAGGGTTACAATCTCGGTCCTTGTTTGGTTTAAAGATTGTAACCTGGTTTCCGGAATAGTACCTTCGTTTTCTCTTCATATATTGTCCAGCTATGTTTTATTTAGCATGATTCTCCAGTTCTTTTATGTCAATGATGCATCGCTTAATTATGTTCTCTGATTGGGATAAGTGCATTGGTAGTGCACAAACCTCAATCTGTGTTATTTATTGTTGTTTTCTTACATGTTGAATGCTAATGATTTATTGGTTTTAGTTCTTAAGTGAAGCCTCCTTTGTGGCACTTGCTCTTTCTGGGGTCTGACCCAGCTGGTTTTGTATGGCCAGATACCGGAGCAGCACCAAAGGATCTCCCTGCTTTCCAGCCCGATGGTGGTCACCAGGCGTAACCAGGGCATCGAGTGGGTTTCTTTTGTTCTCCCACTGTAATATTGTAAATTATTCTTTTGAGACGTTTAGCCGACGAGCAAGTGTTAGCTCGATTGTACTTACTTACTGTCTGCCTACGGGCTGTAACATGATTAACAAGCCCCGGGGGTTGATCATGTATGACTGAACTCTTGCTAGTCCTCACATTTTGTAACGACTAGCTTCATGATCATCTGGATATGTAATGTTTGGGACGCCTTAAAATTGTATATTTGGAGATCTAATATCTTGTGATTATTATTAGTTGGCTGAGATTGAGACAATAGGCTATTTTACGACCTTAAGAGACTGATAGATTGTAGTGAAACCCTCACATATCTAGACAGTCGTGACCGTATAGCGGTGTGGATTCCATTCCGTTATACGTAGCTGGCTATGTCTGCCCCCGCTCTCCAGTATTCTGGTTCTGGGGCGTGACAGGATATTAGTATGCCTTATATCCTTGATGATTATTACTACTTTCTCTTACCTTTTCCAGTAAGGCACCCATGACCAGAGCCTGCCTTTGAGTATAGTTGTAATTTTACCTAAGACCGAGAGGTCTATTTGCATAGATAGATTGCAGATGATATTGGCATATGGGATATAGGTTAGTTAATATCTATAGGCCATTGTTGTATAGGGTTATAAACATGTTGTTTAGCCTAAACTTGGTTCAGTTTTCCATTTTAGTTAAGTTTCCTTCGTGTTGAGTTCCTTTGTGTTGATCACCTTTATAGGCAGTGTGCAGACCCTTCACTAGATACCATGTCCCCTTGATTCAGACCATTCATCCTTAGCCTAGTTCTAAGCATTGTTTCAGACCCTTATAAGTTTAGTCTGCCTTAACCCTTGGTTGATCAGTCATGTATATATATATATATATATATATATATATATATATATATATATAGATGATATACTTAGGATATATGTGATGGGTTGTTGTTATTGAGCATATATATATATATTTATGGTATTTGGTATTCAGGTGCTTAGCTTGTAGGTATTTTAGTTATAGGTGACTTGATAGGATTGGGAAGTTAAGAGCTAGTCTATTATAGAGTTTCTCTTTTGCTAAATTCTAGTTGCCAACACCTAGATAGCTAGCATAGGTAAAACCCTAAGAAGTTGACCAGTTGATGACCAAGTACGTGGATGTTGAGAAATTGACTAGTGATTGATCCTTGACTATGTTTGACCTAGAAGGGGGTGCGATCATCTTAATTTCGAGGACGAAATTTTTATAAGGTGGGTAGGATTGTAACACCCAGTTTTTCAGATGAGGGTAATTTTGAAATTTTGTAATTATAATTATTATTTATTGATAATTATTTTATATTATGATTTTTGGTGATTTTTAATTATTTTTAAACTATTTAAAATTATGACTTGTGATTTTGACATTTTACTATTGTTTGGTTTTAATTTCGAGGAATTTGTCACCCTCCAGTTTTCAGGAACAGGAGTATTTTTATCATTTTGTATTTTTGAAATATTTTTGAAATTTATTTTATTATTTATGATATTGTTTTGGGGTTATTTGAGTCGGGTTCGAATTTCAACTCAATCCGACTTAAAACGGGGACCCGGGGGTAGTTTGACTCTAGTGGGACCCACACACTAGTTAGGCATAGCCCACATGATATTAATTTTAGTCCACATGATAGAAATATTTTAGTTAGAGGTTAGACTAATTATTATGGATAAGGTTAGTGTGATTAGAGACTTTAGAATGACTAATTTAGCCCCAACCAATTAGCCCTTTCCTAATACTCATAGAATAGGTTAGTAGGGGCTTTTGGACTTTTCCTAATAGGACAAAACCACCTTTATGGCCAGCCACAATAAGGATAGGGTTGAGCCTTCCATTTGTCATTATCCATCTAATTTTCTCTCTCTTGTTCTTCCCCAAATTTCTAGAGAGCAATCCCTAGCAATTTCTCCACCAAATCCTTCCATTTCACCACCAAATCTTCTTCTTTCCTTCTCCATTCTAGTCAAGGAGGAAGCTACCCAAGTTTGGAAGGATTCGGAGCTCGTTCGTGTCCTTTTGGAATCTCTACGTGTCGGTGTCGCTCCGGGAAGATTTTTCTTCGATTCGATCTACCGGGAGGTATAAATCCCTTCTTCTTTTCATTTCCTCATGCATATAGGTCTATCTTGAACCCATAGGAATGACCCCCATGGTTGTATCTCCATTTGTGTCTATTTTGTGTCCATTTGGAGGTCATAGGAGTGTCCTTTGTGTTGTGGATGTGTTCATGTTACATATATATATATATATATATATATATATATATATATATATATATATATATATATATATATATATTGTAATGAGAGTGTATCTATATTTATATATGTAATAAATGGTTCATGATGATTATATAATCAAGTTTGGGAGTGTGGTTCCTCATATTATTATTGCTATTATTGTTGTGGATAATTATGATATATATTGTGTATTCTTTTGGCTCAAACTATCTAAATTCGTCATGATTTTTATCCACGTTTTTAATTTCAGCCCTAACTTCGAAATGTCATAACTTCTAGCTCAAAGCTCGGTTTAATCTCTCATTTTTTTAAAAGAAGCGTATTGAAGTTAGCTTTCCAAAAACATGTATTAATAGGCCTAATTCTTTCTGTAACTTTTTGGAGAATTATTTGAGTGTCAGCTGTATGAAAGATAAACGCGTTCTCGGTGTTTTCGCGATTCCGGGAGTTTTCGGAAACGAAAATGCGATCCGTTTGAAGTTTCGGAAAGCTAACACATAGATCTATAACATACTTTAATCCTAGATTTTAATTCATGCTGAGATGGTACAGTATTGATTATTAGTAGGAGTTACTATTCGACATATGCATTTTGTGCACCCTTGTGTGTAATATAATGTTCTATTTGATTTTAACCCATGTTAATGTATATACATTATGTAATTAAATAGAGAATGCAAGCATGAGTAAATGGTTAAATAAATGATGTATGAGGTGTAAGTATCCTATTGAATGTAAGCATGTATAAGTATGGCTTGTAATGAATATGTAGGTTCCATAGTATGTAATGTATGGTGCATATAGTAGTACAAGAGAATAAATGAATGATGAATGAATGCAAGCATGAATGTAATATAATAATAGATGTAATGTATGCAATACAAGTTAATGAGATGTAATGTTCTATGTTAACACAAATCCTATATTACCTCATGTACCCCCTTACACTATGTTGACACTATCACACTTGACACATTGTTCACTTACAGTTTGACACTCTTTGATATGTATACACTATGTATGCCCATTTAACCCTCACTTGCCCCTTTGCCATGTTCACATACACGCACATAGCCTCTTAAATAAGTATTTATGGATATAGTTAACTTAGCTATGTATGTATATTATATATATGTTAGCATATTGTGTTGTAATATATAAGTTTATATAACCATTTGAAATGCCATGATTATAGACCTAATGTTGAATACTAATATATGCATGTTTATATATGTGTAGACATATATAGCTTAAAGTAATAGATTACCTAGTGTATATCCAATGTGAATTCTTGCCTATTGAGTATTGAATAATTGTATGCTATATAGAGTTGGGTGTATGTTGGCTTGTATAGCCATGTATTGATGTGTGCTTGCTAGGATAGTCTTGGTTAGGCCTAGTAAGACTTACTGGGTTAGGACATGACCTAGTTTGACCTAGTTTGACTAGTGCAGTTGACAGAGTTGACCAAGGGTTGACTTTGGCCTAGTTTGACCTAGATTCATGTAGAATGCATTGTAGTGCTTTATATTACCCTTCTGGACATGTTGTGACTTGTGCTGTTCTAATTAGGATCCAGACACCTCTCCTCGGACAGTATATTTACTTTGGACATTCAGACATCAGACGAGTACATTCTCTGATAGTTCTCTCATTTATTTGTCAATTACTGTACTTCAGTTCTAGTTAGCTGTATGTGATTCTCTGTTACAAACACGTATTTTTATTTCTGAATCCATGTATGTGACACACATACTTACTTGTCTTACCTCTATTATTCGAATCACCATACGAATTACTATTCGAATCACCATGTTCGTATCTTCATATGTTGGTTGGACTTTTATTCGATTGATGTGTCGGATTTTGGATTCATTTGTATTAGATGGGCGAGGAAATACTTGATTAGACATGTGAACATTCCCATTATTCGAACCACCCCCTGTGAATATATTCGAACGATAGCCATTCCACATCCGGCCAGGTGTGTGATGTGCCGAATTTACCCATAGCCGTTTACATGTCTAACTAAGTATTTTAAAATACACTTGGAGAATTTATTCGAATCATTATTAGAACATCATGTGAATCACTATTCGTATCACCTTATTCGATTCACCTTATTAGAATAATGATTATAATTACATTCGACTCATCTTATATTAGACTCACATTGGGATTACACTCGACTTATATTGTACCATCTGAACTCATTATGTTACTAGATTTTATTTTACAGTCTTTATTGCTATGATTTCTTCTCTTGTTTAGTTACTTACTTTCTTTGTACTTTATCTGTCTCTCCATACCATCACCTGAATATAAACTGCCATATTCATCAATACAACTGTCTATAACTGTTTTATAGTTCTCTGTCATTTACTTGGGTTTTCTAGATGAGATGTGCTCGTTCCTGTCCTGACTGGACCTGTTGATAAATTTTACAGATAGCTTGGAGGTTGCCTGCTAGCCTAGAGGAGACACAGTAGAGATTATATAGATAGTTATTTTAGTTGTCTTGAGTTGTATTTACTTGTGGATTACTGTATTTGAGTTTTGAGATGTATTTCTAGGATTATGTATCTTAGACACTTAGACTTCTATCTCCTGTATCTCTTTTGGATTTCATGTTTATCTATCTTTATCATTCTATCTTAGATTGTGATTGAGTTGTACCTCTGTGTTGGCCTCCTTATGGAGAGTATTCATATTATGCTAGTTATAGTTCATGACCTAGAACAACGTTCTACCGCCGACACTACGGCGTAGGCTGGGCGTTGTTACGTACTCGTGCCCTCACGGTGGGTGCGGGTCGTGACACCCACTGTCAGTTACATATGCTCGGGATGCAGACTGTAAAGGACTAATATAGTATATCCAAGCAAGACTTGAGGGTTGGCAATCCCAAATCCTATCATTCGGCGGACGAATTGAACTTGTCAGGTCGATTATTATGGCGATAATGGCATATTGGCTACAAGCTATTTACATTCCAAAGAAGACTGTAAAGCGAATCGAGATGCTATGTGCCAATTTTGTTTGGCGTGGAGGTTTGCATCTGATATCCTGGGGTGAGTTGTGTCAGAATAAGGAAGAGGGAGGAATAGGTTTACGATCCATACAAGTTCTCCGAGAGGTGGCTGTTCTTAAGATGGCGTGGAAATTGCTGGTAGGAGAGTCGCTATGGGCAAGATGGATGAATTAGTAGATACTTGCGGGGATTGAACTTCTGGGTGCAGAAAGTAGACAACAATTCTCAGTTACTATGAAAAATATTTTCAGGGCTCGTCCGAAGATGAAGGAGAATATTAGATGGGTAATCCATAATGGTGAGACAACGAGCCTTTGGCTCGATCCATGGCTGAACAGTCGAAGTTTCGTTGAACGCTTGGGATGGCACTCATTCGAGTTAAGTGGCAGTACTGACCAGGTTAGTGTGATCATGGTTAGAGGAGAATGGAATATGGCAGCAAGGCCTGTGGCCCAGATGTTCGCAGAAGAGATTGCAGCGGTTAAGGTGGACCATGAGGCTCAACGCGACTATTGGGAGTGGGAAGACACGACTTCGGGAGGCTTCGAAAGTAAGAGGGTATATGATCAGATACGTCCTCATCTTCCGAAGGTCGACTGGGCAGACGTGGTATGGACAAAGGGAATCGCAACCAAAATGAAATTGTGTGCATACAATGCTATGCGAGACAGACTTCTGCCGCGGGACATATTGGTGCGGTTTGGGGTGCAAATCGATAGTCCAGTATGCGTGCTTTGCGGTGTAGCGAATGAGTCGTGGGATCACCTATTTTTTCAATGTCCCATGTCTGGTTATATATGGAGTTCCATCAGTAGCGGGACGGGAGTAAACCTTAGAACGAGAGTGGGGCTTCATTTGATAGTAGATGAAATTCTGGCCTTAAAGACACAAGAGAGGACGATTTTGTAAAGCAAGGACATGGCTGCTATCAGTAGTCTGACACGTCTGGCAGGAGCGCTATAGGAGGATATTTGACGGGGAAGCTATATCTATCCCAGGAGTCATCAATAATATCAAGAGAGACGTCGATTGTATGGATAGATAGTTGAGTATTAATGTGTTGATCGAAGTTGGGTGGGTTTGTAGCAAGTTCATCATAGGTTTTTCTAATAATATTTACCCTTTTCTTCATATATATATATATATATATATATATATATATATATATATATATATATATATAGGGGGAGCGGATCAAAAGCCTCCCTTAGAAAATCCTCTAAAAAACCCCTCACTCTAAGCCATCCATTTTATGTTAATATTAATGTTAATGGTAATATTAATGTTAATATTAATGTTAATATTAATATTTATGTTAATTTATTTAATATTAATATTAATATTAATATTAATATTTATTTTTATATTAATGTTAATGTTAATATTAATGTTAATGTTAATGTTAATATTAATTTTAATGTTAAGTTTAATGTTAATTTTAGTATTTAATGTTAATATTAACATTAATATTAACATTAACATTAATATTAACATTAAATGGACGGCTGAGAGTAAAGAGTTTTCTAAGGAAGACTTTTGATCCGCTTCCACATATATATATATATATATATATATATATATATATATATATATATATATATATATATATATATATAAGCGCAGACACAAGTTGTTGTCATTTGTCAATCGAACAATATAGTTCAATTAGGCATTAACGAAGAAAATACTGCAGGGTTTATTCTGACATTGATGTTTAATAATTGCATAGCTGGATATAGTGATACGTTAAGTGGAATTAAATATGATAGAGCTGTTTTGGACCTCTCTTCTGGAAAATTATGGCAATTATATATTTTAATTATGACTTTGGATAGTTTCAATTTAGTTGCCATTCTAAATTTGCTGAAATAATACTTCCTAGTATAGCAGTGATGTTGAATATCGTTGTCAAGCTATATATATAGTTGAATGTTCCTCATGGTTTAACAGTCTTCATGTATGGATGGATATAATCTTTAAAATATTAATGGTTTTTGACAGAATTGTATATTTTTTTGTTAGAATATTCAAATTCCATGATCTCCTTCGTATCCATAATTACATTTCCTTGTTAGTTCCATAAAATATACAAAAAAAAAAAAGTTTAATAGTTAAACATGTATCTTTGGTTCAGACAAGAATATATAAATCTTATTTTTTTGGTTTTTATAAATATTCTTTTTAATTTTAGGGTGTTGTTATTGACAATCCTAAAATGTAATACTGCTACTCTTTTCAATTTTCTATCATTTTAATTTTAAATATATTCATGCATTATGACATTAATTTGTGCATGTGTAGAGGAAGGAGTGCAGATGACATTTTAGAAGTGCCAATAGTGTTAATACAGGGATAAATTTGAATTTAAATGTTTGAAAATTAAAGAGGAGTGCAGCATGACAGTTTAGGAGTGCCAATAACGATATCCTAATTTTATTACATCCTAATTTTAATATGTTATTTTAGCTAAATTCAATTGGTGTCACTGATGACAATATCGTCCAATTTTTTTTGAAATTAATGCACCCAACTAACATTTCAGTAAAAATAAAAATATTTTCAAGGGAGACTTGGGTTGGCCCTTCACATGTGAATTTTCAATTCCACAATTATCAAATATGGATAAAATCTAGAACTCATTTTTAAACTTTTAAAAATTTGAAGGAAACACGTCCCTCTTTCAGGTGCTTTTTTCATGATTGTGGTCTTCGGGCACCGACTTCTTTTCCTGTCTTTACTTAGAGGTCAAGTTGCCACCTGTCTGTCGAAGGGGATTTTCCAGCCTATCTAGATATATGTTACCGAAAGAAGGAATAAGAATCTCATTCTTTCCCCCTTTCTGTGAAAAAGAAAAATTTGTTAGAACTGGAGTAGAAAAACAATCAAGAAAATGAATCTGTTAACAAGTGAAGGCACTGAAGGACGTAGCGATCTCGTAAATTGTCTTTGCAGCCACTGAGACGAGAATGATGATAGACTCTATTTTACTTATTTTTCAAACATAATAATGAGGTTCCTACACACACCTCTCTTCCACAGACATGTGAAGCATATGTATGCCAAGTTTCACTCATGAGGTTCCTATATAACCCCTCTCTTCCACTGATATATGGAGAATCCGGCGGTGCTATGTTATCCGTAGTCTGTGATCGTGAACGTGATCGCAGATTATGTGGCGGCCTTTCGTTGATCTTCTAGTCTAGATTTTAAGGAGGTGAATCCGATAATAGTAGGAGGACTAATAGTTGGCTGCCACCATATAGGTCTAGGGTCATTTCTGCTGCGGTCATAAACTGCGGACTTGACCGTGGACAAAATATCATTTTCGTGAAGAATATGTATGCTAAAGTTTCTTTCACAGCTTCTTTGGCCTGTCGCAATGTTGTCCTTCTTCGATAAAGGGTTTCTCCACAAGGACCAGAAGATGTATATGGCTACAACACCATTGGCAGCATATCCACCTCATAGGTCTATTCCCTCAACTAGAATAATTTATTGTAACATTTTTTGGTGGCAGAGGAAGTTTTCTTTCTTTCTTTCCTTCTTTTCAATCAACATTGAAACTGTGATGTGCCTATTAAACCACTGGCCATCTTCAATTTTTCATCATTTCCACTTAGACATTTCTCAATCCACATTAAGAGTTCTAATGTGGATCTGAATCTTTCGCGTGAGTCTCATGGATTTGAACTGATGTCAATTGTCAAGAACCGAAAAATTCTATAAAAAAATTGACAAAGTTTACACGACAATGGCAGACGTCAAAATTTGTTGTCCTGGTAGACTTCCATGTAGATGCCAAATTAATTCTGACAACGATAGCTGTATATTTGTCAATACTTGAATCTATAGTTAATGTGTCTTCAACCTTTGACAGCTACAAGTATGTGTTGGATTTATACACCTGTTAAACGGCCAAGCATATAAAATTAATTATGTTGGACTACTAAATAATTAAATCAAAATAATGTGATTTATTTTAAAAATTGACGTAAGGGCATAATTGTCATGGATGTGTAGATTTCTGAGCAGTGATCAAATTAGAAATATCTTGAAAATTTATTTATATTGGAGCTAAGTCCCGTAGGGACTTAGCAACTCGAATTCGGATTCGGACTCATGGGCTCATAAGACGTAATGTGGCGTTTTGTTGGCACAATTTGCACTTAGCACGTCAGCATCGTCGCTAGGCGCATAGTGCGCTTAAGTTGCGCTCGTTGCGAGCCTCTTGCGAAGCCGATTGCGCGTGTTGCACGGTTTGCGCAGTTTGCGCAAGTTGCGCGCGTTGCGCGGTTTGTGCAGGTTGCGCGCGGTGCGCAAGTGGCGCATGTTGTGCGAGTAGCGCAGTGTGCGCAATGCGCAGCTTACGCAGGTTGCGCGCGGTGCGTGTGGCGCAGTGTAGCGCAAGTGACACAAGTGGTGTCGTGCATGCTGTGCACACAGTGTGCTAGTTGTGCGGGTGGCACAAGTTGCGCGCAATGTGCGCAAGTTGACTCAGATCGTGTCTATACATGATTTGAGCGGTTACAGCACGTTCGGGGTGATTTTTTCCACGTCCCGAATGTTCTGCTAACTGGACAGTTACTGCGCGGGCTTTCTTCTCTCTCACAGTGGAAGCACAAGTAATAGAACATAGAGTACAGAAGTGTTTCTTAACATAAGTACAGAGTTTAGAATTCCTTACGAATTCTCACAGACTTTGAGAGAGAAGAGTAGCGTTGCACCAGCGCCACTTAGCACCGCAGGAGTCCGCTGCCATCCGAGGAGTCAGAAGAGCAGAGTGTTCCAGAGTTCTCCGGTGAACTTGCTGGTTCCTGGCAGCTATTCGTGTGGGGCAATTAAGCTTTGAGCAGCGGTGATCATTTACCCCGGCAGGCCATTTTCCATCTTTCGCCTGTTATCGCTGCTGCTGTTAGTATTTCGATTCGTACCTTCTGTTTAGAAGTGCTACACTGTTATTTGCTACTGTTACGAAATCTTTTTAGATTATCGTAATCTAGAATCCTCCTAGGATCTCTGTTGTGCACCTTCTTTGAAGTGTTGCGTTGAAACGTTGTTTTTACATTTGTTTCATTTTCTCAGTTTTCTATTGAAAATTGTGCCCCAGCAATAACATTTTCTCTGTTCATGTTTCTATTATTTATGCTATCGCACCATTATGTACACTACCAGAATAAGTCATATTAGAGACGTCCAAAAACGTCGCTAAAATGGAAAAAAAAAACGTCGCTAAAACTGTTTACCGACGTATTTAGCGACATTTTTCTATGGTCGCGAAAAGCCATGTCGCTAACAGAAAAAACGTCGGTAATCGTCGCTCTTACCGACGCTTACCGACGTAAGAAAACGTCGGTAATTCTTGAACATTTACCGACGTTCACCGGCGTACCGTCGGGAATATGGCGACGTTTGAAACGTTGGCCAACGTCGGTAAATCCTGCAACATTTAGCGACGTATATCTAGTACTTACCAACGTTCACCGATTCTGTAGACTAGGAAAATCCTGGGACGTTTACCGACATTTACCGACGTTTAGCGACGTGACTATGTGTCGGTAAGCGTCGGTATACCTGGTGACTTACTGACGTTTACGACGTTCAGCTGCGTCGGTAAACGTCGCTAAACTTCAAAAAAAAAAAAAATTACAGAATGTCCACAGCTGCAGTTCAATAAATAACAAAAAAAACTACAAGCACATTTTCTCCCTGGGCTCGTCGACCCCTTCGGTGGAACACTCAACACCGGTACAACATAATAGTATAACAATCAACGCAAACAAGAGTAAAAGTCTATAACCAACATATGATTGGAACAAACACTAAAAAATAATCACAATTAACAAACAACAGTAAGAGTCTACATCCAAAGCCTACACAAACAAATACTATATCCACATGAATCCACACAAACACATACATCCAAAGTCTACACCGGTACATCACAATAGTATATCCACATGAATCCACAACCAATACTGAAAGTCTACACAAACAAATAATCAACATAAACAAATACTAAAAAAATACTACAATCTCATAAAACAGTCCTAACACGGACTACTGCGGATCTGGAGGAGGAGGGGCACCGCCGCGCCTTAAGGATAGGAACATCTCGTACTCATTCCGTAAAATCGTCACCGATGAAGAAGGTAGCGACGTCGGTGGAGTCGGAGGCAGTGATGCCGGCGGAGTCAACGACGATGTAGGCGCACCCGAATACGTGACAATCATGGCTCTTCATACCTGCCAGTTTGTTCTCCTTGATGTCGACGTATCTTCTCAAGTTCGAAACATACCCTCTGAAAATTTTAGCCCTTGAATCCACCTACAAAGTCTCACTTTATCCTCCTTCTCCAGTGAAAAAATTGCCTTAGGCTGCTTCAACTTCTCATTCCCCTCCTCTATCAAATGTAACGCAGGACGTCTACATATTTCTTTCAAGTCCAATCTAGCCTTTGGATTGTCTTTCGTCTTCCCTTTACATCTATTACAGTATTAATTATGTTGTCAAACACATTCTTCTCGATATGCATGACATCAAGGTTATGTCTAATCAAATTGGTGCTCCAATATGGCAGATCCCAGAATATGCTCCTCTTCGTCCAGTTATGAGTGCGAGCAAATCCGTCACACTTGTAGCCCTTAGCAGGCTCTTCAATTGCTCTCGGTAAATCTTTTACCTCTTCCCATATCGTGTATCTGGGCCACCTTGGCGGTGGATTAGCCTTCTCCACAACGCCAGCACGAAAAGCATTCATGTTCCTCCGGTACGGATGATCCTTCGGCAGGAATTGTCGATGACAATCGAAGAAACAAGGTTTGCCTACGTGTTTCAAATGGAAAGTCTTAGTGCGGTCCATGCAATACGGACATGAAAGACGACCATGCGTGCTCCATCCAGATAACATTCCATAGGCCAAAAAGTTGTTGATGGTCCACATAAGTGTTGCCCGCATCTGAAAATTGTGTTTTCTAGAAACATCATACATGTTGGAACCTACTTCCCACAGTTGATTCAACTCATCAATCAATGGCTATAAATACACATCGATGTTCCTTTTCAGATTGTTCGGACCTGGGATAATAACGGTGAGGAACATATACAGAGTCTTCATGCACATCCAAGGCGGTAGATTGTACGGAGTGACGATCACAGGCTATCACGAATACTGGGATCCCGAAAGTTCGAATAGGTAAAACCGTCGGAGCAGAGACCCAATCTGACATTACGCGGATCAGAAGCAAAATCTGGATACTCTCGATCAAAGAGCTTCCATGCTTCTCCATCAGATGGGTGATCCAACACTCCTTCGGTCTATTCTCGCTTGCCAACTCATGTTTTCTGCAGTTTCCTTCACCATAAACAACCGCTGCAACCGCGGCGTCAACGGCAAGTAGTGCATCGAATCGATAGGCTTCCTTGCACCGATAGACTTTCCTCTACCACTGCCCTTGTAGCGATCAGCACCACAAAATCTCCAGGCGTCTTCATCCTTGTTGTCTTTATAGTACAACATGCACCCGTTGCGATATGTATGATTTTCTCATATCCCATCCAGAGCGATCTCACCATCCTCTTACACCGGTAAAAGTCTTTAGGCAACTTAGCACCCTCAGGCAATATTTCTATAATCAACTCCATAAGTCGGTTGTAGCAATCTTGCGACATATTAAAATCGGACTTGATGCTCAACAATCTTGTAACCACCTCCAACGGTGAATGGTCCTTGCACAACCAGGATATAATGGAGTCCTTGCATTCTCCAGCAACTCCATGAACTTTGCAGCATCGGCGTTCGATGCCTCTTCAGGTGCTTCATAATTGTCCGAATCGAAACTAGGCCCCGTCGCGTCAAAAGTCATGTTCACCAATCCATCGTCATAAGCAGCATGGTTGTGTACATCCACATAAGGCTCATACTCAGATGCTAAAGGCACAAGTTCTCCGTGCGCGCTCCACTGATAGTAATTCGGCGTGAAACCCTTCGAGTATAAATGATACGTGACTTCCACTTCTGGATGATATTTCAAGTTGCGACATCTCACACACAGACACTTAATTTTGGTACCGTCCATGTACTGAGGGAACGCCTTGGCAAACTGCAGGAACTGCTGTACACCCTCTATGAATTCATTTCGCACAACGCACATGTCATCAGGATGACGGTTGTACATCCAAGAACGATTCTGTAAATAGTAATTCAGCTCCATATCCATTTGAGGATAATTCTGTAAGATAGATACATGCACATCGTTGAAAGACTTGTAAAAGTAATAGCATTAATCATGACATATCCTAAACATTGAAATAGATACTAAAAAGACAGTAGGTAGACAAGTATGTACATCATGGTTCCCCCTCTATATATCCTTCTCTCAACTGCTCTATACTCTAACTGTTACTCCTTGCTTTTAGACACATCCACAAACCCTTTGACACTTACTTAAATATACACAATGGTTCACCCTCACCCATCTCAAGCCTAACCCTGTCCCTAGTGTACTGCTATATACTAGTCTAAACTCTTCTTTCTCTCCAAATACCTGGTACTAGTTAACCCTCCCTCTTTCTCCCACTAGCACACACATACATATACATGATGTATACAACCACACCATAGTTTTCAGGTTCTTTTAACCTCACTTTTCAGTTGGTACTAACCTCAATAGAACAAACACTCTCACAGCTCAAAACTAACACATGCGCATGCCTTACTCTTGTGACACTCCCTTTCAAACACAAACACACATATATGTGCCCTTACACATGTTGCCATGTTACCTGTAAAAATAGGAAACCCTTGTTGTCTAAAATAAGACACAAGTCCCTGCTACCAAATGCTACTGCTATATTCCAACAACAAACCTTGCTGCCTCCAACCAAATCAAGCCAAGCCAATACAATGCAAGGTGCTGCAACATGTACAATTGCAGCTGATGCAGCCAAAGCCAAAATAGTCAAATTCAAGTCTCTGCACTCTTGTGCAGGGAGTTCACTAGCAGGCCAATGGCTCTGCCACATGCCACACTCCTCTCTTCCAGGACAAGGTTAGGGGCTCAGGGTCTGGGCATCAAGATGGCTAAATATGAAGTATCCTAACTGGGACACATGCTCCCAAAACTGACAATTGAATTCCATAATGCATCAAGCCTAAACTGGAACTCAAAATCACATATAAACCCAACTCAAATCAAATCAACAACATAATATCAGATTTCTGAGATTCAAACCCAGTATAAAACCCGTAAATTTTGGATTTATTATTTTAAAATGTTGAATTTTGTTTGCTAATTAGTTTTGGTCAGTTTAGTATTATTATTATGATAATTTGGGGAAATCATATTTTTATAAAAAAATTATTTATTGAATTTTTTTGTTTGGCCTGACCCGTCTCGAACCCGTCTCGATCTGTTTCCGAAACCGAACCCAATCTCGATTTTTCGAAACAAATCTTTAAGTCTTTAGTTTATTATTTATATATATTAATTTTTCTTATTAAAAGGAAAGAATTCCTTTCCTATTTCTCAGAACCTTCCCTTCCGTTCACACACCCAACTCCTTCCCTTCCCCTTCTGAAACTGCCATGACCCCCTTCCCCTTCCCCTTCCCATAACCGCCGTCGACCTTACCTTTTTCTCTTCCCGTAACCCCTAGCTTCACTCCCTATATAAACCCCCATCTCCTTCTCCATCCTCATCCTCACTTTCCCAATTTTCCAAAAGTCCTAGCCCTAACCCGAGCTCCCCCGACCGTGCCCCTCTCGGCGACCTCGACCGCACCCCCTCGGCGACCTCCGACGCCGTCAGCCCCGACCCGAGCCGCCCAGGCCAGCGCCCCCTCCGCCCGAGGTCAGCGCCCCTCCGCCCGAGCCCAGCGACCCCTGCGCGCCCGAGCCGGCGACCCCTCGCGGCCGCCTCCCATATCCGCTTCCCTGATCCCGTGCTCCGTGACCCCGTGACAGTGCTGCCCGCTGTCCATCGTTGTTTCCGAGCACGGATCCGTTGTCCGAATGCTGTTTCGGTATTCCCGAGTTATCCCGCGGCTCCCCGACCAACGGATATTGGGTAATTTCTGATTAATCACAGTAGTTCGTCCCTACCATAGAGTCGATGATGACACGGTCTCTGTTCCCGCTATGGGAATCAGCTCGATTTGTTGTAGTTTTGGTTTCGGACTTTTCGAACTCCTTTCGGAATCATTCTGTGGTCTAGTTAATTCTAGTTTGAGTTTTGTGGATATTTTCTTATACACATGTTGCTATATTTTCATGAGTTTTTGTGGTTTTCCCTTTGGTTTGGCTTATGGAAATGATTGGGAAATGGTTATGTGTTTTGGTGGATGGAATTTGGAAGGCTGGAGTTATACTGGATTTTGTGTGGGACTCGCCAATGTGGCTAGATCATCCTAGTTACAAAGGAGATGCTGCCGATTTTTCTAAAATATTTTGAAAACCTTTTTGGTTTATTTCTCGAGTTTAGTTCCTGAAATTTGACGATTTTTGTGTTGGTTGGCTTTCAGATACCACTTTCGGGCGATGACCGTATCGGTGGGCCTAGCGAAATGCAACGAAACCGATTTTTTTGGACGTTGAGGCATAAGCTAAAATGTAACATGAGGTTTGTATGACCAAATCTGAGACTTACCCTATTCCATATTTTTATAATTAAATTTATTTAGAACTTGTTACTGGCCTATAGTATTTGGATGCAGGGCCTCGGCTTTTTTGATTGGACCGTTTCACGGCACTCAAAGCTCGCCTCAGTCTTATTTAATTTAATTTATGTGATAAATTGTTAGGGCATAAGCCCAGCTTTTATTTTCTTCACTGTGACCATGTATTTGTGTAGTGTAGATTTTCTATTTCTTTTCTGGTTTTGCTGATTTCGTAGTTAGACGCATAACTAATGGAGTATTATTTTATATGAAAATTAATAAGTATTTTTCTCACATTAAATAAAAGGGTAAAATTATAGTTTTGTTAACTAAATCAAATTCACATTTTCTCATTTAAAAACCTAGTTATATATATATATATATATATATATATATATATATATATATATATATATGTGTGTGTGTGTGTGTGTGTGTGTGTGTGGTGTGTGTGTAACTAGATTTTTAACCATATTTATATATATATATATATATATATATAATATATATATATATATATCTATATATATATATATATATATAAATATGGTAAAAATCTAGTTACACACACACACACACACACACACACACACACACACACACACACAATATATAGATAATATCTATATATTATATATATATATTATATATATATATAATTATTTTACCATATTTATATATATATATATATATATATATTATAATATATATATATATAGAATATATATATATAT